>BSBM01000012.1:5845000-7045000 GCA_027924585.1 Larix kaempferi | reverse complement strand
GTTGCATGAATGGATATGATGATGTAATCATGTACATTGAAAGTTTTACTTGATTACATAGTTAATGTGGTTGTTCCTTATGGTGATAATGTTGAATATACAAGTAAATGTATTTCATTGTCTTTGAGATAATAATAGTTGATAGTGTTTGAATTATTGAGTATTATAATTCTGAGATCACTTGAGTGACTGTTGTAACATTACAATGAAAATGCTATATGCATGGATACTCGCAAATTGTTTGACTAATTGAAAATTTCAGATTACAGGTAGAATCGTCTTCGGTATGGAAATGTGGGTCAGTCCATAATAAAGGATGGAATCTACCATGTGCAAAATCCAAACATTATGAGAAGGGTCTCATGGCTGTGAAATTTAACTTATGTATGGAACATATTGTAAATTTCAAATTTGAAATTTTGTTAATAATTACTAATGATTGTTTGGCTTGTCTAGAATTGTGTCAAGAGGACCTGTTGTAGGTGGATTTTCATGTTATGGTATCAAGTGTAAAACCATAATGGACAGAGTGATACCACTTACAAGAGCCAAACAATATTAGGACAATCTGATGGTTAAATAAATCAAATTTCTATAGTAGACAGAATTGTAAATTTAGATTTTAATCTTATTATTAATGTCATTGATTGGTTGGTTGTTTGTGAATTGTGTCAACAGAACACAATGCAGGAAGACCATGTGTTATGGCCTGCAAGAGCTAAACATCATGAGAAGGACCTCATTTTTGGAAATCTAGTTTTCGTATGAAACATATTTGAGAAATTATAATTGAAATTATTATGATGACATCTCATGTGGACTGCACGCCTATGTGTAATGTAGGTGAGATGATGAAAATATTCCATTGGGGAAGATGTCGGCTGCTAAAGATGAAAAGGAAATTCCAAGAGTGGCTTGGGTTGAGAAATCCTACAAAATTTTGTATGTGTGCTTGAATCTCCGCAGTGTTGTTAAACCCAGTAAGAGCATGGGTGCTCAAGAAGATCGCATGGGCATTGGTATCCTTTCTACGCTCACACTGAAGAGCACTAAAGGGATGGTTATGCCCGAGGGATTGTGTAGCAGAGAAGGGGTACCATCCTTGTGTTGTGTGAGTGGGTATTGTGGGGTCGTGCCAGCCTGTAGTCAAGTGATTTACATATGGATTTGCTGGAGGGAACCACTAGTTTTCATAGGATAAGGAACCATGTAATTGTGTTATGTTGTTTTATTTCCTGATAAACCCAGTCAGCGTATTGGCTTGGAAATGGTATTTGTATGCTTGATAAACCCAATCAGAGAATTGGCTTAGTATACTGGTTAATGGAATGCCTAATAAACCCAGTCTATGTACTAGCTTGGAATTGGTTATTTGAATGATGTGGTGCAACCAGTGTGTTGGTGTAACATTTGTTGTATACACATGCACGGGTGATCTAAGGCTTGCAGAAACTTGGTTACCTTTCGATGCACACCCTAAAGAGCACTGGAAGGGGTGGGTACGCTCGAGTGACTGTGCAGGTGGTACCATCCTTGTGTTGGGTGGGGCAGGTCTTCTGGGTGCCATAGTTTTCTGAAGTCAAAGCGGGATACTTGTGGAGCTAAAGGAAGATTCTCATGCATATAAGTATTTGGTTTATCTTGCATCTTCTTGCTTATTTAATGTGAATATATGTGTGTATATGATTTGGCTATGGTTTTGAAACTCTTGTTAAGATATGAATCCTATGAAAATGGATTTGACATGTGAATTTGAGTATAGGTATTGCTGGATGCAAGGACCTTGAAGGCATTTTAAGGATGCAATGGACATGTGGTTGTCCTAAAAGGCTTAGTATGAGCAGCTAAAGATTGGAAGCAGATCCAATGGGTGTTGATGACAAGAGAGAAGGGCATTGCAGTTACTACTGAAAATAAGGACATGGAACCTTGCTAAAAATAAAGAGAACATCGAGGACGGTTCTTGGTTGTACTTCGGCTGAGACCTTCTCCTTCGGGGGATTGAAAATGCAAGCACACTAGACTACAACGACACCCTCCTTATTCTACACAAGTCTTGGTTGTGCTTTGGGTGAGACCTTCTCCTTCGAGGGATTGAAAATGCAAGCACACTAGACTATAACGACACCCTTTATTGGCCCCTAAGCAATACTACGGATTCAATTAACCCTCATACATTAATAAAGATTATATTACAACCATAACCCCCTAATAAAAATTAGATTACAACCTTGATCCAATGGCACCTCACAACCCTACTGGGATGTGGCTAAGATTATTTACAGAGAATACAACAAATATCCAACAATTTGATAGCTAAGTATCCCAAACTATTGATAGTGTCTCAACTAGCCTTAACGCTTTAATGATGATGCATTGCATTGGGTCTCCAGAGTATTGGGATGTAATCTTATGCATGCTAAAGATTAAAATGAAGGATGTGTGGATTAACCAATGGGTGTAATCGAGGTTGTAAACTAGTCATTTATTACTTATAATATGGGAGAGAAAGGTAGAAGATAGAACAGTCAAGCTTGTGATGAACACAGAAGAGTTAGATTGAAGAACTCTCTCGATGCATTAATGCATGTATATATGCGAATAGAGAACCCTATGTAAAAATAAATGATGTTCTATAAAGTCCCTGCATGCCACTGTTTCTATGTCATAAGATGAGGCAATGCATACAACTAATTTTTTTGTTCATGAGAATGTCCTGTAATTCTTTAAAGGAAAGTTGGTTCCATAATGAGATTGCCATTAATAATAAGTAGTTGGGATATTTGTTTTTCAATAGCTAAGGGACTTCAAACACAAAATTAATATTTACGATATAGGAATATAGATAACATCTTTCTTTTTAGATATTAAAGGAAAGTTGGTTCCATAATGAGATTTCCATTAATAGTAAGTAGTTGGGATATTTGTTTTTTAATAGCTAAAAGACTTCAAACACAAAATGATTGTAACGTCCCCAGCTTGACCCTATTACATTAATATTGTAAATGATGTAAATATTGTCATTTAGTCATGGTGAGGAGCTCAAGGCCAAGGCCCCGCCACTGATTTATCGTTTTATGTATCGGCAATTAGGATAGATGCATATGGTTCTTGTGCTAGCGGTGCACAATGTAAAATCGGACATCATGTAAATATGCAATTTTAATGAAAAACCCACAACCAGCTACGCAATGCAACAAAAGAGATGGGGGCATGATCTTTACAAGGAAGAGGGAGGGAAAATAACCGAACCCTTGAGCCAATGGTTTAATCCATGTGTCCATGAGAAAGCCCAATGAACTCTCAACTACCCATTTTGGGTTATGGACCAATCATTTAATTCTCCCATAAATTGGTTGGGGCAGTTAATGCCTTGGGAATGAAAGAGTATGACAGCCAATTTCGTGCATGGGCAAGCCATCTACTTGGAAAATCGTGTTTTTGCTTGTGGGGCAAGAAAACACCCACGAAATGGTGCCCAAATCCATTCTGAACAATCAGTCTTCACTCACTCACGCAGTTGGAATTAGCTGGGCCTTTCCCTGCACGTTTTGCATCCAAATCCTGCATTTTTCCATGCCTGGGAGTTCGTTTTTGCATAGACAGTAGCTTGGGAGAAAAGGGCCACGATTTGGGGACTGTATGGAGGTCGTTTTTGCCCCCGAATGTCCAAGGACGTTTTTCTAAAAACGGATTGGCTTCCCAAGGTTGTTTTCCATCTTCCCATTTCGTTTTTGTGTGTTCCCACGTTTTTCTGAGTGAGTTGAAACCCCATCTCATGCATCCCACTGTGGACAGCGTTTTCCTCATGCCCTGAAATTGTGGTTTTGTTGTTAAGTGCACCCCGTTTTGGACATGAACCTGTGAGCAAGAGCCTCAAGAGTGGAAGAGGACAGATTTGGCTTGATGAGCCCAATGGAGTATCCATAGCTCCATGGTTGAGCCACTAGCTTGGTAATTCACCTCTGCCAATCTCTTAGCAGCCTGAGAAACCCAACTGCTGGTTGGCTTGGCTGATTCTGGCATATCTTTGGCTATGTGAGAGCCTGTTTCCCCTTTTTCCTTGCGGAGATCATGCCCAGCTCGGGGGTGGCAGTGGTGCTGAGAGATTAAGGAGCACACTGGCCTACGGTTGGGTGGAACATTGCAGAAGCGTAGCTGGTTGCTTGGGACTACTTCATTAAGATAAGTATTCTCTTGTGTAAATTCGTAATTATCAGTTGATAAATATTGGAATGTGTGTGGATGTGTTAAATGATTTTACTTCCGCTGTGTTTTCAAGTGTTTATGAAATCGCATATGTTCATCTCCTTATTAAATTGAATGTTTATTTTCTAAGTGTGGAGCTAGATGCCCGGTTTAACCTCACGGTCCTCTCCATCTAGCTGGTAGGATGGGAGGGGACGTGACAATGATTATTTATGATCTAGGGATATAGATAACATCTTTCTTTCTAGATATTAGGTCACCAAAAATGGACATGTGTTATAAATCTGTTTAAAATTATCCTTAAAGCAATTCTAAAAATCGTAATCAACAAACCATGTAAGAAGCAAACCATGCATATATACTGCAAGAATTCCACTAGAAACATTATAATAATTCAAGTAAAAACATTTAGTATCAAATTAACAAGAGATGTAATCATGGGAAGATAGTGTGAAAGTAGAAAATTTCATCAACAATGATGAACAATGCAAAACATGCAATTTGATATGAATGGCTTTTAAATGTAACAATGCAAAACATGTAATTTGATATGAATGGCTTTTAATAACATTTAATGATAAAATAAAACTTGAATGGATTTTAATAAGTGTATAATGTGATAACACTAAATTTTGATAACCTATTTTGTTTTAAGATGGTAAAACATACTATAATTTAGTTGTTTATACTTTAATTGTTAATTTTGTTTTAAGATAGTAAAACATACTATAATTTAATTATTAATTGATAGTGAGGATATTTAATCTGGGTTGACTTAAGGAAAATCATATTACCTTACCAATGTTAAATACTATTTTTATAAGATTTTTCTATGTTTTGAGTTGTTAAACTTCACATGTTAGAAAAGACGAACTTTTAACTAATCAAAATAATTTTAAATATTACTTCAAAAACAAAAACTTGTTATTAAATATTGAAAAAAATATTAATTAAACAAATAATATATTCTTAGTGAAGTCATGTACTTTAACATAGTAAATAGTCAAAATTGATAAGGAAAATGTTTCCAAAAGTGTTTCCAAAGCCATAGTTTAGTGATAGTGAGGCCTTGGCCAATGGCCATTAACATCATACATTGATTTTTGGAAACTGCTGCCAAACGCTAGAGACTCTCGCCATTAACAGCATGCATTGACTTTTAGAAGCTGTTGCCAAGCGTTAGAGACTCTCGCCATTAACATCATACATTGATGTTCGGAATCTGGTGCCAAAATTGGCTTCCCCAGTGTTTGCGACGGTCGATATTAATGACAATGGCCAATAGTGGTGACTGTCGATATTTAGTGACCGTCAATGACAATGGCCAATAGTGGCGACGACGACGGCCACTAAGCTTCACCAATGGTGGCCCCTAGTATTGACTATGGCAATGACCTAGTGGTATCTGCGATATATATATATATATATAACCTACCACCATACACACGGGCGCTACAAGGACTGTGGCGTATAGAATCTGCAACTATACACACTGCGCTACAAGTACTTATTCATCTGTGAGCTCTACCTTTAAATGGCTTCTTCGTATGCCTGAGTACTTTTTCATCTGTGAGCTCTAGCTTTAAGATGGCTTCTTCGTATGCCTCGGAATGTATATAGAATGGGCAAAGCATTTGCATCAGATTCGATTGAACCCTTCATTATTAAAAATGGTAAGAATAACGATACAATGAGCTATTATTTCGTTAATACCCAACAAAACAAGCAACCACGAGCTTTCTCGGCCTCAAAATTTAGAAAAGCCATGAATTCTCAAAATGTTGCAGCCTTGCAAGCAAGCGCTCCTTCTTGTGTCAATATGGTCAAATTGCTTTTAGGACAAAACAACCATGCAGCAGTGCTGCCATTTACTTGGACCATTAGTACTCAGTTCCTAGGCTCCTATTTTATTGCATTTCAATCTAAGGATTATATCATTCTCTGAATGAAACATTTTCTCCCACACTGATCCAACAACAAATATTCTGGTGCACACTATTTGTTTTTAAGAGGCTAACAAATGGCAGACTGACTATAAAATAAACAATGAGAGAAAGACTCTCTGTGGCTCCCGACAGTTCAAAAAATATATGCATGGGAGTGCAGACATTATGATCTAATTCTAGCCGCAGGTTTTGAATTGCAGCTTTTAGAACTAATTGGTATATATATCAATGCATACGAATGAAACTTTTTATACATGAAAACATCCATATACTATAAAGAGGGCATTGACATAAAAACAACATTCAATAGCTATCAAGAAATCTACATAAAAACAACAATATTCAATAGCTATCCAGAAGCTATTCTCCAAGAACGTCTATGTGTGACACATAACAGTTTTTCTATTTATGCCACCAAATTTGTTTTCTTCTTCGCCTCTAATCCACTCAGATTATGAGCTTCAACGATCGTTTTTTCGACCCTTGGTCATGATGATCAGGTTCAGCTTTCCAAGAAGAAGAAGAAGAAGCATCCAATACACGCAATTCTTTGAACTTGCAGGTAGGTACCTTATTATTCATAATAACTGTGCCGTTGTTGATACTCTTGAGCCTCCCCTTGCCAAGATGGTGTTCACACAGAGAATACCCTACCAGAGTTCGCTGCGAGCATCTCCAACCCCTTCCATTCCTGCGCTTGCACTGAGAACCCTGATGACTATTGTCATTGGTCATGGGTTTGTCAAGCGCTTTTAATTTATCTTTCCTTATAATCCCCACCTCCTTCTCGCTGATTACAAAACTCTTTTTATCACATGATCTCCATGAATTTATACACTCAATGTCATAGCGGGAACTTCGGTTCTTTTTTGTCCTCGTTCGTTTGTTGATATTGATGGTGCACACGTCTTTACTTTCAACCAAATTATTCTCATGCTTCCTGGACATGAAATTGTTCTTAAACCGACCTAATTTTGGCGAATCGAATTCCCTGTCATCGCTTGTTATCCCAGCTTCCTCGTAGCAGTTGTTTGATGGATTTTCCTTTTCAACTGCTTCTCGATTCATACCTGCAAATTTCTCACCCAACAGCTCTTATGATCATTAAACATCCAACGAAATTAGTTTATGCTATTAACAAGTACATCATTTATAGAGAATAAAATTGATATTGCAGCAGACTGTAGCCTATACCTTCGTTTTCAAGGAAGCTAATGTTATCCCCTTTATTCCTGCTACAAGAAATCCATTGGGCATTACTAATGATTCAATGAAGTTTGAGGAACAAATGAAATTTAATTTGATTGGCGTAACGCGCATAGCATTAATCCTACATCAAAAACACTGGGTATGCGTGGAGATGTGATTTAGAAAAACTGAATAAGTACCTCAAAGTAATAGTGTTTCCATTGAATTTGGGTTTTTCTGCACTTTCCCATGAATCTACCTGCACAAACGCAGCAGTAAACCTAAAATATTTTCAGTGTCTGTTGACGACATTTGCGATTTTACAGACCAAAATCTTCTTATAAAACTATTATTGTATGCAAATTATGCACACCCTTGCAGATCTGCCATTAGGTACGATCCCCATTCTGACATGAATACATTTTAATGTCGAATATTTCGAGACGAAGTACCCATTACTTGCAGGAATCGATTGTAAATTAACCAATTAGATCGATTTGTGGTGCCCGTCCACAAAAGCTTCTCGATCTCCACTGATACTATGTATCATTTAGGCTTTAGCAATGCTGTTTGCATGCAAAATCCTATGGCGATTAGAGACGAGAGTTGCAGATTCTCGACTGGGGTGCTTATTTATTCGACAAATTGTCTTGAAATAACTGTTTCTAATGGCTTTTCAACACGGAACTACCTTCATGTCCTCAAAATGGATCAACAACCACCACATCGGGCGAGATCTCATCCAGTCTCGAACGAGGCAAAATAGAGCCTTCAACCATGTTTATGCTATAGAACACTGATCCAAAATGAAAGTAAGATCAGGCACTTACCTTAGTGGGCTCGCAGCTTTCAATATTCCCAGCGCTGCTAAATCTGAGCAATATATCCCTCCATTTATGGCCACGGCGCCCGACAACCAGCCCACTCTCCGTCCCAGAAATTGTATGCGGTGCTCCGCCATAGACCTGATGATCAGCGTCCTGAGCTTTCTGGGCGTCCATGGCCGCCGCCACCAGAGGAAGACGAAACTTTTCCTCTTCGTCCACTAATCCATCTGGGAATGTACGATCGCGTCGCCTTCCACATGACCCACGAGAGGATAACACTGCGCTGCAGGAACGGTTCCGGATCCTCATCGAGTCTTCTCCTTCGCGCAGAGAAAACTTATACGGAATGGATCGTATACCCAAACAAACTTTTCTTGAAACTAATTCTCTGCCACAGATGGTTGGGAGGGATATTTGCACAGAAAATTGGGGGACGATAACTCTCCAGTGCTCCCCACACAAAGAACCCTTGAATGACCAACGATGCACGACACCAACAACCGATACATTCCTCCTCGCACAGACATATGGTTGGAGAGGAGATCGCACGTGTGGATCGTAGACCGCCGGGAAGTCTACCGGGAACCTATCAGAGTCGGCGTGTGACTCAAATCGTCTCGGTATTCAAAATCGCCCCGGTATTTAGGTGACCGCCCGGTGTTCAGGCGATCAGTGTTGGCGATCAGTGCGATCAGTGTTGGCGATCAGTGTTGGAAAAATTTTCGGTAAGGCGCAGTTCCATCTCTTTTAGTTATTTTTTTGGAATTTCAACAATTTGGGTCATCTTAAAATGGACCAAAACCCCAAAGAACACAGTTCTATGGCATAGTTCCTAGGATGAAACTACAATTCCACTAGTTTTTATAACAAAATCCAAATAACAAATCACCAAAAAAAACGGGCGATTTAATTTGACTACCAGTTATCCTGACTACCAGTTATCCCACGCCATCACCTAGCAGCACACCGGTTATTGCCTGTCAGCCTTACTTTTTCTTGAATCTAAATGCCTTTTGGCGTGATAATAAAAAAACATAAGTTATTCCCTGCTCCTTCTCCACATACATATTATAGCAAAGATAATACTGTTTATGTGCTTAATTTAATCTTAGTTGTTTTCTGAACATCACTCAAAACGTGAAGGGCTTTTGAAAATAGAGAGGAACACCTCTTCACAATAAGTACAAAAATTTCCAAAAGGCCCGTGACCCGTGAATGAAGTATTTGTGTGTACGTATGGAATTGGAATATTTGTTTGTTGTATGTGTGAGTGGGCTCGTCGGGTCGTCCCCCCTTTCTCTCCATCCCCCTCTCTCTCCACATTATAGCACAACTCACACCTTATGATAGGGCCACGGATTTATATAAATTGGTCTTCCAAACAAATTCATGTTCAAGTTAGAAATAATGCTTACTTGGAATTGGGTTTGGGTTTGTTACTAGTATTTTTTAGTTTAGCAATTTAGATCTATATTTTACAGATCTAGATTTATTGAATTCGGTGATGTATTCCTATATATGTAATTCAATATTTGATTAATAAAGATATTTGTGTTGTGTGCAGTTGCGTGCTTTAATTTCTCCTAGTGTTCATAACTCAAGTTTTAGGTTAAAATTATTAAAAATCCTTTATTCTCACTGATTAATAATTTTAACTCTTAGGACTAAGGCCTAAGGACTCATTGTAATTGATTCATCGTTGACTATCAATTAATTTGGGTTGACTTGCAAATATTTGTGCTTTAACGAGAGTTTGTTTATTTTATAACATTAAAACTAAAAAAGAAAAAGAAAAAAATCATATTTTTGTGATATACTATTAGCTAATAGCTTAGATGTCTTATTATTGGGCTCTCACAAAATGTGAGAGCATAACCTAAGTTTTAACATAGCAAAGATCCAATACTACTATTTGATAGTGTACATTAATAATAATGACTTGTTGTGAACCTGACAAATGAATTAAATGCACGGATTCACCGATGCAACGCCTTTTCGGGCACCGCCTTCTCTTGCTTCATAGTCCATACTCCGAGCTTTGCTTCTCATACTTTTTTCTCAACAATAGTGGCAGCTTCTTCCGAGCTCCACGTCTCATACTTCTTCTTCAACAATAGTGGCAGCTTCTTCCTCTCAACTTATGTCCCAGCTAGTTTATGGTATTGGGGATTATCTTACAATCTATGCAAAGAGCATACACAGTAAGCATATTGTTATTTGAATCTTGACTATTTAGAAATTATTCAATTGCCTAGAGAAACATTACATTCAATCAAAAAATTTGGTTATGGTGTGCTTCTTTGTTTGTAATGATTTTTGTAGTGACAATGGAAAATGTGTTGTTCAGAAATACTCAATTTCCTAGAGAAAATTACATTCAATTGATATTTTTGGTTATGGTGTGCTTCTTTGCCTCTAATGATTTCTATTAGAATAGTGAAAATTCTATTGTTGACAAATTATTCAAAAAAATTACATTCAATTGACATTTTTGTTGTGGTGTGCTTTTTTGTTTATAATGATTTCTATTGTGATGGTGAAAATTGATGATGCCAATGCCTATGTGGTAACCCCATGCAAAAGGCTACAACGGATGAGTTAACTAAGTTATTAATATTTTCAAAGACAATACTCCATCGATAGCTTATATCAACAATCTTGTTGTCAGGTATGCCATTTTTCTAATAGTTTCACTCTCAAAGTTAGCACTTGAAGGCTAGTACTGTAACAACAACACTTTGATACTGGAGAACTATGTACTATATCAAGTAGTCAAAGTTTTTTTGGATAAAAATAAAAATGGCTCGTCATTAAAATTAAAGCGATCTATGGAACCAAAAAGCTTCAAAATGTTTATGTACTTCACCTATAAAGCGACCCATGGACCTGACAAGATTCAAATTCTTCGTGGACTCAACATGTACCGTGGATTACAACTACCTTTTATGTACATAATCCAATAGGAGGATAAGCAGCCATGCTTAGATTTGTTCTAGAAGTTTTTGTGTGTGATTATAGTAATTGTTGGTGCACAATGAGCAAACCCAAGGTTCAACATTAATTCACCAACAAAACCCTTATATATCGGCCCTTCGACATTGCCTGCAAGAAGATGAAGTCTCACCCGAGGCATCTATGGGGATTGCAGGAACCAAATTTTCGCAGTGTTGAAGGGATGGAAGGTATTCATTCTCACCATTCTACTAAGCATTCATAACATTTGCACAGAAACATATAACTCATTGATAATAACAAACATAAAGAAAACATATCATATGTGCGCAATAAACATAACATTAACCAAATCATAACATAGAGTCATTTCATCCATAAACAACCAACTTATTTATTATCATTCAGAACAGTCTTTACAAAACATGCACATTGCACTCATACATTCTTCCTTAGACATACCCAATTATTTTCCCTACGCATACATGTATTCTCTCCATAAGCATGCTATATATCCCAAAACCCTTACATATGTATACATTTTACAATGGGGATTTAGCCCAACAAATGGACCCAAAAATCCTAACGGCTCTTAACTAACTTCCTTCTTTTGCATGCGTTGTCCCTTGGCTAACCCGTGGCACGGTCTGCTCGTTGGTTCCCAAAACTCGTCCCAAAATCCTATCCCAACAGGCCCCCACCACTCACTTCTGTCTTGTCCCAAGCCACTCAAGCCTTTTGTTGCACTTTTTCTATCGTCTCAACGAACTTCTAGAAGATTTCCTTCGTGGTTGCGATCTTATCTTTTACCCATCTTTCGTGTTTGAGAATTCCTTATGACGCCTGCACAACAACCAATGTCTTCAATTTCTCCGTGTTGGCTTGCACAGCTTGCCTCACCACTCCTTGTGTAGCAACAAGTTGTTATGTTACCTGAAATGCTTCATCCTAAAGCAGCTCAAGCTTCCATGCAATACTCTGTTGTTCGTCTCTGATCTGAATTATCTCCACATAATGTTGTCTATTCTCAACCATTCCATCCATTTGTTCAGTTGTTGGTAGAGTACTCATCATTTCTTTGAGATTTTGCGTCTTCTCCTACATAGATCGTAACCTTTGTTCTATTGCTTTTAAGTCTGCGTCTTCCATCAACTGAATCCACACTTGTGTAATTTATTCATACAGATTGATGCATTCCTCATCCAACTACCTTATACTTTCCACTGATGTCGTGGTTGTCTTCTCCCTTTGTTCCTTTTCTTCTAGTGGAGTACTCGACAAGGTGTGTGCTTCTTATCTTTGTCTAGAAGCCTTGAATGCCTTCTCTAATCTTTGCCACTTTCTCTTCTACTGGGTTGTCTTCTTCCACTTGTACTTCCGGAAGGTTGCTACATACTTCCTACACTTCCTTTTGCAATATTTTGTTTCTCTGCGCAACCTCATCTCGTTCCCGACAAAGTTTACTATAATCCTTTTGGACTGCTTCATTGTCTACAACCACTTTGGCCCACTCCAAATATGTTGAGTCTACGTGCAACTATATATCCTGCGTGACACTCGTCTTCAAGTTATGTAGCACGCCCATGGGTAACTGCGATAGCACTAGATCAATAGAACTCACCATCAGCGTACACTCCTACGTTTTTGTTGTGGGGAATTCTAAGGATCCTATTGATATCTTCAAACTCTGACATGTTGTTGGTTTTGATGATGGTTGAGATGTCGTAATCTTTTCTCTATTGTCTTTGTTGTGATATATGTATGTTCTTCTTATGTTCGGCCAAGTGCTATTCTAGTTGCTTCCAAAATTTGCATCAGTGAAGTTAACTGCTCCTGCATCCTCATATGCATTTATTCTTGCTTCTGCGTGGCTCACTGCAATGCTTCTTTTGCCACTTCTTTCACCTAATATCCAATATTCTCCAAGTCATCTTCAGTTAATGCTTGGGTCTGTGTTTCCTTTGTTTCTTTCCTCTTCTTTCGTTGTTGTGATGAGATCACCTTATCGTGGTATTTTCTCTTTTCTCCTGCTCCAGGTGTTGTTTCCTATGTGGTGTCACCTGCACCATTTCATTTTTCTCCTTGTTCTCCTTGTTCTTGTTGTTTTTCTTTTTGTGTCTATATATGGGTTGATTCTGGTACTAAGGTTCTCCATTCTATGTCTGAGACCTTTCAATGATATTGACATCTTTCTTTGTCAGTCTGTAGTTTTTTGGCAGCCATTGTTCATTTGGATCCCTTTTGGCTTGTATATACATATAATACGTCCCTACCTTAAATCGTGCAATTCCTTTGTAGGCTTCAATAATCTTGGGTTGGATGTGTAGTGTGTTCTCAATGCACTGTTGGATTGTCTCCTTATATATGTGGAATGTGATATTGTTTTCCATCTGTCTATTCTTGTTCACGGTATGCCACAAGCTAACACACCTTGCTACCAGGCACAATTTTTGTGTATTGTCCATAAACTAGGTTTCTTCAGGCTCCCTCCAAGCAACCAATGTAATCAAAATTAATAACCAAGCATAATGAAATTTTGTACCTTTTTCCTGCACTTCCTTGCATTCGTTAGGAACTCATTCACCAAAACTTTTTCCCAAGTTCATCTATACTCCTGATGCACATTTTTCTGTTGCTACTATCACTCATGTTGGCACCTATTCTTTGTGACATTTCCTGAGTAATTTGCAATCCAAGACTTGCATCGCAAAACTGACAACATCGTCATTAATGCTCTTGACATCCAACCTGCATGCTACTCTGTGTGTGTTGTATTTGTCCTTCATCCTCTCTGCTAGTGCTTTCTCTTGACTCTTGTCCCTGAACAAAGGTAGTGGGTCTTCCCTTACTACTGGAAATAGTGTGATCTATGTGATAAGCAAAGTGTCTATCGACACTGGTCTATCCAAACAAAGGAATCTTCTGTGAACACAACTCAACAGTAATTTGAAACATATGTTAATTTCCAGGCTTCTGCAAAGGAACCATTTGTTGCTGCATAATGGGTAGACCCAAGTTTCAACATTAATTCACCAACACAACCCTTAGACAGCATCCCTTTCGACATCACCTGCAAGTAGATAAAGTCTCACCCGAGGAATATATGGGGACTGTAGGAACAAAGTTTCTGCAGTGCTGAAGGGATGGAAGGCATTCATTCTGACCATTCTACTAAGCATTCATAACATTTGTGCATAAATATATAACTCGTTCATAATAACAAACATAAAGAAAACATATCAAATGTGCCCATTAAACAAAACATCAACCATATCATAACACAGGTTCATTTCATCCATAAACAGCGAACTTCTTTATTATCATTCAGAATAGTCTTTACAAAACATGTGCACTACGATCATACATTCTGCCTCAAACATACTCAGTTCTTTTCCTTACACATACATGTTTTATCTCCATAAACATGATATCTATCCCAAAACCATTACATATTTATACATTTTACAATGGGGATTTAACCCAACAAATGGACCTAAAATTCCTAACGACTTCTAACTAAATTCCTTCTTTTGTATGCGTTGTCCCTTGGCCGAATCGTTGTGCGGTCTGCTCGCTACGCAGTTCCCAAAATATTGGCCCAACAATAATTTTATGTTTAAATTTGATAAATTGATTTTTAATAATCAATAGCAAGGGAATGTTCCATTTGTGGAAGTTTTAAGCTTTTATATATTTATAAGTTATTTATTTAGATTTTTGTGGAAGGCTACATCTACTTCTGTAAGGTCTAGAACTTGGTAAAAAAGCTAAGCTATGGAATCAACAACATAATTGACAACATAAACAATTGGATATAAGTATGAATAAACTTCTTAAATGAAAAGAACAATAGTTGGAGTTGTGGCATTGAATGCAATTCCTCTTACAAAATCCAGAAGCAACACAACATATTGATTTTTTATATATTATTTGATATTCTTCATTTATGACAAGCAAGTTTTTCAAGGGAAACAAAGAACACCAAAGGGGAAATTTTGATGTACAAGCGGACTGATGGAGACACCAAAGAAGACAAAAATCCACATTGAAGGAGAGGACAAATGGAAAATAGGGTGGATTGATTTGATTTTCATCATAACTTTGTCAATAAAACTTTGAATAAAAATTCTGAATTTTTATATCTAGGAGATTTGCAATGAGGAAAAAGTAAGCCTCATCTAATTCCAGAGTCAGATATTGTGAATTACCATACAAGAGCTGCAAAGAAGATCAGTTTTAAACATACCTAGTAAATGAACCAAATTGATTTTAGAAAACACCATTCTCAATCATACTTTTCATGTTTTGCATGCCATCATATTATATAATTTAATTGATATTGTACTTTAGCATTGCCTTTCGCTTCTTGCAACGGTTCAAATTTGAGTTTCCTGCTTAATTGATTCACTACTTAATTCCTAGTGGTTCGCTTATCGACGAATTTTTCTGCATGTGTCCATGCACCATGCCAGATGCACTGAAGGTTCATTGTAATCTTATAGTCCTGTGCTTCCATTGTGTTATGTTCCCACGCTTACATGCAATATCCACTGCATGGGAAAGATGTGCGGCTCTTGGAAAATACCACCAAGCGATTAATTTATCAAAACTGGAAAAAAAATTAAATCTAGTTTCACTTTTTTTTTGCAATTTCTTGTTTGACAAATAAAAAATAAAACCTAAATATTTTCCAAGTCTTGAAATCCCCACGAAATATCAAAAACATAATCAAGACAACATATTTTCATAAAACATTTAGGTTTTTCTTTGGAGGGATTTTATTGAAGCCAGTGCATTTAACTTAGCTTAGACAAAATTTTAGGCATACATCAATTCAGAGAAAATATAATTCATTGTTTATATATGGTGGTAGAGTACAGTCAGACTATTTTATTGAAAAAATTTCGTGATGGAAGAACTGAAGGCTTCTTTGGATGGTCGTCGATAATACTTTTATCAAGGTGGAAAAGGACTCACTCTCCAACAAAGATATGATGTGGGGATTCTTTGTACACCATGCACCATCTTCGTGTTGAAATTTGTAATGAGAAAGGTCCTTTTCCATGTTTTTTGTGTTTACCGTGGTAGGGACATAAGTTGTCTTTCCTAGGAAATGTACTTTTTGAAATATAAAAAGTGATTCTATGTTTTAAAAGTGAGATGACTTTATTAAATGTATTTGTGCATTAAATGATTAAAAAGGACATTTAATGTGCATTAAATGTAAACCTTTAGATCATCAGTGATCTTAGCCATTCAAAAGTTAGTTCGAGTTAGTTAGGGTTTCAAGGAGGATAAAGTCATCTATATAATGCACATTGGGAAGAGATCCAAAACAAAAGACGCAAGAGAAAGATGAATTCTGATTGAGAGAAAGAGCATTTGCTTCACAAACTAAAGTGCACGTTTCCCAAGGTAGCCAAAGAAGTCCATACAGTGCATCCGTACAACACAGTTACACACAGAAAATTCCAGCAATCAAAGGGCACATTTTTCAAGGAATTTTGACAACAGTAAATCCATACAGCAGAGGACAAATTCATACAGTACGGATCTGGCATGTTTTTCGAGATAGTCTGTGCATTTATTACAGATTTTTTGTCAGTTTGCAGGCCGTACAGTGGCACGCTTTCCCATAAATATTCAGTTTGGTCACACGTGTGGACATTCTGGTCTTTATTTCTGCTTGCACGGTTTTCAAAAAGGAGGGCAGAGATAATTAATTTATGCATTTCTGAGTTTGTTGTTTGAAGTATAAATTTTTGAGTTTTTGTAAAGGAAATTTCAGTTTTGCTCCAACATAATAAAAAGACATCTCTCTGGGTTTTCCTCACACTGTGGTTTTTCCTTGGGCATTGGCCCTAAATTTAAGTGTTCATTTATTGTAGAGATTTATTTGTAGATGTTTCATTGAGTACTTTTATTTTAGTTATTTCAGTCATTAAATAACTCGGGAAAATATTAAGTCATTTGTGAAACAAGGGTTTGAAGAAGTGTTTTAGTTATTTCTTCAAAAGTTTTACATGGTATCAAAGCTTGACTCTATAAGTTTATGAATCTTGTGGTTTCTTGAAGCAGTCAAGACAGTTGGGAAGAGCATTTTTTTGTTGGGGAACAGTGAGTCATTCTCAACAGGATTAAGGTACAAGGATAGGCTGGATGGAGTTGGTAACTTCAGTCCATGGAAGGAGCGTATCACGGTATTGTTCAAAGAGCAAGGATTGTGAGATATTGTTGGAGCTTATGTTACAATAACAGTTCCTACAGATTCCACACAAAAAGTTGACTTTGATAAGAAGGATATTAAAGCTCAGAGGTTCTTTTTGGAATCTATCAAGGACCATGTGATACCTCATGTCACTGGTAAGACATATGCTTTTGAAGTGTGGATAGATTTGTGTACCTTGTATCAAAGTAAGAACCAAAACATAAATATGGTTCTTAGAGAGAAGCTGAGGAACACCAACTAGATCACAGATACTGATAATGTATCTTCTTATCTCACTAAGATCACTCAAGTCAGAGATGAGTTAGGAGCTGCAGGTGAGGAAGTAGATGATGAAGAGCTATTGAGGTATGCTCTTAATGGATTCATTGCAAATTGACACACTTTTGTGCGAGGAGTAGTTTCCAGAGAAAAGCTTCCAGATTGGACAAGGTTATGGGATGATTTTTTTCAAGAAGAGTCCCGAGAGGGGACATTCCAGAATGGCACTCAGAACAGTGAAGACAATGTTTCTCTTGCAACTAAAGGTAAGGGAAAATGGAAGAAGAAAGAAAAATACCCCAGTAAGGTACTTTGTTTTAGTTGCAATAAAAATGGTCATTATGCTAGTTAGTGTCCGAAAAGAAAAGGGAATGAAGAAAAAGAGGGAGTACCATCAACAGAGATGGGGGATTTTGCTTCCCAGTTTGAACAAGAATTCTCTTTAGTTTCAGTACAAACCAGTGTAGGTATCACTATAGATTTCCATGACATGTGGGTAGTTGATAGTGGATCAACAAGCCACATGACGGTGAAATATGGAAGTTTTAAGAACATAGAAGAAATAGCCAGAGGACATTTTGTTGGAACGGGTATTGGAAGTACTCGGGCATAAATCAGAGGAGTTGGAACTGTGAAATTCCAACTAAGGTTTGGAGAAGTTCTTGAAGTAAACAGGGTATTGTTTTTCCCAAGCATGAAAGTCAGTATACTTTCTATATCATCATTGGAGGATGATGGGTATGTATTTTTTAATCAAAAGAGGAAATGTGTTTCTCTACTGAACAGAAAACTCAGATGATACAATTCTACTTGGGAATAGGAGAGATAAAATTTACTTTCTGCGTGGAGAGGTAATGCTTCCAAGTTCAAGTGGATGGCTATCCAAATCAGAGTCTGAAAATGAAGAAGGTGCACAGATGGTACCTTCAGATGGGGAGAGTTGCACTGGTGGAAGACTCAGCCAGCACAGAGAAGATGAGCAGAATCCAGTTATGTTCCGACATCAGCTTCCAGATTTAGTAGAAGCTCTTGACAGTGGTCAAGGTGATTGTGTTGGGACCTCTCTCATTAAGAGGGAGTGTTGAAATTTGTAATGAGAAAGGTCATTTTCCATGTTTTTTGTGTTTACCATGGCGAGGACATAAGTTGTCTTTCCTAGGAAGTGTACATTTTGAAATATAAAAAGTGACTTTATGTTTTAAAAGTGAGATGACTTTATTAAATCTATTTGTGCATTAAATGATTAAAAAGGACATTTAATGTGAATTAAATGTAAACCTTTAGATCAAAAGTGATCTTAACCATTCAAAATTTAGTTTGAGTTAGTTACGGTTTCAAGGAGGATAAAGTCATCTATATAATGCACCTTGGGAAGAGAGCCAAAACACAAGACACGAGAGAGAGATAATTTTTTATTGAGAGAAAGAGAATTTGATTCACAAACTAGTGTGCACGTTTCCAAAGGTATAAGTCCGTACAGTGCATCCGTACAGCACAGTTACACACAGAAAATTCCAGCAATCAAAGGGCACGTTTTTCGAGGAATTCTGACAGTAGTAAATCCGTGCAACAGAGGACAAATCCATACAGTACGGATCTGACACATTTTTCGAGATAGTCTGTGCATTTATTGCAAATTTCCGGTCAGTTTGCAAGCTGTACAATGGCACATTTTCCCATAACTCTTCAGTTTGGTCACACGTGTGGACAGTCTGGTCTTTATTTCTGCTTGCACAGTTTTCGAAAAGGAGGGCAGAGATAAGTAATTTATGCATTTCTGAGTTTGTTGTTTGAAGTATAAATTTCTGAGTTTTTGTAAAGGAAATTTCAGTTTTGCTCTAGCATAATAAAAAGACATCTCTCTGGGTTTTTCTCACACTGGGGTTTTTCCATGGGCATTGGCCCTAAATTCAAGTGTTCATTTATTGCAGAGATTTATTTTTAGATGTTTCATTGAGTACTTTTATTTCAGTCATTAAATAACTTAAGAAAATATTAAGTCATTTGTGAAACAAGGGTTTGAAGAAGAATTTTAGTCATTTCTTCAAAAAATTTACACTTTGTAACTACCACTCATTCATATTTGTTTCGTTCTGGTATCGAGGTAAGCTACCACTCAAAGCATTGAATTTTTTGGGACTCCATTAGTATCTTTGTCGCTATGGTGCATTGTCATTGGACAATATTTCTTAGGCCAAAACCTTACCGAACTGTACATGAACATTATAACAAATTCATTCTTTTCATCAACAATGGGGACATTGCCATCAAGTGGCACTTGTTTGGTCTTATATCAAGGTGATTATTATTTATCATAGTTTTGTGTTAGGTTTCATTTTATTCTCCATTAAAATTGAAAATTTGAATTGAATTAATGTTAGCAAGCACTTTAACATTAAACTCTTAACATTTAATTATATTTGTTTCCAATGCTTAGTTTCCAATAATAATAATAAAATCACCTTCAGTGCATGTGACACAAATTCTTTGACAACTTTTAGTGTTCACAAACTAGATAAATAGATCAACAAGTTAAACCAACATATTTATCACAAAATCACGTGATTGTGAAATCAAGTGATTGTTCCATCTCCCCTTACATGCAATACCAATGCATAAAATTAGATAATAACAAATTGGGAAATGATTGTTATCCATGCACAATTATGTAGTCTAAATAGCATGTTCTCATAAATTACTACACAATTATATAGTTGCAATAGCTAATTCTCAAAAATATTATTGACTCTCAAAAAGGAAGGGACTCGTTGCTCTACAACTCTCCTTGTTATAAGTTGTACCTAAAGGTGTAAAAAGAACCTTGATATAAGGGATAGATAGAAATGTTTTATTTTGATGGTGGTGGCGGTGATGATGATGATGATAGCTATTAATGTCCCCTAAGACCAACTTTGATTAACCGAAATTTAAGAAGTGTAAGGAACTAATTTTGTTTTAAATTTTATTTTTATGCTTGAAAAGCTTCAAAAAAATCATTCCTAAATCCCCATAGTTTTGATGAGTTAAAAGGTTAGGAAGGCCGGTATTGTAATTATTTTAAAATTATGATCTAATATGGATGTATGCAAGACATTCCAAGAGAATGTGTTTTTCATCTTCGATCCTATTAGTGTCACAAAAATGACAAATTCTTATGGCCCATGACATTTTAGGAATTGTCCAACATTTCACTATAGAGCTAATGAGAGTTTGTTCTAATTTTAGATATGTTGATTTTCTTCTTACACTAGTTAAAACAAAGAGATTTTGATCTTTTAGATTAGGGTTGATCACTTCCTTATAATATCTTGTTTTTCTCTTATCCTCTAATTATTTATTGCACCACAATTTCTCCTTAAATTTAGATGTAATAATATTTTTAATAGTATCGTTATTTTACCTGTTGATTTCTTCCTTGATTCCCCAATGATTTAGCCATGAATTGACATCTTTACGCCAACCTTGCTTGAGCCACATGTGGTTTTGACTAGATTTTGAACCAATCTTAGGAAGCCTCTAGTCTTCCATGTTATTTATGTTGTTCTTGTACATTAGAAACTTAGGCATATCCATGCTCTCAATTAGGGAAAGACTCGCTTCTATGGGGATATGGTGTAATGTCTTTAATTTTGATATTATAAGTTTTTAAAAAAATGGATTTGCTTTAGCTTTCTCGATGATTCTATGGAGATTCCCGAGCCCAAAATGTCACAACCATATAAGATAATAGGAGTGATCAAAGTCTCAAAGAGGAGTTGTTTCTTATCCTAGAGCCAAATGTCCATTGATTTACAACTATTTTCAATTCCATAATAAGCTTTCTTCCCTCCATTTATCCTTTTTTCAATGCTATAGTTCTAGTTAAGCTTGTGATGAAGATTAAAGTTGTGAGATATATGTATGAAGTCACTTCCTCCAAGTTGTCATTGTCATACACGGAATTGGCATAAGTGATATTTTTGGATTTGATTATAATAACCTTTGTTTTGTCGGTGTTAACAATTATACCTATACTAGAGAAATAATACTTG
The DNA here is from genome assembly GCA_027924585.1 of Larix kaempferi. Classification (NCBI taxonomy): domain Eukaryota; kingdom Viridiplantae; phylum Streptophyta; class Pinopsida; order Pinales; family Pinaceae; genus Larix; species Larix kaempferi. The sequence continues at coordinate 7,023,360 of BSBM01000012.1, read as the reverse complement.
AGAATTTTTAGTTGCTTGTCAATATTAGAGGTACTCCTTGCCATAAGAACAATACCAACACCATAAAGAAGAAGGACAACGATTATACCAAATAGAGTCATGCCAACACAACCTACATCTTCCATACAACCCTCTAACTTGTCGATGTATATGCCAAAAAGGGTAGGGTACAAGGGACAACCTTGCTTAGCTCGTATATTACAATTAATTTCTTCTAACCATCCCTCAATATTCCTAAAATTGGAAACAATGCTCTCATACAACCTTATTGTAGAAACTTTCAACTCAAAAGGAACTTTTAGCTCTTCTAATATATTCCAAAGGTTAGTTCGAGGCACTATTTCAAATTATTTTCTAATGTCAACAAAGCAACATAGGAGATTGGTTTTATTATTGTGACACTCCTCCACAATGATATTAAGTGTAAGAAGGTGGTCCACTGTTGAATGACAAATCCTAAATCTACATTCCTTGTAGATCTTTTTATGTGGCTTTATAGCCATTTAAAATTGACTTGAAATTTTGTTGGGATAATCGTTTATTTTATTTTATTTTTTATTATAATTTGTTGATGAAAAGTAGTTGAGGATTCATGAAGTCCGTAAGATAAAGGGGAAATGGAAGAGATGATAAATAAGGTTTTATTTGAGGATAACAAGATATTAAAATCTTTAAAATCCAATAATTATAGACATAAGTGTAGACAAGGTACCGCTAAGAACACACACATTGTATCGAATCACATATTGAAGCATTTCTATAAATGACTTTATGAAACCTATGGATCCCAAATAATAGTTGTTTGAAAACAAATAATTTATTTTACTTTCATCTTGCGTGACAACACTTTCACCTCCATATTATGAATGTTATTATCAATTGTCATTGGAGCACTTCTTATCAATTTTGGTATAGGACTAAGTACTTAATTAAATATGATTCCATGTACAGAGGAAGTACTAGTAGGTGCTATGACATTCTCATATGGAGTGATGGCTAAAGAAGAAGAAGAACTCTTCAATCTTTTCTTAGTTGAGATCTTATTAAAATCTTAACTAAATCCAACTTTTAATTTCTTCACTGTAAGTTTTAAACCTATTGTAGAGAAGCAAATCATACAGATTCTTTTAAGAAAAATAGAGATTACACCACAACATTCACACATAATACACAAAGATTTATCCTGGAAACCATTAATTGGGAAAACCAGCAAAACTTAGAGCCACGCCTCTTATTTTCTCATATTGATTATTAACCATTCACAATATAAATATAGGTATTCTGCAGCGTCCAAAACACTAAGCCATTAACCCAGATTAGAAAATAGAGTCCAATCCCTTAACCAAGATTAAATTACATATATTTTTAGAAAGAACCCAAAAATAGCCCAAAAATAGCCCCAAAAAATTTCAAACTCGCTTCGCTTGTATCGGAAATGGGCTTCACAGAAGGGGGAGGGCATAAGCACACCCCCCCTATAACCCCCCCTCGGCCAACACCACATGCAATGCTCGATGCATACGACATAACACTAGATGGAGGGGATCGCCAGGGGCAATAAAAAATGAACCCGCCCCCCAACACACACACACCTGCAAAGAATATAACACATACTCAACATTCACCCTGTTTATTTCCATTCGTTCCCTTAATAATTCATTTGATACCTCCAAGGATTTGAATAGCTTAGATCAATTTGATGTGTAACATGCAAGTAGGAAACTAAGAAATGACTTGGCATGGATCGAATGAGCCTTAGATGGGTAGGACATGAATGTGAGCAAATGAATGTGGGTATATCGACACGATGCAAAAGAACACCCTACTTACGAGTTGAGAGAAGGTTGGCGAACCCTAGTTGGCCCTTCTTTGCTAAAGAGAAGCAGAAGATATCTACAATTGGATATTTGTTTAAGAGAATTGATCCTTCGAGAATAATTCTCAAGTATTTAGTCTTGAGATCAATGACTTAACAATGGATATTCAATCCTAAGATCCACCACAAAAAAAATGCTAAAAACCTTAAAATATGCTATGAAAAATGCAAAAAATCCTAAGATTTGTTACCAAAAAATTGTGGAATGTAGTTTCTTGGCATCTCCCTTGAGATTGAACTTCTAATGGATGTTGAGTGATTCATCTTCGGTAGTCAATGAAGAGATGTTTTCAATGAGAGTTGTATTCTACAAGGAGTGAGATGAGATTGGTAGAGATGTTTTCGATGAGAGTTGTATTCTGCCATGAGTGAGATGAGATGGGAAGTGTGTAGTCTACAAGTAAGAAGAGTAGATGAGTTGAATGGGGCAAAGAATGGTTGTAATCATGGGAACCTCGGAAATGAAAGCAGTCGGGATTTGAAGTGGGAGTGAAGGGCGGTGGGCATGCATGGAACGAGAAGGATAACCCTTTTAGTGGGATGAAAACATACTTAGGATCTAACAACGGTTATTGTGTGCAACATGACGAAACAAAAATGAACATATAAAAATAACGATATGCATGATGGCATCAAAAACACCTAACAAATAGGAACATTGAGAAGTTCACAGTGACAAATACCCTTCTTAGGAGGGAAATAGCTTATGACGTAATAACAACAATAATAACCTAATTAAAGCTCACAATTGAGCCATTGAAGCTAGATATCAAATATATTATATAAATGAAACAAGGGGAACAATGAGTGCCACATTAAATTATAAACTAACAATTGAGTTTTATAGACAAAAGGTTTAAAATTAAATTATGTATTGTGATGTCACTACGGATCACAATGTTACCACCTCAAGTCATTAGTTTGCTTTTACGCTGGGCTAAATTCAGGTTGTTGCAATGGTTCGACTTAGCTAGGTTTTTGGCCTTCTATCTTGTTTATCACTTTATCTACCTTCCCGTTGGCACTCGAGGGGTGACAAAGGCGTTGGAAACTACAGCCGGGGAGGGGGGTGCGCGGGTGAGGACGTGGCCATGGGAGACGCTAACGTGCTCTAGACCCTTGTATGTGGGGTGGAGGTTGATTGATATCCATCAACACGGAGACAGGTACGTTGGTTGGAGGCCCGAATGCTATAATTGCAAGGAGACTTCTCTCATCAATTTCCTTTTATCTACCTGCACTACGTTTTGTCTCTCCACTTCGACATTTTTCCCTTCCGTCCCCTTGCAGTCGTGGTTAGCGGTTGTGACTTGTCTGTTCATGCTTACTTTGACCAGGGTAGGTCATTTCGATTCATCGTGGCTTTTTGTAGATGTGGTTGAGGGTGGTTTGTTGGGGTGGATTGATGATGGTTTTAGTTGCAACGGGTAATTCCACTGTACCCAATGGCTCCCAATGGCTTCTTTGTATCAGTGGCCTAAGGTTGGTTTTGTAGACTCTTTGCAACCATGATTCGAGGTTGTAAATGTGGTCAAGGTTTGTAACCTGCCTACTCGAGTCTACTTCCAACATGACCTGCGTTTCTATTTGTTGTGGTTTCTTTGCAGCTATGGTTTGAGGGTGGTTTTTAACATAGCAATATAATTTGGTTGAATTGGTAGTTCGTGTACATAAATTTGGCATAAATTCTAATTAGTCGAATATTTGGTCTAAATGTAATAGGTATACGGTTTCTTAGATAATTAAATTTTGATAACCAATTTAAAGAAAAACAAACTTTAATTATTTAAACACTTTAAAAATACCATTCAATTTCATACGTTCTTATTAAAATAATTATTAATTACTAGTTGTGGTTTCTCACACTCAATAGGCCTAGGTTGTTGAGATTTTATTTTTATTGTTTTTTAAATATATGTTTAATTTTATTATATAAATGTTTATGAATATTTATGTTATATTTAATTAAAATTATTATACATAAGCATGGTATATTTGTGAGTATTTAATTAAAAGTATTATATATAAGTACTCTACTTCCGTATTTATTCATACTATAATTTTTCTTTACGTATTTTTTCCGTATCGAATCGTGTTCGTATCTGTATTTGTACTCGAATTATGCTACAATGGTTTTTAGTGGTGGCTTGATGGGTGGTTTCAATGGGGCCCTGTGTTGTAAAAAATATGGATTTGTATTCATTTTTTGGGTGGCTAATATTATGTTAGATATAGGTTCTCTTTGTAACTTTTACTAGGGGCAATGAGGGCTCAACTATAAAAATATCTTGGGTTAAGTTTCTTAGTGGGTTTTACCATTTGCATTGAACCACTAGTGTAAACATGCTATTGAGAGCGTTTGTTTCAATGTCATTTTCTCACTTTTCTTCTTCTTATTGTGACTTCATATTTATGTGGTTTAATAATACCGCACTTAATTAAACTAGAAAAGTAGTTCATTTTCTTTCATATTCACCTTACAACCTATGGAGTGAATGTCATTCCATAGTTTCTATACAAAGATAATTTGAGATAGTGGTGTGATTCTTGCATTGGATGCGACAGGTCCTTAGTTGATTTTTGGAATGCCCCTCATGTTGCACTTGCCATATTGCATGATCCCAATTGCAAAACCTGTCACAACAAATATTAGCATGATGAATGGACACTGCGGAAGGTTATATGTCTACATTGTTGTGTTTTCTTATATGGATGATGCATTTATTCTTGTTAGTCACCCAAACATGGAGACTATGGAAGGTTTTATGTCTGCAATTGTTATGTTTTCTTATATGGATTATGCATTTTTTCTTGTTATTTGCAATTGTTATGTTTTCTTATATGGATGATGCATATTTTCTTGTTATCTGCAATTGTTATGTTTTCTTATATGGATGATGCATTTTTTCTTGTTATGTGTTATGAATAGTTGGTTTATTTTTTATTTTGACATAAAACTATTTAATACACTTTGTATCACTATTATTTCCCTCTACTTTGCACTATCTTTCAAGGCAACACCAAACATGTTTGGGTGAGAGTTCCTTTCTATGTAAGGTTAAAAATGTTGACATATTATACTACATCTAACCTTTAATGGACACCTTTACAAACATTGGGTATTAAAATGAGCTAACAAATAGTTTGCTGATGAGACCTAAATTGATACAACATGAAAGGAAAAATTCAAGTTACAACAATGGTTTGATGTACAAATCCATTTTTTTCTTGTTGAGAATGCATATCTTTATATTGGGAGGAGGGGAAATTTAAGTTACCTCTTTGAAGAGGAACATGAGATATTCAATGGGCCAAATTTTCAATAACTCTATATGAATGCCTGAAAAGGTTGGTAAGACAACCTCACCATTAGCAAGAGTACATAGATGTCAACCAGAATGTCGATACTTTGTTGAATTTACTAAAATTTGAAGATGAGATCAAATGTGTAGTATATTTTTGGTTTAAATCAGAAATTGAAGGATATGCATTGGAATTGTCATGGAGTATCATAGATAATAAACCAAAGATCATACAAATTTAAGAAGGGATTTCACAAAAGGACAAATGATGAAATTGTTGTGTGGATCAAGATTTTTTCTCATAGAATAGGGTATGATTCCTAACCCTATGGAGATAGAAGTGTATGCCCCATGCTAGAAGGTAGCGTTGAAGGAGGACGTGAAGGAGGAAATCATGTGTCAAGAATCCTAAATTATAGCTAATGGTGGAATTAGAGGGCGTACCTTTCAACATGACGAGGATTATAAAAAAGTATGTAGGATTGAAAGAGCACTAGTGACAATATCAAATGAGAATGATATGCACTATGAATGAGTCCCTCATAAGAGAGAATAGTGCCAAAGTATATTTAGAGTGTGAGATTATGAGAAGTTTTTCAAAATTTAGTGAAGGATATTTGGCTGCTCTCGAAGAGTGTGAGAAGGAACATCTGTTAGAGCATATTGTAGAGAAGTTTGCAGTGGAATAACAATCTTGAAAAAACATGGATATATCAGAGTTGGAGGAGAAATGATTAGTTAGGAAATGCAAGTGCTTGGAAATACTACTTAGATATGCATGAAGAACCATTGTACCTAAAGATGTGATCAAAGTTGTTAAAAAAATGGATAAAATCTAGAGAATGATGTGTTGGGAAATTTTTCAAGCTACTGTAATAGATTCGTGAGAATCCATAATGACAATAGGGACATGGGTCGAAGTAGAAATAATGTCAATATATCCTTAGTTCTAACCATATGTCATTTGTTATTGGTCAAGTAAGTTTAGACTCTATCATTCATATCATGAACGGTTGTGATTGTTAACAACCAAAATGTTCATTTAGTAAGGTATGTGAGTAGTGTTAATATTACTATAGGAGTTGGTCATATTTTGTTAACAATTCCTTCTAGTAGTGTTAAAAATATTGTGAGAAGTAAAAACTTGGTTGCTCGCAATAGCTCAACCTAGTCAACTAGGATCTATTCTTGTTCTAAGTATGCAAACTACTAGTATGGATAATCAACGCATAGAGTCAACACTACAATAACCTGTGTCCCATGGTTGTGGAGAAGAATATGTGGAACAACATCTCTTTCACTACAACACAATTTGGTGCATATGGGGAACTATTTATAATGTTCTAGGGTTGGTGGAATTCCTTACCAAAGTTTGCATGGGAGAGTATTACAATGGTTTATGAATTGGAATCAAAGTGCTCCATTGAGTCATGCATAGACTCTTGATTAGTTACACTAAGAATTTCTTAAGAAGCTTAAAAAGTTGAAGTTTGAGTAGAAATTTTTTGTCAAGTAGAAAGACATTACATAGAGAGTTGGAGAATCAATATATGAGTATAATGATCTAAATTTTAGAGAAAAATTATGAGTTTAATCTTAGTTACACCATTCAATATGTGCACATTAGGAATGATTTATTATCACATAGATACCTCACCTACAAACTCCTTTATTGTAACAATTCCTAAGAACTCAACAAGATGCATTAGAGTTTGAGATGGGCCTAGCTTCAATTGCAAGATTATTCGATTCAATAGTTCCATGAATGGCACATGGCATAGCATAGTTTTAGTATCAACTCACTGACTTGTTGGGACATATTCAATAATTAACCAAGGGAAAGAAGGTTGGGAGGGAGAGTGTATGGTGCAATATCTGTAAGACAAAAAGTCTTATGATTGTCCAATGGTTTAGCAAACTACTTTGATTGCATAGGATTCCTTCGTTGGGGATAGGTGGATGGAGATCCATGACTTATTCAATAAGTTTGGTCATCGCCTATACCATTATCCATTATTGTAGTAGTACAATAGTTCTATGGACATATTATAATATTACTTTTGCAATATAAACATCACCAAACCAAAAATTGTAGGAATTTGCATACATTGCCGAATAGGATTGAGAAGAATGAGGAAGTTGGGTTATGGTTCTAGGAATTTTTTAGAAGTTTAACTAATGATGGGTCATCAAACAATTATGTACTCTATTGCAGTGGATTTTAATACCTCAAAGTATGTGTAAGAAATTTATTTTCATCACTTCAAGAAAAGAAAAGGTATAAGAAAGAATTTAGACAAAATGAAATCATCGATGACTATGAGATATAGGATGTAATGCTCAGCTTGGGATCTGATGTTAACATCTTGCCTAAAATATTGGGAGCTAATCAGACATATGAAGTTGGTATATTCAACTATTCAATTGTGCCTCATGAACCATTTAAGGATTTATCTTATTCACCTATGGGAGGGTTTAGAAGTCAATTTGGATATCTAAAGTGTTCTAGAGATTTAGAGGTCCTTGTTATAGTGGATGACAAGGACCCCTATCATGAATGGGTGTTTATATACTAAGATTTCTATGACAAAACATTCTTGAAGTTGAAGCAATGTTGAATGTCCTTTGAAGTTGAAGGTAGATGTTTCATCCAACCTTTGGACCCTAAGCATTTAGAAATATTTGTGGAGAAAACAAATAAATATTTGGCTAGTAGTGTTATCGATTGTAGTTGTACAATATGATATTAAGTTAGAGGGATAACTACATCAATCCTAGGATGAAAAAAGAGTTGAGTTGGCATGGGGTATTCTATTTTTGCATGATTTCAAAGGATGTAATGAAACATTGGTAGTACAAGGATTGCAAGAAATCTACCCATCAATGCACCATGGTAAAAGAAATGATATTAATAAGCGTTGAACTCAAGGATTTGTCAAAGTTTGATAGGACAACAGATGCCACAATTTTTTTTGGAATCATTGTTGACCACATGGAACTAGAGTAGAAGGTTGAGACATTTTATGACAAACTAAAATATACTCTAGCAAGATGGTGGGTGATGCACGAAGTGTAATGTACCCAGGGGAGGATAATATGGGGTACCTAGGGAGGTACCCAAAGGGAATATATCATGTAATGTGTGTACCTAAGGGGGAATAATTAATGTCACGTGGCCATAAATTATGGAATAGGTTGACTAGGTAGTTTCAAGGAAATGATATAATAATGATTGCTTAGTTGGCATAGGTCCCTAGGAATACTCATGAGAAATTATAAATACACAAGTATCATTGTATTGAGGTTGTTGGATTTATTCTTTTGTAACAAGAATGGCTTGTGGAATGATTCCTTCCTTAAGGAGATGGTGTTACCCTACCTTAATGGTTTCTCTATATCTTGGTATTATTCTTATGGTGAATGTATTTTGGTTATTTATGAAGTATAAGGGTTCTATTTCTTGGTTGAGTATCACTACAAGTGGTATAAGAGGACTTTCTTGGGCCAAAAAATTGGAAGATGTTTTTGGCATATTTTTGGAGGAAAAAGGAGGATGATGAAATTCAACTTGAATTCCAAACTTTATGTGTATAATATAAAGAATCCAATTGCAGATCTAAGTTATTCTCTCCGATACACTTGAATACAAAAAAAATCATCCAAAACATAGTCTGAAAAGTGAAGTTATCATTGATTTAAAATCAACTATTTTTAGGGGTTTTTCGGTGACATCTCTGTAGATTACAAAGTTGATATATTTGATAAAGTAATTGGATTTCAACCAAACAAACTCTTATAGATGCAGAATTACTATGCAATTTCATAATTGTGACCATAATATATATTATGAGGATTATTGATGGAATTATGCTCATTTTAAATTGGTTGTCTCAAAAGTAAGTGGTTTTCTTCAAAACCCTAGTTTTATTTTTGGAATTATAGAAAGCAAGATGTTTTTCACAAGAAAAGAAGAGGGTCCAAGTATTGAAGAATACATAAATGAGATGAAGTCAACAAGTCACAAATTTTGGAGAGTTTTTATAATAATTGGTCTAAAGAATGATGATGATGAATGATGGCAATCACTTGACAATAAGGAGATACTCAAACTTCTAAATGAAGCATTTGAAAATGTATTTTTAGAAATGTAGTCTCATGATGTGAAGAATTATAAAGAAAGCACTAAGGGTTTGTATTCATGTGACAACTTCCTTTTACATCTTCATTGATGTATTCAACAAGAGAAGGTCATTGTCTCTAAAAACCCCAGTAGCAAACATAATTTTATCAATGTTGATTTGGATAAAAGATTGTAAGTTTCCACAAAGTATATTCAAAGCACACATGTTAATGGTGAGAATTGTAGGACCCCAGTCCTAGATAATCTCAGTTTATCAATAAACTAATCATTTATTTATGTTTACATTCTATTTCATATTTATGTTTTCTAGTTTCTGTTGGTTCTACTGGTTGTAAAAACAATATTTATAGTTAGTAAATAAATATATATATACTAGTTATTGTTCTAACATCAAATGCAAGTTTTCGTTCTCAGCAGCATACATATAAGCATATAATTTACCATAATAATCTCTTAAGTTACATGATTTTTCATAACTAAAATTTACAGAGTTAAAACCCCAAAAAAATACCTGTAGATAACTAGTAGATCCACCCTTGATGGTGTTCCCTTTTTTGTTCCCTTTTGTTGAGTTCCTTGTTGTTTCCCTGCAACCAAAAACTTTTCCCAAAATCCTGAAACTCCACCAGCCCAAACAGTTTTTCCACCCTTCCAACTGGCGAGGTCTTGCCGACCACCCAACTCCAAAGGTACCCCTTTGGACCCCCGATCCAAAACCGAGTACAGGCCAACCTATTATATCCCTTCAGAAAAATCTCCAGCAAAAACCCCCTTTCAGCTCTACCCTGAAAATTCTATGTCTCCTCTAAAAACTTCTCCCCCAAAATATCTAAGGTAAAGATCCCCCTCTTCTTCCTCTCTTTTCCATCTTATCCCATGTTTGCCGACTCTTGTCCTCCACCATTAATGCCTTATCCTAAACATAAATGATTTAGTCACCAAGTCTTTCCTCGAGCCCATCCCATGACTCCCATTAATAATTTAAAATAATATTAAAATGTGTTGGTTGGGGGTCACTTCTCAACCATGGCTCCTCAATAAATAATATTAACATATTTCATTTACTTTATCATAGTTGACTTTACGATTGCATAATTCAAAATTTTAATTCATATTCTTATTAATTAACTCAATACAATTTAACAATTGTTTAATAAAGGCACATGGCATTATTTGTAATTTACACCATGGTTTTTAAACAACTATGATAACATTATAATTAATGAGTAATTTATCAATTAAACCTTATTCCTATTTTAAATTAATTAATTAATTTTGTTTGGTACGTAATTAATCTTACCCCTCCAAGTTAATGTTATGAATACACATTTATATTAATTAACCTAATTAACTAAGACTTAATCCATTCCTAGTTCCATATAAATCGCACCCTAGTTTATAATTAAACTAATTAACAACCTTTGCTAATGATAATGATAGTTTTACTGTCATCAATTAACATTAATAACATATAATTAATATTACCCCAACAATTTAATATTAACCTAATTGACATGATAATTACTTTTAACTTTTTTTAACCCTTAGTCTTGACTAAATAAATTTAATAACAATCAATCAAGCATTCTAATTAATTGCATTAGTTACCACCAAGGTTAACCATAGCTCGTTTATTACTTAACACTAATTAATCATTAATGGACAATAATTAATCATTAATCTACATCATTAACATTAATCATCATTATTAACTTTAATCGACATTATTAACACTACTCAAGAATAATTAATTGTTAATCAACAATAACTAACATTATTATCCAACATTATTTCACACAATTTATAAATATGTAGGCGAGTTATGTAAGCGTCGCTACTGATTACATACCTCGCGTAAGTACACTAACAGTAATAACTCACACACGTCAATCATAATTACGAAGCTTATTGTTCACTGACATATGTTTATCGTAGTTTGCAAAGTGCCTCCTTTTACCTAACTGCATTTTATTAAGTTACGACAATTCATACGTTACCGAGTTACGACACATAATCAATCAAGGTCTTACACACATACAGTTAGATCTTGTTTTTATCCCAACTTCAAGCTACAACTATCTACCTACACCATCACTAACTTCCACGTCCTATCTTGTCCTCTGCTGGACTACCCCGAAGTGTCAAGCCATGACTGGCTCCAGCTAGAACCCGTAAGTGGAAGTGTTTACTACATCGACCAAGCTTCCCCAACAGGAAACCACCAGTCATCATCACACACCTTGGGGAGCGCATTGTAGCATAGCCCTCCCATGACTCTGGTTTTTGGGGATAAATGGTGGGTAAAGCCTCCACCCCCCTAATGGAACAAGGGACTATGTCTACCCGACATAACAACAACATTGCACTTGTACTCGGTTTGTCATCGTATAACCAATCTGGGCGGTTAAGTTTCCTGAAACCCTACCCCACCCATGTCATAATATACATCATCATAAACAACATAATAAACATGTGAAAGTAAATAATGCATCACTCACATACCATTTTATCTTTCGAAGTCATGTCCCTGAGGTCCTCCCACCTCGTAGGATCCAACTATTACTTAGCCTTTTAACCTGTAAGTCAGTCCTCGACATACATTATAGAATATCGTGCATAAACCCTCAAAATGTACACACATACGTTTCATCATAACATAACATCAATAACCTCATTTATTCGCCATGCACCTGGCATAACATTTATTTATTCAACATATAACTGTAACGGTATCCACGTACCCATCATTCAGTAATTTGCATATATGAGACATAACTAACACATGATACATATATAAACATGACTACCGATCATAATACTAACATCGCATACACACACATATATATATCGGCAAAATAATAGAACCATATGTCCACAGTGTCGTCAAACCGACGAAGTCTCACAATCAAACAAATACAACATATAATAGTAGTTCAAGTAGTAATGTCAAAACGGGGCGTTACAAGAATGTTCAAGTTTTTAAATATTTGAAGGTTACCATGGATAAATATGTTTTGCATTCATATTTTTATGTTGTAGATATGGATGATGTTAGTATTTGGGATATTCTTAGCTGAACTTAGTTGGTACAATTAATATTAATGTGTAAAAGAAGTTTTTGAAGATTTGTTACAAGAAAAATAAAATCACCTTGCATGATATTTCTCTTTCTAAACAAGAAGGGCCCAAGGGCACACATGAAGAAGTCCTTACAAGTAAAATAGTTGAAGTCTCTACAAACATGGTAGATGAAGAGTTCAAGGTTGAACCAAAAGAATAAAAAGCTACAGAAGCACATAAATAAAATCCCTGGGAAGGAGATAAAAATATGAAGAACATAAGGAGCTACATAACCCATAGGAACCACGAGTTGTAGAGTTAATGAAAGAAGAACCAATAGCTAAGGTTATAGTCTATCAACACCCATATAACCACCATGAGAAAAAATAATCATCAAGGCAAGGTCATGAGCATCATTGAACTTACTATGGACCGTCATGGAACTAGAAGGGCACCCAATGTGGAGGCACATGGAGGAATAAAATCAATGCTTGGAGACACTAGTGTAGTAGAGTGAGATCATGGAACCACATAAACCATAATCAATATCGAGATGGCAAGGAAGCAATTAGACTGTGTGTCCACGTTTCACTTGGATGGATGGATGCTTGTGCTTGGTACCAATTGACTACTATTATTAGTAGATATTATTATATGACTTCCACTCATGTTTCAAAACATGATTCAAGGGGGATGGAATGTAATGTGCCTATGGGAGGATAATGTAATGTGGCCATAAATAATGGAATAGGCCCACTAGGTAGTTTTAATGAAATAATATAATAATGAGGCGTAGTTGGCATAGGACCATAGGAATACTCATGACAAAGTATAAATACACATAAGTATCATTGTATTCAGGTATGTTCGATGTATTCTTTTATAGAAATCGTGGCTTGTGAAGTGATTCATTCCTTAAGGAGTATTTGATGGCGTTACCCAACCTTAAGGTATTCTCTATATATCGGTGTTATTTTTTTTATACTAGGGGAATCAACAACTAGGGTGGAGCTCGTACTCATGTCACATGGGATCGATTACTGTCTGCTACCTCTATACCCCTAAGTTCACCCACACATCCGACAAGCATAGGGAACATGCTAATTGGGGTTTGAACATGTGGCCTCTTTTACAATGTGTCATATCATGTCACTTCTCATCTAGTCGATCTACACCCTGTGGGATTATCTTTGTGTTATTCTTATGGTGAATGTATTTTGGTTATTTTTGAAGTATAAGGGTTATATATCTTTGTTGTGATTCGTTTTTTGGGTTAAGTATCACTACACAACGGCTCACCTAATACTTTGGAAGAGGAAACAATGGCATTGCAAATGTGTTTTATGTTGCTAGAATAAAAGGAGTTGTGAGAAAAACTAACTAGCTAAAAGGGACTACAAATAAACACATTGTCGAGAGAATACCCTTATTTGTGGGAGATATCCATGGTGGATCCATACATTTATATCATGCTATGGGTCCAAGTCCCTTATCCATAGGGTAGCCCTTATCCATAGGGTATATTCTTGATAGTTCTCTATACTAATCCAATGCTATTTTTGTGGTCTTTAATTGATTCCTCTCAATCTTCCACAAGCAATGGGAACTAAAGAAGAAAAGGTGTAATAGACAACCTTTTGAATACAAGAGTCAATATCTACATTGTCATAAGTTTGATACCATGAATGTCCAAAATAAATAATTAATCCAAGTTTAAAACCTAAGATCTAGGTCAAGATTCTAGATCCTTAAACCCATATGAAGGATTCCTTTTTATAGGTTCTATGTCCTTCGGGGATTTTACATGAAGATTATGATCTGGATTATATAGAGAATGGATGAAAGAATGATATAAATAGAAATAGACATAAATATATTGCAAATATCAAATAAGTACAATAAAACCCAATTTCTATTAATGAATCAAATGGAAAAAGACTTTGAAAAGTGAAAAGAAATACAAACAAACTGAAATGGTGGTAGCTTATGTTTAAAGAGAGATGTGTTGGCTATGCTCACTCGAAACTAGACATTACAATAGACCAAAAGTGTGTTTTTACATCAATTATGATTCCCTAGGATTTAAACCCCTACAGATCCAAAACCCTAACCTTAGAAAATGATGCGGAAGAAGGAATGTAGGCCTCAAGTGGACTATTTAATATGTCAACCTTGCGAGGATGCAAATTTTGCATGCAAACTCTATTTAGGGTATTTTTTGGAATTTTAAAAATATTTATTAATTTTTTATGAGTTTGGGAGGCTGTGTATTCATGGCCTATGTTAACTACAAAAAACATAATGAAAAATCTTTAAAAATGCACCTAAAGTTTGGGACTTGAAAAACTAAAGTAAAATTTCCAAGATGTGGAACCATTATGTGTTAGTGAATAGGTGGGTGACCACCACTATACACATGCATCATAAATCCCCCCATCAGGAACCAATGGTCCCCATTGTTGTAAGTTACTCCATTAAAGGGGGCACTTCTATTGAATCTGACTCTTGGTGAGCCACTTCCCCTAGTCAAGAAGTTGACCCGCTTTGATGCACCAATATAGTTTTATGCAATGTTGGTGGGTGCTCTTCATATTGGCTCCCATGATCTAGTTGACTATTACCTATTCAATGTAGTCAATATTTAGTTGTGTAGGTTCCAATTGTTCAACCATCTTTGAGGTGTTTGAGAGAGGTGGAAAATATGGTCAAAGCAGCTCCACATTAAACAAAGAGTGCAAGCCAACAAAAAGGGTAATAATTAATTTAAAAAAAATTCTCACCCATAACCATGGTGATGGTGTAAGGTCCATATCAGAGTGGGGAGACATTTCAATGGAGTCCTGTGAGACACTCTTTCTGTAAATGAAACAATAGCTTATCTCCCACTTGAAAATTATGTGGAACCCGATGTTGATCATGGAACTGCTTGTACTTGGCATTTGCTTTCTATAAAATATCATGAACTTGTTATTGGATGTGTTGGATTTGTTTAAAAAATTTGGTTCCTCAATCAACCTTCATCTAAGCATGGGATGATTATTCTTGTGTAGATGTAATGGGCAATGCTAAGTCAACTAGGGAGCTAATGGCTAGAATGATAGGCGCCCATAAAAATCATGGCCATCAATAGATCTATGGAGAGCTCTGTTATATCTATGCTGAACATAATGAACAATATCATCTCATGTTCATGGATGCTTGTAGTTGTACATTCATCTTATTGACTAATCTCAAGATATGAACACTCATCCTATTGACTAACTCTATTGTTCCATTGATTTAGGGGTGGAAGGGAATCAATTTAGTCATCTTGGTGTTCATCATCTACCATAGGATAGACTATAAATTACTCAAGAACCTAATGTATCTATCTAAAATAATGGCCCATGGGATCCTAAAATGAACCCATACATGCCCTAAGAAGAGCTTAGTTGTGACCTATGTTGTGGTGATCTTCTTACAGGGAATCAAAATGGCCATCATAGAGAACCACTAAAAAACCACAAATGCACAGTTATTGCCATGATTGGTTGAAAGCAATTTGGACATGTAGTCCATTGAGATGGACTCCCAGGGTTTGTTTGGGGTAGGTAGAGGAGTGCACAACTTCTACTTTCTGATGGAAGGATTGGTGATGGCATAGGAGGTGCACGATCTAATATACCTATCAATGTCTTGTTGGATATTTTACCAATAAAAGCACTTTTGTAGAATTTCCACTCTCCTATCCATACTAAAGTGCATTGCTACTTGATTGTAATGTGCCTCCCAAACATGGTAATTTTTAGGGGCCAAATTTCACCAATTGGCTATTTTTTAGGTTTTTTTTTCAAAATATAAATTCTCCATTTGGTCATTTTTAGTCTCTAATATCGCATATATTTACATAAAATATGTTTTTTTATCATAATATTCGCCAAAATTTACAATTTCCAATATTAAATTACATGTTTCATATTAAAATTCACCTACCTATCTATATATATGTTTTTTTCAATCCAAAATAATATCCTAGAATACTACACTTAAGTATATGATTAGAATCCTTAAAAAACACCGTACTCCCAAATAACCTTCTCATTCTCTCTTGAAGTAACAAAAAGATGGCCTAGATGGAAAAAAAGTTTGTCATGGAGATGAAATTATGAGATTGGTAATTCTCCTACACCCAATGTCTAATATATGAGAGTAAAGTCAGGTTTTCTATCATATAATTGGAGCCACATAGAGGTCTCATGTCCACAAGAGTTGAGCACTATAGGTAGCATTGCAACTAGAGTCGGTCGACTAAGGTAGTTTGTAATGCAATTTGTGTTCCCCTTCATGTAATTGATGTTTAGGTTGAATTTTTGTAGGTACATATGTCACTTCTAATGGTGTACTTCATTTTGTAACTTACCATTGTGTTTTCATGAACTATAGGGTATTGTGATTAGTGTGGATGATCATCTCCTAATCCAATATGTAATGCTTCCATTGGTGATAGGCCTACACAATGGAGTACATCTCCTTGTCCTAAGTGGGGTTACTATGAATCATATTAGAGAGTGTCTCACTATGATAGGACACCAAATGTCCATATTGAGTGAGGACTTCACCAACAACATAATCATAAGCATCTATCTCAATCTTTAATGTTTGTTGTAGGTATGGTGAAATGAGTGCTGGTGTCGAACAAATTTGGTGTTCCAAAGCCTTCAATGCTTTTTATTGTAACTAATACCAAATGAAATTGGATTTAGTCCCACCCTTGGTCACTTGGATTAGGTACTAAAGATATGAAAGAAACCCAACATGAACCTATGATAGAAGATGTCAAGGCCCAAGTAACTGTGGATATCTATTAGAATTTTTCGGGCCAACAAATCATGAACGACTTGGATCTTGGATGGATCCATATGCACACCATGTTTATCTATGGTGTATCCTAGATATTGAATTCTCTATATGTTGAATGAGCATTTCTCCATATTAGAATATAACTTGTTTTGTCAAAGGGTGCTTAATATCTATTGAATGTGATACAATTTTTTTGAACAAGTTTTGTTGAAGATGAGGACATCATCCAAATATAAAACCATAAAATAATTTGTGAAGGGATACAAGATATCATACATCATCTTCATGAATGTGGTTGGAGGGTTAGTCAAGCCAAAAGGCATGACCAACCACTCAAAAAGGCATTCCTTAGACTTGAAGGTTGTCTTCCATGCATTAGTTTAATTAAAGGATATTTGGTGGTAGCCTGACTTAAGATCAATCTATTGAAAAGCTTGGCACCCTTGAGTTGATCAAGAAGGCCTTCAAATCAGGAAATTGGATACCAATTCTTGACTATGATTTTGTTTAAAGATCTATAATCAATAAAAAGTCTCCATGTCCTGTCCTTCTTTCGCATCAACACAATTGGGCTCTTGCAAAGTGAGAGTATTGGTCAAATATGTCCCCATTGGGTGAACTCTTGAATCTAGCATTTTATTTGTTCATTCTTTATAAGAGAGTGTTAATATACTAGGCCATTATGAAAAGGATCTCCAGGTATAAAATCAATTGAATGATTGACCTAGTAGTGTAGAGTCACCCTTGTAGGTGAAGCAAATATATCTATGTATTCTTCCAACATATTGTCTACATGCTTCTTTTGTGTAGAGAAACCACATGTAAAGGGTGTGGAAGTTACAATGATTTTCCATTCATGTGAAGAGGAAAAATTTAATGGTCTAATAGATCACCTTCCTACACTGTTTTATTGAGGTCGAATAAATTGTGGTAGTTGGAACTACCTCCATTACCTTGAAGTGTTAACCTCCCAGAGTAACAATGATGCTATGGGGTTTAGAATCATAAACAACATCATTTTTCCGCATATAGGGTCCTTGTAAAAGAACACAACAAACCTTAAGTGGGGAACATCACATAGTACCTCATCTTTGAATGGCTTGATGTCGTAGGGAAAGCAACATTGTTGGATGACATGGATGTCGCTTCCTTGGCTCAACCAATTGGTGGTGTGTGGCTAGGTGTGTGGCATTATTGATAACTTCAATATCTTGATGATATTAGATGATATCAAGTTCTTTTGGCTATTGCTTTCAACATTGAAGTCTAACAAAATCCCCTTCACCCACATTTGTGAATGGAATAGGTGCTCACCTTCCTTTGACTCCTCTGGATTTTCTGGTTGGATCTTTGTAGTTGCAATTGTTGCACTAGGTGTTGAATCAATGAACGGCTTTCCCTTGTCTTGTTTCAAGTTAGCTTCCAAGCTAGAGTTTGACTCTTCGGCTTTCAACTCAGCTTATAATGAATTATTTGAGTGACATTCATCAATGTTGTGGTAGGGTATTTTGTGGAACTCACAACACTTTCCAATGTCCTTCTTCATCTTACTATTACACTTCTTCACCTGTAGATTGGAATGATTGTCTTGAGGTTGGATATCCTTACTATGTCCCTTATTCTATGAGTTAGGGCCATGTTTATCATGCTTTTGTTATGGTGGATTTGTAAAATCAAACCCCTATATATTGTTCTGCCTAATTTTTTCTTGATTTTGACAACATATTGATAAGTGAGTCCTAGTAAGGAGATGTCCAAGAAATCCATGTATATTTGGATGTACCTATGTAGGCCATTGAATTACCACAAGATTCAAGACCAAGTACTTCCTTGGAGTCTTTGACACCCAAATTCAAGCAAAAGGTAGGAAATATATTGTTGAAATTCAACACCATCTGACCTCTCTCCTAACACAAAATTGTCCATCTCTTGTACTAGTAATCATAATTTTTGATAGGGTAGAATTCCTCCTTGAGGACATAAAAAAACCACCTAAGTGGGTTCAATATTGAATGTTGTAGACCCATATCTAGCATGTGTCTCCTACTAATTGTTCCACCAATATTTGACATGGGGGAGGGATTTAAGGAGTGCAAAGGTGATCTTTTCACCATCAATTTTTTTTAACAAACTAATAACCTACTAACATATTTAACCATTTTTGCTAAGCATATACATTTATTTGGCCTTCAAATAAAGGAATGCCGTCATTAACTTGTACCTTGAATGGTGTTGCACCTTTGAAATGATTATTAGTTGAAGGCGTCTCTGCAACTATTGGTAGATAGTGAAGGACTTGGGCAAAATTATCTATCATATGATTCTTCTGTCGCGTGAGTGATTCCTCAAGAAACAACTTGATAGTATCTCACACTCTATCATCTCTTGTTTGTTCCACCATTGGAGGTTTCTTCCATTGGAAATAGCGGTTTTCTCCAACCTCAGTTAGTTCAAGACCCAACACTTGATACTCATACCTCGTCGAGGATAGGCATAGAGAAACAACAAAGAAAATATTGCTCTAATACCAATGATATTGATTACATAGAGAACAAAATAAAGGAATGAATATAAATGGAAACAAAAATAGAGATATTGTAAAGAGCACAATAGTACATTAAAACCCAAGTTCTATTATTGAATGAAATGGAAAAAGATTATAAACTGCAAAATAATGCAACTAGCTAGAATGGTGGTAGCTTATCTTTGAAGAGGGATGCATCGATTATGTTCATTCCCAAGAAGACAATAAAAGAGGCCAATTTTTCTCACTACATAAAATATGATTCCCTAGGATGCAAAAACCCTAAAAATCCAAAATCCCTAACCCTAGGAAATGTTGTGGAAAAAGGAATGTGAACCCTAAGGAGGCTAGTTGATACACCAAAATTTTGGGGCACAACTTTTGCATTCAAACTCCATAAATGGTTTTTGTTGGACCATTGATAATCTTAATTAATGCTCTACAATTTTGGTTGGCCACATATTCAAATATTTGTGGCCTACATCAACTACTAAAAGCACAAGGAAATGCCCAAAAAATGTATTTGAAGTATGAGACCTAAACAATTGAATACAACTACTAAGATGTAGAACCATTCTAAATCAATGGAATACGTGGGTGGCCACCAATATCCACTTGGATCGGATTAGGTCCATATTATATAGATTTCTTGAAACATTTGTGCTATGAGAACCTCACAAGTGATCAAAATTGACCAAACATGATTAGGATAATTATGTGACCAAGTTTGACCTTGTCAATAGAGGCATTACTGAAAATGGCCTAGTATGAGATCGTTAGCAATAGAAGTAGCCCAACAAGGGTATTGTTCTAAATGACCATGAAAACCCAATAATCTCTCAAAATTCTAGGCATTTGAGTATCTTTATACTATAGAGACCATGTGAAAATGCATTTTAGAGATATAGTTAGCATTACTTGATACATAGTCAAGATGCAGTCCCCATCTTGAATCATTAACGAACTACGCACTCCTTGTATAAGGACCTTTTTCTCATGTCTAGAATGCTTTTAACTCTTAGGTGACCATAGGGTACCCACGTGAGGATTTAAATGTGGTAATGTTTTTTAATTAAAGTGATTTATCTATGTGAAGTGATTTTAGGGTTTCTAGCTCACGCATATATTGATGTAACCTTAAGGGGTACTTACTAGGGGGCATGGCCTAAATTAACCTAACCCTAATATAATCCTAGACATATTTAATGGAAAGGGTGAGGGGGGTTGTGAATGATTTTGGGAAATGGTACTTGAATTAGGTCATGCCTAGAGCTGTATGAATTATTTGTCAAAACCCTAGTATTTTATTTTCCTTTAGTGTTTATTTTTGGGAAAGGGAAGAGGTGGCTCATAACTCTTTGGGAAAGTTGTTGAACTTTTGTCCATTAGTTTTTGAATTAGTAGTGGATGAAGAGGATGTGCAATAGCCATGAATGAAGAGTGTAGGAACTATATGGGTTGATAAAAATAGTGGGCACAATAGAAATGAGTGAAGAGTGCTAGCCCTTACACATAATAGACTTGAGTTGAGAGTGTGGACATCAAAACCAGGTTTCCTTCATGCACACTTTGCGCTAAGGAACTAGTGTTGAGTTTCTTGATGTGGTTTGAGGACCTTGTGCTAAGTTTCTTGTTGTGGTATGGGGACCTTATGTCATTCTTCTTACTGTGGTCGGTACCTGACCAGTCAAGTTGTTTTCTACTTGTACTTTCCTATTGGGTTGGGTGAGCTATTAATATTTAAAATAATGGTTTTCAAAATTTGAACTTGAGGCCTCGTGCAGGATGTATTGTCAGTATTTATGACACTATGTTGGTTGACAGGGAAAGCACCTTGAATTTCTCCCCCCCTAATGATTTTTTGTTGCAGACCGCTTGGATCGTAGAAGCTTGGTTTGCACCAGGAAGAGGGTCTTGCAAAACAGTAGAAATATATGAGTCTATCATAATTTTTTTCTGCATATATTGCTTTCACTACTGACTATGGGTTATGAGTTTACTATTTGTTTATTTGCTTGTAAATACTAGAAATTTGGTAACAATTAACTATCTTGTTGCTTAATGTGTATTTTCAATTGTTGTTAGTTAGCGTCCTCTAAGTAACAAGCCTCCAATAGTTAGGGCTATAGGAGGGTTATTACAAACACATAACTTTATCATTGGTAATGCTCTCCGAAACTTAGTGCGTTAGTTCAAAAGCTCCTTATGATTCCATCATTTGTCCTAAAAATTAGCATATTGATACATCGAAGGCCCTTGAATTCATTTAGAATGCCACTGAAATGTTGTATGTTGTCATGCACATAGTGCCAATTCCCAATATACATAAGACATCTCTCACCCTTAACGTTAATGATTGATGTGTGTAGAGCTCATAGCCCTACCATAACAAATTAACACCATGAATAAGAATAATTGAAAACCATAATAATGAAGCAATCAAACATGATACACAACAAACATTGGGCACAATCTTTCCCCATTTCTTTTATCATGGTAAAATGTACACACACAATCGATCTCCACATACAAGTGTTCTTGGAATAATACATCCACAATCATCTCCATATGCACCATGAGAGATGCTAAACTTATAAGCACTTACACGTCATTGAGTCTAGAAGGTGTATAAACCCCGTGTGAACTTTTAACCATTAAAGAGGAAACACATGTTTTTAATTTTTAGGTCTTCTCAAAGTGTATTATCAATTGAGGCCTTCAACATAGCTCTAATCAAGGGTGCTAACATTGAAGGAATTATGGGTAATATATGATATTTTGAAATTGAAAATGGACATGGATATGTAAAATTGGGTCACTTGGTCCAAGAAGCAATCTCACTTTGATAAATTGAGTAAAATCAATTAGATTTCATTGCTTTATAATATGATGAATCATAATTGATGCTTTAGTAAACACTACTTATTGGTTGAGTGTTTTTTCATAAAAAAGAGAGAAACAATCAATTAATACAACATAATGCAGGTCTATATGGTCTCCTTTTATTTTACCAACATATTGGGGATCACTCGCCTTTAGGTCTTGGGTGATTCTAAGGTGGTGCTCAAGTGGGCCCAAAGACATTCGAACCTTCAAGTGCTCCTCCTGGAATGGTGGCAAGCCAAAGCCAAAGAAATCCAAGGCACCTTCCAGATCCTACATTTTATGCATTCCTACAGGGAGTATAATATAGAGGTGGACTCATTATCCAATAAATCCCTTCAATCAATGGAATGCTTTATCAACTATCGAGAATGGTGGCATTTATTATTGGTTCAACAAGGTTCTCTCCAATGATTCTGATTTTGTTTTATTCTTGTGGTTGACTGCTGATCAATTTGTCGATTTCTTGTTGAATATGGTTGTCATTGATGTCAAAGGAGTTTAATAATGACAAAGGAATAACCAAGGACATGATGACAGGGAAAACTCAGTGAAAGACAAAGGAAGTGATGACATGGCATGGAAGAGATGATGACATGGCATGACATGTATGATGATGTGGTATGAAGTTGAAAATACATCTGATGGTGTTCTAGTGCTATTAGGAATTCATTGTTGCATTCTGACATCATTCTGGAAAATATGGCAATTTGGTGAAAATTAGGAAATTGGCTAAGTGTTGGAAAATTGGTCCAAGTAGCCTTGGGAAAATGCCCGCCATAACTCATAACTTGAAGAAAATGCACACACCATCATATCAAGCCACAACTTGTTAAAATGGCTATCTAGTCATGGTCTCAATTTTCCTTAATCATTTTTGAGGTGAGAGTTATAAGTCTGCCAAACTAGGGTTTCAGAATAAACCTTGAAGAAATTCTTGAAAATGACTGTGTTGGAAAACTGGTCAATGAGGCATTTGTAAATGCCCGCAAGGAGGTGTTCATGAGCTTATAAAATTAATCAAATGGTATAGTACTATTCTTTGATGAACTGGGTATCTATCCATGGGTTCATATTCTCCTCTAGAGTTCACAGGTGCGAAATAGAAGTCTGCCAAAATGAGACAAATGTTGTTTTATTGTTCAATTGTAGGTAGATAAAGCATTTTGAAATGCCCGCAAGGAGGTGCTCTTTTGATGATAAAATTCATCAGATGACATGGTATGGCTCCTTGATGAACTGGCTATTCATCCATGTAGTCAGATTGCTAATTGGTGCTCACACGTGTGAAATATAAACCTACCAAAATAGGTAAAAAATATTATTTTGTATATTGAGAACAAAAGGAAAATTGGCTAAGTGTTGAAAAGGGGCTAAATGTTCGCAAGGGTTAAGAGTGCCCGCAAGGGCTAAGGAGAATTCCTATAGGTCCATATGCCCACAGGTGCTTGGTTATGCCCGCATGGGCTAAGACTAGAGCCCGCAAGGGGTTTAAAGAAAGGCCGCAGGGGCTGGAGCTAATCCCACATGCACTTAGGGATGCCCGCAGGGGCTATGTGATACCCACCGAAAGGGATTGGAATGCCCGTAAGGGATAGAATATTCCCGCAAGGGTTTTCCCATGCCCACAGGAGATGAAGCTAAGGCCACAGGGGTTTTTAGTAGCCCGCAAGAATGAGATAGAGGAAGACCGCAGGTGAAGAATGGATGAAGCCCGCAGGCCAGAAATGAAGGAAGCCCGCGTTTTGAAAGACGAATCTCGCAGGTGAAGAATGGATGAAGCCCGTAGGACAGAAAAGAAGGAAGCCCGCAGCCTTGAGATGATAAGAAGCCCGCAGGCCTGAAGGATGAGCAAAATATATTATTTAATTAATTAATTAAATTTCGTAATAAACATAATTACAGATTAAAGAATAACCTATCATAGATATGAAGAGGCACATGTTTAGAACGAAAGGTTGTGAGTATTGAAAATCTATGAGGCTGTAAAGGTATGAAGGAAGTATTTAAACAAAAGTTAGAAATGGAAGAAGGGCATCAAGTGGTCTGTCTTTCATGATGAATATCTGAAGTAATATAAAGACCAGAGAAGTAAAACGTAGTCTATGTGTATAAAAGATGAGCATATGAAGCAGCGCAGGATAGAGAGCCCAAAGAAGTTAAAACGCAGAACAGTATGTCTCTGTGTGTTTCAGCATGAAGATATGAGGCAGTGAGGGGCTAGAGAAAGAAAGAGAAGAACTGAAGCTGTATGAAGTCTAGATCCAAGCAGCAGCAGCAAGAAGAGACAAAGACCAAGTGAATGAAGAAAAATACTAGTGATAGTATTTGAGGAAGATCTAGAACAATGATAAGAATCAGAGTAGGGTGGTAGGGTGTTGCTAGGGCAGGCTACATTCCTGCAAGGGGTTGTAGCCTCCTTCCAGTGGTAGCTGGTAAATAACGGTGTCGAAGCATCCTTTCAGTAACAACTGATAAAATCAGGGGGTCGTAGCCTCCTTTCAGTAGTGGCTGGAAAATAGGGTGTAGTAGCATCCTTGTCTATAGTAGCAGGAAGAAACCTAGGTGTACTAGCATCCTTGGTTGTAGTAGTAGGCATAAACTTATTGTAAATATAATTTTGCAGTATAGAAAGAGTTGGTGGTTTTCCCAATTGGGCTTCCACGATAAAAATCTGTTTTCTGTGTATCTTGTTGAGTCCATGTTTTAATTAAGTTTAATAAGTGGTCTAAAGTGGTAAAAAGTTAACAATACTGATTCACCTCCCCCCCCTCTCAGTATTGACCAATATTCCAACATTTCTATCTTCAGTTCAGGATTTATTATTTTTGGTTGTATCTCCTTCAAATTTAATATGTGATAATTGGGATGGCTATGAAAATTCAATGTTGTTTCCATAATTAGTGGGTCCAGTTCTTCTGTTTTTTACTACAATTTTTCTTGGGTAGACTATGTTTTGTTTTTCTACGTCGATTATTATGTCCTAAGCATAGGCATTGTTTTGGAAGGATCTCCTTCAAGATTGTTTCGAGAACATTGGATCCTTTTTACAGTATGCATTGTTGCAGTTTTATAGAAGATTGTGGACTCTCCTGATAGGGTATCTTTGGTCCATTGGAACAGTTATTCTATCTGCTAGTTTCAAGTAGTTATGCACTCTTACATAGTTGAACAATTTCATTTTTTGGGTCAATGGAAAGACTCTTTTGTAACTGAAACTATATATATGAAAAAGAACAATCAATATTGGGTCATAATCCATATATACAATTTGATTCATAATGAATAACAAGTATAGTTTTCTTCCCAATGAAAATAAAAAAACATCCCTGTTAGGCTGAAATATTTTTGTTCAATTCCGTTGTAGTATTCACCCAACCATTTAATTTGTCAATCCGAGGTTCATAGGCTTACGAAGCACATGCAAAATATATGCAGGACTGAAGTGAAATTAATCTAATCCAACCCCCCTTTGCTAATTGCTAATTGTTAATCTAATCCCCCCTTAAGCTAAAACACACAACTGCTAATATAATGTTGGAAGCTGAAACACACGGCTAAAAGTAAATTGCATAAAAGAAAAACAACATATGAAGAGAAACAAGACAACACATGTGAGCTCACATTAACAATAAAGAAAACTTAATTTACATCACAAGAATCAATGGCAAATCATGAAAGCATCAAAACTAAGATTATGAACAAAAGCTGAGAATCCCCTTCTCCATATTACAAAACCAAAACTAACTTCTACAATGTGAGACTAATCTCCTCCTAATCTATGATTAACCTACATATCAAAATGAAAAGAGAGCACTCTCTTTTATACATGAATTTCTTTGAGAAGGAGATAACCATCTCATAATGATAGATCCACTATTCTCTCAACCACTCAACTAATTTCCTATTATTACAAAATATGATCCATTCAAATCCTCCACATGTCTCTCACAAATTCTCCACATGTTTCTCATACATCCTAAATTAGATATGCCAACCAAATCTCCATGATCTTCTCCTTGGAATATTATTTGAATAACTATCTCCATGAAGTGGAGGAGATATTTGAGGAGTCTTTCCTTGAATTGATCCTCCCATATTCCTACACATTACAAAGCTCATCCATATTGAGATATTAGTGAAAAATATGTTATTTTCCAATATTTAATCATAAATTCACTTATAATACTAAAATGAATAAAGTGGAGAATAATAAGATGAAACTCAAGTATATGTATGGAAATGGTATGATGAAAGGTTAATGGGACAATGAAATGTGAAGAATAACGAAAGGTAAAGTGGATGAAAATAAAACATTTATGAGTCCCAACATACTCCCCAATTGAACTTGTTGCATGTCCTCATGCAATCATGCATGGATCTGCTTAAGAACTTTTGGCATCTGAACTTTGGCTTTGCTTGATGATGTCTTTTAAATGTTTCCAGGATGTGCATCACATGAGTAACAGCTGGAATTTTCTTTGTGTAACAGCCATACAGAATGTTGGTTCTTGTGTTAACAACATTTATTTCATGATGCGAGATGTATGAGTAACAACTGTCGTTTTCTTATGAATGCAAGGAGTGGAGTAACAACTGATATTTTCTTTTAAATGCAAGGAATGTTGGTTCTTGTGTAAACAACATTCATTCCGTCATCTGTTTCCTTGCTGCAATTATTAAACCATACACTCACTGGAAATAATAAGTCACCAACTATGTATAAGAAAGTGTCACTGTGAATAAGAAAGCCTTTTCTTTATTAATCATGCCAATATGTCTATCAATGTGTATGAAGGAAAGTGCAACAGAGGAGTTGTCGGAAAAGAAATGTTGGTGAATGGTAAATGAGTGGAATGATGGTAGCAAAATGATGATAGTGAACATAGTTCGGAGTATCAGTTGCGAAAGGGAAGGTTTGGGGGAGTATCAGCTGCGAAATGGAAAGTTTGGGGGAATATCAGCTATGAAATGGAAGGTTTGGAGGAGTATCAACTGCGAAATGGAAGGTTTGGAGGAGTATCAGTTGCGAAATGGAAGGTTTGAAGGAGTATCAGCTGTTGTTGCAACAACCTTCCCGAGCTAATATCTCACAAACTACGATCTGGGTTTGCCTAAAATTTGGCAAGCAAGTTTCAATAAGTCCAATGCATCTCCATACCAAAAATCAGAAAAACCCACATCACGGATTCGAGAAAAATGCAAATTGGTTGTAGGTGATGATGGAAAGTTTGGCACAGTCACAACTGGTGTTGCAGCGAACTTCTTGAGCTAATATCTCACAAACTACGATTTGGGTTTGGCTGAAATTTGGCAAGCAAGTTTTTACTAGTCCAATGCATATCCACACCAAAAATTAGAAAAACCCACATCACGGATTTCAAGAAAAATGTAAATTGGCTGTAGGTGATGATGGTTGTTTTTTCGAAATCCATGCGTTGGATTGAGCTGAAACTTGTCCATTTTGTTCATCATAATATTATCCATTCCCTGTCCAAAAATCATGAGGATCCAATGTATGGTTTGTGAGATATACTCAATTCAAATTCTACATTTTATATGAGGAACAGTATGCATATGAATAAACTGTCACAAAAGATTTCCTGTGCTCTGAAAATATGATTGCATTTGAGATCCTATAGTGTACATCAACCTCTATCTTCATCCTCTCCAACTGAACTCGTTGCATGTCCTCGTGCAACTCGGCATGAGTTATGAAAGTGAAAAATGAAATGGAGCATGGTGAGGGAATTTTCCAAATTATTCATTGCTAGCATGTAAGGAATTGCATGATTCAAATTCAGAAAACAACATACCTCCACTTACCCAAGAATGATGATGAACTATGCAATAGGAGCATGGTTGGTGATGTTGCTGGTGCAACTGCTGTAACTGCTGGATCAGAGAAGATGTCACTGCTGCAGGATCATAAGAATGTAACTTAAATCGCCACTGGTGAATTATGGAGGACATCACTGTTGTGACTGGATCGATGAAGATGTCACTGCTGCAGGATCATGAAAATGTAACTGTCAATGCTACTGCAGCTATAACTGGATCATGGGAAATGTCAAAGGAAGAAAGTGGAACTGTGGTACTCTCATATAGCTGAAGTCATGCTGCTATAAGTACCGAGGGATTCATGAAAAAGTGTATAGTCTTCACCCGCTACAAAACCTGATGGTACAATTCTAGTCATGCGAATAAATGTGTTGATGTCGAGCATGAAAAGAAGTCATTGGATTACCAGCCATTGATGAATGTCGTTAACCAATGTGAGACAAACTCACCATTGATGTCAATGAGTGCCAAGATACCTGAGTACATCTTGCAAAGTGCGAATAGATGTGTTGATGTCGAGCCACTTGCAAGATATGACGATCAAGGGACATTGATGTATTCCCATGATTGTCATCGAGAGAACTTGCCATTAACGCATGCAAGCCTCCAGGTACTCAAAAAGGAACTCTAGTCTATATCCCAGATAAGGTGCTGAGGTCGATGGGGCAAGACTTGTTGAAAGGTGGGCCTTAAGGAATCCCACATCAGTCAACGCGAGTTTTTACAAAAGATTGGTAGGACTACATGAAATATCTCAGTAGCAACAGTGCTTATGGAAAGGGAATGTAATTATGGAGAGGGAACTGGATGTTCTTATTCAGAAGGTAAACTGAAATGGAAAAAATGAACTGAAAAAGATAAAGGGATGTATGCAACTCAGAAAGATAGGCCTGTGTGAAGTCATGACAGATAAGGCAATGGAAAATGGACTTCACATGGATGACTGATGTGCTTTGAGGAGAGATGTGGGTATGACGCCAATGGGTTTATGAATGGTTTTTGTGTAACAGCAAACATCATGATGTTTCTGATCAGTAACAGCTCCTTCAAGCTGTCTTATCAAAGCATATTTCTCAAAAAAGTTCTGTGATTCTTGAAAAATCACTTCAGCATAAAAATTGATTATCTGTGGACCTGAAAAAGCTTAGTACAAATCCTGCATGAAAACTTGTGAGAAGTTCAAAAAAACATAGCATGCAGAAATAAGTACGAATGCAGCAAATTGTAAAAATAAAATACGTTTTTATACCTGTTACCGTTGTGCACTTGTTTCGTCTTCAATTACTGCTAAAGTGGCTCCAAGAAACAAATTAGCGTAAATCATAAAATCATGTGTTGATTATTGTTTCCAGGAATGATTAAAATGTCCGTTTGCAATTTTTATAATTTGATAATTTTATGATTTGTATTGTTTTTCTTTTTCTTTAAAACAAAACAAAACAACTAAAATAAAGTGTTCTATTATTCTCAAAAAGACAGAAGCCAAATGATATTGTGAGCAATCAACCTGAGCATGATTATCAATTTCCCCATCTGAAAGATATTGCTATGACTAGAATTTAATCAGACGTACCCATTAGCAAATTGAAATGAAAACAACAATGTCTGTAGATGAAGGTCTAGCAAATGCGTGTTCGAGTCTTAGATGGAAGCTCGGTGTGCGTGTTATGAACATACTTATTTCCTAAGAGTTTCTAAAAAAATAAAAAATACAAATACAAATTATGCAAATCTGCAAAAAGAAAATTGTAAATAGAACCCGTCATAATGCAAATAAAACCATCTCAAGAGTAGAGTATTCATAACATGATGTCGAGAGCATTCTTGGTCCGCATGATTCCTGTACATGGCATAGCAAACCCCTTATTTCCTAGAAAATACAATACCGAGAAACTTAGGTGGCGAACCTGCTTTTAAAACTGCAACAAATCATTTCGGAATCCTGTTGCAAGATCATAAAATGTATCGACAAATCAAGCGTCAATATTGTATACAATTCATAGATCTACAACATTGATCAAATGGAGACCCTAGCTGTCTGGAAATGCATTATTTCAACCTATCAAAGAAACTAGTGCATGTGTTAAGCTTCAGTGTGTAAATATGATACTGTATAATGAAAAACAGTCATATAATATTCAAAAAGACACTTTGCATGTTTAATATTACAAAGATAGCCTGCGTAGAGTTCTTTTCAATATTATCATAAAGGTGATGCTGATATGCAATTGAGTCTTCACCATTTCCAAGCTATCTCCTCAAAACATAAAGATCTCCGCTTTGAACAGACTAATGCAACTTTTTATTCACCAAATCCAGTACACCATAATCTAATCTCGAGTATTGATTTTCAAGAGGATATAAATCTTCAACCATCAGAGCGCACATTTTCCATTCCCTCGTTCGGAGAATCCTGTATCTCTTTTGCTTCTGCTATTTCCGAACGACTGCTCCACTCCATAATAGATGATTACATAAATTTTTCTAAGAAGAATGAGAAATCGAACCCCCAACTTGTGATCTGTAACAGCTGAAACACAACTGTAACTGCTAACAAATTTGATAATGTGAAACACAACTGTCACTGTAGATCTAGAAATTACATGTTAAGAGACACGGCTGTATATCACAAACCACGGCTTTGTTTGGCGATTTCCTCGCGATTCATTGAGGCCATTATGCGCAAAACCCATGTTCCGGATTTTCGAGATTCGTTTCCAGCTGCCCATAAATTGAGACGCGAATCAAGGTGTTCTTATTTGGCATGCACTTTTGGTTAATGTCATTTTGATCATGCATTGGAGGCTGCCATCAGTGCTGCTACTGTTATTAAACCATCATCACTAATGGATAGTAAAGATAGTGGAGAAAACAACGCCTTCCTCCCACAAAACATTATTGAGATTGTTTGTAGATTTATTCAATTCCTTCCCTCTTTAGATGGAGCTACAACACTCACCTAACTACCCAGCCCAGGAAAGTGATGATCGAATCATTTGTTGCGTGTATTTCTCCAAGTTGAGATCTTTTCACAACTACCAACAAAATGAGTGCGTCACCATTTGGTCAAGATGCTCGTCAAGCTGGCCGAGAGAGCTAATTGTCCCATTTCCTTATTACTTTACGCAGATTTAATTCAAGGTGCGATGGATAAAGGTGAGAAGATGGCAACCACTAGAATTAGAAAAGAGAAGATGCATTGCGCCATGTAGTGACTGTTTCAACGTGGAAATTTATGCACTAGAAATAAACCAGACCAAAAGACTCGATTCAATTGTGACACAATTGCAGCCACAGTTTCAGCTCTTTTTATTATTTTTTCTTGGCCCGATCTAGACAATGCACCTTTGACATGTAGATCTAATTTGTTATTTTCATTGTTGCTGCAGGCTGTTCTTTAGATCGCATGATCTTTTTAAGGAATTGTAGGGAATGGAGTGTGCAAATACAAAAAATTTCAGAAATGGTTTGGTCGAGGCATTATTGCAGAGTTAATTTGCAAGCATGACACTATTGGAGAGCTGTTTCAGCTACAGCTGTTACAGCTGTTGTTCAGCTGCAGTCGTTACAGCTGATGTTTCAGCATAATTTTAACAGTTTCAGTATGTAAATTTGCAAACTAGTTTTTTGTTTCCTAATGTTTTATTATTTTTATTTGCCTATCGAAAGATGGACGTGCAAATTTTTTTATTTGTTTCTAAAAAATGTAAAACAAATTGATTTTTTTTTTTTAGCAAATGGATATAAATAATTTGCAAATTAAGGATAAATCAATTAGGCATATTTGCAAAAATTTATTTTTTTCCTGAAAACATTAGAAAACATCCTACTTTCTGATCCTCAGATCGCACGAAGCACGGAGGAGAGCATACTTATTTTGGGTGAAAGAAAAATTGAAACTAAAATCCTACCTACTCTATGCTAATTAAAATTCAGAAAGCAGTTACGTGTAGTTAAATATCCAGTGTAGCCATTCACGTAACAGTAATAAGAATATATTTTGTGTCAATTTTGCAAATAGAAAGTGAGGATAAACAAAAATGTGTGAAATTAGTTGTTGTGATTGTGAATTAACTAGAAAAAAAGAAAAACTAAATTGTCTTTACCTGGTACTTGCTTGAAACCATCGTTCAATAGGGCTTTCGTAGGCATAGTTGTCATCACTCAGATCTTGCTGCAACTCCTCGTTGTCCTCCTCGACCTCCTACTTGCATAATTGTTTGTCATCTAATGTGCAGGATTCTTTGTATGTTAATTCTTCATCTCTTTCTGGAGGAGTAATTAAGCTCTCGGCTGCTTTCAAGATCTCCTCTTTGAGAGAAGAGGAGATCCCTACTTTTGCAAGGATCTGAGTGATCTATTCCAAGCTTAAACTCATTGTTAAATCATTTTGAAAAAGGGATTGTTACAACACCCAAATCTAAATGAAAAATAAAAAAATAAATAAAAACACTCCAGAAAAAAAATGCTCTGTACAAAAAACCATTACTCTTCACAGCTGCAAAAAAAACACACTTGCAGGAATTGAAATTTACACTACCACACTTGCAGGAATTGAAATCTACACTACCGCACTTGCAGGAATTGAAATTTACACTACCACACTTGCAGGAATTGAAATCTACACTTCAATCCATCGTGCTTCCCCGGCAACGGCACCAAAATGTTAGGCTGAAATATTGTCATTTAATTTCGTTGTAGTATTCGCCCAACCATTTAATTTGTCAATCCGAGGTTCGTAGGCTTACGAAGCACATGAAAAATATATGCAAGACTGAAGTGAAATTAATCTAATCTAACCCCCCTTTGCTAATTGCTAATTGTTAATCTAATCCCCCCTTAAGCTAAAACACACAACTGCTAATCTAATGTTGGAAGCTGAAAAACATGGCTGAAAGTAAATTGCATAAAAGAAAAACAACATATGAAGAGAAACAAGACAACACATGTGAGCTCACATTAACAATAGAGAAAACTTAATTTACATCACAAGAATCAATGGCAAATCATGAAAGAATCAAAACTAAGATTATGAACAAAAGCTAAGAATCCCCTTCTCCATATTACAAAACAAAAACTAACTTCTACAATGTGAGACTAATCTCCTCCTAATCTAAGATTAACCTACATATCAAAATGAAGAGAGAGCACTCTCTTTTATACATGAATTTCTTTGAGAAGGAGATAACCATCTCATAATGATAGATCCACTATTCTCTTAACCACTCTCAACTAATTTCCTATTATTACAAAATATGATCCATTCAAATCCTCCACATGTCTCTCACAAATTCTCCACATGTTTCTCATACATCCTAAATTAGATATGCCAACCAAATCTCCATGATCTTCTCCTTGGAATATTCTTTGAATAACTATCTCCATGAAGTGGAGGAGATATTCTAGGAGTCTTTCCTTGAATTGATCCTTCCATATTCCTACACATTACAAAGCTCATCCATACTTGATATATTAGTGAAAAACATGTTATTTTCCAATATTTAATCATAAATTCACTTATAATACTAAAATGAATAAAGTGGAAAATAATAAGATGAAACTCAAGTATATGTATGGAAATGGTATGATGAAAGGTTAATGGGACGATGAAATGTGAAGAATAGCGAAAGGTAAAGTGGATGAAAATAGGACATTTCTGAGTCCCAACAATCCCCCTGTATCATGAGATGGGATATGGAATTCGACTTCGAGAGATAGCCTATTGGTTGTTGGTTTCAAAACAAAGTTCCAATACATGGATGGATTAAAAAATCAATCCTTACATACAATGCTCTATAAAGTTTAAACATTAAACATTTAAAACATGATCATTAAAAATGACTGACTTAATTAATTACGTCGTAGGCGTTTCACCAGGGAGGTGCATAACCTCCACGTCAGCTAGATTCCTCACTCATGGAGTGAATGGAATCTAGCCACGTGGATGCTTATGCATCTCTTGCTGCGAGCTCGCCGTCGTCGCCTGCTGCCTCCTCCTGCCGCTGACCTCCTCCGCAGACCTACTTTGTCTCCACTCTCCCGTGCCCTCCTCCGTGACCTCCTGGCCTACCCTCCTCCATAGACATCATCGCCACCTGCACCATCTGCAGACCTCCTCGCCACCTGCACCATCCGCCCATCAGCCTCCTCACCACCTATGCCATCCTCCTTGCCACCTGCGCCATCCTCCCGCCATCACCTGCACCATCCTCCCGCCTGTACCATTTGGCTGCCGCCACCGCCCACAGGCCTCCTCTCCCTTTGCCACCGTGATTATTACCTCGACCACCAAAGAGACCGCCTCCTCTACCTCCGCCACCACGGTCACTCCCTTGACCACCAAAGTGACCGCCTCCTCTCCCTCCACCATCGTGACCCTCTCTAAATCCGCCTCTGCCACCACAAGCCTCCCCTCCCTCTACCACCATTTATGTCTTCTGGTTAATATCCGCGAATACAGAAGAATTCAGAGCTTGTTCAGACAATTCGAGACCATGAATTAAGGAAGAACACGGACATGAAATCCAAATTGGAAAAATGTAGCAATGGCCTTCACTCCACATCAGCAACGGCTACATGAATGGGCGGATCCGGAGTTGAAGAAACCATCAAGTAGCAAAGGTCGTCACCATATTTTCCTGCTCTGCAGTTGTCGCTGCTCTTTCCTTTAAGACACCATGCCGGTCCTTTATTCGAGGTGCAGGATTTCTTAACAAGAAGAATAAGATAAATCTTGACCCTCTATCCCCTCTCATGGACATCAACAGCATGACCAACATGATGCAGAGAAAGAGATCATCATCATTGAAGCCCCTCTTGCATGAGTTGAACAGGGCAGATATTACAGTTGGAAACCTCAAGAATGTACTGGACAGATACATGATGAACAAGATGCCCAGGTCATCCTCCGAGCTACAAGATGAACTGAAGGACTCCATCGATGATGTGAACATGTCCACCATAGAGTTGGAAAGAACACACGCGGCTGAATAAGAGATACCCTGAATACACAAGTGTCACCCCTTAACTATGTTTAAGATCACAAATATGCAAGCACATGCAAAAGCTCATGAATTAAAATGGAGAAGAAATTTCCAATGTTGATAAATAGATATATTTTTATATAAATATATTCCTAGACATATTAATTTAATATCATTTATATTTAAATTTATATATATCGCTATATGTTCCCTTCCTCAATAATTTATTCAAATCCTATTAAATTTTGGCAACTTCGGCTCTTCGTCTACAAAGGCATAGAGTTCAAAACCAACATGAAAGATGCAATACTTGAGCATGCCAATAACCAAACCTTGTCCATACGCCTAACCATATAAACTTAGAAAATTGAGAAGATAACCATCCTGTGCTTTTAAGAAGACCTGGGAAATCTGAGAAGGTAACCATCCCGCGCTTTTAAGAAGATCTGGGAAATCAAAATAAGTTGTTCTGGGGTAGTAAATTTGTTTGTGGTTTCAACAAACAGAAATGTGTCAATTCTGTTTTCATATGTATTATAAGAAAAAATTGCCTCTATTCCTAGAGATCTAGATGCTTTCTATTCACCAAATGTAATGGCTTACATCAGAATCTACATTCATTGACAACCATTGATATCTTCCATTTAACCTTTAAATCTATATGCATAAAGTTTGTTACCAAATACCATTTGATTGCCACCCAACACCTTCCTCGCAACACCTTCCTCACACCACTTCCATACATATTTCAAGGAGGGACAAAATGATTAGTGCACTTTAGTGAAAACTTAACTTGTAGCCAATGATTTTCAATAGGCACAAATTAAGCTCCACGAACTTCCCATTATCCATGCCTCAACTACAAATTATCACTCACACACACACACACATATACAATTGTTAATTTGGAATGACGACCATAAACTAAATCTTATAAATTTTGGGAGTACACCTATCTCATCTTCCCTCAATCTAGGAAGAGGACCCTTCCTTGTCCACCCCAAATTGTAAAATATAAACACCTATGGACGTAAAGCTACTTGCTGCAAAAATATTGATTACAAAGTTTAAGATGTAAAGCAAATCCTCTTAAAAGAATACATCATCTATAAGTTAAATATTTAAGTTCAATCAGTCTCCACTGAACATTGAGACCAATACAACATTGCCACTTGAAATACACGAATGTCTCCAAGTCCCATTATACTTGTAGTCGGATGCAAAAATTTAGATATATACTCTTTTGAAGCAGGCAAATAGCTCTATATTTTATTCATCATTTCTAATAGCTCCCTTGAATTTCTCAACTCTCAAAGCCTCTTTAAAACCCTCTACAATACTGTGAAAGATTGTTTGTAAGCATGGAGATGTTTTTCTAATATTTCCTTGAGAAAAGCATATGCCTTGTGCAATTTACCAGTATAACAAAGCTCAATTATCAACAAATCCGAATCACGACCATGCTAACAACAAGCCTTTTTTATTACATATTTCCACAATTGAATTTTCATGTCATGTAGACTAGAAGTACATAGGAACTTCAGCAACATGACCGCACTCGAAACTCATGACACCTAATCCTGTGAAACCATTCTAGCAAAGAGCTCACAAATTTCTTCCACTTTCTAAAGCTCCTGAAATATAGAAATAATTGTATGATAGGTCATATTATCGCAACTAACACCTTTCTCCTCCATTTCTTTCATCAATGTCAGCCCATCCTTCACACTGCCTGATTTTCAAAGACACGTGAATCAAGGTATTGTAAGCACAGCATTAGGATCACGATTTTTAATGTCATTTCATCGAACAATTTTCATGCATGATCCATGATGTGGTCAATACCCAACCCATGTATCAAAGTAGTATAAGGATGAATGTCAGGACAACAGTGATTTGTTTTCATCAATTCCAGGAGCTCCAATAAGTCACTAATCCGCCTCCCCTTCCATAAAGCATCTATGAATTTATGTTATAGGTTTCAGTATTGGGACTAAATCCTCTTCTCGTCATTTCTCTAAAACAGATCTCTATTGCCATTGCATTACCATATTCATGAAACCCTAATAGAAAAATATTAAATGCCTGTGTATTGGGAACAAATCTGTGGTGCATCTTACGGAATACAACCTATTCCGTTCACATGCCACTGAGAACATCCTACCTAATTAAGAAGAATATTAAAAGTAAATGTGTTCAATTTTCCCATAAAATTCTCCATTTTCTTGAATGCATCTAGGGATTCCTCAAACAACCTCCTCCATCCAACACTTCATTGAATCCTACATTCTGGATAAGATGTGCAACATTTTTTCACAGGCCTAGGAAGCATGTTGATGATTAGTCTAAGAGGAATTGTTTTTATAACAATATGAAGGAATTGTGCAATTCTTTCATCGAATGGATTCTTGGGTGATCTTGAGTCTGATTTTCTGTTATAAGGTCTTGTTGTTAAATTTTTGCATTGTTTCCAGTCCTCGGATCTGTACCATTGAGAATGCAGCTTCAGAATCGCTTGTGATTCAACACTGATCAGATTTGTTAATTGCTTCCTGCATTTAAAACTGTCGATCCCTATGGGTTGTTTTGACCACAACAACATTTGGAAGACTATCCAATGCGATTGTTTTGTGGATTTTGGAAGACTACACTTCCAATTGATAACAATCACATAAAAGATATAAAGTTTGATCCTTCATTACCTCAATTCCATTAACAATTTAAAGATTCAATAACCAACCAAGCACATGAGCAACATCAAAACCCTTCAATAGAGCAATAGCATCAACCATCTTACATCCTGATTGAGTATCCCTTGTCGATCAAACTCAATACCTCGTGTCCTTGTCCCCTGATTTTTCCCTCCCTCTCCTTATTTGTATTGTCATATAACATAATCAAGCCCCCTTAGCCCATGATAAATAAAATTATTAGTATATTCTAAACTCAAGCATAGAACTCTAGAAATTTCAACCATAAGAAATATCACTTAATTTTGATATTAAATTCAAGCATAGAATTGGAGAAATTTCAACCATAGAAGACCTTGTATTAACATTATCACATAGCAACTTCTTTGAGGATATTGCTCATTGAATCTAGTCTTTCAAAAATGTGTGAACTGCTTTAATTCTATTGTTGTTAAATGCTCTTCCACCTGGAACATTTGGCAACATACTCCCAGGATATCTCCTTTAGCGCATCCATCACTTAACAACTTGGTAAACACATACTGGAACTTGTAGGATTTGAATGACACTTAGACTTGAGCTCTAGCAATTGGCATTTCATTAATGCTCGGTGATGGAAGTTTTGGTAGCATGCATTGGTTTTCACTATGCAATGCTTCATTATCTTCCTGTAGTTTCTATTGATAAGTCTTGTAAATACTCCACCAAGGATTTTAATTTCCAGGACAGAAGAGTAACATCAAGAAGCAACTCTTTCACATCACTACGAAGTATATTACCCTGGATCGGTCCAATCTAACATCAAGCCTTCTATCAAAATGATATCCTCACTTGAGGAATACCAAATGTGAAAGAATCAAATCATTGTATGCTGCAAGTGAAAGATAGTCAATTTCAACAAATTTAATGTTTGTATTATCTACAAGCCATTGTGATCCATTTTTCATAAAACCAACATAATTTGTATCAAACTCTTGTTTCCACATAAGATGCCTGATAGTGTAGAGTATCCCTTCAATACTGAATGACTTCCATTAACAAACTCCTGTAACAATAATCTGCACCATCGACCGAATGGATTCCCTTGATGAGCTTCAGAATTTATAAAATTGAAGTGTCTATTTAAAAATATATCAATTGAAATGACCAATTCAAATCTATGATTGAAATTGAAATCAACGTTTTCCTTCTTCATGTGACAAAACTTGAAATGCCCAGATCATTTATGGAATTCTTTGAACCATTTATGACAACCTTTGAGCTATTAACTTGGTATAAATGTATTCCAAGACAATTATTCGTCGATTACTGAAGGAACACTGGGGGAATAGGAAGATGACAATGCTTCTTCAATTAACATTGAATTATCTCGAGACTTAGAAGAACAACATAAAATATAACCAGGCTTGGACACATATGTAACATTCTTCGTAGCATTGATCCCATGACATCTGATCACAAGGTGGTGTTGATTACCAATCCGCAACTTCTGATCAAGACTTGGTCTGAAAAAATGCTCTGGTGCTTGGTGTCCAACACTTGATGACTACAGTAACTCGTTGGAAAGTGTAGAGATTTGAAAAGATGTTGCTTTGACACTTGTGCATACTTGTCTCTTTTTGTAAAATTGTGGCACTTTGTAGATGGAAGTGCTCTGACTTGGATATATACCACACGCAATAAGCAACTATGTTTAAACGTCTTTATATAATAGAGCACTATCAAAAACAATTTATGCGTTGAACACTTTATACAACTCTTGGCAATGAGCTTTCCTTTGACGTTCCATGTGTGGGAGCGAAAGTTTGCTTGCACGATGGCTTGTTTCTTGGTGAAATGGATAACTTGGAGGTTGGGCTTGATGAATAATAGCCAAATGCATTTTTGCAAAAACTCATAATAATTTATAACCGAAACTTTAAAGATAAATATAAAACATTATTCTAGATTATATAAAATAAGTTCAGAATAATATGATTTTATATTTATATTTATTATTAATTTTTAACAAAGATTTAAAGATAAAAATAAAACATTATCCTAAATGATATAAAATCATTTAATTTTATAATTATCTTTATTATTATTTTTTAATATTTGGCTTTTGGGTATAAGGATGATTAGCATTTTTGAAATAAAGGATGACAGGCTCATGAAATTTAGGAATGCAAACTTCACCAGGTTGTAAGTTTTGAGAAAAAAAAAGAATTGGATAG
Organism: Larix kaempferi; assembly: GCA_027924585.1. Classification (NCBI taxonomy): domain Eukaryota; kingdom Viridiplantae; phylum Streptophyta; class Pinopsida; order Pinales; family Pinaceae; genus Larix; species Larix kaempferi. The sequence goes on along the minus strand of BSBM01000012.1, from coordinate 6,983,005 downwards.
GTTTGCACATACTTGGCGAAAATAACGACATAAACGCAGTCTCTATTAGTGATTTGGAGTCTCCAAAGACCTGCATTAATATTAATCCTTTATATGTTGATGTTTTCATTAGAATCCATAAAGAATAAAATTCAACTCAGTTATTGGGCCTTTGTCCTACAACACAATTTAAAATAAAATAATGTGATAACTCAAAGAAAAGTATGGCCTCTACTCCACACATACCTAGGATTCCTTGACAGGTCCCATCTAAAATACCCCCCAATCCTTTTCATAATCAAGGGAAGGCTCCTTTAAATCTATGTGAGTGATCTCTTTAGGAGGTTTCCACTTGCCTTCAAAAGAGACCCTAATTTTATGGGCTACTTTAGCAGAAGTCAAGACTATGCCCTATGAAATCATTTTTTTCTTGAGATCCAGATCCCATATATGAAAAAACTGGGTAGGGCCTTGTAGTCTTTTTCAGATCTATCAATTATTCCATGAAAACAAAATGCAACCTAAAGAATTCCCCATTTCTTCCAAAATCTTGTCATTCCAAAGCTCCAAAGGCAATCTTGGCAATACAAACCCAAATATGTTTCAAATAGTTAGATGCTTCGGTCAAACCATGGTTTCCAATGTTTGAGATGGATGTCTGATGGACCTTAAAGCCAGTCTTTGATCATAATTACTTCTTCATCAACATTATTCCTCACTAAGAAACATATCCATCCATAGACTAATATGTGAAATCCTGGCAAGTGCCCTAAGACCAACTCCAAGATTCTTTCATCTAGGCCTTCAAAGGTGCTCCTTTAACGATCTTCCTTATAAATATCCTAGCCAGGGTTGTTTCCATCAATCCTACAACTTCATCTAGACTCACATCACTCTAAACTTGCATCTCAGGTGCTCGTCAACACCCTTGTCCCTTGACATTCTGGATGAAGCACGGTGCTAAGGGATGGGTCTTATTCTTAGCACTAGGACTAGAGTATTTTCTAGGAAGAAGAGGGGTTGGATTGCAATTACTTCTATGCTCCCTAACCACATGCAAAGACTTCAATACTTCTCTGACAACATCTACCTTCATAACTCATTACCAATGTGATTGCAATATTGAGGTGGGATTGTGACATCCCCCTCCTTATAATCCTCCAAATTGATGTCAGTATCCATTAGTTTAGACTTCGATGGATGGAACTTGAAGGATTTGACTTCTGAAATAGTCACCTACAGAAACCCTAGTGTGGAAAATTGCCAAAAATGTTGCCATGCCTCCTAATGACCGGTTGGGTTCCTTGCAGCAAAACACCTTTGCAATCATTATTTTTATGACTGTTGTGCTTATAAACTATCACATAATAACTTATTATATTAGTTTCTTGATTCATCTTGGAGACTTGGTGGCTATTTTCTTAGTTTCTCTTATGTGATCGCTCTGTGCACTACTGCAAAGAGGTGCTTCTAAACCAGAACTAGGTGAATCAAATTGATTATTACCTCAAAAACATTAACGGTGTAGAAATATTGAAATAACTTACTTTATGCGATATGGTAGTCGATTCTTTGGTAATTCAAACTATGTGAATGAATGACATGTGAGGCACTGTCTCTGAAACATAAGTCTCAATGCCTTCACCTACTCGGTCCAACTTCTCCACCATCTCTTTCATCTTGTTACACACTTCACCTTCCTTCATGCCATTCTTTAGACTCTGCTCAGCTGCCATTTCACTCTCCTTCAACCACCGACTTAGCTCTTTTAGACTCTTGATAATAAACATTTATGATATATTTTGTCTTTGGAATGGCAATGACAACAGTTGAGGGCCATATCACAAGTTAGTAGCTGCGAATCGGCTTTAGCACGCCTAACTTTGGCAACTGGAAATGCAACAATGCCTTCATCAAATCATGTTTTTTAATTAAATGAATAGAAAAACCATTTCAGGTGCAGAACAACAAACCCGTTTCAAGTATAGAACGACACAAAGTCCTCCTCAAACCTCAGGGCAATCATGATTCCACCAGTGTCCGCGTTGCATGGGTTGAGAATAGCACTTGTAAGTTTGCAACGTCCCCACGTCTCTCGATTGCTAGGTTGTGCTCCTTAGGTAGCAAGAAGACCCTAGGAATGGCATTGAGTAAAAGCTTAGACATCCGACACTATATTGCAATGTCACCATGTCTCCCTCAATTGCTGGTTGTGATCCTCGAGAAGCAAGAAGACGTTGGTGAGTGGCATGCCCTCACATCCTTTGTTCCTTTGTTTAGTTTTAAATATAATGTCATGTCAACTCCCTTCTAAAAAACAAACATTAGTTCGAAACTGCAACAAATAAAAGCTAGAGAAACGTGTCTTGTGTAGCTGTGATGATAAATACTGAGTCTTTATCGCACATTCTTATGCCCACTCTCCTATAGAGAGATCATGATACTTTATGCCTGCTTGCTTTCTACTTTGGTTATTGGATATTTACTTTCCCATGTGCTATTTTTCTATTTTAGTATCTTGTGGTGGGCTTTGAAGTATTTTGATTTTGGAAAAATGGGTTAGTATCTTACGGAATACAACCTACTTCGTTGACATGCCACTTGGCTCACTGTGTTGATGAACTTAACATTATTTTTTGTTATGGGTTGAGTTCCTATGTCTTTGAAATCTAAGATTGTTACAAAATTTGCTCTTTTCCTACCAATATCCTTCGCTGCTTGTGCCTATGTTTTTGTTCGTTCTAACTTTCCTCTTTTCCTACAGGTGTTCATTTTTGCCCCTCAAGAGGCAAATGCTAGTATTTTAATTAGTAATTATATACTTATTCTCCATGAATATGTTAAGTTGATTGAACTTGACTTATACCCAACAAATGGACTCGTGCAATGTGGATTAAATCCAAGACCTACCTCAAACTTGGACTACTCTAATGAAGAGCCCAGAGTTCAAAGTGTGAATAAATATTCACACAACATTCAACAAAATAGGAAACTATTCCAAGGATTCCAAGTGTACGAATACAAACATATTTTACTAAAAATCCTTCTTGACTTTTCAAGATGCGGGGGTTTCACTGCTTCTAAATTTAAAATCCAATCGCTATATTTAAAGCTATAAAATCATGATGTGTGGTGAGAAATATATTGAATACGGCAAAAGGCAATTCCAGATAGGTTTTATAAAAGGTGACGCTGACAGGCAGCAACCCGTGTGCCGCCGGCAGGTTCCGGTGCTTTCCGGTGAAGAACCGGCGATCGGCCGTCTCCTGCCCACATGTGTGGGAGATGGGGAGGGCTTACTTTGTTCGGTTTAGTTATTCAGGGCTCTTGAGTGAGTGCTGTTGGTTTTGTATCGGAGAGAGAGAACGCTCTGGTAGTTCTCTGGCGGGTCTGCGAAGCCTCCTCCGTAGGTTAGGGAAAATAAATCCATATGCCCGTGACTTCGTTTGGAAAAGGCTGAGCTGAATAAATACATACATAAATGAAGATCCGCAATCGTTCCGGAGCCTTATTCACATCTACTTCCTGTATTGCCATTAACACTGGCCTCCATGGCCAAGGCGAGGAGGAGTTTCTTCTTCCGCTGGTAGCAGCTGTTATGGACGTCCAGCGAGCTGAGGAAAAAGCTGAGGTCGAAGGTGAAGGAGGTCATGGCACCCGCGCCACCGCCCTTGGGATTCATACGCGTCCTGCCCACAACTGGAGGAACGCTTTGCAACTCCAACGCGGCGGCGAAGGGAGCACTGAAAGTCAGGCTCTTGAGGTAAGCCTATGATCTCTTCAGTGCATTTTCTGTATTTTTGATATAATATGATGGAAGAAAGGTAGGCAGTTAGAACTTAGAATGACTCCTTTTGCAATGGGTGAAATTATTCTTCGATTTCCACATGTATTATGTTAGAGTCAACCATTTTATTTGCCCTCTTCTCTCTGCATTAGCCTTTTAAGATTTGGCAGCAATGGATGAGTTCCAAGAAATATATATATATATATAGGCTGCAGATGCAGGCGGTATGGCAGATATTTGGTGTGAAGGCCACTAACCTTGAAGGGTTAATGTTGACCAAGATGCATGGGTGCCTCTCACCCAGATCACAGTCTTCGGCTGATATCAGTTCATGTTACTGAATCTGTTTTCTATCCATTTCACTGAAGAAGTGAATAGATGTATTGTGGAAGGGGAGGGTCAAGTAGCAGTGTCGGCGGAATGCACTGAAAATGAAGAGAATGCAGCAATTGGGTGCAAACTGGGTTTCCGTCTGTGCTTTTTAAAACCCTCGAGTTCGTCTTACGAGACATCGATTTGTCGGTGGATATACATTTAATGTATATTTACCAATATTAATATGTAGTTTCTTAGACGCTGCTCAGTGAAAACATGTGCCGGGCAGGGAAAGAGAGGACATGGAAATGTCGAGGGTTTTGGTTCTGTAATACCATTAATATACGGACTGATTTCCTCCGATGCATTCAGAATACGCAATGCAATTCTGAGGACATCATTCCCTCTAGTATACGTTCTACCTTGCGAATAGACATAAGCCAAAGTAAAAGTCGCTAAGCGCCCGCCAGATGCATCTGTGATATTTGTGTTGACGGGTTATATGACGACGAAATTGTGCAGGCGCAAGAAGCCGAGTAAAATAGCACTGATGCTTCGTGACATCAAGGGACTGTGCATAGTTCCATATTAATCTTGAATCTATTATTACGCAATAAGAGGGATAAAGAAAACAAGGCACAAATCTGTGGCTCTAAGAACTCCTAGGTTCTTTGGGTGCAACAATTTATATTCATGTCCAGCGTTTTGGGACTCGGGTTTTAATTTTGTTTTTTTCTGAACCATTCAAACCTCTGGATTGGAAAGTAGCAATTTGTTATGGTCGCAAAGGATTGGTCAGGAAAATGTAATCCCTTTAAGAATAGGCGAACACGTTTTTATTGTATAATCTTGCCCTGCACTAAAATCCGTTTTGGGTTTTTGTCTCGTTTTGCACAGGACGGCGGGGAGGGAAAGAAAGCAGAAAGATGGAAGGGGAATATGAGGTACGCATCCATTTCAAAATCGGCCTCGCACCATGACTGATAATTCAACTGCATTTGCACTGTCGTCGTGACGTGAATCCTAAGTTCAATTAGTTCACCCTAATTATGCTATTATACCTTTTCATGGCCTTGAATATTTCATGATCTCTTGTGAATCTCGTTTCGCAGAAATCAATGGGATAACATCGACATCGGACTCTTTACAAATAAGGGTACAGATAGAACCTAATTACAACTTTTATTACTGTTTGAAAATATAATATTACCAGTGAAATTCCATTCCTGTTACTTCTTGTTATCAACCACTGCCAGTTAAAGTACATTATTTGTTGTAAATTGATAATCAGGAACTCAAGAAACCCTCCCCAAGGAAAATACTTCAAGCAGCGCCGAGAAAGAGATGATGGCAGGCCATGATGAGGGATGGAAGTTGCCAAAATCAGGTGGTCTGGAAATGGGGACTTTGTGGAGGCAGCAGAAAAGCTTAGGTGTGAAAGGTGTCAAGCGGAAAAGAAGCAAAACTGTGATTGGGCATATTAACGATTGGAAGCATGAAATAAATACCACCAAAACAGTCAGCCAGGAGACTGGTATTCCTGATGGGCGAAAAGTGGATGAAAAAACGATGCCTATTAAGCGTTATAATAATAATAACGAAGCAGAAGGTTCTCAATGCAGGCGGAGGAATGGGCGAGGGTGGCGGTGTTCTCAGCGGACTCTTGTAGGGTACTCTCTATGCGAATACCATCTGGGCAAGGGCAGGCTTAGGAGTATAAACGGCAATAATAAAAAGGGTAGTAGAGGTAGAGTTATCGTGAATAACAAGGCCGGTACATGCAAGTTCAAAGAATTGCGCCTCATAGACGCTTCTGGATCTTATAATGTTCCTACTTAATCTCGATCTAGAATAAGTTGACTGACTGGTCTGAATAAAGTAATGAATAGAAAGCTATAAGAATTCAGAGGCCAACTGTACCTACAGTTGATGTATAAGATCCAGAATTTGCGAATGTACTGTTAATTTTCCGCAATGATAAACTACGAATTGTACGGTGGTAATGTGTTACTCGAATTTCTTTATTCTCAAATGCTTCCAGTTCCAATCAAATAGATTTAGATAATATCGAAAATTTCTAGCTATAAATGGGTGAATTACACGGTGAGATTACCTTTCCATGTATTGCATATTTAGCATAAAACCGTCAGGTCTTTCCTTTTCCGTCAATCAAGGAAACAGTTTTATGATGATTCTAATCGATATCTAGTGACAAATTCTCATTCTCTCGGACTCTCCGTATTATGCAGGTGAATTGGTCCATTTATTAGAATAAACTTAATTGTTAAATGTTAAATTTCCATGTCAAAATGAGTTGAGAATTCACTGTCATTATTATTAATTTCATTGTGTTTATTAATTTTATTTTATTAAATTATTTAATATGTAAAATATAATATGACAATGATAGTTATTAATATTTCAAAAGCAATTTTGTTTTTTCCCACTTTTTAGAGTTGGTTTTCTTAGAATTTTAGGTCTATGTTCAAAAAGCTTTACCAACAACATTCCTAAATCTTCATAGTTATAATGAGCTCAAAAAGCTTTACCAACAACATTCCTAAATCTCCATAGTTATAATGAATAGTTATAAGCTTTACCAATAACATTCCTAAATCTCCATAGTTATAATGAATAGTTATAATGAGTTGAAAATGTTTTGAAACTAGGCTATAATGTGGGTGTATGTAGGATATTCTATTGGAAAGTGACTATTGTTTTACTATGGATTTCATGAGCATTTGTTTTTATTTTAACAATGTTAATTTTCTTCCATGTTGTTCATATTGTTCTTTTACATTAGATACCTAGTCATAGCCATACACTCAACCAGGGATAATTGATTGTTTAAAGAATGTCTCTAATTTCACTAAATATTGGAATGTATTGTTGAAACCCCTCCCAATATATGTTTTTGATTAAAAAAACCCTTAGTTTTTGAGATATCCATTTTTATCAACCTATTTTTAATACTCCTTTATATCATATTATCAAATCTTAGTATAAGTAAACTAAATGCTAAATAAAATAAATATCCATTGAAATATTAATGGTAAAAGGAACCCAGCAAGAGATGATTGTAACAAAGTATAGCCATTTAGAGCTCATGTTTTCTATAAGCTTACTAAATTGGAGGTATGAATTGATCCCATGATTTGGAGGTTATTCCTTATTCCCACCCAAATAAAATAACCCCCAATATTTATGTTACTATGTCAAATTAAAAACCAAATAACACCGATAGTTATATTACTATGTCAAATTATAAACTCCCCTTGATCTTTTAATACGATGCAATATATTTTTGAGGTTTTTAAGAGTATTCAAACCCCCAATATGAATGGCCTGATATGATATTGCCTTGCTAGTGAAACCTCTGTGGATTTGCTCTATCATTTTACAAGATTCTCTAGAGATGTTACACCCCCAAACTTCACAACGACATAAGATAACATGAGTAACAAAAGTTTTAGAGAAGATTTATACTTGTCTATAACTTTGAAACTTATTATTTTTACAATATATTTGAGATTTTTTGTAAGGTATATTGTTGAAAGTTGTGAATCTTATTTATATATTTTAAAAAATAAAATAAATATGGTAAATAATTTTTAAAAAATTATATTTAAAAAATTAATAACTTTATATTTAAATATTTTAGCTTAAAACTTGTAAATTTAGTAACAACAATAATGATAAAACCTACATAAGTTTTTATTTATAAGACTAATTGATATTTTGATCATTTTGACTACATAAGTTTTTATTTATAAAACTAATTGATATTTTGATAATTTTTAGTGATTTAAAATTGAAAAAAATCTTTACGTATCCTTTTACCTACATTGATATTAGATTATAATATAACTTTTTTATTTATTTTTAAATATTTCATTTTATCTCAAAATTCATAAAATATTTTTCATATTTACAAAATTTATTTATAATCTAATATCATTGAAATTTAATTTAATTTTTATTTTTATTTTTATTATGTAAAAATAAAATGATTATAAATTGACCTCTCATCTATATCTATAGTATGCTTTAAAACAACATAAAAATTTAATATATTATTAAAATAATAAATAAATATAATATAAATAATTGTTTTTAATAAAAATTAAAATAATAAAATAAAAAAATTATTTAAAAAAAATAGAAATAAAATATTGAATATAAAATATAATACAAGATTTGTTTAAATTAAAATTTCATGTGAAACAGGAATAACTTAAATTTATTGAAAATTGACACCTTATCCATAATATGTATTAAAACAACATAGAAAACTTGAATCTGTTATTAAAATGATAAATAAATATAAAATAAAATAATTGTTTTTAATAAAAATTAAAAGAATATTAATTTAAAATAAAATACAAGTATTGCTTAAATTAAAATTTCATATTAAATAGGAATAACTTAAATTAATGAATTTATCACTGATACAAATGTGTTTTATATATTTAGAATTTTGCAAAGATTTAACAATTAAAATAAAAACTATAACTATAATTTAAACATTTTATTATATAAAAACAGAAATAATAAAGTTCATGAAAAATAGTATTTAAAATTTTATATTTATAAAGTAAATATAAATTTAAATATTAGTAAATGTTTTAATTCAAATTTAATTTGTTAATAAAATTTTTATGAAAAAATGATATTCAAAATTTAATTTTTAACAGTTAAATATAAGAATTTATCTATAATAATTATAGACATTATAAGTTTGTATGTTAAATATGCAAATACATTGAAATGAAGGATTTTATACATATATTGTATTAATAATACAATAAATAATACATGGTAGATATAATTGTACCATGTATTTAACGTATTACATTAGAAGCATATTGAGAGTTAAAAGCGAGGAAAGAAATTTGACTAACACATGACCAATGTGCAATTTGTAATGAATGATTTATATGGGCAACTATAATATGAGAGTATCGTATACATTAATAGGTGAGAATTTTATACATTAATAATATCTTTATATTGATGGAAGGTTAGTTTTTGAAATTTTTTGTTTTTATTTAGTACTTATTTATTATATAAGTCAATTTACTTATTTATAAGTAATTTTTATAATTTTTTATTTTAGGTATTAATAACTTTATAAATAAGTATTTATAGGTCAAAAGAGATGAGGAGGAGAGGAGAGGATTAATGAGGAGGAAGTGGGATCCTATTAAGTTGGGAGGTGAGTAAGATCCACCCTATATGGAAGGGATAAGCTTCCATGAGGGTCTCCTTCGAGAGACTTCTCGAAACTTCTCTTTTTTCGCTCCATATAGAAATCGACGCACCCTAGACACGACGCACTCTGTAGTGGAGCAAGGTGTGTCTATTAGGAAAGACGTGCTCTGCTATAAAGCAAGGTGCGCCAACCTCTCTAAACATGTTTTTTATAGGGAAAAAACCTCATGACTCATCTTCCAAGGATTTTGGTCAAGTACTTCAGGTATTTAGGCAAGGATAAAGTTTACATGGTTCATAATCATGATGAGTACAAAATTTCCATGTAACAACTTTGAATGGTTGCTTATTATATTTGAGAATCTCTGGTTACAAGGCTGCTTATGGCTCCATGTGCCTCTTCTTCTTCTCTCCACCAAAAGCCCTTTCTTAGTGAAAATGAATGAACAAATAGGGAGAGCTTGGGTAGTGGGAAGGCCAACAGGCTTCACCTTTTGTTTCCCATTCCCCATCTTTTTCTCCTATTTTATTTTTAATTTCATATTTATGTCATCTTTTTTCTTTCTTGTCTTATTTACATTTTTGTTTGCATTGTATTTTCTTTTATCTATTGCATCACATTTAATCAATGTCGGATTACATTGCTAGTAGAAGCATTACGACCATTCATGAATTTGGATTAATTTCAGATCATTGATGACCTCAGATTTCATTGTGTTTACCAAACATAGTTTCCAACTTTTTCCAAGCTAATTTTGGATCATCAATTTCTTGAAGGTGGAATCATGATTAGAAATGGACATTCCAATTAATCCACAAACCTCATCACATTTATTGGACCATTTTATTTTCTTATAATCATCAATAGGATCAATTTAGTTCCCCAAGGTAATATGGTAAAGTCCCCTACTTTGTAGGACATCTTCCATATGGGATTTCCATGAGAAGTAGTTGGAACTGGTAAGTATAATATCACATGGAGTGACCATACAATAATATTTAGTCTGTAAAATAAAAAAACTGATGGTATGGATGTAAATATCTTGAAAAAATAGGTGTTTAAAAAAATGACATTGAAAATGGACTTTGGATGCCAAACTTATGCCCTTTTGAAAAAAAATGCATAAAAGTGAGCCAAAGAGCCACGTGGTAGGCAAGGGTTGATCCATGTGGTAGAGAGTAAAAAAACTAGTACAGAATCCCCCCCTTTACTAATTTTTCCTACAATCTCACTTTTACAAATAGGTTGCTTCAAAATAAGTGACCCACTTTTATAAAAGAAGTGGGAAGCACTTTACAATATAGTTACTTTATAACTTAAAGTTACATGAGATTTTACCAAAAAGGACAAAAGGAAGGACTTGAACCCAACGCCTATTACTTTTTAAAGTAACTTTCAACCAAGTGAGCTATGAAAAATATTTAGTAATATTATGGAGGAGAATTGGGTTGTTGTTTTTGTTGTTGTTGTTGGGAGAGAGTGCCCACCAAAAACATGCTTTTGTCCTACAAGATACTTTACACAACCACTAAAAAAAAACTTTCGAAACTAAAATGTCTCATATTTGGTTATCCTTCTTGAAAATGCAGGTTTTCTCACTGTTTTTGGTTTACCGAGTTTTCACAAAGCACACAACAAAGACCATGCACAGTACATAAAACCCTTTCCACTTTTTTTATTCTGATTTGTTGAGTTCGCACATAGTGCACGACAAAGAGAATACACATATTGAAAAGGTAGAAGACCAGAAATAAAATAAAAACCAAGCAAAAATTTGAATATGTGAAAAAAATGCATAACTGTAAATAGTTTACCTCTGGATCTCGTAAAATGGATGTATCATGGGAAACATAAACCCTTTTCAATGAAACGAAAAGTGTTTCCAATTGGAAAAGGAACTCTAGACACAATGGAACACCTCTCACAACCCAAAAATGTATAGAAATATCAAAACCATAAATCCTTTGATGTCCTCGGCAACATCGGTTCAAGATCTAGATCATCAATGAAAGTGTATCTTCATAAGAGCTCTAATACAATGCTTGAATAACACATGATACTTCCAAAAGATCGAACCCCTTGATAAGTCACTCACACAAATAGATCATAGATCAACACAACGATGTTTTTATGTGGTTGTGATGCATCTGCAACAATTAATCAATAAAAATATGCGAAATAGCAGAAATGACAGAACTCAGAATCACTGTTATATTGATCACAGGCCACTTCGAGGGGGCAACCTCCTATGAGCAAGCTCAATACAAATAAATTCATGGTGCCTTCATAGGTCTCAACACACACTTATATACTAAGTCTAGGCGCCAATACTATGGGTCAAAACCATGGGCCACTACAAACTATGGATCAACAATACTACGGGTGACTTACAAAGCATATCCGCCAACAACAATAACATAAACTATTGATCAAAAAATACTACGGGACGACTTACAAAGCATATGCGTCCAACAACAATATACTAACAAAGTAAAGACATGGGTTCCTAACATCCCCTCCCCCTTAAAAAAAGCTTTGTCCTCAAAGCTTTAGATGTGGAAATTGTTGTTGAATCTGAAGGAGTGGTTCTCATGTAGCATCCTCTGGTTGCATGCCGTGCCACTGAATTAAGACCTTTGTGATAGAGCGAGAGTGAAGCTGACGAGTGCGCCGATTGAGGATGGCCTCCGGATCCAAAAGGATGGATCCTTCATTATCTAGTTCGGGTAAAATCGTTTGTCCACTGATGTTGGTGCCAAGAAATTTCTTCAGACAAGAGACATGAAAGACTGGATGAATGCGGGAAGAAGGAGGAAGTTCCAATTTATAAGCAACAGACCCAATCTTCTGAAGAATCCGATATGGCCCATAGAACTTTGGAGCGAGCTTATGGCGCCCTTTGAGTTTCAGGTAAGACTGCTTGTACGGCTGGAGACGAAGAAAAACCATATCGCCGACTTGAAAAGTGCGCTCAGAACGGTGCTGATCAGCTTGTTGCTTCATGCGATTTCTTGCCATGTGAAGATTGTCCCGCAAAATGCGAAGAATCTGATCACGGTTTTGAAGGACCGTGTCAACTTCCTGAACTGGTGAACTGGTGGGGCTGTATGGAAGAAGAACTGGAGCTGCCTGACCATAGACTGCTTCATATGGGGTCATTTTAGAGGCAGTGTGGTAAGAGGTATTGTACCACCATTTAGCGAGAGGGAGCCACTTTGCCCACTGATGTTGTTGTTCAGAGGTGAAGCAATGAAGATAAGTTTCCAAGCATTTATTGATAATTTCAGTCTGACCATCTGTTTGTGGGTGATACCCTGAACTCATCTTCAGTTTGGTGCTAGTGTGGCGAAATAGTTCAGTCCAAAAATCACTGGTGAAAGTCGCATCACGATCCGAGACAATGGAAGAAGGGATGCCATGAAGATGAAAGATCTGGTCCAGGAAAATTTGAGCGACTGAAGAGGCTGTATAGGGATGGCTGAGAGCAAAAAAATGGCTATATTTGGAGAGGCGATCAACCACAACGAGAATCATTGTCTTCCTGCCAGATTTAGGGAGCCCTTCAATGAAATCCATAGAAATATCTGTCCAAATCCATGTAGGTATGGGCAAGGGTTTGAGAAATCTTAGAAGGAGTGTTGTTTTACCCTTATTGCGCTGGCAGGTATCACATTCGGCCACCATCTTTTGAATTGTCATTTTCATGCCCTGCCAAAAGAAGTTACGCCATGCCCGTTCATACGTTTTGAGGAACCCAGAGTGCCTACCGATGGAGATGCATGGAGTTCATAGAAGACAGCCTGTTGAAGATCTGTTCTCTGGGGAAGCACCAGACGACCCTTGTATATCAGAGAAGCACCATCCCAAGAGTAATGTGGTACAACAGAAGGGTTGTTGGTCAAGCCTTGGATGATTTGAGATAAGGAAGAGTAATTGACATAACCCTATTGAACAGATTGCAACCAATTTGGAACAGGCATAGAAATAGCTAAAAGAGAACCTTAGGCATCAAATGTGTGAGAAAGAGCATCTGCCACAATATTGTCTTTACCCTTCTTGTAAGTGATCTCATAGTTATAATCGATGAGTTTGCTAACCCATTTCTGTTGTGGAGGAGACACGTTGTTCCAAGAAATATTTCAGACTCTGGTGATCAATCTTGATGCAGAAATGATTCCCTAATAGGTACGGGCACCACTTCTGTATTGCATGCAAAATAGCCATCATTTCCTTCTCATAGGTAGAGGCAGCTAAATTCTTACCTGAAAGGGATTTGCTAGTGAACGCAATGGGGTGTTCATCTTGAAGGAGAACAGCACCAAGTCCATTGCCGCAAGCATCACTCTCAATAGTGAAGGGCTTGGAAAAATCGGGCATAGATAGAACAGGTGTAGTACACATAGCTTGTTTTAGTTTGTCAAATGCACACTGAGCAGCATGTGTCCATGTAAAAGCATCCTTTTTCAATAGAGCAGTTAATGGAGCTGCAATCTTCCCATAATCCTTGACAAACTTGCGGTAGTAGCCAGTCAACCCCAAAAAACCACGAAGGCTCTTGAGTGTCTAAGGATGCGGCCAATTGTTCATGGCATCGATTTTGGCAGGATCCACGCGAACCCCTTGTGCTGAGATAATGTGTCCGAGATACTCAACTTCCTTCTGTCCAAAAACACATTTAAACTGCTTGGCATGGAGATGATGGTCAGAGAAAAGTTGCATGACAAGATCCAGATGCTGGAGATGTTCATCCCATGTTTTACTGTAGATGAGGATATCATCAAAGAATACCATAATGAATTTCCGCAAGTAGGGTCGAAATATTTTATTCATTAATGCCTGGAATGTGGAAGGAGCATTAGTGAGGCCAAAGGGCATGACAAAAAACTCATAATGGCCATCATGTGTGCGGAAAGCTGTTTTAGGGATATCATCCTCATGAACCCGAATTTGATGATACCCAGAACGAAGATCCAACTTGGAGAAAAAGTGAGCCCCATGAAGCTCATCAACAACAGGAATTGGAAACTTATCCTTGATGGTGAGGTGATTAAGTGCTCGGAAGTCAATGCAGAGGCACCATGACCCATCTTTTTTGCGGACGAGAATAACTGGAGAAGAAAAGGAACTAGTGCTTTGGGTGAATAATACCTTGCTTTAATAAGTCCCAAACGAGCATTTCAATCTCCATTTTTTGGTGAAATGGGTAGCGATAGGGCCTGATGTTGGGAGAAACGCTGCCAGGAAGGAGCTGAATACGATGGTCTTCTGGCCTGGAAGGTGGCAATCCCACTGGTTTAGCAAAAACACCTGTATATCGATCCAGAATTTGTTGTAGATCCAAAGGAGTAGTGGAGACCGCTGAAGGTTGCATCTGAATGGAATGGAGCTGAGCGATGACACCATGTGAATTCTTCTTGAGGAGTTTTTCCATGCGATGTGAACTGATGATGCTGAGAGAACCTGGTTGTAATCCTGTCAATGTGTGTTTTTGGCCATTGAGGGAAAACTGCATCCAGAGTTCAGCAAAATCCCATAAGATAGGGCCAAGTGTGCGTAGCCATTGAGCGCCCAAAACCACATCACATCCACCTAAGGTCAAGGAAAACATGTTAGAGCGTAAGGTATAATATCCCATAGAGATACGCACATTTCAACACTTCCCTTTGCAAGGTAAGGTGCCCCCATTGGCAACCATGACTTCAAAGTTGGAGCAAGGATGGATAAAACAATCAGCTTGTTTGGTGATCCGAGGGTCAATGAAATTATGAGTGCTACCATAATCAATGAGTATTGTAAGAGGAAGCTTCTTGAAGTAACCCCTGACCCGCATTGTTTGGGGGGTGGTGATTCCATCTAAAGCATGGAGAGATATCTCTGGCTGGTCATCCTGAGACGGAGGGTCAATAGGCGGTTCCTGAATGTCGACAGGAGCATCCAGTGTTTCTGGGTCTTCGTCACCAATTTCAAAGGCAGGCGGAGAATCCACATCCAAGAGATAGAGATTTTGCTGAACACATCTATGTCCCTGAGTGAATTTCTCATCACAATTATAGCAAAGCCCCTTTTCTCTGCGTGCTTGCATCTCTGTTTCAGACAAACGCTTGATAGGAGTTGATCGAGGAGCCTGCGGTATAGGTGGTCGTTGAGAACCCATATTTCGGAAGGGAACAAAAGTGCGCTTGGAGCGTTGTTGGGCTGCAATCTTGTCTTCTGCCAACTTAGCCAACCCTAGGGCTTCCATCATTGTGTTGGGACAGAACATTTTGACCTCAGAGCGGATGGAATCCTTTAGACCACTGATAAAACAACTCCGGTAAAAGTCATCAGATAATCCTTCGGTGTGGTTGGCTAGATTCTCAAATTCGGTTTGATACTCTCTCACAATGCCAATTTGGCGAAGTTTAGTGAGGGCTCCTGTGAAGTCATCAAAAGCACTAGGACCAAATCGTTGCAAAAGGAGCTGGAAAAAGTCTGGCCATTTGGGCTCTGGATGAGCCTTGATGTACCAACGGTACCATTGAAGAGCATCCTGTTCCAAATGAAAGGATGCCAGCGGAACTTTGTTGACATCAAAAGTATTATGCAGATTGAGATACTGTTCTGCACGATAGATCCATCCAGTTGGATCGGTACCATTGAAGCGAGGAAAATCAAGCTTCGGACCACAGAAATTGCTAGAAGAAGAGAACCCATTGTATGATGAAGACTCGGACTGCCGTTTGTTGTTCATAGCTGAATGTTCAAGATGGAGGCCGAGAAATTTTTCATCTAGATCCTGGAGTTTGGCTTGGATGGCTGCAAGTGCGTCCTCCATGGTTTTTGCTCTTGCACGGGTGACAACCATAACTAGGAGTTTTTTTTTTTTTTTTTTCATTCAGAATGGAGCAGCTACAGCTCGGAAGGGATCTGAAACGGCGCCGAATGGATTGAAAATGGTTGGATCTGGAACGGCTTGCAAAATGGATCTGAACGAATGGATCTAAAACGGCGCAGCAATGATCGACAACAGTTCAGCTGAAAATAGATATGGACCCCAGGTATGTGCAGCTTCCTAACAGTTCAAGGGTTTCACTCGGCCACCAATGCTGTCTGACGGCTTGTGTATTGGGGCAGTACCCCTCACTCCACGGCTCAGGTAAAACTGATAACCGCTTTGCCACAAATGACAGCTCTTGGTTTACCTCACGGGTGGGAACTAGTCAATTAGGTAGGGGTCATTGTCCTTTTCGCTGGCAAGTCCTCTCAATGGGCCAGCTACTTCGGGGTTCTTGTGGTACTCCTCACAATGAATTTTAGTGCTTATGCCCAGGTACTTCCCACAGTTAAGCGGATAGGGATTATTCCCAAATCCGAACTTGCAACAGATGTGAAAAAAAAATTTTGGCAGAAATTTCACCCAGCGAGCCCAAGAAAGTGCTTTGATACCAGATGTGATGCACCGGCAACAATTAATTAATAAAAATATGCGAAATAGCAGAAATGACAGAACTCAGAATCACTGTTATATTGATCACATGCCACTTCGAGGGGGCAACCTCCTATGAGCAAGCTCAATACAAATAACTTCACAGTGCCTTCATAGGTCTCAACATACACTTATATACTAAGTCTAGGCGCCAATACTATGGGTCAAAACCATGGGCCACTACAAACTATGGATCAACAATACTACGGGCGACTTACAAAGCATATGCGCCAACAACAATAACATAAACTATTGATCAACAAATACTGCGGGACGACTTACAAAGCATATTCGTCCAACAACAATATACTAACAAAGTAAAGACATGGGTTCCTAACAGTGGTTTATGTTAGAACTACAGATCTAGCTAAACTAGCTTACTTATGTTAGCAATCAATAACATATCAACATAAATAAGAACAAAAAGAGAACAAGGAAAATAATACACTAGATATACGTGGTTCACCCAATTGGGCTATGTCCACGGGAAGGTTGTCTTCTATTATCTCCAGAAGTCTCATTCAATCTTACAAGAGAGCAACTACAAATAACCCCAATACAATATAAAAGAGCTTGTGATCACAATACCATGTGTTGATACTATCTATGAGCGTATACCACTATACCATCATGTTGTTCTAATGTGACTCCCTTGACCCCATTATATACCATGAGATGTGGAAGAATTACTCCCACATATTGCATGTGGGATAATATAATTCTCCATAATAACATCTCTTTATATAATGATGGATATCAAGAGTATACTTTATCATAATGAATATGGGATATAATGTATTACTCTTTTACATAAGATTGTGGATACCTTCCGACTGTTGATGTATATGTAACTTCAGAATGTATTTCATATATGTATATTGTACTCCTATAGAGATGGTATTATTCCTCTATACGGAAGTGTTTGTATTCCTATAGAGATGTTATTATTCATCTATACGGAAGTGTCATCATTTATATTGTAAGTGTCGTAACTTATACTTGATGGGTTATTAGACTACCTTGTTGGGGTCGGCCCTGTATAAGTCACGTGGGTCGAAGGGTTATTAGACCACCCTATTGGGGGTCGGCCATGTGGGTCAAAGGGTTATTAGACCACCCTATTGGGTGTCGGCCCAGTCAACATTATGTTATGTGGTTAAGTTAAGGCCGACCTAGTAAACGTTATTAGGCAAGTCAAGTCAAGTATAAATAGAGTGCGGGAGGAACTCTATTTTATCATTTTCTATTCTCTCTCACACTCTCGAGAGAGTGGCGCATTTGTGGAGGAGGAGAAGCTGCTGCTAGGAGATGTCTATCTCTTATGATTGGGTTGTATCATTGCTCTATCTATCTCTGAAGAAGTTATTGAGGTTTTTCACCTTTATGGTTTTCCCCAAGTAAACTCTGTCTCTTGTGTGCTTGCATTATTGTGTTCATGATTGATATGTTGTAGATATGTTGTACATGTTGTTCTCTTAGTTAAGATCTTAGATCAGATTGAAGTAAATTCTAAAAAATTAACATGGTATCAGAGCTATCCTGAAAGAAGGCATGGTATGGCATGTATGACACTTGTTGCAATTGCGAAGCTAGGGCTTGATATAACAAAAACCAGTCATCGTAGCACTTTCGCTATAAATAAATTTCAGCGAGGTTTCAGGGTCTGAAAATTGTACAGGGTGAAGCTAAGATCCCCATGTACCTTGTGTCTAAAGGAAAACCTATAATTCGTTGTACTTTGTGATTTATGATTTGTACAATATAGGGTTTCTGCCTCTTCTAGATCTCAGTCATAAACATGTGACCTTGGAAAAAATGCCATAACTTGGGCTAATAAGCTCCAAATTAAATTTCATAAAAAGTGACAAGTAGTGCATGGACTGTACTTTCTCAGGTAACTTTTTCAGAGGCCGAAACTGAACCAGTGACACATGGCACACCGTACAAGTTCGCTCTCCTGTTTTATCCCATAAATAGGTCACGTTGAAACATGTGGCATAACTCTCTCTCAGAGAATCCATTTGAGGTTAGACCTATGGGGTTGGAAAGATGACAGGTCAGGCTATCACAAGACAAGTTTTCAGACCCTGTGCATCGAAAATTTTCAGAGTTATACCAGAAACAATCAGGTACATATTTCTGTCAAAACATAATTATTTTTAGCACCTTCATTCATGGCTTCCGAAATTTAGGGTTTCGTAGAAAGTTGGAATTTTTGTAATCGGACACTATGGTTGAATGATACTCATCAAAATCGAAATTTAGAGACCAAGATCATAATTTTTGGTTGAGCAGAAGGCCGGGCTTGATCAGACCCTAGTTCGGGACTTTGATCGGAAAAGTGAAAAATTAGGGCTTCTGCAAAAAATGGAAATTTTTGAAATCTGTGACTACGGCTGGAAGCTCCTCAGAAAAATAGAAGCTTAGAGCTTTGGATCGAACCTTTTGATTGGGCAGAAGGGTGGGCTTTATCAAACCGTAGTTCGGGGTCATGTCTAGTGAATCCGGAAGTTTCAAAGGCAAATTTGAGGGGTGAAACTTTACAGTTTTCAAATTATGAGTATACCAGCTTGATCAACTCATTGAGGCGCATATTTCTATCCTTTCAAAAGTTTGAAATTCAAAGTTTGAATTTTTAGGGTTTATTTGACAAACCCTAATCCAGCTCCAGATCCAGTTCCTGCAAATCAGGTGGATTGGGTTAATCCTAGAAGAGAATGGATTGGTCACTTGCATAAGTAAAGAAGTTCCTGTTTCAGAGGGAGATGAGGCTAAGGCCTTACATAAGAAGATCACAAGCAATCTCAATAGGTATGACTCATCCAGGTATGTTTCGAGATTTGTTCATGATTAAGTTTATGGTATGTTTGTCTTCATGTTATTACGGTTAGTACAATCTTGATTAAATTTAGACTTGTCATATCACCTTAATAAAATTGTGAATGCATGATAGAAGATATTCATTGATTAGGGTGTTGACACTTATGATTGTACTAATGCATTATGGTGTTGTATGAGGTTTATGTTGTCTGCTAACATGAAAGGTACACCAAGAAAGACAAATCATGTTCTAGTTCAAGAACATATGATCATGATGACATGAAGACAAAGATTAATCCATTGTCATGGATCACTTAGAAGATCTATTTACGAGGTATGTATAACTTGGTTCTATAATGGTTAACCTATGAGATATGCAGGGTATTAGCACAAGTCATTGAAGAGAACAAGAAGACATCATGTGGGTATGTTAGACATAACTAGCTAACATACCAATCCAGGTATGTTTTTCCTATATCAAGTTAGAATCCTACCTTGTGTTAGGATCCCTTATATAAGTATACTTGTTATGATTGGTTATGTTTATTCATAAAGTTAGAAATGTAAGTAATCAAGGGTTTATGCATATTATGTCTCTTATCTTGATTGATGATTTAACTAACTAGAATAGTCCTATGATCAAATAAGAATATGCATGAGTAAAAGAAGACTTCCCTTAAACCTTGAATACTAATGTTTATTATTTGTGTTTGAAATGATCATGACTATACATGTTTAAGATTATTGTGTATTAAGATTATACTAATGAATGTGTGATTATGTATGAGACCTCGAGGATAACACAATGATGACACTAATAAGCATGCATAGTGATTAAGGATGGATATAAGTTCAAGGACAGGTAATCCAGGAAGCAAAGATCAAGAGGGATCACACTCCAGTTGTTCCTGCAAGGAAGCAAAGATCAAGAGGGAGCACACTCCAGTTGTTCCTGCAAGGAAACAAAGATCAAGAGGGAGCACACTCCAGTTGTTCCTGCAAGGAAGCAAAGATCAAGAAGGAGCACACTTCAGTAGTTTTTGTAAGGATGCATATATTCAGAGGGAGTTGACCACTTCTCACATCAGAATGGAGTTGCAGAAAAGAAGCAAAGACTGAGAGGGAGTCAACCCAACAAACAAACAAAGATAAGTATTTGAATTATCATTCCTTGCATATTTTATTGTTTAAATGATACTATTCAATAATGTATATACTCATGTTCCTAGAATTAGGTTGTGTATTATGCATATTAGAATAGTTGAATTGATGAACAGTATACTACTAATATACATGGGTAAGTGGCCTATGGCACTGTACAACATTCCATTGCTACTTATCTAGAATGAAACCTCTTCGCTGACATGTTGGGAGTTGTGCACACTCTTAACAATGTTCTGGTAGAGATTGGAAGGCATCTAGAAAGTTACGGGATATGGATAAATGTTGTATTGAAGCATTGGCTAAGATAATTGCATGACTGTATAACATATTTCTTTATGTGTAAGAATTTGTTCTGAAAACTATGAGATGTTTTCTAATCATGCAATTTAACTTTTTGTGTAGGAAAGATCGTATACCATCACCTACAAAAGAAGGACTACAACATTTGTTCAGCAACAAAGTTATCTATTGAAAATATTGAAGTTCCCAGGATCTGGGAAGAATGCCATGATCGAGGAGTACTAGTCGATCATGAAGATGTTTGGGATGCAGTCCCAAGACCTAAAGGGGAGTTTGTAGTGACTTCCAAGAGGATCTACAAGATCAAGCATGCTGCAGATGGCAGTATGGAGAAATACAAAGCGAGGTTTGTAGCTCGTGGCTTCTCCCAGAAAGAGGGATTGAGTATGAAGAGACTTCTACACCTATATCCAGGCACACTTCCATCAGATCAGTACTTGCTCTGGCCGCAGTGATGAAATGGAAGATACACCATATGGATGTCAAGACAAATTTCTTGAATGGTGTAGTTGAAGAGGAAGTGTATGTGGAGCAGCCACTTGGGTTTGAGACACATGACCGAGAGTCACATGTGTGCAAACTGAAGAGTCACATGTGTGCAAACTGAAGAAATCCTTGTATGGTTTGAAACAGGAAGCCAAGACCTAGTATGGAAGGATAGATGGCATTCTATCCAGTTTGGTATTTACCAAGAGTAAAGCGGATTCCAACCTTTACTACAAGGTTGAGGAAGGTAATCCAATGATACTACTTTTGTATATGGATGACCTGTTTGTTACAGGTGAGGATAGATTGATAGCCGACATGCAGTGAAAGCTTGCTGCCAAGTTTGAGATGAAGGACTTGGGGATGATGCACTACTTTCTAGGTATGGAGGTGTGGTAGAGTGCAGATGGAATCTTCCTTGGACAAGGGAAGTATGTAGTAGAGAGCCTGAAGATGTTCGGGATGATGGACTCCAAGGCCATGGCCACACCTATGGCATCAAACCTGAAGCTTTTGTGTGATGCTTCATCTAATCTGGTTGATGTCACTGTGTATTGTCATATGATTGGGTCCTTGATGCACCTGATGAACACGAGGCCAGATATTTGCTTTGCGGTGAACACATTGAGCCTGTTCCTGACGGATCCCAGAGGTGTTCACCTGGTTTCTGTAAAGCATATTTTGAGGTACCTGAAGGGTATGGTTGATTATGGACTCAAGTATGATGCGAATCAAAAGTTTAACCTGCAGGGTTATGTTGATTCAGATTGGGTAGGTAGTGCTGCAGATAAGAAGAGCACTCCTGGGTGCTGCTTCAGTATGGGATTAGGTGTGATCTCTTGGTTTAGCAAGAAGCAGTCTTGCGTAGCACTGAGTACAACCGAAGCAGAGTATGTTGCGACGGATGAGCAGGTTGCAGATGTATTGACCAAGCCGTTGGTTAGAGTGAAGTTTGAGTACTTTAGAGAGAGGCTTGGTGCACTTCAGATCGAGGTTCCTTCCAAAGGGAAGTGATGAGTTCGGAAGAAGCAGATGCACATGAGCTTTTCTAACATGGTTGATGTGTTCTCCCATGGTCGTGATGTAATCGCTGAGCCATTCTCACATGGTGGTAGATGTGTTCTCCCATGGTGTAGATGTAAGGACTGAAGCCATTTTTCACATGGTAGTAGATGTGTTCTCCCATGGTGAAAAAGTAAGGGCTGGAGCCTTCCCCGAATGGTGGTAGATGGGTTCTCCCATGTCGGTGGTGTAAGTGCTGGATGATGTGCATCTGGGCTATGATTCGTGTACGATGAGATGATCTGAAGAGGAGGATGCTATGATGATCAGGAGGATCATGGATGATGAGCATCAGGACGATGCTCCAGTTACTGCTCTGTATATGTATGCATCATGTTGGATGTTGGATATGATCAGTTGGATCATTTATGTATGTATGCATCATGTTGGATGCTGGATATGATCAGTTGGATCATTTATGTATGTATGCATCATGTTGGATGCTGGAGATGATCAGTTGGATCATTTGTATGTATTTGTATATGCATCATGTTGGATGCTTGGACCATGTATCTGTATATGTATCAGGTGGATACTGTGTATGATCAGGTAGATCATGTATGTTGATATATATCAGGTGGATACATTGTGTGGATCATGTATCTATGTATGTATCAGGTGGATACATTGTATGATCAGGTGGATCATGTATGGTGATATGTATTAGATAGATAATTGGTATACATTAGGTAGATGCATTGTATGATCAGGATGATCATGGATGACGAGCTTTAGCATGTTGCTCCAGATGACTTGCATCAGGACGATGCAGTGATGATGATCAGGATGATCATGAGTACATCAAGATGATGTATGGTGAGTATCAGGTTGATACTTTGTGGCCGTGGACAAGTTGTGCAAAGGAAATCCTAGATTTTTTCTAGGTCAGATCTAGTATGAAAAAGGACTGGCATTGTGTATCACATGTAAGACCTGGGAGATCCGATAGGTTGGGCTGTGTTCCCGTAATAAGTCCTTGGATGCTCTTTTGAGGGTTTGTGATAGTGGGCCACATGTAAGACCTGGGAGATCTGATAAGTTGGGCTGTGTGCCCGTAATAAGTCCCGAGATGCTCTTTCGAGGGTTTGTGGTGGGATGCTACATGTAAGACCTGGAAGATCCGATAGGTTGGGTTGTGTGCCCGTAATAAGTCCTGGGATGCTCTTTCGAGGGTTTGTAGCAGAGGTCACATGTAATCAGTCCTGGAGATCTTGCCGGTCATGCTTAGGCACATAAATGTTCTTGGGATGCTCTTTAGAGTTCTTGCCGGTCGTGCTATGCACATAAACGTTCCTGGGACACTCTTTTAAGGTTTTGTGACAGTCACATGTAATAAGTCCTGGAGATCTGGACAGGATGAAAAAAGCCTCAGATGCTCTTTAGGGTTCTTGCTAGTCAAGAGACTCTTTTAAGGTTTTGTGACGCACGTAATAAGTCCTGAGGATTCCACAGTATGGCCAGTGATGATGAAGACCTGCAGGTGGTGGGCCTACATCCAGTATGAAAAAGGACTGGCTCTGTAGAACTTCCTATGACGAGTAGATTCAGAGATTGATTGAGATAGAAGCAGTAGTGACGATGACAATGACTCGATGACGATTATCCAATGACGATGATCCAAAGAAGAAGACTTGTGCTAGAAGACGTGTGTCGAGAAATACCTTCCTAGTTAAGAGGGAGTGTTGATGTATATGTAACTTCGGAATGTATTTATATATGTATATTGTACTCCTATAGAGATGATATTATTCCTCTATACAAAAGTGTTTGTATTCCTATAGAGATGTTATTATTCCTCTATACAAAAGTGTCTTCATTTATATTGTAAGTGTCGTAACTTATACTTGATGGGTTATTAGACCACCTTGTTGGGGTCGGCCCTGTATAAGTCATGTGGGTCGAAGGGTTATTAGACCACCCTATTGGGGGTCGGCTATGTGGGTCAAAGGGTTATTAGACCACCCTATTGGGTGTCGGCCCAGTCAGCATTATGTTATGTGGTTAAGTTAAGGCCGACCTAGTAAAGGTTATTAGGCAAGTCAAGTCAAGTATAAATAGAGTGCGGGAGGCACTCTATTTTATCATTTGCTATTCTCTCTCACACTTTCGGGAGAGTGGCACACTTGTGGAGGAGGAGAAGTTGCTGCTATGAGATGTCTATCTCTTATGCTTGGGTTGTATCATTGCTCTATCTATTTATGAGGAATTTATTGGAGTTTTTCACCTTTATGGTTTTCCCCAAGTAAACTCTGTGTCTCTTGTGTGCTTGCATTATTGTGTTCATGATTGATATGCTGTAGATATGCTGTACATGTTGTTCTCTCAGTTAAGATCCCAGATCAGATTGAAGTAAATTATGAAAAATTAACACCGACATAATACAAAGACATTATTAGCTTCCAAAGAATATAATTAATATATTCCAACACTCCCCCTTAATAATGGTTGGGAGAAAATCCCTTACTAACACTAAGGAAGGAAGGATTCATTACTGCTCCCCCTTGATGACAACTTCAAGAATATCCATAAGCTACAAATAAGAAGAACACTTCGGCTAATGGAATTTGATGAAGAACAACTGCTTCTCACTGAATCATGAAATTGCACATGAATTACCAGGTTGTGCAATGAAATACCAACAACAAGATACCTATATATAAAGAGAAGCCTTTATGGCCACTAGATCCAACAGTAAAATGCCAAGAACATGTGATGCAATCCAACAACAAGGTGCCTAGATCTAAAGAGAAATTGTCATGGCTACTAGATCCAAAAGATGCTTAGATCACCACAAGAATCATCACAACCATAACTGATAGATGAAGAACTCTGATATAACATCCACACCAGTTTACAGATACCTTCTGACGGCTGATACAACATAACATGTGTCTAAGAACACCACAACAATGTACAAAATACCTAGATGGCCAATACACATGCGGATAGCAGACATTCTTCCAATCAAGGTGTAATATAAATATACGTAGTAGACCTCAAACATCGAAGAAACAAGACCCTAATGGTCTATACATCGAAAATGATATCATACAGATGAACATCATGACTTTAACAATAGAATATGGTGCTTCATTATTCTGGAATAAGGTGATAACCAAGATCAAAGATTAATATGCTCAGGAAAGAAGTACAGAAACCATTTTCTCAAAAATTTTCACATAAACTGAGAACTTATCTGCACACAAGAACTTCCAAGATTAAGGAATACAAAGATCATAAAACAAAATTGCTCATACATAAATGAAAATGCTTATACACCAAAGGTTAGCAAACATCATTTAAAATATTGCAACATAATATGATTAAATAAAAAATTAACTTGACTTACTCACAATGAAGTTACTTCTACACAATAAGTGTCAGCCACAACATATAAATAAAATAGCTCACACAAGATTTACAAATATGAGGTTGCTCTTATAAAATTGTTCAAGAATATATAGATTTCTTTTATGCTATCGCTTCTATGCAAGACCATAAAACATTATTCCATGAAGAGTGCTCTAATTACATGTTAAAACATGAGTAGAAACACATATATCATGTTATAAATAATATAGGAATGCTTCTATATGATTCTTCTATGCAAATCTTAAAAAACAAATATGAGCAACATATGAACAAAATAAACATGACATGATTAGAAATTAGAATGATTAAACATGATCAACAAAGAAAAGAACAATTTAGTCATTAAGCACCTTGTTAAAATATTAAGCATTAGATGGTTTATAGTTATCATCATGACGAAATACTAGAGATCCATGCCCTTTAAAAAATGCCAATGCTTCCATATAGGAATGTGAGACAAATATATACCAAGAACAAGAAATAATCTCTTAGAAAACATGATTAGAAACAAAACCAAAATGCAAAAAACAAGTGAATAACAAAAAACTGAAACACTTTTACCATTCTGACTTAAAAAACAGTAAAAAAAAGAAACTTTACTTACAACCCTTTTGAAAAGTGCCAATAAAAGTTACTCACGGGTCTGCCACAGTAAACTCACGAACACTCTCAGGTCTCTGCACAACAAGGTCACAGTAAGATTTGATACTCGCGGGTCTCTGCACAACAAGGTCGCGGTTATGCCGAAGCACTCGCGGGTCTCTGCACAGGAGGGTTGCGGGTATATTGAAGTAAGTGCGAGCACAGGTGGGTC
Source organism: Larix kaempferi (assembly GCA_027924585.1). NCBI lineage: Eukaryota > Viridiplantae > Streptophyta > Pinopsida > Pinales > Pinaceae > Larix > Larix kaempferi. Next base: position 6,956,229 of record BSBM01000012.1, on the reverse strand, counting down.
TGTACATTAGAAGTCGCGGGTCTGCAGTATACTCACGGGTTCGCAGTAAGGTAAGTCACAGTTACACGCGCTGTTTGCGAAGCAAAAGTCGCGAATGCCCAGTTTTAGGTTGAAAACAATATCGATTAAGCCGCTAACGGAAACCTGCACAAAGTCTACCAAACTTGGATGAAAACTACCGATCTGATAACCGGAAGATAGATCTCCTTGAGGAGAATCCAAAAAGCATATAGATCTACAGAAAAAAACATCAAGAAACCCTTGAAACATTTCTGCAAAAAATCTACACAACAAGGTTATGGTTATAAAATAAATGCAGAATCATTCCCAGAACTGAAGAGAATCCTAATGGCTACCAGATAGAAATAAAATATGCAAGAATAAATAATGCCCAAATGATAATAGTTATTGATTGAAAGCTATCGGAAGGCGCTAGATCATAGCAACCAACTCTAATACCATGTCAGAACTATAGATCTAGCTAAACTAACTTACCTATCTTAACAATCAATAACATATCAACATAAATAAGAACATAAAGAGAACAAGGAAAAGAATACACCAGATATATGTATTTCACCCAATTGGGATACGGCCACGGGAAGATTGTCTTCTATTATCTCCAAAAATCTCCTTCAATCTTACAAGAGAGCAACTAAAAATAACCCCAATACAATATAGCAGAGATTGTGATCACAATACCATGTGTTGATACTATCTATGAGCGTATACCACTATACCATCATGTTGTTCTGATGTGACTCCCTTGACCCTCTTATATACCAATAGATGTGGAGGAATTACTCTCACATATTGCATGTAGGTTAATATAATTCTCCATAATAACATATTTTATATAATGATGGATATCAAGAGTATACATTACCATAATGAATATGGGATATAATGTATTACTCTTTTACATAAGATTGTGGATAAATTTCGACATAATACAAAGACATTATTACCTTGCAAGGAATATAATTAATATATTACAACAGTTTAAACCCTCGAAGAGGGAAACACTCCATGGCCCTAGCCAAATAACTACTTGAAGCAACATTAGTATGCAAAAGAAAGAATGTTACAAATGAGATTATCATAATCAATCAACTAGCAAATGACCCTCCATGCTCTTTAAATAGAGATCATGTCCCAATTGAGTGTTAATCCATGGATCAATGGTCATTAAGATTGAGGATAAGATGAACCGTTGAATCACTTTATGTCAAAAGCATATTGTGACCGTTGGATTGCATATGTACAAATGCATACTAAAGAAACATACTTTACCTAACAGATATATTATAACAAGTTGATATTAACTAAATCCCAAGTGTCTAAATATCATAACATTATTACACAATGGCACACACACAGTACACAAAGATTTACCTTGGAAACCCTTAAAGAGAAAAACTAACAAAACTTAGAGTCGTACCTCTATTCTTCTCTTTGTATTTCTTAACCATTCACAATACAATATTTATATATTTCAAAACACCCAAAAACCTAATCCATTAACCTAGATTAGATATAGACCCCAATCCCTTAATTGAGATTAATTTACATTTTTTAGTGGAAGTCGTAAGTTGACACACCCTACACCCACATGCAAAAAATAACACATACCAAACAAGGGTCTACACCTTGGGTAGGGATGTGACTTTTGCAAAGATAATTATGGGAATATTCAAAAAGAGAATGACATGATTGAGATAGGTGTCTTTCATCCATTCAAGGCCCTCCTTCTAGTGCTAAAATTACTATTGATGGGGATGAAATACCCTATTGTCAATATGAAGCAGATAATTATGTCTTCTAGGGAAATACCCAATGTAAATAATGTAAATAATCCATAGAGGAATATAATAGGCTAAAATGATAATATAAGAGATGATAATTATACAATTGTTGGCCCGCTTTTGTAGCAGCTTGGGCATTGCTTATTTGAGGAGATGCATCCTCTCATAACTATTACTCCTACTTATTATTAATAATTATGTATTATTAATTATTTGTTACATTGCCTTCCCCTTAAGGGAAGCTTTGTCCTCAAAGCTTATTGAAGACAAGGGTTATTTCTGCTTCTAGCTTGAGCCGTCATCTTTGGATCCTTTTTAGTATTTGTGATACTTGATGAAATGAGGCGATATGAGTTACGAATTCCAAAGAAGAATTGTCGCATCGTCTCTGATGTGGTCCATCCGAGATCTATTTTTATCAGAGCTATTTGATCGCTTTGTGAGTTGGGTCTTCTCGTTTGTTGTTTAGTATTTTTATTTGATGTTCTTACTTATCTTACAACATGACTCCTATGTGTATGTTCATTTTGACTTGTCGTTGGTCAAAATGATGTTTATAATTGGGGTGTCGATAAGGAGTTCTTGTTGTTTGTTTTTCTACTTAATTGACTTCTTTTTGAACTGTGACACACATTGAATATGCATTTATTTCTTCTTCTTCAACTTGATTTTGTTTTCTGGAGAGTCCGGATGCTTCCTTCTGGATTTGCGCTACTTTGTTTTCTAGTGAATTGTTATTACTCTGAATTTTCTCAAACCTTTCGTCTTGCGACTTTTTGTCCTCTTTTAACTTCTTGACTTGATCCTCTACTTCTTGATTAAACTTTTTGAGGTGTTGGTTTTCTTCTTGCTTTTCTAATATTCTTCCTTTAAGGTCTTCATTTGAATGCTCTGTCTTCTGACTATGTTTCAACTTCTTGATTTTCGTAAGTAATGTATTGTTATGAATTCTTAGTCGAAATAGTTCTTCGATATTGCTTGCTAATTCGTACTTGATTTTCTTAATTTCCATCTTATGTGTCTTCTTAATGTCATCATACTGTTGCTGAAGTTTTTCCTTCTGTTGTCGATGTCGACATAACTTGGATTCTTGATTTTCTAACATTCTCTGGACTTGCGCTAATTCATTTTCTTTGTCCAAGATGAGCTTATTCAGATGCTTTATGTCATCTTCTAAATCATCATGACTTCCATACGAAGATTCTTCGTTATCTTTGAACTTTTTGATTTTGTCTTCAAGGTTTTGATTGTGAAATTTCAAACATGAGATTTCCTTATCTTTATCGAATAACCTTTTCTAAAGCTCTCGTTTATTATCTTCTAAACTATGATTCTCATGTTCTACTAAACGATTTTGCAATTCTTGCTTCATAATCTTGAATTGAAGATCTTCATTGATCGCTTTATTTTTCTTTAATTCGTCTGATGCTGCTTGTAATGACGACACCATTTCTAACTTTGAATTCGCCATAATTCCTGACTTTGGACGATAACTAGGTCTTTTTGACTTGATTTCTTCTTTGACTTGGTCTTCTTTTGACTTTGAATTTTTTTTTGTCGAGTCTTCCTTTGACTTTGGCTTCTTTGATCTTTTTATTAGGTTAAATAACCCTTTTTTTTTCTTCCAAAAATAATTATTATTTTAATAAAATAATAATAATAATAATTTTTTTTATATAATAATAATTATTAATTAATTAATTAATAATAATATTATTATTAATGTTTTTATAAACTCTATATATAATTTAATATATAGTTTGTTTCTTTCAAAAATTAAAATATTTAAACAATATAATAATACTATTATTATACGTTTAATATTTAATTTCAAAAAACATAAAATTTAGGGTTTCGATGGAGGGAGAAATGGATGGCGGGTAGAGGAGGAGGAGCTGGCGTGGAGCAGTAGGGAGGAAGGAGGGTCGAGCTGGATGGGAGGTGGCCTGGCGGCTGCAGGTAGCTGTGGGGGAAGAAGTTGGTGGAGGGCGGCGTGAGCAAGCGGTAGGAGCAGCTGGTGGAGAATGGATGTGAGTGGAGGCGTGGGCGTAGAGTTTGGTTGAGATCTCGAGGGGCAGTGCTGTGATGGAGTGCGGGGGTTGATGGGGGAAGAGTGCAGAGGTATGGGCGTGGAGTTTGGTGGGGCGGAGCAAAAGAGGGGAGGAGGCATGGGGGTTGGCCTGGCAGGGTTGTGCGGAAGAGTGATAGACACACACGGAGGAGGAGGGAGGAGGCACGAGCAGGAGGCACGGGGAGTGGAGGAAGAGTGGGAGGGAGGGTTTGCTATGGGAGGGAAGGGATGCTGCGAAAGTGGAGGTGGGGAGATAAATATGGACGTAGGGGGAAGAAGGGAGAAGGTGTATTGGAGAAAACTCACTATGGCTTGGCAATACCACAACAGACAGATGACTACCAGAAATCTACTCAATTCTCAAAATAATGCTATTATAAATGACAATGTTAAAACAATGAAGAAATGTAACCAACCTCGATCCAACGTTTGATGTAGATCCCCGTTGGAGCTTTCAATCCACGCACATCCAAGCACTTGTAATCTGCAAATTAGTCTTGACAACAATATCTAACAAGTACATGTGATATATAAATAACATTAACATCATCAATAACAATGGTCCATAATATCATAAGCAAATGCAACCCAATGTATAATAAATGACATTCACACCATGAATGGACAAGAACATGAGTATTTCTATTAATGAACAAGAAGAAGTACAAAGTGATACAACCTCTTGCCGGCAACCAATCTAAACCAAGATCTAGATCAATCCACTTGTGCCTCCACCACTTCAATCCTCCATGAATGGAAAACTCAAACTAGATAGGAATTTGGAAGGTGAACACAAGGCTCAAGCGGCAAGCAGGATGATGCAATGGAATCACAACATGATATAATTGAGAAGTCCTTTTTCGTAAAGTTAGTCTCCTCACCCGAAAAAGTGTAAAACAATGAGAGAAGAACTCTTCTAGTCACGTATGACTACAGTATACCTTTTTCGTAATTAATCCACAAAGGTCTGGAAAAGGGGTAAACTTATATCAAAGTGAATGTTGCTTCAAATCCTTTAACGAGTCTGAAATGACAAGTATACTCGGCAATCTTATTTGATTTTGAAAAATTCTAACAAGGGCTTAAAAAAGACTTTATAAAAATCTTTTCCGTAAAGGTTTAACGAGCCCGAAAAAGTAAACTCATGACCTCCTTACTGTTTTTAACGAGCTCAAAGGAGATATGGAAGAATGCTCGTAATGAGAGCAGACGAGTGTTAGGGATATGCGAGACTAGTTCCAAGCGCATGGGACAAAGCTACGCATAATGCAAGGAACATGAGCAAGATAAGGACACTCGGGGGGTGTCTACGAATTCAGATAGTAATAGGTTCAAATGCATCATAACAATGGGGAGGCCTAAACTATATGCAAGGTTCCGAATATTCCTACCATGGCCGAAGCAAATGTCGAAAAGGACTAGTAAACAAGTATAAGTCCAGCTAAGAATCCTGTCTCCAAGAAACATAAGTACCAAGATCATTTCTAAAACATACGTAAAGAAAAATCCGATACAAGTCACTGTGGTAGAAACATTTTCAACTTCACTATTGTTAACCTCAAACATAACGTAGGTAGAGCTAACCACTGAAGGTGCCATAGTACCAATACCTGAGGAATCAAAATGATCATCTTCAAAATGAAGAGCAAAGCTGAAGGATGTGAAGGAATCTGCAGTGGAAAATTCATCATCACAGGAGTTGGAAATTCTAGAAGTAGAATCGAACTCATCAGGATCACCAATTTGCGGATCTATAGGAGAGCTCAAAGACTCATTAGACTTAAATGTCAAATCAGGGCTGGAAGAGACGATGAATGGATCCAAATTCAAATGGATGGCAGGTTGTATTATAGGCCCATCTTGTTCAATAAGATCAAGGGGAGGAGGCGAATGAGATCTATGATAAAGACCCCCCCACAACTTGTCATCAGCACCCATGGCCTAAAAAAGAACTCCATTTGAAGGTAGGATACCATCGAGGCAATCATGTGAACAATATAGGTTGGCTGCCAAAACTGGCAGCGTAACGGGATCTTCCTCAATTGTCTGGGAAGAAGAGAGATTCGGATATGTAGTGGTTTGTTGGATATGATTGTAAGTGAGCTCCGCTACAGATAAAGGCATAGACATCCCAACGTGCGCAATGTCTCCAGACATAGAATCCGCGGATGGAAAAATCCATGGATCATCACAATAGGAAGTCCGGAATGGCATACTATTCGAAGGAGGAGGCACACTGTCGGAAATGGTTCTAATAAAATTCACAAGTGCAGAATGGTTAAAGGTTCCCATCAATGAGGGCTACATTCCAACACCTATGTTCACAGTTGTCGACTGAGAATCAAAAGCTTGCGGGACCACTGATCCCGTAGATGTTGTGGAAGGAGTGCCAACATAATCCAGCTGATCAATCGTCACAATCTTTCCTTCATGGGGAAATCAAATGACTCAAAATACAGTAGACGCGACAAACTTCATAGCGTACATCTAGTTCCGACCCAGTAAAAGGTTGTAGTCGATTGGCACATCAACCACTTCGAATTCAATAGGCACGGACTTACCTCCCAAGGAGACAACAAGGGAAGGGATAATTCCATGCGGTGTAAAAGATCTACCGTCGAATGAAGTGAGTGTAGTTCTAGACACGAGTAGGGGAGGAGAGCCAAGAGCTTTCTAACAAGTCAATGACATTACTGACACGGAAGCACCTTCATCAACCATAGTACGTTTGATGAAGCTCTTAAGTAAAACCACCTGGATTTGAAAAGCCACGTGGTAAGGCAAGCGAGGTTGTACATCAGTAGTATCGAACTTGATAACACTAGGACTTCCCCCATCCTGAACTCCTAACGCACTCAAAAGGGCATGCTTACAAAACTTCAAGAGCCGACATGGCACACGGAGTTTGGCCCAAATCTTCTACGATGGAGTAGTTCTGGGTGGCTCGAGCATTAGGATTATGCGTAGAGCGCTTGAGAACACCTTTCGGTATCCACGGCATAATAGAAGGCTTCTCGATATGCAAGGAATTATCCGGAGGAGGGGGAGGCTCATTCCCCAAATTCAGTTATGGTGCACCATAATCACGTTGACGAGTAGCAACACTAACCTCCAACTGAACCATATTCATGCATTCATAACCACTAGTATTGGAAGAAGATGTTGTCGTTTCATTAGTACCATAACCAGTGGTGGGAGCAGGCAGAGCCATGTTTTGGTGATGAGGTAGGGGATCCTTCAACACAGCTGGGCTCTGTGCCAAATGCTTTGATGCTTCTTCAATACGAGGACATAAGTGAGTAAGATGATCCTCCCCACAAAGCTTGCAAGGGAATTTCACCTTACGCCTAGGTTTACGATCCTTGCCAGCATTACCGCCTTCCCAAGGAGGGTTAGCATTCTCTTTACGAGGAGTATTACGATTTCTATTATTGTTACTTCCATTGTTTCCACCCCTACGATTATTTCTCCCCTTTTTCTTACCACCAGGTTGCTCGTTACCCGACGATTTTGTTGATTGCACATTGTGTACATCAGACGACAGAGTGGAAGTGGACAAGGTGTGAACCTGTTCGGGTGCAGATTGGTTTAGTGACAAATTTTACATTTGATTAGCTACCAAGTCTATAGGGCGAGTGCATGCGGACCCCATGATGCCATCAGCATGTAGTCCAGGAACTGACGTGGGCTCATGTCTTGTTCTCGGTGCGTCAGGAATAATGTCATACAAAATGCCAGACTAAGAATAAAGAAGATCTAACTGTTGGACTTTCAAGATAGCTTGCTCCTCAGTCATAATGCCGGACATTGAAACATCCTTAGCAATATATGGAAGTAAAGACTTGAGTAACCATTCCAGCAGGAACTCTGGAGGAATGTTGGCTTTCACTAATCTCTTCCGCCAACGACACTCTTGAACGTGGTCAGAAATATGTGAGGCCTTATTCTGACGGAAGGTGGACAACAATTCAGTACCAGTATCATAACGAACCGACAACTAGAAATGGTTTAAGAAAACCAAAGCAATCTCGTTGAAACCCCTATAGGTGTTTCCGGGCAACTCCACATACCATTTTGTGGCTACCCCCGTGAGGGTGCGTTGAAATAGGCGTAATCGAATGGAATCATGATTCAAAGAGTTGGAGGAGCACCAAAGGTGAAATGTCGTGACATGATCTCCCGGGTCCTCACCACCTTACGCCTCAAACTTTGGAATGTTCGAAGGGAGCTTGGTAGGGACCGGGGGCCAAGTAGGGTCGTGACACATCGGATCATTCGTGAGCTTCGAAAGATCCGGGAGATTCAAGTGTGCAGGGAACGGGAGCTGCGACTAGAAAGCTTGATTATAGGCTCCCATAAAAGGTTGATTGAATGGAACTGTGTTGTACGGTGGACCAAAATCTTGACCATGAGGGTTAAACTGTTGATACTGAGGACCTGACGGCCCATAAGCTTTCCCATGGCCATAAGATGGATAACCTCCCCCTGCCTGATCCATTTGAGAGTAAGCAAGTATATGTGTGTTTTGAGTCCCATATTAGGGTGGTGGGTGATACTGGTGGCCAGCACCGACTGTGTTGTAGTAAGGGTTGCCACCATGGGTATGGGGCATGTATGTACTCTTCATATTGGGAACCGTGTTGTATTGACCGTAATGGTATGGTATGTTCCCACCCCCGATATTCGGATTAGCTTGAACAGTCGTTTGATGACCATAAACATTAGAAGTATTCCCAGGTCCAATATGGGTGTGACTAGTAGCAGGGTTGGTGGTGTGATGTCCATGTGGATAGGAAATATTCCCACCCCCTACATTACTATTACTAGCGGCGGTAGTGGACGCAAAAGTATGCGGTAAGTGTCCACCCCCGTGGTTGGGAGGAACGGTATCATGTGCAAAAGTGGTCCTAGGTTAATGAGTAGCGACATGTGTATTAGGTGGTGGATGGCGAGTCGTGTTTCGAACAACATTCCGAATAGGTTGAGTATTCCTAGGAGGTGGTCGCGTTCCAACATTGGCATGGTTAGGAATCAGACCAGTCCCCATACTATGTGAGTGGGTGGACAACGTAGTGCCCCCAGTGGGTATAGTATGGCTAGCACTTTGACCAGTGCCAGCATGAGTACCAACCATAGTGGAAGGTTCGACAGTATTGTGACTAGGCATACCAAAAGAGAGTGTAGTGGGGTTGACCATAGGGCCAAAATCATCATGAGTCTCAGGCCTCCTATATCTAGAATCGCGTGGAAACGAAAGAACGAAAGGCTCGTCCTGTTCTTCCTCCTCGGGTAAGTCGGGCATCCCGTAAAGATAATTATCCAGATTTGAAGGATCAAACGGATCCCGGTCAAGTGGATTAGGCCAAATAGAACCAAATTGAGTCGCAGGTGGATCACCTCCCCAATCCTCACGAGGAGTCTAGGGATCGAAAATGTGTTCAACTCTACCCGAAGGAGTAGAAAGGTCTTGCCCGATATCGGGATGTGTAGCCATGTAATCCTCAACGTAAGTCATGTAAGAATCTGAAGACTCAGAGGGAGCCCTCCGACGTCCTCTAGTAATGTGTTGTATAACCAAAGCTGGCTTTAAACCAACCAAACGACGGGACCGGCGGAGTGTAGGGCTCTGCGCCACGTTCTCTCTGGAGAGAGACACAGCTTCTCCTAAAGGCCAACTATCGATCAAAAAACAGTAAATCAAAAGCACACACCTAGAGAATCTATAGCCAAGAGTAGACAAACAGAGTGGATAAATGAGCTCCCAACACTAGAGCCGGTATGTCTCGCCTAGGAGAGCCTTGAGACTCCCAAACTATAGCCGGAGGTAACAGAATCAGTTATAGAGACACCTAGGCTTCACTGTGTCGACAGGGTCAAGTCCACTGCATGAACACAACTGTGCTATCCAATCCCTATCTGACTCAGGACACAAACAACATAACCACTGCAAGTACCCTGTGTGGTACCTAGGTAAGGCAACTATGTCTACTGCAATATAACCAATGCTCAGGGGAACAGTCGAAGGTGGGACCCGTCATATGGGCAGGGTAGCTAAGCCTGAAGCATAAGAGGACGAACCTTCGGTACCCCCAGATACGAACAAATCCTGGATATATCTCCCACGTTCAGCCAATATCAGAGGGATATCTCCTCAACCAACCTCCCATGACCTCCTGCTTAACTCTAGTTTGAGTAGAGCTTTCCTGAGAACACCGATCTATACCATGGATTCCTCCACTCCCTGGTCAGACACCTAATGTTTCGTTCAACAGTCTTGGATTGTTAACTCACAATGATCTATTCCAAGACTCTAAACCTATGCTAGTTGGTGTACCCTATAAATAAAATAAGTCTAATCAATTTTATGATTAAGCGTTAATTTTAGTGGTTGTGATTACTCAAGGGATATGGTCATGAAACTAGTGATGTGTAGACTCAATAATATGCACCATCGTCCAATCCTAGACTCAACTATCCAATAAAACAATGTCACTAATATGCAAAATCAACCAACAATTCCGAAATAAATATGCAAACTTTTATCTTTTCAATGCACAAGCAGAACCTAAAATGAAGGCAACAAGCACTCAATGCAAAATGCAGTACATGGAAATAAAATATTTTTGTATTTTCTCTTATAAACAGAAAGGAAAATGCAAAAACTAAATGAATATTTTTGTATTTTTTCAATATATATGGAATGAAAAAATGCAAGCAAAATCCTACTATTCAGTCACTGAAGTGCAGAGAAGATCACTAAGACAACCCAGTAGATCCTAAATAGCAAGACTCAGCCAAAATGAAGAGCTCAAAAGGAAGAAACCAAGAGGTTAAAACCAAAGATGGTGAAAAACCAAGAAGGCTCAACCAAGAGAAACAAAGAGATCTGGTCACAACCAAGGCATGGAACAGTCAAGAAAGAGGCCAACAAAGACTCAGGAATCAACCAAAATCACCCAGCAACAACCAATAGCCATAAACCAACAAAAGCCGGAGTTACATGCTACTGTCAAAGGAATACCTGTGGGTAACTGCGAGCAATAGTGTAAACAGAGGCGGGTGTATGCGGGCAGAACTAAGCTAGCCCGCGGGTGAGAAACAACAAATGGTCAAACAAAGAGTCCAGAGGCTCAGAAAAAGCAAGTTTTCTATAGTGTATCTCAACAGCCAATCAGTGACACAGAGCTTCGATAAACAACAACTCTAAATATGGACTAATGCTCAAAAAATTTCCCAAACATGGATGTTTTCCCCAGCGGAGTCGCCATTTCTGTATTGGAGAAAACTCACTATGGCTTGGGAATACCACAACAAACAGATGACTACCAGAAATCTACTCAATTCTCAAAACAATGCTATTATAAATGACAATGTTAAAACAATGGAGAAATGTAACCAACCTCGATCCAACGTTTGATGTAGATCCCCGTTGGAGCTTTCAATCCGCGCACATCCAAGCACTTGTAATCTGCAAATTATTCTTGACAATAAATATCTAACAAGTACATGTGATATATAAATAACATTAACATCATCAATAACAATGGTCCATAATATCACAAGCAAATGCAACCCAATGTATAATAAATGACATTCACACCATGAATGGACGAGAACATGAGTATTTCTATTAATGAACAAGAAGAAGTACAAAGTGATACGACCTCTTGCCAGCAACCAATCTGAACCAAGATCTATATCAATCCACTTGTGCCTCCACCACTTCAATCCTCCATGAATGGCAAACTCAAACTAGAAAGGAGTTTGGAAGGTGAACATAACTGGTTCACAACTACAAGGAACAATGAGTGTAGACTCAAGATAGGGAAAAAATCCACTAGAGTGCCTTTACTATTCTCTTCCTCCTCCCGTCCATAAGCCATATGTGCTCAATATATAGTCCTCTCAAAGGTAGGTGAAAGGACTCATCAAGACGTTACTTGGGCAGATGGAGAGCCAAAGGTCACCCAATGACCGCTTTTTGGGAGTAAAAAGTAATAAAATAGTGGTTTTTACCATTTTACTTGATACTCATGGGCTATAGGGATGCAACTCGCGGGTACGCATGCTATAGTGATGCAACATGCGGGTAGGAACAAAAATAGGATAAACTAGTATCACTGAAGGATGAAAATGGATCTGAGTCACTGAAATGGATCCTATAGGCCAAAGAATGCTGATGCTCACAGGGTGGAAGATTTCTGTGTAACAGAAGGGGGGGTGTGGGAAGAGGGTTGCGGGGATAAGGGAGATGTGAGGTACGTGGGAGGGGAATTTGCGGAAGGAAGAGGATGAGTGGATGGTTTCCAGGGAGGAGCTACGTGTGAGCGATTTGCAAGTGTGCAGAGCAGGCTCGTGAGGGAGTATGGAAGGTTGTGGAGTGTGGGCGTGATTGCAGAGGTGCGGTTGAAGTGGTGAGTGCAGCGCGAGGGTGTGATCAATGATGGAGCAGGTGGGGGAGGATGCTTCGTAGAAGATGAATAGCGGCAGAGAGAGTAACGTGGGATGTGGGGAAATCGCACGAGCGATGAAAGAGTGTGGATGTGAGCCGAATGTGAGGTTGGGAGAGTATGGAACGATGCCGGTTGTGAGTGGAAAGATGGCTAAAAGCTGTGTCAGATCAAAGATCCAGGTTCAAGGAAACCTTGATAATTTGGCTATAAGTCGAAGATCAACAGAAGCCCGAGGAAGGGTTGGCTCTGATACCAAATGAAGCAGATAATTCTATCTTCTAGGGAAATACCCAGTGTAAATAATGTAAATAATCCATAAAGGAATATAATAGGATAAAATGATAATATAAGAGATGATAATTTTACAATTGTTGACCCGCTTTTATAGTAGCTTGGGCATTGCCTATTTGAGGAGACACATCCTCTCATTAACTATTGCTCCTACTTATTATTAATAATTATGTATTATTAATTATTTGTTACGTAAATGGATTCACCTCAATATGAGGTCCCAATTATATCTCACATAGTTTGGAATGGGGAATCCATCCTTATCACGGTCCCTCAACCGTTATTTAGCATGTTTCTTGTTTTGGGGGATGCTATGCATAATGGAATATGCTGCTAATCTAATGCAAAAAAACTAAAAGGAACCTATCCTATCTAGGAGATGTAATGGTAGTTAATTACCGAATGCACACATTTAGAGCTATAAGTAACTACGAAAATAATTTTTTTGAGAAAAATAAATACATGTAAACAAAAATATCAACTAAGAATTAAATAAGATTAGTCTCATTTAATATAGGTGAAAACAATAATCATTTTACCAAGAAAGTAGTTGTAAGATTTGTATGAATTAGAAAAATTAATGAACATGCATTGAATAGTCACACACTAGCCCAACATTTTCATGTAGCAGTATAACATAAGCAATGAAATAAGTTAAACAATTCATACATTGAAATAATCCAAACATTCTCCAAAATTTTCAATCTTGGCTCGAGCTTCTTCAGATTAATTCATAGGAAAATTTTACAGTAGATATAAAGATATCAAAGCTCCCCAAAATGGTCCTTTCTTTTTCCTCCTTTCCATAATTTATAGAATTCCTATTGTCCATTATGTTACCCTAACCCTTCAGCTACCTCGAGTCTCCAAATTCCAACTAATATTATTTACAAAAATGAAAAAAATCCATAAAGAAGCATTTTTCCCGATGGTGGCATTTGACTATGCTTTCTTTTTCTTTTGAACATAGCATTGAGTTCAAATGGAAAAATAAAGGGTTGCTTTACAAAGTTATACATGGACATAACATAAATTTATTATGGGGGGGTGGCCCCCTTCTTGCCACATGTGCTCTCTCATATTGATTTGACACAATTTCAAACCTGAGGTGTTTGAGGGTTTCAAATGTGACCACATGATTGGCCACTTCATCAATGATGATCCCCAACCCCTTTTTAATAGACACAATAGATGTTTTCAATAGATTTACGTCTCTTTTTTGGGTTGATACATACTGCATAAGTGTAATGTCCCTTTTTAGGAATTTATATTAATGGTGAAATTTTCAACTTTTCCACTAGTTCAACCTTTGACTAGTATTGGTTTCTTGGTCTCCAAATGACTCCAAATGCTCCCAAATTGTTATAAAAGGTGTATGGATGATATTGGGACATGAATATGAGGTTTATGTATGCTTTATAGAATTCAAAAGGCTCCTTCAAATCTCCTCTAAGTTTTGGCTAAAGTAGGGAGTTTGACTAGCAATTTCTCTTTGACTAGTAGGTCTCTTAGTATCCAAATGACTCCAAATGATCCCAAATTGGGTCTGAAGGTATTTGAAAGTTATTCAGACATATGAATGATTTTAATGTATGCTTAAAGACTCCTAAAACACTTCTGCAACATTCATTTACAATCTGGACAAAGTAGGGAAAGCTACTAGCAATTTCGAGCTTCAAATCCCCGAAGGGTAGTAGACAAGATGGCTTCCCAAATGCTGTTAAAAAATTCAGAATTTATTAACAAAGGCATGGCACTGATAAGTGGCTTTAATGAGCTACCCAATGTATCATTAATTAATTCTTATGTCCTTTTGCAACTCCTTTAAATCAGATGTTTATATGCAATATTTCACATAGGGGGAAAAGCTAGTTATTTTCACCATGACTTAGGAAATTCAAATTTTAGGTGCCAATGGATTATGATCTGTAAATGGAAATTATTCGTAACTTTAATAACATTCCATACATCCATAAAATCATAGAGAATAACTGATATAACTCGAAGTGGTGTCTCTTCAAACTCCAACAACAAAATCTAGGGGAAATGGTATCATTTTTGCATTGTTTGATATTTTTACATGACTCCACCTAGTATTTCGACCTGAGAGTCTCATGAACAGAAAATGCAAAGTATATATATCAGAATACAAATATATGGGGCCTCAATATCTATCCCAAAGAGTTCATCACCTCAACAAGTGCGCCTCTCCTCAAGGAGCAAGGATATGCCAATAAATAAAAGAATGGTTGTAGAAGCAAGCTGAAAGAGATGTGACCATGATCTTCCCTACAGCTTCAAACTATAACAAAAGACTCCATTAAATCTCCAAATTAAAGGTATGAATGGCCTTTCCAATTAACAACTAGGATGGGAATCTTTCGCCCTCTAAATTGGTGCTAAGGCAAGTAGAGTAGCACTCCACTAGCTCTCCTCTCACAAATGCAAAATGCAAATTCTAAAATGATGAAAAGCTATTATTATTCTTTGTTCATTACTTTTATAAACTTCTAAGGTCCTCTATGGGTCTAACTCCTTCCAATATCTTCATGCCAACTCAAGTTGGTAAGAGATTCCCAAGTATGCCACTTGTCCTTCCAATTCTACCCTCTCCTTCTCCAAATTCAAATTGGTGTCTCTTTGGATTCCCTAACTCACTTGAGTTCCCTCTTGGAGGATAGTTTTAGCCCTGACATGTCATATATGTCAGATGTCAGCCTTCAGGTCTGATTTGTGTCATAGGTGTCATAGCATCTTCATCATTGTTGTCATAAAGCTAGGGAATCTAGCCAAGTGTCCCACTAGCTCCAAATTGCCTCTTCCTCTTCTATGGGAGTTACCCTTTCTCTACATTTTGACCTCATTGACTCATGCAAAGTATTATTCCTTTCCAACTCATCCCAATAACATTGGACTTCTCATGGATTCAAATTGACAAGAGGAGGATTCCATGTGGCATATAAAATTTAGCTTGTGTGGGTCCCACTTCCTCCATGTGTCTTCATGGTCAAATGCCACTTTGATTTTCCATTGTATATATTTATTTAGCTCATTTATTAAATATTTATGCTATTCTAATGTCCACATATCATTTATTGTTCTTCTTATTTCAAATCCCAATGCTTCCACCCACAACCTAGGAAACTAGTAATTTTCCTCCTTGGCAATTATTTGACCCTTAACATCAATTTGACAAAATCTCATGAATATGGCCAATGGGATTAGGCCATTGTGACCCAATGAAAAATTTGGGACATGAAAAATACTCCCTTCTCAATATTGCTTGTCCTCAAGCAATTTCAAACATGGGTATTGAAGAACCTGCTTTCTGTATAATTCTTTGAAGTTGCCATTAAGTTTCCCAACTTTGAGTTTTCAAGATTCCATGAAGATTTTAGAGAGGAACCACCATGCTTGCTGCTGCACTACTCTGATTAAAATCAATTTATTCAATGGGGAATCCATCCCCCATACTACTTGTTTCCCCCCAAAATTGAAACCAATTAGACTAATAATTATCCCAGGGTCCCATTGCTTGTATTGGACTCCAACAATTAGGAGTGCTCTCCAACTCATACCATCAGATAAGAGAGTTCTTGGATCCCATTTTCTTGTATGCATTCTTCCAAACATCATGAGTACAAAATATATATCATCAAAGTACATAACAACATAATGAAATTGTACATTAAGAAGATGCTTCATCAACGAATCATGAAAGTGCTTATACCTGCAAGCAAGTAGACCACCATTTTCCAAGTGCATACAAGCATCAAGTAACCAATCAAATCTGCTCCAATGACATAGGTGATGATCCCATGTCCTATAATGCTGCTCCAAAAGGATGTGATATGCATCAAAATATTCACCCATGTATTCTTTTATCCAAGTGAATGAAGAATCTCCACTAAAATTTGAACCAAATAATGAGCAAAAAAAACAAGGAGACTTCAAATGACTCAAAGAAGTCTCACCCATACATCCATGAATGTGAGAATCATAAATATACAACAAAGTATGAGGTTTCCAACAAAAATGTTCTCCAGTCATAAATCTATTTACCCCAGTGTTGGATGAAGTTCCTCCAACATCAAATGAACCAAGTGTTGAGCAAGAAAAAGCATGAGTCCTCAAGTGACTCAAATGCATATCATAGGTGCATCCATGTAGATGCGCATCATCATAAAGTAACAAAGGATGCTACTACAAATGTGAATAAGAATGTGCTCCAACCATGTCATCATAAAAAGTAAATCTAGGAATTCCATACTCCTCATGTGGCACCATAAAAAAGAACCCTTTCACCAATACTTCATTGAGACTAATGCTGCAAAACATGGAATTGTAGGATGTAGGACAATTAACTAACTCACCCAAATGATCAAAAAGTGCAGAAGTTTCATCATGGGAAGGATCCATATGGGTAGTATCATGCGGCTCCTTCAAAAGTGTGACACCTTTGTCGTAGATTGGTTCCAATGTAGAGGAATCATGCTCTTATTTAAAAGTTGCATAACCTTCATCAAGAGACAATTCAAGTTCCTCTTCCACCACATGAAGTGTTTGTATCTCTTCAAGTTCATCTTCAAACACATCAAGCACATTCAAATTTCCACAGTTCTCATGATCCACCATGTCATGAGAATGCTCCAAATAATCTATCATTTGACAATTTGCACGAGGGCTTCACTAGAGTGCAATATAATATGACGTTCATTCATATTGGGGTATTAAATAATGTTAGAAACCCATGTCAACCCTTCTATTTACTTTGTTAGTATATTGTTCTTAGATGCATATGCTTTGTAAGTCGTCCCGTAGGATTTGTTGATCCATAGTTTGTATTATTGTTCTTGGATGCATATGCTTTGTAAGTCGTCCCGTAGTAATTGTTGATCCATATTTTGTATTGGCCCATGGTTTGTATTGACACATGGTATTTCCCCATGGTATTGGTGCCTAGAATTAGTATATAAGTTTGTGTTGAGACCAATGAAGGTACCGTGAAGTTATTTGTATTGAGCTTGCTCAAAGGAGGTTGCCCCCTCGAAGTGGCCTGCGATCAATATAAAAGTGATTCTGAGTTATGTTATTTCTTCTATTTCGTGTGTTTTCATTAATTAATTATTGCAGGTTCTTCACATCTGGTATTAGAGCACTTTCTTTGGCTCGTTGGGTGAAATTTCTGCCAATTTGTTTTTGTTGCATTTGTTGCAGCTTTAGATCTGGGAATAATCCCTATCCGCTTGACTGTGGGAAGTAATTGGACATAAGCCATAAAAATAATTGTGAGGAGTACCATAGGAACCCCAAAGTAGCTGGCCCATTGAGAGGACCTGCCAGCGAAAAGGGAAATGACCCCTACCTGATTAACTAGTTCCTACCTGTGAGGTAAACCAAGAGCTGTCGTTTGTGGCAAAGAGGTTATTAGTTTTACCTGAGTTGTGGAGTGAGGGGTACTTCCCCAATACACAAGCCGTCAGACAACATTGGTGGCCGAGTGAAACCCCTGAACTGTTAGGAAGCCACACATACTTGGGGTCCATATCTATTTTCAGCTGAACTGTTGCCGATCATTGCTGCGCCGTTTCAGATCCATTCTGAAAGCCGTTCTAGATCCAGCCATTTCAGATCTATTTTAGATCTAGACATTTTCGATCCAGTCGGCGCCGTTTCAGATCCCTCTGTTTCCGATCACTTCCATGCCATTTCAGATCTATCTGTTTCAGATCCCTTCCGCGCCATTGCAGATCCATTCCTGAATTTTTTTTTTTTTTTTTTTTTTTTCTGTTTTTTGGCCATATCTCCCTTGTTTTCACTTCGTTTGCCTTGAAACTTCCCTGAAACCCCGGTAATCCCTTCTGCATATTTCATTCTTGAGGACCCTATCCACAATTCCACTTCCCAAAGCCCAAAATCCCACATTTGTCTATTTTTAGGGTTTTCCAAAACTTCTTCGGATTTCACCCAATCGCCTCCAAATTTTACCACCGAGTTCCTTTCCTAATTCTGCTTCTTTGTCCCTCTTTGCCAAATTTTCTCATTCTTTCACCCCGTTTCTGAAATCCCCATTTTTTGCTTCCCTCTCCATCAGAAAGTGTCCAAAACCTAGTCAAACCCCAATTACCCCTCCGAGTTTTTCCCAAATCCAAATTTCCCTTTACTAAATAAACTTTTGTTTATGTTTTTCTATCCATTCCCCCCCCCCCCAAAAAAAAAAAAAAAACTCCTGGTTATGGTTGTCACCCACGCATGAGCAACAACCATGGAGGAAGCACTTGCAACCATCCAAACCAAACTCCAAGATCTAGATGAGAAATTTCTCATCCTCCATCTTCAACATTCAGCCATGAACAATAACCGACAACACGAATCTTCGGCAGCCAATGGGTTCTCTTCTTCCATCAATTTCCGTGGTCCGAAGCTTGAATTTCCTTGCTTTAATGGTACTAATCCAACTGGATGGATCTATCGTGCAGAACAATATTTCAGTCTGCATAATGCTTTTGATGTCCAAAAATTTCCACTTGCATCCTTTCATTTGGAACAGGAAGCCCTTCAATGGTACCATTGGTACATCAAGGCTCATGACGAGCCAAAATGGACAGAGTTTTGCCAACTCCTTTTGCAACGATTTGGTCCTAGTGCTTTTGATGACTTCACCAGAGCACTCACTAAACTTTGTCAAAGTGGCACTATGAGAGAGTATCAGATAGAATTTGAGAAACTAGCCAATCACACAGAAGGATTGTCTGATGAATTCTATAGGAGTTGTTTTATCAGTAGTCTTAAGGATGAAATCCGATTAGAGGTTAAAATGTTCTGTCCCAACACAATGATGAAAGTCCTAGGGTTGGCTATGTTGGCAGAAGACAAGATTGCAGCCCAACAATGCTCCAAACCCACTTTTGTTCCCTTCCGAAATATGTGTTCTCAACGACCTCCCATCCCACCAGCTCCTCGACCAACTCCCTATCAAGCATTTGTCTGAAACAGAGATGTAGGCACGCAGAGAAAAAGGGCTTTGTTATAATTGTGATGAGAAATTCACTCGGGGACATAGATGTGTTCAACAAAAGATCTATCTCTTGGATATGGATTCTCTGTCTGCCTCTACAATTGGTCAAGAAACTCCAGACACAATGGATGATCAGGTCGACATTTAAGAGCCGCCTATTGAACCCCCATCTCAGGATGAACAACCAGAGATATCTCTCCTTGCTTTATCCGGCGTCACCACTGTAAGTTTTAAACCTTAACAGTGAAGTACAAACTCATATGATTCTTAAGCATTAACAGAAAATACACAATGACACACACATTACACAGAGATTTTCACCTGGAAACCCTTAACCGGGAAAAAACCAGCCAAACTTAGAGCCGCATAGCTCCTTTTTCATTATATGTTTATTTTACTACGATACAATAAATGGTATTCTGCAGCATCTAAAACCCTAATTCGTTTACCCGAATTAGGTTACAACCCTAATTCCTTTTACCGGAATTAGATTAGAGTACAATGGGTCGAAAATCGCGAAAAAGCAAAAAGCAACCCAAAAAATTTTGCGCTCCGCGCGGACTCCGGGGGCCTAACGGCCCCCTCCGTGTCGTTTCGGAACCTAACGGTCCGAAACGAAGAGATATAACATACCCAACATTCTCCCACTTGTTGTTCTCTTCACATACAGGAGAAATTTATGACTTCAACAATTCAGGGCAACAATGCCCATGTTCTCTTTACACCAAGAGAACTTCTGAGTACTCACAGACTTTGTCAAAGAGTCTGCAACATTTACCAAAGTGTCAACCTTCTCCAGCAACACTTTGTTTTGTTCAACCATGTCTCTGACGAAATGGTACTGCACATCAATGTGCTTTGTCCTTGAGTGATAAGCAGGGTTCTTTGCTAGAAATATTGCACTTGAGCTATCACAGCCAATCTTTACTGCATCCTGAACAAAACCAATACCTGAACACAATCTTTGCAACCATACAGCTTCCTTACTTGCATGGGTAGCTGCCATGTATTCAGCTTCTGTAGTTGAGAGTGCAACTACAGCTTGTCTTCTACTCATCCAACTGATTGCTCCTCCAAATAGATTAAAAACGTAGCCACTTGTAGATCTTCTGTGATCAAGATCTCCAGCCCAGTCAGCATCAGCAAATCCTTGTATATTTATCTCTCTGTTTAGACCGGGTCTTCCTTGGTAGCAGATTGCAGAATCTGTAGTGCCACGCAAATACCTGAAGACCCTTTTTACTGCAGTCCAATGTTCCTTACCTGGTTTTGACATGTATCTACTCAAAACTCCCACTGCATGGGCTATATCTGGTCTAGTACAGACCATGGCATACATCAGACTGCCAACTGCACTAGCATAGGGAACATGAGACATGTCCTCTACCTCTTCTTGTGTAGTGGGACACTGTTCTGCAGATAACCTTACACCTACAGGAATGGGCACCTTCACTGGTTTGCTTTCCTGCATATTAAATCTCTTCAATATCGTTTCAACATATTTCCTCTGATTTAACCAGAGTTTCCTGTTTTCACGATCTCTTTTTATTTCCATGCCCAAAATGAAATTTGCAGCACCAAGATCTTTCATGTCAAATTCAGATGACAGCTGATTCTTGACATCCTTGATGATTTCTTTGTTGTTTCCAATTAGCAACATATCATCAACATACAATATTACATAAATAAAATGATCACCAATTAGCTTAAAATAAACACAGTGATCAGCTTTGCTTCTTGAGAAACCAAGTCCCAGTATATAAGTATCAAATTTTTGATACCACATTCTGGGAGATTGTTTCAAACCGTAGAGAGACTTTTTCAGCTTACAGACAAGCTCCTTTCTTCCTTTCACCACAAACCGTTCTGGTTGCTTCATATAGATCTCTTCATTAAGATTTCCATGTAGGAAAGCCGTCTTTACATCCATCTGTTCTACTTCAAGATCAAAAGCAGCAGAAATAGATAAAAGAAATCTAATGGAAGTCAATTTTGCAACAGGTGAAAAAATCTCACCAAAATCGATGCCCTCAATTTGGGAGTAACCTTTCGCAACTAGTCGAGCCTTGTACTTCTCCACTTTACCTGCTGCATTTAACTTCTTCTTGAATACCCATTTGCTTCCAATAGGCTTTCTTCCTTCTGGCAACTCAACCAGATCCCATGCCTCATTTTTGTCCAAGGCATCCATTTCTTCTATCATGGCCTTCTTCCATAGTTTACTATCTTCTGAATCCATTGCCTCTTTAGCAGTTCTAGGATCATCATCAGTAATAGATAACACAAAATTAGAACGAAAATCAGGGGGACTGTACCTTTCAACTTGCCTTCTTTCTCGGTCAGATCTCCTCAATACCGGAGTCTGTGGATCCGCCTCTTCATCTGATTCAGACGATTCTGCCTCCTCATCTGATTCAGACGAATCTGGTTCCTCAAAAGAGTCACCTCTTTCATCCTTGATATCAAAGTGTAGCTTCTCTGAATCCTTTTCCTTTGGTACATCCTCAATCTTGGAAGTGCTTTCAACTTCTCTGAAGATCACATCTCGACTGTAAACTGTTTGCCTTTTTACTGGGTTCCACAGCTTGTAACCTTTCACTCCATCCTTGTAACCAATGAAGATACATTTTTCTGCTTTATTATCCAACTTGCTCCTTTTCTCCTTTGGAACATGTACAAAAGCATCACACCCAAACACTCTAAGATGAGAGAGAGAGGGTTTCTTACCAGTCCAAACCTCATGAGGTGTCTTGTCAACCAACGCTGATGTGGGTGTCCTATTCACTAGGTAACACGCAGTGTCAACAGCTTCTGCCCAGAATTGTTGTGCTAGCCCTGCACCACTGAGCATACTCCTTGCCTTTTCCATCAATGTCCTGTTCATCCTTTCTGCAACCCCATTCTGTTGAGGTGTGTATGGAGTAGTCTTCTGCCTTGCTATTCCACACGTTTTACAGAACTCCTCAAATTCACTTTCACAGAATTCTCCGCCGTTATCTGTTCTGAGTACTTTTATTTTCTTCTCAGTTTGATTCTCTACAAGAGCCTTAAATTCTTTGAATCTATTAAAAACCTCAGATTTCTTACGCAGGAAATAAATCCAAGTTTTCCTTGAGAAATCATCTATAAATGAAACATAATACACAGATTTACCAAGTGATGGAACAGGCACAGGTCCAAAAACATCACTGTGTATTAACTCTAAGATTCCTTTAGCTCTTACAACACCAGATGAGAATCTTACTCGATTCTGTTTACCATATAAGCAATGTTCACAGAAATCAAAATCTAATGTGAAATCAGACATGCCTTCAGCCATACTTTTACCTTGTAATAGTCGAAGACCCTTTTCTCCAATATGTCCCAGCCTTCGATGCCATAGTGATGCCTTCTCACTAGAGACAGTAAGGACTCTGTCTCCTTCATTTTTACCCTCAGAAACAATAGTGTTGTTACATCCATTTTTGAAGGTGCTTCCCAACAACTTGTATAGAGTTCCAATCCGAACTCCCCTCATCAGCACCAATGACTCTCGAACCATCTTGCATGTGTTCTTTTCAAATAGAGTTTTCACACCTGCATCATCCATTTTACTTACAGATATAAGGTTTCTAGCCAACTTTGGAATGTGCAGAACCCCGGGAAGAGTTTTAACCCTTCCATCTTTGAGCAGTAGCTTGACCTTTCCTCGACCTATGATTTTCGCTACCGAGTTGTCTCCCAGAAATACATCTCCTCCATCATACTTTTCGTATTCAGAAAACCACTCCCTGTGAGGAGTCATATGATAAGACGCACCTGAGTCAATCAACCACGAATCATGCTCTGCATGTGTACTTGAAGATGCCAGATACACATCTCCTCCTTCCTCTGTAGATTCTTTCCCATCTGCGGATGGAGCGTCATTAGGTCCTCTACTTTTATCAGTGATTTTCGATTTACAATCCTTCTTGTAATGCCCAGCTTTTCCGCACTTCCAGCATTTTCTTACAGAAGGTCCTGGAGATTTAGATCTCCCTCTAGATTTAGATCTACCACCTGAAGACTTATTTTTAGATCTGTCTCCAGGGCGACCTCTGACAAATAAGGCATCCTTGGCTGAACTATTTATGGATCTCCGCCTCATTTCCTCCGATAGTAGGGATGCAACCACATCATCGAAGTTTAGCGTGGTTGCATTACTCCCAATAGCAATGACCAGATTATCCCATGAATCTGGCAAAGAGCACAACAGACTAATACACTTTTCATCATCATCAAGTGTAATACCAACAGATGTCAACTGACTTACCAGAGTATTGAAGGCGTTTAGATGCTCTGATACAGAGTCTCCATCAGTCATCCTCAGAAGGTACAATTTCTTTCGCAGAAATAACTTATTTACCAGGAACTTTGACTGATACAGATTTCCCAGTTTGTCCCATAGCTTCTTTGCACTGTCTTCTCCAGCTACGTTCACCAATACCGAATCTGCGAGGCAAAGACGAATGGTGCTCCTTGCTTTTCTTTCCAGCTTTTCCCATTCTTCTTTTACCGCTCCAGAGGGCATGGTACCTGGATCTACTGCGATCCATTTTTCTCTATCTACCAGAAGATCTTCCATCTTGAGCTTCCATAGCTCAAAGCTCTGACCATTAAATTTCTCAATCTCGAATCTAGAACTGCTCGCCATTCTTTAAAGAAAAATAAATCACCGCTGCAAAGCTCCCACTGAAACCAGGTTTATCACAAATCCAAGATCGAGCCAAACCCTTGGAAACAAAGGCGTCCCTCTGAACCCAAAAATGCTCTGATACCAAATGTAAGTTTTAAACCTTAACAGTGAAGTACAAACTCATATGATTCTTAAGCATTAACAGAAAATACACAATGACACACACATTACACAGAGATTTTCACCTGGAAACCCTTAACCGGGAAAAAACCAGCCAAACTTAGAGCCGCATAGCTCCTTTTTCATTATATGTTTATTTTACTACGATACAATAAATGGTATTCTGCAGCATCTAAAACCCTAATTCGTTTACCCGAATTAGGTTACAACCCTAATTCCTTTTACCGGAATTAGATTAGAGTACAATGGGTCGAAAATCGCGAAAAAGCAAAAAGCAACCCAAAAAATTTTGCGCTCCGCGCGGACTCCGGGGGCCTAACGGCCCCCTCCGTGTCGTTTCGGAACCTAACGGTCCGAAACGAAGAGATATAACATACCCAACAACCACCCCCCATACAATGCGGGTTAGGGGTTACTTCAAGAAGCTTCCTCTTACAATACTCATTGATTCTGGTAGCACTCATAACTTCATTGACCCTCGGATCACCAAACATGTTGATTGTTTTGTCCATCATTGCTCCAACTTTGAAGTCATGGTTGCCAATGGGGGCACCTTACCTTGCTAGGGGAAGTGTCACAATGTGTGTATCTCTCTGGAAGATTATAACATGCACTCTGACATGTTTGCCTTGTCCCTAGGCGGATGTGATGTGGTTTTAGGCATTCAATAGTTACGCACACTTGGCCCCATCTTATGGGATTTTGTTGAACTTTGGATGCAGTTTTCAGTCAATGGGAAACAACACAAATTTAAGGGCTTACAACAAGGGTCTCTCCGCATAATCAGTTCACATCACCTGGAAAAGATCCTTAAGAAGAATTCACATGGTGTCATCGCTCAACTCCGTTCCATTCCTATGCACCCATCAACGGTCTCCCCTACTTCCTTGGATAGATATGCAAGTGTCCTTGCTGAACGAGTGGGCTTGTCACCTTCAAGAGACCTTTCTGGTACGAATTTAGCCGCATCTACATCTTAGTAGGAAATGATGGCTATTTTGCATGTAGTACAAAAGTGGCAGCCATACCTATTCGGGAATTATTTCTGCATCAATACTGATCTCCAAAGTCTAGAAAATTTCCTGGAACAATGAGTCTCCTCCCCAGCACACCTGAAATGGGTTATCCAACTAATGGGTTATGCCTATGCGATCACTTATAAGAAGGGTAAGGACAATATGGTGGCAGATGCTCCTTCTCGCACATTTGATGACCTAGTTTCTCTTACAGTTATTTCTCTTCTTGTTCCAAATTGGTTGCAATCTGTTCAACAGGGCTATCTCTTCTATGAAATCCATGCTTCTTCATCAACAGGGAAATATGGGTTCCTCAAAATGTATGTCCGGGAACAATGTAACTTCTTTTGGTAGGGACTGAAAATGACAATTCAACAGATGGTGGTTGACTATGATACTTTCCAGGTCAACAAGGGTGAAACGACACTCCTTTCGGGACTGCTTGAACCCTTTCCCATCCCTACACAGATGTGGACAACTATTTCTATGGATTCCCTAGAAGCGCTCTAGTGGTACAATACCACATCTAAAAGGACACCATATGAAGCAGTTTATGGACAGGCACCGCCAGTTCTTCTTCCATACACGCTCCGCAGCTCCCCAGTTCAGGCAATTGACTTGGTTCTTCGAAACCACGATCAGATTCTTCTCATTTTGCAGGACAATCTTCACATGGCAAGAATTCGACTGAAACAACAAGCCGATCAACACCGTTCTGAACGCACTTTTCACGCAGTTGATATGGTCCTTCTTCGTCTATAGCCTTTCAAGCAATCCTCCCTAAAACTCAAAAGGTGTCAGTGGCCGGAATGCAACCCGAGGATGCTACAGGGGAACCACTCCTTTAGATTCTGCATCAATTTCCACATCTAAAGCTTTGAGGACAAAGCTTTTTCTAAGGGAGAGGGGATGTTAAGAACCCATGTCAACCCTTCTATTTACTTTGTTAGTATATTGTTGTTGGACGCATATGCTTTGTAAGTCGTCCCGTAGTATTTGTTGATCCATAGTTTGTATTACTGTTGTTGGACGCATATGCTTTGTAAGTCGTCCCGTAGTAATTGTTGATCCATATTTTGTATTGGCCCATGGTTTGTATTGACACATGGTATTGACCCATGGTATTGGCGCCTAGACTTAGTATATAAGTTTGTGTTGAGACCAATGAAGGTACCGTGAATTTATTTGTATTGAGCTTGCTTAGAGGAGGTTTCCCCCTTGAAGTGGCCTGCGATCAATATAAAAGTGATTCTGAGTTCTATTATTTCTGCTATTTCGTGTGTTTTCATTAATTAATTATTACAAGTTCTTCACAAATAATAATGAAAAACTAAAAAATATATTGCTTATATATTAAGGGGCAAAGGGTTTTTTTATTTGATGTAACAATACAAAAATACTTTAGGGTCTTTTTTATATGGGCAGACTGACAAATATCTGCCAAATGGAGATGGAGGGATCATGATCGGATGAGAAATCGAGTTGAGCCAAGGCTTGGGCTTACCAGTACGCAGGAAAATTGCGTCTTGAGGCATGATTAAGGCCAGGGGTTTTGTGGTGAAGAGGGTTTCCAGTTGATCATAGTCGTGAGACAGTGGTCATTGACAACCAATTATTACCAATAGCACTCAGCTAGTTGTTACCAATAGCCTTGGGAGGCTCTAAGCCTCTAGGGCCTGTTATAGGCCCTCGATAGGCCTTGGTGGATTGAATACCCAACCACTCGTGCCTATTACAGGCCTTGGGAGGTTTAGTCAGCTTCCTAGAGCTTGTTGCAGGCACTGGGGGCTTGGATACCTAGCCCACAACAGGCTTAGTTAGCGATTGGGGAACTGCAACATGCAATCTAAATGTTGTACTATGTGCATTGGCTCTAGTGACATACAAGAAGTGATCTCCTATCTCTTCATTATACCATTAGATGTTGCAAATCATAATGATATGTGGTTTAGTAATTGTATTGTGGGTGAAGTAATGTGCATCCACAATATACATCGAAAGAAGCAAGGTGCATTGTAGAATGCATGTGGGGTTATAAGAGGGGTATCATAATATCAATATACTAGGTAGAAATATAAAGGGGTATAAAAAATGTTAATGAAAAAATTGATACATACAATATCTAGCGAAAATAGGGGTTTTTTTTAATTGGGAAGGCATATTGGGAGGGGGTTAAAAAAATGATTTTGGAAGGTATTTTCCAATATTTAGTGAAATTAGGGGTATTGTTTCATATGCCACAAACAAACGTGCTATGATAGCGGTTTATTGAGTGAAGCCCCCGTGACAATTTGAAACATAGGAGGAAAAACAAGTATTTTGCAATTTTTCAAGAAGTTTCTCATTTTGAATTGTGAGCTTATGATTATACTCATTATTCTTCAAGTATGCATCATGTAACAATTCATTAAGCTAAATCAAATTATTTCTATCAAAAGGAAAAAGATATGAAATTACCTTTGACGTTGCACATTGCTCTTTGTTTCCTTTCCAAGGTATAATGTATCTCGAAATGATCTTCAATAATTTCAATAGAACCTTCTTTATGCTCATGTGATGTATCTTCATCCTTTTTAGAGTCACTTGGGAGTGACTTTCGATCCTCTTCATGTATTGCTTCTTCTACTTCACCTATTTTAGAACTAGGTGGTTCATGGGTCTCCTCTTTTTGCTCCTTTAAGCAAGTTGATTCATCTTTTCCCTTGGTTTCCTTACGATCAATATATTTGGAATCTCTATTTTGAAATGGAATCTTATTACCTTCCTTTATCTTGAGCTTGTTTGAGACAATGAGGTATTGATCAAATGGTAGGATGTTTATGCAATCTTCACTCAAATTTTTCCATTCGATTAGAAGTTCTTGCACATCAATTGGAGTATTAATATTTGCTTTGGAATCAAGAAATTTAGGTGTAGTAGGCCTTGGTGTTCTCGAAAATTCATTTTCTTTATTATGGGGTCCTATGCTTGAGAAAATATGCTCACCCATTGGTTTCTTTTCCTCATAATGAGAACTGTTGTTGCCTCCTATTACTCCTTTGCTCCCAAGTTGGCTAGCCATCAATTCGAATCCTTTGATCATCTATTTTTTCATGTCTCTGATACCACTTTTAATTTCTTCAAAAAATGGTTTTATGATTTTCCTAAGCTTCTCACCATCATCTGAGGTTCCCTTTTTATCCCTAGTCATAGTTTCCTCAAAAAATTGCTCTTCTTTTCCTACTTTTTCCTCTTCAACAAATTTTTTTTGGTTTCCATATCTAATGGTGGTCCCTAACTTATTTTCCTCATGAATATCAGACCACATGAGGTGCCAATATCATGCTCTGATACCACTGTAATGTCCCTTTTTAGGAATTTATATTAATGGTGAAATTTTCAACATTTCCACTAATTCGACCCTTGACTAGTATTGGTCTCTTGGTCTCCAAATGACTCCAAATGCTCCCAAATTGTTATAGAATGTGTATGGATGATATTGGGACATGAATATGAGGTTTATGGATTCTTTATAGACTTCAAAAGTATTCTACAAATCTCCTTTAAGTTCTAGATAAAGGAGGGAGTTTGACTAGCAATTTCTCTTTGACTAGTATTGGTCTCTTGGTATCCAAATGACTTCAAATGATCCCAAATTGGGTCTGAAGGTATTTGAGAGTTTTATCGACATATAAATGATGTTAATGTATGATTAAATACCCCTAAAACACTTCTGAAACTTTCATTTACAATCTAGAAAAAGTAGGGAAAGTTACTAGCAATTTCGAGCTTCAAATCCCCCAAGGGTAGTGGACAAGGTGGCTTCCCAAATGCTGTTAAAACTTTCCAAATTTATTAATAGAGGAATGGTACTGATAAGTGGATTTAATGAGCTCCCCACTGTATCATTAATTAATTCTTATGGCCTTCCTTAACTGCTTTAAATCAGATGTTTATATGCAAGATTTCACATAGGGGGAAAAGCTAGTTATTTTCACCATGACTTAGGAAATTCGAATTTTAGCTGCCAAGGGCTTATGCTATGTTAATGGAACTTATTAAGAACTTTAATAACATTCCATACATCCATAAAATCGTATATAATAACTAATATAACTCGAAATGGTGTCTCTTCAAACTCCAACAACAAAATCTAGGGGAAATGGTACATTTTTGCATTGTTTGATATTTTTACATAACTCCACTTAGTATTTTGACCTGAGAGTATCATGAAAAGAAAATACAGAATATATATGTCATAATACAAATATATGATGCCTAAAGAGCTATCCCAAAGATTTCATCACCTTAACAAGTGTGCCTCTCCTCAAGGAGCAAGAATATTCCAAGAAATAGAAGAATGGTTGTAGAAGCAAACTAAACGAGATGTGACCATGATCTGCCTTGTAGCTTCAACTTGTAACAAAATAATCCATTAAATATCCAAATGAAAGGTTTGAATGGCCTTTCCAATTACCAACTAGGATGGGAATCTTTCATCCTCGAAATTGGTGCTAAGGCAAGTAGAGTAGCACTCCACTAGCTCTCCTCTCCCAAATGCAAAATGCAAATTATAAAATGATCAAAAAATGATATTCTTCTTTGTTCATTAATTTTATAAACTTATAAGGTCCTCCATGGGTCTAATTCCTTCGAATATCTTCATTCCAACTCAAGTTGGGAAGAGATTCCCAAGTATGCCACTTGTCCTTCCAATTCTAGCCCTCTCCTTCTCCAAATTTGAATTGGTGTCTCTTTGGATGCCCTAACTCACTTGAGCGCCCTCTTGGAGGCTATTTTTAGCCCTAACATGTCATATATGTCATATTTCATCCTTCAGGTTTGATTTGTGTCATATCATCTTCATCATTGTTGTCATAGAGATAGGGAATCTAGCCCAAGTGTCCCACTAGCTCCAAATTGCCTTTTACTCTTCCATGGGTGTTACTCTTCCTCTACATTCCGACCTCATTGACTCATGCCAAGTATTATTCCCTTCCAACTCATCCCAATAACATTGGACTTCTCATGGATTCGAATTGACAAAAAGAGGATGCCATGTGGCATAGAAAATCTAGCTTGTGTGGGTCCCACTTCCTCCATGTGTCTTCATGGTCAAATGCCACTTTGATTTTCCCTTGTATATATTTATTTATCTCCTTTATTAAATATTTATGCTATTCTAATATCCACACATCATTTATTATCCTTCTTATTTCAAATCCCAATGCTTCCACCCACAAGCTAGGAAACTAGTAATTTTCCTCCTTGGCAATTATTTGACCCTTAACATCAATTTGACAAACTCTCATGAATATGGCCAATGGGCTTAGGCCATTGTGACCCAATGCAAAATTTGGGACATGACAATAAGTGCCTCTTTAGTTACCCCCTTGAGAGATTATATTGCCCTTTCTCTAGAACCAATGATTTGTCTAGCATTTTCTGATTTCTATGGGTTGAGTGTGGTCTATAATAGGGAGAGTAGAGAAATTGCATAATAGTGGTTGAAATTTGATATAATTTATGACATCTGTTGATGGTACTGGATACACTTTGCTGCAATGTTTTCATGTTTGTTTACTCTCTGTAATAGAAGCATAATTTTGGTGGAGTTCTCTTGGTGTCATCCTTGGTGGATATGTTAGTGATTGGGATGGGCTTTCTACCATTGTGCAAGATCATTCATACCAACCCAAATACCATCAAATATGAATTCGTGTTCTTTGTTTTTATCTAGGATTTCAATCAACTGGATATGTTATTCTTATAATTTATGCAAGAGATCATACATGTGATCATCAGATTCTACAAATTCTTCCTGCATCACGAATGTGCAAGACCTGAATTCTAGTAGACTTTGTTTTCTTCTCTCATCTCAGACATATCTTTCTTTGCATCTCTTTAGGGGGATCATCCTTTTGCTGCTTCTAATTGGTGCTCTCTTGAGGAAATCCTGACGTTTAGGACTTTTGATTCTTTCCTCCTAGATGACTATAAATAACTTCTAGATACTTAGCTCACTTGTATACTTCATCGGCTAATAAATCATCAGTATATGCTCAATTTAACTTGCATGCTCAGTATATTGTTGTTCAATTGTCTTCCTAGAATCATTCCTTCGGAAGACTTCTGTATCAAATTGAAAAACATTGATAGCTTGAGCTTGTTCTATGGCCTCCTTATTATATTTCAATCATTATCCTCTATTAGTTAGGGGTAATAGAGGCTAGGAAACTTTCTTTGTGTTTGTCAATGCTGCTCCTATGCCATTAATGAAGGCCTAGTGAGTTACTTATTGCAAGAGGATTTTCTCAGTGACAAAGAAGGGAAGGAGATGGGGGGATTTGGTGCCTTCATAAATATATATGTAAGTCCCATTTTTCATGGCAAACCAATCTCCTAGTGTGGCCAAGGATTTCATAGACTTGTCCAACATACACTTTGTTGGTTCCCTGTGGATGATAGTGTATAGTGGAATAAAAAACTCTTGGTAGATATTTTCATAGTAGTTGGAGTACTTGTGGTGCTCCTAAAGGAATTTGCAATAGACATGTATAGGAGGGTCCTTTGGAAGACATTGAAATTCTATCCCAACGAAAGTATTACTAGTGCATACTACATTGAGCAGGTAGTTGGACATGTAAAATTCAGAGTTTATTCCTGATGCATTCATGAAAACCTATTTTATATTTGCGGAGAGGTTTGCACCCCAGTTGAATGAGGTGCTTAGTGTAGTCACTTGTTGCAGGATAGGTACCCAATACTCCCTAAACTGAGTTGCATCTATCTCTCCATAAATCCTATCGAATAGTGTGGCTACCATCCTGTATGGGGGCCTTAAGGATTAAGCTAGATATGATCTTGTATCTTGGGGCCTAAACCTCTTACTTCCTAACCACCATTTCCTTAGATAAGCATGGCAATCCAATTCCACTGAATTGGTCCATTCTTCAGTCAAGCATATCATGGATGTAAGAAAATTGTAATAAGTTTCAAGAGTGAATTTGACACTTCCCCTCCCATCAGTCCAACTCAAGGAATGGAACATGACACTTAATCCGGGATTTTTCAAACTCTCTAGCCCCATCATCAATAACAAATTCATACAAGTAAAAACATGTGTGCAAATGGACAATTCAAATAAACACAACGAAAGTAAAATCTACTACACACATATCTAATATGCATTGATTTGCATAATCGTAATAGTCGTCCATTAAAGACAATGCATAAATTAAAACAAGAGAATACTTATCTTGGTATGAAGTTATCCTGAGCAACTGGCTATGCAACTGCAACATTCTACCCAACCAAAAGGTGACCAAAAGCCAGTTGTGCTCATCAATATCTCAACACAACTGCCACCCCTGAGTTGGGCATGATTTCCGCAAGGAAAGGGAACAACAACTAACACATAGCCAAGTCTATAGGAATCTCAGCCAATCCAATCTACATCTGGTTTTATCAGGCCGTTAAGGTAGTAGAAATTAAGGAATTGCTAAGCTAGTGAGATCAACCACAGAGCTATTGGTACCTCTACAATATCTAGCTAGCTTGGCACTCACAATACCTATACACCCAACACAAGGAAGTATTATTTCCACTGCTACACAGTCCCTCAGGCCATACCTTCCCTTCTAGTGCTCTTCAGGGTGCACATAGAAAAGTATCCAAATCCCTTTGCTCTTTTGGTGAGGTTACACTCTTCACTAGGTTTATCAAGCCAATTCTAATCCTCTTCTACTCCTAGTTTCTTACTCAGAAGTTCAATCCAAAAAAATGGATGTACATAACCCAAACCATAGCAATATCTCCCCACAAACATACAAAAAGCACAAATGTTGGGCATGGAAAAATGTTTAACTATGGGAGGACCAAAACAAGATTTCCATGGATTTCCCAAGTCGTGGCACCCAAAAATGAGTTGTGAGAGGGGAAAATTGACCATAGGGAAGAAAGTTTTTTCTCCCATAGGTATATGAGAATTCAAATGGAAAAAAATGACCTCTATGGAACCCCAAATCGGATTCCTCTTCCTCCCAGACGTTCTGCAACTCAAAAACGACCTCCCGTCTAGAAAAAATGGAGGAAAACTAAGGAAAAACGTGAGGGAAAACGCCCGGCAAGCCCATAACTCGTAAGAGAGAAATAACAATGGATGAATGATGGAATGAGGGGGAAATTCGTGGGTCCTTTCTTTCCCAGGAAAGAAAACATGTTTTTAAAAAATGATGGCTTCCCCATACACAGAATTTGGGACAACCATACTCTCCATTTCCCAAAACAATAACTACCTCAACCAACTCTTGGAAGAATTAAATGATTGGGTGCAAACGACAATGTGAGTAGTTGATGGTTTATGGGTTCTCTCATTGACACTTGGCTTGCCACTATTGGGTTCAAGGGTTTGAATATTTCCCTCCCTATTCCTTGTAAAAATCATGCCCCCATACTCTTGTTTCATTGCATAGCTAGTTGTGGGTATTTTATTAAAATACATATTTACATCATATTTACAATTTCTATTGTGCTTGGCTAGCACATGATCCACATGCATCGATTTTTAATTGTTGATACATAAAACACTAAATCGATGGCGAGGCCTTGGCCTTCAGGTCCTCACCACAATTTTTATAATGACATTACATCATTTACAAGTTTAATGCAACAGGGTCAAAATTGAGGTGTTACAAAATTGTTGGATGAGGCAATGACATTCCTTGTAGGATCTTTGATCAATTTATTATCTAAATCAACTCTAGGAGGTATCCTTGCAATGACTTCTAAGTAGGTAAAAAGAGATGGCCTAGCTGATACTTTATGCAACATTGATTTTTTTATGTTATGGTACATTGCTATGTCTTTAGCATATTCAGGTGGAATGGAAGGGAAGTTTCCATGCTCAAACATTCGATATATCTCTCCCCAGTGGAGGGAGGGATTATCATTGGTATTACTGTCAATGTCACCATCCTTGGTTTGAACCACAATGGACCATCTTGTACTTAGACTTAGTTCTCTTGTATGTCATATGTTACTCTTGTAATTCATCATCGTCAAATTCAAGAGAAACTATATTGTTAGTGCATTAGAAAATAATCATGGAATCTAGAAACTCAATGAAGTGGTAGGTAGCTTGGGTGGAAACATGGTTTAATGGGTCGATTTTGTGACTGAAGTGAATTTTCTAAAGAGAATAGTGTAAAGGGGATTCAATGTGGGTCAAGTTTAGTGTGGGAAGGAAATGGACAAGTGGTAAGAAGGAATTATCCTGGACGAGTTAGCCATGGAAAGGGATCCACTAAAGGGAGGTTTGGTTTAGATTCATGAGGGAATGAAATAGGATTATTTTGTTGGGGTAGGGGTCCAATAGTCGTCTTAAAATCAATGGGGAAGAAGGAAGGGGCCAATGGGAATAGTTCCTAACTCCAACCAATGATTACATTAAAATTTAAACTCAAAGAATCTCACCTAACACGGATGTAAAATTGACAAGTGTAGAGAATATATACTTTGATTTTCATGCTCAGGTTGACATTAGGGATATGTGGTATTATTTGGTTGGTTGCTTGGTATTTTGGTCACTTGGTTGCCTTGGGTTTTCTTGCCAAGTATAAAATGATGTTTTGGTAGTTCAAGCGCATTTTATAAACTGAAGGACTTCAATTTTTTTTATGAAATTCGACACATAACTCATTTTAAATCTATTCGGAGGCTTATAGGCTTAATCCTCTATTGTGCTAGAGAATTAGCCTCTTAACTCGACAATACATGAAATTCTTCTTCTCTTCAGTACCGTGTTGACTAGTTAGAATCCTAACGTGGTGCTTATTGGAGGATTAGGTGACTAATTCATCACAACATCGACAATTATAGCCTCTAGTGGAGTGACGAATTTCTTGATCAAAATCTTAATGGTGGACTAGCAAGTTATTTGGATGATCCATTGATCACTTAAAACTTTATGAGTCTAACATGCATGAGGATTGGAATCTAATTGAATGAAATATCAGTAAACTAAACAATTAATGCACTGAAATTGGAGTGTGGAGGCTTTGTTTTTTGTTTTTGATGGTTTAGATCTTGAACTCATCGATGTTTTGGTGAACTAAGGACATAACTTGCTGAAATGTCATCGATTTATGCTCCATCCCAATGAAACTTCATTGTTATAATCCCTTATCTCATCGACACTTCACCAAGATGGCCTCATAACTTGCTTCCACTTCACCCCATTAAAAGACTAACTAGTCATTATTTTGCTAAGAATGATGCTTAAATCAATAGTGTAATTCTACAAAATACCAATCCCCTCCTTTTATGCTTTCTCTCTGAGTAGTTCTGAGGTTAGACCAGTTGAAGTATTTTATTAATCCAAAGTCAATTTAATTTTAGTAGATCAAGTTATTTTGGTCATGCATATCATTATGAAATAAAACT
This sequence comes from Larix kaempferi, assembly GCA_027924585.1. NCBI lineage: Eukaryota > Viridiplantae > Streptophyta > Pinopsida > Pinales > Pinaceae > Larix > Larix kaempferi. The sequence continues at coordinate 6,920,319 of BSBM01000012.1, read as the reverse complement.
AAAATCAGAGGTAAAGAAATCGGAGATAGTTATTGACACAACATAACTCATTGAAATTGTGGCTAATAGAGGTAATATCAACTAGAAGGCTCTTTGATAAGTGGTCCTTGATACACAATTTTCAAGTGGGGTTCCAAGTTGGATAACTTGGGGAGTTGTTGAGGGTTCAACACCTTAGTAGTATATCAAAAGGGAAATTAAAGTAAATCTAATATAAACTAACATTCACTCTCAAACATGCATTCATAACATAGATTAAAAAAATAGCTATAAAAGAAGGTGCACCATGTATAAAAATATGGTTTTATTGTTATATAAAGAATCAAGTGATACATACACACCTTGGTATCATCTGTGAAGGTGGAGGGCCTCTACAACTGATCCAAGGGAAGGTTCATTTGTATCCTTTGTAGCCCCAATCTCTAGTGAGGTGTCAAGTGAGAATTCTCTTTGTGGTAAAAGTTGAGAGGAGGATGTGGTTTCTTTCTCTTTATAGCGATAATTCAATAGCATAATGATGGTTTTTTCATATGGAGGAATGGATTTTTTAATTGTGACCATGAGGGATTATTTTATAGGCACAAGAGTGGTTGAAAAATGAGATCTAGATCCAATGTATATGCTCTCCATTCTATTGATTGCTCAGTGGAGAGTTTAGGGTTTTGGAGGTTAGATCAGTTGTTAATTTCATCCATGTCAATTTTATGTGTCCACTTTTAGCCACTACGTCCATTAGCAAATAATGAAATGATGAATGTTAACTAAAAGTACACTTTTAGGAAAAAGCCGTAGGTTTTTAGGCAAAAGGTGTGACCTAGGTTGCACTTTTTGAAGGAAAACGTGTGACCCTTTAGTTATGGTAATTTTGGGGTTTTGACTTTCAGTTTTTTGGGTCATTTTGTCATTTCCTCAGGTCATGTGAATGATATGGAATGGAAAATGGTGATAATAGTTCCAGTAATGATGTATAATTGTGATAAAACTAATGACTTAGTAGGTGAGAAAATTTTGAGTACTAACATTCAATATTCAAACAATGTTCTTCTTTTGAGTCCTTCATGCTCTGCTATTGCCCTAATTCTTCATTTCCTCTTAGGATCTCTTTCTCTTATCTATTGAATTCTTTTCGTCTCTACAAATTTCATATTTGATGAAATTCCTTGGAAGGCCAACCATCACAATGGTTCATTTTCATCTTCCAAGTAAGAAATGTTTTTGGGCTATCCACTCAACTTCACAATTTCATTTTTAAATGACAAAGTTAAACATGAAGATTATTCAAATGATCAATTTCATATCATAACTCCCATGTTTACAATATTTTGGTCCCCAAAAGATTCATCTCCCTTTGATCTTGTTCTTCTTTGCATTGGTGTGACTACATCCTTTTCGTACAACAATCAATCTTAGGTAGATCTCGAAGAAAGGGTTCTTCCACTGTAGGATGGAAGATACATGCAAAATAAGGGTTTATTTTTTCATGACCCTACTATCCATCTCACGGATAGAGATAACATTCTCTAGTAAAATAGGTCACTAAACAACAACTTCTTCTTGGGCCATAGGTGTAAGGAACTCCTTTTTCCCCTTGACCTTAAATCTCTAATATTTTTTCTTGTATGTTTATTTTTGGGATGGATTTTTGGACTCCCAATGTCTAGTAAATTCATAGTGATGGAGATAGTCAATTATTGGTCTTATAGAGTGCCAACAATGGCTACTCTTATGACTTATTTTCTTGAAATAAAAACAAACCAAAGGTACCATGCCATACATTTTTGGTCTATGATGATGCTTCCAAATGAGTAGGCTTCGTCCCCCAAGTGTTGGAGTATATTTGGGTGGTAGAATCATCCCTTTGTTTCCCTCTTCCAAGCCTTTAGATGCATATTTGAGTGGCTTTCATCCCACCCCCTTTTCAACTACCTTTTCCTCCTTGGGAATGGCTTCTTTTCTAGTTCCTCCTACCTTGAAAAACATGGTTTGAGTGGAACTTGCTCTTTCCTCTTGTACACTAAATCCTAGTTCTTCATCCTTAGGCCTCTATTGAGCTACATTGATGATCAAAATTCCTTGTCCTTTCTTGCTTATCCCTTGGTCCTTATACCCAATTTGTCTCAGTAACTTGGAATTTACAAGTCTAGTGTGATTTTTGAAACCAAAAAATGGATTTTGAGGAAGGACCTTGGAAGGTGAATTTACCATGCTTGAATTTGTCATGGTGTTGGCTTCCAAGGTGGAGATGTAAGGGGCTTGATTGGTCTCTTGGATAACTTCTTGTATATTCTTCACTACCTCTTCCTTCAATACCGAATATTGGTATAGTTGGGTAGTCACTTTTGTGAACCTTTCCTCTCGCCAATTATCTAGTTGAATGAACTTCTTCCCCAATTCCAAGACTTGTAATTTTCTCTTGTCTAACTCTTCCATCATTGTGGTGAAGGAGTCTTAGCATTGGGAAAGTTTTTTTTCATCTCATCTTCTTTTTGCCTCCAATATTGAATTTCCTATTAGATCTACCTATTTAAGTTTCTTAACTCTTCTAGTTGCTCCATCTTCAAAGATTTACCCATGTTGGGTCTACTTCTTATTAAAGTGCCAAAAACTACTTCAAGGTCACATATTAAATCATTATGATACCAATATGATCCATAAATGGTAGGCCTATGACCCATCCATCTCATAACCACACATAATCTATGGAATAAAAAAATATTTTCAATAATTAAACAATCACAAATCTAAGTTTAATCTCTTATACTACTAATTACTGGTAGGCACAAGGGAGGTATCTACTTTTAGATTTGGTTTCAATGCCAATCCACAACATGATGTTGATTAACATTCAAGCCAGCAATCTAATTCTACCAACCTATTAAATACATCACTTTATTCTTCAACACTCAATTGAGTAGATTCTAAGAATAATATAATAATCATTTACATTCAACAAGATGAGGTGGTTCTAATGAATTATGCAACATAGAAAATGAGAAGTTACTCTCATTCATGACAAGCAATCAATAAGTTCTATGTTATTACAACAATATTCAAAATGCCAATTGAATAAATGTATATATACCCTATTTTGGAAAAGAATAATCATCCCAACGTTACCAATAGGAGGGATTCCTTGTAGCCTCTACTTGTCAACCAACAACAAGTAAAAACATATAGCTCCAATGGTAAAAAATATCAAACTACTAACAATAACATAGATCGATCTAATTAATTATTAATTTGCACTTATATATTTCATCTTCAATAATATGACAAAAAAATACTCTAGATGGTTGTAGCTACTAGTGAATGTACAACAAGAGGGAGAATGGTTGTAGCATATATTTGAATGGACTAGAAATAGGAAAAGCATCCAAGCAACAATGATTGTATAATGTCAAAACACACCACAACCTTCAAATGAATGAGCTAAAAAAAATCCAATTCCACACCAAATCAATTTGAATGCAATGGGAAAATCAATTCCTAGTGGAATAGTATTGAAAGCATTCAAGGAGAAAATGTCAAGATAGTCAATCCTTAGTGAAACTGACTACATACTCTAACAATGTGGAATAAAACATATTGGGCATGAGCATGGGAGTGAGTATCATTCAACCAAGCAGACACATTTAATGCATCTATGCCAAACAATTAACAAATCATATGTTTGAATGGCTATAAACTATCAACGCTCATTTTAAATAGGCTACTATTGTGGGAAAAATAGCACAAAGGTGTGCAACTCTTCCCACTTGAGGGATGAATGCCTTGGAGGTTGTTACCAAGACCTAGTATTGTGTTACTAAAGAAAAAGAGATAACTCCAAGTTGATCTTACAAGTCCTTTTTAGAAAACAAAGCAAAATAGAGCAAATACCATGAAATAAATAAAGACAATGAAGATATTCAAACCACATCAACAAGAAGATTCTAGAACCAAGTTAGATTACCCAATGGTTAATCTTATTACATGTAGTGTCACCCAGGAGGTGCAAGCTTCAATGGAAGCCAACATTCTCCCTTAGGTAGGTCCTTTTTGTCCACACTAAATGCTAAATAACTTAAAGAAAAATGAGAGAAACACTTGCCCCCTGGAGGAAGATGGCAAGGTTGCTTGGGGAATGCCAATAGGTGGAGGAAGAGGTGAACTATGAGGAATTCTCAACAAAATTCTAGCATCATAACCTCACTCTGATTTTCCCTTATTAGATGCATGCCCATGGCTTCCTTTTATAGGCCAAGAGTTGGCTAAGAACCATCTAGATCCAAGTGTAAACTCCTTCACTTCATGAACTAGCTCCAAAGTATACAATGGGGGCTATTCAATTCTCCCAAATATGTGAAGAGCCAAATTTGAATTTTTGTTGGTGAGGGGAGCTTTCATGAGCCTTCAGTGCACTGTAGGTAGTTGAGATCTCGTTGTTTTCATAGTCACACAGATTTCAAGGGAAAATTTGTGCAAGGCTAGTGTAGACATAGAACTGATAACTAACGCTGCAGCGCGGGCGACCATGGATGTAACCATGCAACCTCTTCTTTTGACTATTTTTTTGCATTTTTGTACTCATATTGCTTTCTGGATCTAATGAGGATGTCTTTAGTGAGCTGCATGTTATATGTTGATGACGCCTTACTACAAGATCAGCTGAAATGTTACATGTGTGTGACATTTAAGCATTAACAACTACAACACTTTAAATACCATTAGTTTGATCAAGCCTACATATATTATTTTTGTAGCATGATTTTCAAAGCACCTAAGCAATAAATTAAACCATACGTAACATGCATGTAGAGAATGAGTTTCACACAACATTTAAATACACCATGAACAATAATATTTACCCTAGAAACACCAAACGAGAAAACCAACATTCAATTTGGGGGGGCAGTGTTGGCTCAGGAAATTGTTACAACATTGAGCTATGCAGTCCTAATTGAGATTATGATTCATTCTTACTCATTGTCACATTTTGCAGGTGGTCTTGGATAGAAAACAACCTTCAATCTTTGAACAAGCTTCTTGTTCCAAGTCCCTCATGCTCTGCTACTTCCCTACTTCTTCATTTCCTATCAATCTCTCTTCTCTTGAACTCGAGTGTTCTCTATATCTTTCATATTTAATGGGCTACTTTGGAAGGTCAACCATCATAATGGTTCATTTTCATCTTCCAAGTAAGAAGAATTTTAGGACTATTTACTCACCATTGCATTTTTTATTATTAATACAAAGATAAAAAAAGAAATTATTGAGAGAATCTATTTCGGATCAATAACATCTCCACTATAAACACATTATGTCTCAAGTTCAAAATATTTATAACACTATAAATCTTCTAAATCTTCGCAATTTATTACCCAACAAATTCAAAAAGATATTTGAAAAGTTTCTGTCCAAATTAATCATAAATAAAATTATGAATAAACATGATATCAAATCATTAATATTCGTTTATGTAAATAAATAAAGCCAAATAAATCCAGTACGTTGGAGAATCTACCAAAAACATATCACAATCTAATAGAATCCAGTAAAATCTCTTTTAAAAGAACCTTGACATATACAACCTAACAAATTTCTATATACATGCTTAGTTTATGTTCTAAAAGCAAAATACTTTTATTTTAATTACATACAAAGTCACGAAATTTAATATAGTTTATAGATAAATTTAATAATACATAATTTTTCCATTCATGTGAGACCTCCTTTTACAATTTGACTTTTCCTCCCATGGTTTGTCAATATAAATTTGGGAGTACATAATTACTTTATGTTTACTCATAAAAATGTTCAATGAAAACATTTTTTTTCTTTTTTTAGACCAATGATAGGTACAAATCCCTTTGGTTCAAGTTTGTTGTGGAAAATATATACATGTAGGCCCTTTTGTTGTTATTCCAACATCTAACCTTTATGTTCTTCGTCCTCTTAAACCCAATATATTCAAACAAATTTACACCAAGAATCTAGGGTGCATGGGCATCAAGGGTTGTTGATATGACGTTGCATGGGCATCAAGGGTGGTTGACATGACGCTTATTAGATCGTGATGATTCCTTTATTACGTTCTCCATTACCTTCACATGCGAGTGGAAATATACCATTAATTCCGCCTAAATGTTTTCCATATTAAATTGACATTTTAAAATAAAACTCTTAGGTATTGTCAATTTCCCGCTTCAGCTCATGATGAACTTAGCTCAGGTAAAAACGGTGACAAGATTTCAACTACATGGCTTAAGCCATAACTCTTGTAGGTGTCCAACATCCATATAATGTGTGGAGAAAATTACTCATGTTTTGACAAGTTCTAAACAATGGAAATTGAATAAACATGTGTGGAACAAAAATACCTTGCTTCACTTGAAAGTGGAATACCTTCGAAAACATAGCTACCATTGGCTGTACTAATTCAATGTTTGAAGTACTACAATAGGATTATTCTTTCATTACTCTTTTCTTCAAGTAGGAGCTCTCTTCAAAGTCCTTTTCTAAAAATCTTTCTTGCAAATTTAAATTTATGCGCACCCATTTATTACTAATCTCGTTGAAACTACACCCACTAATAATCCTATGCATATCATTATTATAATTTCTTATTCACCCTGTTTGGGCCTTCGCATAGAAAGGGGTCTTGTACTTTATTAGAATGATGAGAAATGTGTATTCCACTACATTGAACTCTTTGTTAATAAGAAATACTCTGCTGTAAATTGCAAGGCAACCTAACAAATACAAATGTTGATCCCTAGATAAAACATGGTAGTTACATATTCATCAATAAAATAATCAAGACACCAAGTTGATTTATTATATATGAATCAATATTGAACCCTAATTCTAATGTGAACCTGGTTATTTATCTCATGAAAAACATCAAATGCATCTTCAACTTGTTTCTCATCAATTGGCTGATAAGGGAAAATTTTAAGGATCCATAATTTTCTTAAAGTGTACAAACTATGACGAATCTTACCAATTCATAAATTTCCAACCATAAAATGTTGGGCGATATTTTTTGAAAAAATATTCAAATGATTTTAAGGATTTTATATAGTTTCTGGACAATTTTGCTTATTTTTAGAGTAAAAAAAATTATCTTGTGGAATATGGGCGAATCAATTTAGAAAAAAAATAAAAATTGGCAAATCGTTTTTTGGAAAAAAATGTCAAAAATGAGCTCATGGACTAAATTTTGTCCCTAAAATTTTCCCTGATTGGTTGACTACTTATCCAAATACGTAGAAACAATGTCATGATGGTACTTCAAAATATATAACAAACTAACACTTGTGATTGCAACACAATCTTCATTGCTGACCCAATAGACATTTTTTACACTAACATTACTTTGTTGAATTATATGACAATTAGCCCAATCATAGAAGTAACTGAAATCATTGGATCATATTGTGAACAATGTTCCACCATAGAGAAACTTAGTTGAGAATGTTGGTCTAATACCTTTCTCTTCTTGGAATGTTTCTTTGCAAATTTTAATAGATCACAACTTATCAATTCCTTCACATGTAAACACAAATTTTCCCCATCTCTCACCTCAAATAAAATCAATTTTAGATTGTTCACATCCTAATCACTCTTATAAATTCTCACAAGTCAGTACAAGGAAAACACCTTCTAGTGGAGGTTTTGGTGGAACCTCCCCTAAAAACTATCTTTTATTTGTTTATAGAAGAGGTTTCTAGTGGAGGAGGGCGTGCAGAGGATTTATGGGAGTTTTTATTGTCAATTCTCTTAAATGAAACACCTGCACAAGTGTGATACTATATAATAAGCATTGGTGCATAACAATATTACATACATTGATGTCAAAATATTTTGTCCTCGAATTAATTTTTTTTTTTTTATACCTACAGAGAATTTTTGGTGCATGTATATTGTGTTAAATTTTGAGCATTAATTCACAATACTCTAGGATCTTTATTGAGAGAATAACATGTACAGTATATCAATGCATATCAATCATAACAAGCATGTCAATCATCACAAGAATCAAAAGCATGAGAGACAAGAGAGTTTCCGTGGGGAAAACCCTAAGGTGAAAAACCCCACAACTTCCTTAGAGATAGAGAGAGCAATGGCTCAACCAAAGTACAACCAAAATACACAGAGATAGTCTCCTAGTAGCAGATGATCCTCCTCCTCACTAATGCGCCACTTTCTGAGTGAAAGAAGTGTGAGTTTCTGAGTGATCAAAATATAGATATCCTGATCTCTATTTATACTTGTCTATTTGCCCAGTGACCTTATGGGGCCGACTTGTCTAGCTAGGTACATCAACCATATAATATATATTTCAGGGCCGACCCCACACATGGTGGTCTAATAACCCATCGGCAAGTACACACACTTGCGACACTTTTCAATACACATGACGACACTTCCTTATAGAGGAATAACACATCTCTTATAAGGGTACAATAAATATATATGAAATACATAGATGAAATACATTTCGAAGTTACATATACATCAACACTCCCTCTGAACTAGGAAGGTATTTCTCGACACAGATCTGCTAGACAAGTCTTCTTCTCGGGATCATCGTCATCATCACCATCACTGCTGCTGCTATCTCAACCAATATTTGAATCTACTCATCATAGGAAGTTCTACAGAGCCAGTCCTTTTTCATACTAGATGTAGGCCCACCACCTGCAGGTCTTTGTCATCATTGGCCATACTGTGGAAATCTCAGGACTTATTACGTGCGTCACAAAACCTTAAAAGAGTCTCTTGACTAGCAAGAACCCTAAAGAGCATCTGAGGCCTTTTTCATCCTGTCCAGATCTCTAGGACTTATTACATGTGACCCCACCACAAAACCTCGAAAGAGAATCCCAGGACTGATTACGAGCACAAGGCTCAACCTATCGGATCTCCCAGGGCACAAATTACATGTGGTCACCACAAAACCTCAAAAGAGTATCCCAAGACTGATTACGAGCACAAGGCTCAACCTATCGGATCTCCCAGGGCACAAATTACATGTGGTCATGGCAAAACCTTGAAAGAGCATCCCAGGACTGATTACAAGCACACGACTCAATCTATTGGATCTCCCAGGGCACAGATTACATGCCATAGGACAAAACCTCGAAAGAGCATTTGCCATATATCCCAGGGTACAAATTACATGCCATAGGCAAAACCTCGAAAGACTATCTGCAAATCTCCTAGGGCACAAATTATATGTCCTCCCAAGCAAAACCTCGAAAGAGCATTTTCCAGATATCCCAGGGTACAAATTACATGCCATAGGCAAAACCTCGAAAGACTATCTGCAAATCTCCCAGGGCACAAATTACATGCTTATCTGCACAACCTGTTCCACGGCCACAGAGTATCAACCTGATACTCACCATACATCATCCTGATGTACACATGATCATCCTGATCATCATCACTGCAACATCCTGCTGCATGTCATCTGGAGCAACATCCTGAAGCTCATCATCCATGATCATCCTGATCATACACTGCATCCACCTGATGCATACCAAGTATCTACCTGATACATATCATCATACATGATCCTCCTGATCATACAATGTATCCACCTGATACATACATAGATACATGATCCACACAATGCATCTAACTGACATATATCAATATACATGATCTACCTGATCATACACAGTATCCACCTGATACATATACAGATACATGGTCCAAGCATCCAACATGATGCATACATACATATAAATAATCCAACTGATCATATCCAGCATCCAACATGATGCGTACATACATATACATATAAATGATCCAACTAATCATATCCAGCATCATCCTGATGCATATATACACAAATGTAAATGATCCAACTAATCATACAGAGCAGAAACTAGGACATCATCCTAATGTTCATCATCCAGCGCTTACATCCACAGCCATGTGAAGGATCCTCCTTCCAACATGCTTAGAATGGCTTTAGCAAATGTCTCCATCACTTCTCCCTCGAAGTGTCATCGATCTGAAGAACACCAAGCCTCTCTCTGAAGTACTCAAACTTCACTCTGGCTAATGGCTTCGTCAATACATCTGCAATCTACTCGTCCATCACAACATACAGGAGTTTCACCGCTCCTCTCTGCACCATATCCCTGATATAGTGATATTTGATCTCTATGTGTTTCGGCCTGTTGTGAAACACTGGGTTCTCAGACAGCTTTGCACAACTCTGGTTATTACAGAAGATACTAGTAGCATCCAATGGGAGATCAAATAACTCAGACAGTAGCTTCTGAAGCCATACTGCCTCACAGCTAGCTGAATAGGCTGCAACATACTTTGCCTCAGCTGTACTCAATTCTATGCAGGACTGCTTCCTGCTGAACCAAGAGATCACACTTGATCCCATACTGAAGCAGCACCCATATGTGCTCTTCTTATCTGCAGCACTGCCTGCCCAATCTAAATCAACATAACCTTGCAGGTTAAAATTTTGATTTGCTTCATACTTGAGCCCATAATCAACTGTACCCTTCAGGTACCTCAGAATATGCTTTACAACAACCAGGTGAACATCCCTCGGATCCGTCAGGAACTGGCTCAATGTGTTCACCGCAGAGCAAATATCTGGTCTCGTATTCGTTAGGTACATCAAGGACCCAATCATCTGACGATACATAGAGACATCAACCGGCTCAGATGAGGCATCACATATAAGCTTCAGATTCGATGCCATAGGTGTGGGCATGGCCTTACAATCCATCATCCCAAACCTATTCAGGATATCTACAGTGTACTTCCCTTGTCCAAGGAAGATCCCATCTGTACTCTGCCACACCTCCATACCTAGGAAATAGTGCATCATCCCTAAGTCCTTCATATCGAATTTGGCAGCAAGCTTCCTCTTTGTATTTGCAATCAATCTGTCATCTCCTGTTACAAACAAGTAATCCACATACAGGAGTAGAATCACAGGATTCCCTTCCTCAACCTTGTAGTAAAGGTTGGAATCCACTTTACTCTTGGTAAATCCCAAACTAGATAGGAAACTGTCCATCCTACCATACCAAGTTCTAGGAGCTTGCTTCAAGCCATGCAAGGCTTTCTTCAATCTGCACACATATGACTCCCTGTCATGTGTTTCGAAACCAAGTGGCTGCTCCACATATACTCCCTCTTCAACTACACCATTCAAGAAAGCAGTCTTGACATGCATTTGGTTTATTTTCCATTTCATCACTGCAGCCAGGGCAAGTACTATTTTGATGGAAGTAAACCTAGCTACAGGTGCAAAAGTTTCTTCATAATCTATTCCCTCTTTCTGAGAGCAACCACAAACTACGAATCTTGCTTTGTCTTTTTCTACGCTGCCATCTGCAACATGCTTGATTTTGTAGATCCATTTGGAAGTCACAACAGACTTCTCTTTAGGTCTTGGGACAACATCCCAAACATCATTCTTCATTATTGATTGGTATTCCTCGACCATGGCATCCTTCCATTCTTTCTTTTCCACTACTTCTTCATAACTGGAAGGTTCTTTATTCATGATGTCACAGAGTAAAGCAACATAGCTGGTATGTGATCTGGTTCTCTTCTTTGCTCTGTGTTCTTCTTCTGGAATGCCAAATCTTTCCGCATCTTTAATGAGATTTCTAGCCCATGCAGGTTTCCTCTTGTGAGAGTTATCCTCATGGGGTGGATCTACAGGTTCTTGCAGATCTTCAAACTCACGAACAACTTCTGGAATTGCTTCAGTCATGGTAGTGTCTTGAAGTCTAGTTTCCTTAGGTTCTTCATAAACTTCGATAGGTGCCTTCCTTGATTTGATGAATGCTGAGTTTTCATCAAATGTTACATCCCTGCTGACATCAATCTTTTTGAACCCTGGAAAGTATATTCTGTAAGCCTTCGAGCTTTCACTGTAACCCACAAAGATACCCTTCTTTCCTGAAGGATCTAGTTTGGTCCTCTTTTCCTTTGGGATGTGAGTGTATACTAGACAACCAAATATTCTGAGATGGCTGACTTCAGGTTTCTTACCAGAAAAGACCTCTGTTGGTGTCTTGTTGTCCAATATCTTGTGGGGTGTTCTGTTCTGCACATATACAACTGTTTTAGCTGCTTCTGCCCATAGATGCATAGGTAGATCCTGGTCATGTAGCATTACCCTTGCTGCTTCCATGATTGTTCTATTCTTCCTTTTTGCAACTCCATTCTGTTGTGGATTGTAAGGAGCAGTCAACTCCCTCTTAATCCCTGAATCACTGCAAAGTTTCTTGAAGTCACCTGAGGTGAATTCTCCACTATTGTCGGATCTAAATGTTTTGATCTTCTTATCAGTTTGATTTTCCATCAAGGTTTTGAATTCCTTAAACTTATCAAACACCTCATCTTTGTTCTTCAAGAAGTAGACCCAAGTCTTCCTGGAGAAGTCATCAATGAAAGAGACATAGTAAACATAACCACTTAGAGAAGTGGATGCCATAGGACCACATACATCTGAGTGGATGATTTCCAATATATCTTTTTCATTGCTTTCACTGCTTGGTAAAGCCTTCTTAATGTTCTTACCTTTTGCACATCATTTGCAAACACCTTCATGCTTGGTCTTGATTTCAGGAAGACCTTCTATAGCCTTACTTGCAATGGGTAATGCTATGTAGTGCATATGTGCAAGTCTTCTATGCCAAAGTTCACTTGGCTCCATGGAATCATGCACCATGTCATGTTCAGGTTGTCCTTTCAATTTATACAAACCTCCCTCTTGCTCTCTAATCACCACTACATCATCAATAGTTTTACCCTTTGGCCACATTAGGACTTGGCCATCTACAAATGCAACCCTCATACCTTTTGCATCCAATGCATAGATGGAGAGTAGGTTCTTCTTGAGCCAAGGTACATAAAGGACTTCCTCCATCTTCAAAGATTTTCCAGAATCTAGGTTATAGGAGGCTTCACCACTTCATTTGATGGGATATTGATAATCATCCCCAAGTTTCACTTTATGGGGTGATTCATGTTTAGACAGATTTACAAAAGATTCTTTAAACCCAGTCATGTGTTTAGAAGCCCCACTGTCAATTAACCAATCATTACAACCATGGGAGATAGTACCTGTGAGGGCAGAGATTAGAACATACTCTTCTTTACTTGATGAGTCATCATCACTTTCTTCCCTAGCCTTCTTCTTTGGAGGTTCATCAACCTTAGTAGCATGAGCATGATATCTTCTTTTGTTATTCTTCTTCTTCTTGTTGAAGTTGTTGTTGTTATCTTTCTTCTTCTTGGGACAGTCTGAAGCAAAGTGTCCCTTTTCATTGCAATTGAAGCATCTGAGATATTTCTTATCTTTATGATATTGGTGGTGTGAGAATTTCCTGTTATGAGATGAGTCCTTCCTGGACTTGACTTTCCTGGCATGTGCTGTGAGAGCTTGATCTTCATTTCCCATCTTTTCTTCTCGGGCCACAAGCCTAGCTTCTTCTTGAGAGCATTCCTCCCACAGTCTACTGAAAGAGATCAATTTCTTTCTTGCATAGATTCCTTGAATAAAGGAGTCCCATGACCTAGGTAGGCCATTCAGAGTGGTCATAACAATTTCACCATTGTCCACTACTTCATCCACAGCTTCAAGTTGTTCCTTAATCTGAGAGACCTTGGAGAAGTAAGATTGAATGGTTTCTCCATTCGACATCTTGACCCCTTTCAATTGATTCCGCAGAGTCATCTTTCGATTTATGTTCTTCCCTTCAAATAACTTGGTCAGGGAGTCAAACATCTCCTTGGGTGTCTTTAGAGAAGACACATGGGGTATGAGATGGTATTTGATAGAATTAGCAATGATTCTCTTTGCCTTGATCAAGTTCTTCTTATACAATACCTTAGCCCCTTCATCCTCTGGGATAGGGATGTCTTCTTTTATATATGAGTCCAACTCATTCTCTTTTAGGATTAACCCAATCCTATACTTCCAAGCTTGGAAGTTATCATCCCCTTCAAGCTTATCCTCAATCTTGGTGTGGTGAGACGTCTTAAAGAGTACTTCAAATGGAAATAGAAAAGATTTAGGTCTTACCACTGAAAACTGGACCTGGTCCCGAATTAGGGTTTGTCGAAAAAACCCTAAAAATTCAAAAAGTAAATTTCAACTTTCTGAAAGGATAGAAAGATGCGCCTTGATGAGCTGATCAACCTGGTGTCTTCAAAAATTGAGATATGCAAAGCTACACCCTTCAAAACTGCCTTTCTATCTTCCCGGATTCACTAAGGAGAGCCCTGAATTAGGGTTTGAGTTTATTGGAGATCTAACCAGCCACAAATCTCGATCCAAAGCTCTAAACTTCGATTTTTGCAAGGGGCTTCCAGCTATGTCTTCAGATTTCAGAAATTCCTATTTTTGTGGAAACCCTAATTTTTAGGGCCAAATCTGAAAATTCTCAGAATTGAATTCTGATTGGACAGATAGATTCTCCTTGATGAGTAGAGTCAATCTACTATACTGCTTTTCCAAAATCTGTGGAGAGAAACCCAATAAACAAGAAACCCTTGGTTTCCGTCACTGCACAATGTCTTCTTCTCAGGTTAGCTCTGATACCATGTTAAATTTTGAGCATTAATTCACAATATTCTAGGATCTTTACTGAGAGAATAACATGTACAGTATATCAATGCATATCAATCATAACAAGCATGTCAATCATCACAAGAATCAAAAGCATGAGAGACAAGAGAGTTTTCGTGGGGAAAACCCTAAGGTGAAAAACCCCACAGCTTCTTCAGAGATAGAGAGAGAAATGGCTCAGCCAAAGTACAACCAAAATACACAGAGATAGTCTCCTAGTAGCAGATGATCCTCCTCCTCACTAGTGCGCCACTTTCTGAGTGAGAGAAGTGTGTGTTTCTAAGTGATCAAAATAGAGATATACTGATCTCTATTTATACTTGTTTGTTTGCCCAGTGACCTTATGGGGCCGACTTGTCTAGCTAGGTACATCAACCATATAATATATATTTCAGGGCCGACCCCACACATGGTGGTCTAATAACCCATCGACAAGTACACACACTTGCAACACTTGTCAATACACATGACGACACTTCCTTATAGAGGAATAACACATCTCTTATAAGGGTACAATAAATATATATGAAATACATAGATGAAATACATTCCGAAGTTACATATACATCAACATATTGACCCGACATGAAATGCACCAACTCTTGTCAAATATTTTTGAATAAAATATACTTTTGTTTATTAATTTTTTTATTTATCTAGACAATGTGTTATATATATAAAAACATATTAGTGCTCAATAACTCATCTAGACCACTCGCGAGTCACAAAACATGGAGCATCGGAGTATCATAAAATATTAAATAATAAAATAAACCAACCAAAGTATCACAATTTTTTAAATCAATTAGTGTGTTTCACATAAATAAACATATCGGTGCACATATGTATATGGTGCACCATCAGGTTCGTTGGTGTTGAAGTTTATGTTTGATATTTTTTTAAACTATCATCCTTGATGTGCAACTATCTGGTAACTGCCATAGGGAATCTTCACCAATTGTGCACACTGCTAAGGCTTTTTCTAATAGCTTAACAATGCACTTGTAATAAAAAACACACTAGTGCAACATAAGGTCAAACACATCGAGCTAGGGTAGAATAAAAAAAATACTGACTAGTAATTTCATTGTTACAACAAATTTGATTGCTTGATAACACATCCACATAGGTGCATAATGTCATTGTACGACTATCCCATTATCTGTGATGCTTAGCTGTCAGATTTCCACCCATCCTTTAATTCACTTGTGGATTGTGATTATCTTAGCAAAAAAATTCAAAATATCCATTTTTGGTGTACATGAACTCCATGCCTCATTGGCCAACAATGAAGAAAGTAAATTGTTTCTTACTTATTTACAATTTTAGTATATTAAAGTTTTAAATTTGTTTGTAATTTGAATTTTTTTTTTTTTTTTTAATTCTTACACAATGCATTCAAGCCATTCAACTCACATTGAACAAATTGATTGATGTACTCAATTAATAAATATGGTGCACCATGAATGATTTTTTTGGGTGCAACTTACCCCCGATAACGATGCATTAATATAAAAAATGAGTGCATTGAAAATACGGGCCTTCAACTAGAGCACTTTATAGTATATGGACGCACCGGTGTCACTGCATGCTAGTATTGTAAATGCAACGGTTAAAATAAAAATAAACATTAGAGACGTGTTCATTGATTGTGCTTGATAATATTTTTAAGCATCATTGATGCTCATTAATATTAAAAATTCACCTAGAAAGCATAAAAAGATCCCTATACCCCTTCCTTTAGCGATGTACAAATTAATACATGAGAGAATCAGTCACAATGTTTCCTAATATGATAAATGCATCAGAAAAACTATAAAATTTACACTAGGCCATGTTGTTTAATTATATCTGAAAGCACCATTAGCGATGCTTATGGATGTTATAAATGCATCGAAAAAACCTAGAAATTAAATACGAACTTGTGGTTGGGTGGTGCATTATATTGAATGTACACATCATCTATAGTGCATCAATATGTTTCAAGTGCCCTAGTAATGTTTAGAATTGAATGGTATGTCTTAACAGTGACACATCAACATAATTTTAAAATCACCATGTTCTTATTTTACCAAACACTACTATCATTGTGCCATATTTATTTTAGAGCATCGATGTTATCGGCACACCTAATTATGAGAGCACCAATAACAAATATTAAAATTTCGCACACCATCAATGGTGTGTTATTGTTTTTATATCACACCATTTATGGTACACTTAGTGTAAAAAGGGACCTCCGCACCATGTATGGTGCCCTTAATTTAATGAAGCATCACTATTAGTGTGTTATATATTTATTGAGGAGCACCAATGTTTCCTTTGTGTGTAATCGAGAGAGAAGCGATAACAAATATTAAAATCCCACACAACATTAACAATGTGGTATATTTTTTATGTCACTCCGTAGATGGTGGACTGGATGTTATTAAGCACCATGAGGTGCTTTAATTTTTTATAATGCACCGTTAGTGTTAAACATATTTTTGTAAAAAGGCTATTTCAATTATTAATAAATGAGACAATGGGACATATGTGCTTTAGAGTGGCATATATGATACCATTTCATGCATATCTTGGAAGAAAAATGCAATGATGCATTGTCACGTCCCCACTAACCCCCTTAGGCCACGAGAGACCCTGATACATTTTTTTTTCATCCTAATCCGACTGATACACCCACACAGTCAGAATAGCTCGGATCCGCAATCCGCAACTGCAGATCCGCAATCCGCAATTGCAGATGCGGAAGTATGAAAATTCACAACCATAAACTTACCTTCCATAATCTGCAATCCGCAACGGAGGATCCGCAATCCACAACTGTGAATGCGGAAGTGCAAAACTTCATAACAGGAAACTTGCGGATCCGCAATCAGCAATCCACAACGGCCGATCCGAAATCCGCAACTGCGGATGCGGAAGTGCAAAACTTCATATCCGGAAACCTTACCTTTCCGCAATCCGCAATTGTGGGGGCGGAAGGTCAAATTTAAACCTCCGACAAATGTCATTTCCGCAATCCGCAATCCACAATTGTGGATGCGGAAGTGTGGAAGTCCAAACGTAACTTCGACTTCTATGTTTCCGCAATCCGCAATCCACATTGGGGATGCGGGCATGCGGAACCATACTCCTGCAAGGTAAATTTCCACATAGTCTTTTGAGGGGCATAACTTACTCATCCTTGGTCCAAATGAGACAAGGTTGATATCGTTGGAAATATCTTGACGTGCTCTATCTAGTGGTGAAATCCCTGCCCCATCTAAGCACTCATACCATTTTAAATTGCCCACTGAATTTCTCGTCCATAACTTTACTTAAAAGGCTTAATCCTTCTTCCTTCCAAGTCCTTTCTCCTTCGTCTGGTTTACAAGGGTTCCTATTCTCCCACATCACATTCCTGACTCAGATATGCTACACCTCATAGCCTTGAACTTAGTCCTGCTCATCAAGGGTAATATATATATATATATATATATATAAGTACAACATAAGCATAAAAGACAATATACAGAAGTATGCTCAATAAATCATGTAGGAAGGTCCATGCATCCATAAACACAAAGGTTCTGAAACATTAACCACCCTTCAGAGGAATTGTACTTAGACCATTTCCTCTAAACAGATCGAGGGATGACATGTAGGCAGTTAGCCCTATTCCTCAAGCATGACTACCAGCATAACAATAAGATGCAAGGTGCAGAAGCAAAGCAATAACATGCCCAGAACATAATACATAATACATAATACACATCTAGCATGCATCCAACATTCATCATAACACAACAACAACTTTGTTGAGATATTGTAACTTCAAAGAATATTATATTTGTACTTTATTATTCTGGAGATGTTTCATTCCTCCTTGAAGGTCTTATTGTATATCCGGAGATGTTTATTCCTTCGTCGGAATGTGGTAACTTGGGTTATTAGACTTCCCTAGCAGGGGTCAGCCCTGTATGTGTTATGTGGGTCAAAGGGTTATTAGACCACCCTAGAGGGGTCGGCCCAGTCAGCTGTAGTGGGGTATTTAACCCAATGGTTAAATATGAGCCTACATGTCTTGTGTAAAATACAAGTCGGAGTAGTGTATAAATAGAGGAGGTGTATTCCTCATTTGACACACACTCACTCACTTGAGAGAGGCGCACTTGTGGAGGAGAGGTCTGCTATGATGAAGGAGGAGATCATGTCTTTGGTTTGCATCTTTGTATATTGCTGGTCATCTATATTGAGGAAGCTTTACTGGGTTTTCTACCCCATGAGGGTTTCCCAGGATAAATCTGTGTCTCTTGTGTTTATGCTATGCTTGTTGTTTCTTCAGTGATCCTATATATGCTATTATTGTGAAATGAAATGTAATGCTGGTATTTTCTGTCTTAGCATATTAAATGTTAACAAACTTCAAACACAGGTTCATATACAAGCATAAGTATACAACCCTACCCATACAAAGCTTCCTATTGCTCCACTTCCGTATAAATTCATTCAACCAATAAATGGTATGTAATAAGCATAGTTATAAACACATAAGACATCCTTATTCCAAAACACCACAAGGAACTTATCTTTAATTGGAAACCACCAAGAAACCGGCTATGGACTGCAACATTCCATCCCAACCATAGATCTCTGCGTAGCCTCTATTATTTCAGAAATCAGAGATCACCCCTGAGTTGGGGCTATGGATCCACTAATGATCATCACTCGGACTCACTCATAACACTGGTTCACAGTCACTCAAGGCATTTAGCACACAGTGGGTTTGTCAAGCAAGTGGGAAGGCAAGGACTAGGTTCACTAATTCATTGAACTCAACCATACAGTTACAAGCATATCCCCTTGGATTCAGATATCCTAGGAACCCCCATCACCTCCAATATCAGCCTGAGTAAGGTACCCTTCTCTGCTACATTGTCCCTTGGGAACCCCTTCCCTCAGCACTGATCTAAGCAGGTATGGCTGGTCCTAAATTCTAAACCAATGGATGCTTGAGCTTTCACTGGTTCCACTCTGTAATCCAACTCTTTGATCCTTTTACCACTCCAATCCACTCTTGTATCTTTCTCAACATATTGCCATGTGAATCCCCTCGTGGATTTCCACTATCCGCTTCTAAAACATGGTTTTTTTGGTAATACTTGGCTCTGCGATTTATGCCTCCACAGAATTGTGACCTCTAGTTCTCTCTCCCCTCTAGCCTACGGGTTCATGAGTCTCCTATATGAATCCTTCCCTCTTCCCTAACCACGTGATATCAAATAGGTTGTGTGGATTCCCCAGACATGGAGTGGTTTACGGGGCATGCAAGCACATGTTGTCCCTTGTCATACGGGTTCGCAGGTTTGTTTCATACTCCATCGAATTCATGAGCTGATTTCTCAACCACTCTCTACGACTGAATTAATGTCAGCATGGGGAGTCATACGAATTCACAGGGTGACACATGGAAACATGGGTTCAATTCCCCCAACCCCCTTACCTTTCCCTAGTGGATACGCAACCCCTATTTCTCACGTTGCCTCCATAGCCAGTCCCTTAGGTGTTTTATTGAAATGTTATTATTTACATCATTTAAATTTCTTCATGGCTTAACATCCCATGAATAATCAACTGTCAAATACTTTCCTATGCAACTAAAACCTGAACGTCCACTAGTAGGGCCTTGGCCTTGAGCTCCACACTAGGGTGACACACATTACATACAATATTTTTATTGAGGCCAATAACCATAAGGGTCAAAATAGGGGTACTACAAATCCCCCTCCCTTAAAATAATACCATCCTCAGTGTTCCATTACTTAGGATTACATTTACAATTTATACATATCCAAAATTGCAAAAAATGTTGCAGGTTTTCCCCTGCATTGCATCCTTTTACTTGGAACTTCCAGGACCAAGTCCTTTGTCTTCCACAAGCTATCCTAGCTGGATGCAATCTTCCATCTCTGCGGGTGGGCATTGCTCCACAACAATCCCTTCTTTTTACTTTCTTCTCAACTGATCTACAAGCCTGAAATCTTCATGGTTGCTAGCTTTCTTGTTGCTTCTTGTTGGGAAGTTGCGGCGGCAATGCTCTCCTCCACATTTCCAACATTTAAGTGGCTGATTTATCTTTACCTGTTCACTTTCCTTGGAGCCTTCCTTCCTGGAACATTTATTAATGGGATGACTGGATGAATGCTTCTTCATCTATCCACTGTCATTTCCACTGTTGATGGCTTCTAGAATAATTTTTACCTTCCTTTGCAGGAAAATAGAGTCCTACAAAACCTAGTGGCTCATCTCATTTCGTTGCCTTTGCAGCTTGAGCATCTCTCCAAGATTCTCTTGGGTCTTGGCAATTATTTGGAGCAGATTTTTGGCCAAATCCAACAATCTCTGGTTTGATACCATGGTTAATGTGTACAACAGCCCACACTAGCTTGCTAGCTCCGTTGGTATTATAACAACTGCAACCAATTGCTCTCAATTTCTCACTTGTGAAATTCATCATTGCAATTTCTATTAGGCCAAGCATAATATAAACATTAAGATCAGTCAATCAGTTTCCAAATTGACATAGGGAGTTCATGCTTTATCCAAACACTTCCACATGTTTCATACTTTCCCAACATGCAAATGAATTCATTCATGTTCATCATTCCACAAGGAATTCATTAATTCAGCATTCACAATTATTTCCAGCAATTAACACAATCCTTTCAAGTCATGACATGCATCAAATTTTGTTTGTTTTTATACATGCATCAATAAAAGGAAAGAGAGAGCAGTAAGAGTTTTCTCCTCTTAGTCTTGTTCCATTTTGGAACCCACACCACCACTGTTGTTTTCATGCTCTTAGCCTCTTTCACTTCAACGTGAATGCTTGACTCGCCCTTCCTTGGCTATGACACTTAGTGTCTAAGGTTCGTCTAAGAACCAGGGAACCCTTCCCATTGTTGCCTACAGAACCTTTGGCTGCTAGGACCTACACAAGTCCACTAGCACCATTTTCCTAATTGTTTCTCATGTTGAGCTCTTCCAAGACAGTCACATGTCCACATGCATCCTTAGGATGCCTTCATATTCCTTGCTTCCAGTAATACCTACACTCAAACATTGAATCAATTCACATGTTTAGTTTATTTTCATAGGGTTTATCCTTAAGCAAGAGTTTAAGAAATCATAATCAAATCACATACACATGTATATTCATATTAAATAAGCAAGAAGCTGCAATATAACCAAATACATAGCTGCATTGGATGTCTTCACTCTATTCCACAGGCTCCTTCTTTGTTTTACAAGCCTTGGATTTCCCGTGGATACAATAATGAATGTTGGGTCAGCACGGAGGCTGCTCCACGACCATTTGAATAGGCAATGCCAAGCCAGTAGGTTGACAGGGTTTATCAGACATCCATTTTAGCAATATGCTAAGCTAGTACTCCGACTGGGTTTATCAAGTATTTAAGGAATGTTTGGCCATCATGCCAGCTGCTCCACAACATTAAGTAGTTAATTCCCAACCGGTTACTCTATGGATTTACCAAGCATTTGTAGCGCTCAACCAGTTACTCTCTGGATTTACCAAGCATTTGTAGCGCCCAACTAGTTACTCTCTGGATTTACCAAGCATTTGTAGCTCCCAACCAGTTACACTCTGGATTTACCAAGCATTTGTAGCGCCCAACCAGTTACTCTCTGGATTTACCAAGCATTTGTAGCGCCCAACCAGTTACTCTTGGATTTACCAAGCATTTGTAGTGCCCAACCAGTTACTCTCTAGATTTACCAAGCATTTGTAGCGCCCAACCAGTTACTCTCTAGATTTACCAAGAATTTGTATCCCTCTCAGGGTCCTTGATTCCTGCACTGACCAAGGTTTCCAACAAGAAATAACAGTGTATCATATTAGCTATTAAAATACTTATACCTGAAAGCTTCATTATTCCAAACAAGAATAAATTAAATTGAATACTTATATGTATTTTGCATTTCGTCTCTGGTCCATAGGGTCCTGCTTTGCTTTTGCAAGCCTTGGAATCGCCTATGGACTTGGATGTTTGGCCAGCGCACATGCTACTCCACAATATCAAGTAGTTTATAGTTCCCAACTAGTACACCTTCACGCCGACTGGATTTACCAAGCACTTGGTGGTGCCCAACCAGTCCCATACCTGGTTGGCCCTCTCCTTTGCTGAGCCAACACATCCGTCTGGGTCATCAGCCAATGGAAGGAAACTGTGCCACCGACCATATAGGTCAAGGCTCTACTACTCTGCCTCAGGCTTGCATCATTCTTTCACACGTGCCACAACCCTTCATGCGCATAACACCCTTCCCCACAACCCCTCACAACAACCTTTTCACTTTGCTTCTTCAATGTGCAGCACTAATTGCATTTGTTCAAGCTGTCAACACAAGCCGGATAAACAAGCTCATCAGTGTTGTTGCTCCCAAATTGTAAACATATTTTGTAACATTCACTATTAACTATTGAAACACCAGGAATGTGCCCATTTTCTTAGGGCATAATCAATATTGACAACCCTAACATAACCCAGCATCAGAAAATTGTGCATCCCTCACTGATGTGAGTCATGTAGGCCCCTAGTTATACCCAAGCAGTCTGCCATAATGGAAATAAAATCAAAACATGCTCTGCATAGTAATTCTGACAATTAGACTTGCATATATATATATATATATCATCCAGGTTTTACAAAACACTTATCCATTTGCAGATGTAGTCTCTCTTCACTTGTGAGGAATGGAGGATCCCTTCTCTGAGTTAACAGTCCCTCGGTTTGCCATCCCATTTCATTTTTACATTCTGTAACCCACACATGTATTTTTGACATAATCTTTACCATCTCACTCACATGGTTTACCACATGCAGTTCAACTGAGATATTATCAATATTTACAATGGCGTTTCACCCAAAACCCATTTCCAAAGCATGGGATCCTTCCCATGAAGTTTGGATTCTGCAGGCCATCACATATGGTCTTCTTGCAATGTGTCTTCCTGGTGCACTTATCAAATAGCCAAACAATCAACAGCATTTAACAATCAACCTCAAACCTGATTCTCATAATCAATTAATGGCATTAATAATTAAATTCAAACATGAATTTTACAGTTCTGTCTCCTACAAAATTGATTTATTTTAACCAAGAGACCATTCTCATATTGTTTGGTTCTTGTACATGGTAGATTTCAGTCTTTGCTATGGTCTTACCCACGCTGCCATACCCAAGACATTTCTTCCTGAAATCTGAAACTTATAGCAACAAAACACTTGTAAGTTTCCATGCATGTAACCTCTCCATTGTTATAACAGTAGAATAGTTACTGAAGTGATCTCAGAATTATAGCACTTCATAATTCAAACACTTTCAGCTGTTAACATTTCAAATGAAATGAAATACACACACACACACACACACACACACACACACACACACACACACACACACACACACACACACACAGAGAGAGAGAGATTTTACATGCATCATTTTCATAATAAAATTGCAAGACACAGTCGTCGCCTTATCCCTACAATCAACTCAAAAATTTAAATGCTCATTACTTCGCAGCCATATCATTTTTATGTAACTCTGTCCTTCCAACAGAGCACTCTGGTAGTCCTCTCATCATGACCACCTTTGTATAATATCCTACTGCATTCCCAGCAACTTATGAAATGATCTCATAATTACCACTAATTCATCATTTCATCTATTATTTAATTGCAATGAACATACATCGCAACCATGCATTCACACAATGCATCTCAACATGTGCACCTAAACCTATGCATGCACATTTACACAAAATTTTCATGTGCATTCACTTCATGCAACCATAGGTTTACAAATATTCTAATGCACACTTACCACTTTAAACACATATGGCCCTTACTTGCTTAGTTATTAAACTCATAACCAATCTATGCAAATGGAACGATGTAATTGCATATGAATGCATTCTAACATTTAAATAGTAACATGGTAGAATGTCCTTTTCCCTTACTACTCCATACCTTACCATGCCATGGTGGTATGGCATTCACATCAAGTGCATTCAACCTTACATTCATACCAGCTTATGATTATAAGGTATGGTTCAAGGGATTCTTACCCAATCCTTCAACACTTGTACCATCAGCACAAACATATCATACCTACATGGTTCCCATGAGTATTCTTGATGTTACCTGGTCAGCTTGGCTTCAAGGAATACACAATATTTTTTCCAATCCTCATGATCATAGATCTGCTGCACCAACCTTTCTTCATAAGTTTACTGGTCACATGCAACAAGATCATCAACATTTTCAACTAGGATTGAACCACAACAATTGTCATTAGTGGTTTATTGCATATGTAAAACATCACTAGCTTTAACAATCCACAATTCTCATATTCATGTACTATGCAATATCTAGCAATATGTCTACTAGTGCAGAATCATTTCAATTTATCTAATCACCTCACATTTTCGACATCTCTATGCTATGATTTTCTGTATATAAAATCATAAAATATAACGCAATATTAGAATGGGGTTAAGGAATTATCCCTTCAAATTCCCTTTCATAGCATCAAATTCTTCTTCCATGTAATAGTTGGTCCAATTGCATGGCCCGGTCAACCTTCCATTGCTCTCCTGGAGCACTGCAACAACTCTCATTGAACCAGGTTCACATGCTTGCTGCTGACGTTGCTTTCAGAATCTGTGGTCAAGTCCAACTCGGCCTCTCTTGGAATAACCTGTAAGCTCGTACTTCGGCCCATACAGCCCCAGTGTTGTAACTGAAGCTCTAATACCACTATGTCATGTCCCCATTGACCCCCTTAGGCCACGGGAGACCCTGATACATTTGTTTTTCTTCCTAATCCGACTGAATACACCCACACAGTCAGAATAGATTGGATCCACAATCCACAACTCCATATCCGCAATCCACAATTGCGGATGCGGAAGTGCAAAACTTCACAACCGGAAAATTACCTTTCTGCAATCCACAATGGCGGATCCACAATTTGCAACTATAGATGGGGAAGTGCAAAAATTCATAACCGGAAACTTACCTTTCCGCAATACGCAAACCACAATGGCAGATCTGCAATCCTCAATCCACAACTGCGGATGCAGAAGTGCAAAACTTCATGTCCGAAAACCTTACCTTTCCGCAATCCGCATATGCGGGGGTGGAAGGTCAAATTTCAACCTCCAACAAAGGTCACTTCCACAATCTGCAATCCGCAATTGCAGATGCAAAAGTGCGGAATTTCAAATGTAACGTCGACTTCTATGTTTCCGCAATCCGCAATCTGCATTGCGGATGCGAGCATGCGGAACCATACTCCTGCAAGGTAAATTTCCACACAGTCTTCTGAGGGGCATAACTTACTCATCCTTGGTCCAAAAGAGACAAGGTCAGTACCATTGGAAATATCTTGGAGAGATCTATCTAGTGGTGAAATCCCTACCCCATCTGAGCACTCATACCATGTTAAATTTCCCACTGAAGTTCTCATCCATAACTTTACTTAAAAGATTAATCCTTCTTGCTTCCAAGTCTTTTCTCCTTCGTCTGGTTTACAGGGGTGCCTATTCTCCCAGACCATAGTCTTGATTGGGATAGACTACACCTCTTAACCTTGAACTTAGTCCTACTAATCAAGGGTTATATATATATATATATATATAAGTACAACATAAGCATAAAAGACAATATATAGAAGTATGCTTAATAACTCATGTAGGAAGGTCCATGCATCCATAAACACAAAGGTTCTAAAACATTAACCACCCTTCAGAGGAATTGTACTTAGACCATTTCCTCTAAATTGGTCGAGGGATGACATGTAGGCATTTATCCCTATTCCTCAAGCATGACTACCAACATAACAATAAGATGCAAGGTGCAGAAGCAAAGCACTAACATGCCTAGAACATAATACATAATACATAATACACATCTAGCATGCATCCAACATTCATCATGGCACACCAACAACTTCAAACACAGGATCATATACGAGCATAAGTATACAACCCTACTCATACAAAGCTTCCTATTGCTCCACTTCTGTATAAATTCATTCAACCAATAACTGGTATGTAATAAGCATAGTTATAAACACATAAGACATCCTTATTCCAAAACACCACAAGGCACTTATCTTTAATTGGAAACCACCAGGAAACCAGCTATGGAATGCAACGTTCCATCCCGACCATATATATTTTCCTAGCCTCTATTATTTTAGCAATCAAAGATCACCTCCAAGCTGGGGATATGTATCCACTAAGGAGCATCACTCAGACTCACTCACAGAATTGGTTCACAGTCACTTAAGGCATTCAGCACACATTGGGTTTGTCAAGCAAGTGGGAAGGCAGGGACTGGGTTCACTAATTCATTGAACTCAACCATAGAGTTACAAGCATATCCCCTTGGCTTCAGACAACACAGGAACCCCCATCACCTCCACTCTCAGCCTGAGTAAGGTCCCCTTCTCTGCTACACAGTCCCTCAGGTGCCCCTTCTCTTAGCACTGATCTAGGAAAGTATGGCTGGTCCTGACTTCTAAACCAATGGATGCTTGATATTTCACTGGTTCCACACTGGAATCCATCTCTTTGATCATTTTCCCCCCTCCAATCCACTCTTGGATCTTTCACAACATCTTCCCATGTGAATCCCCTAACGGATTTCCACTATCCCCTTCTAAAATAGGGTTTTTCTAATAATACTTGGCTCTGCGATTTATGCCTCCACAAAATCGCGACGTCTAGTTCTCTCTCCCCTCTGGTCTACGGGTTCGTGAGTCTCTTGGATGAATACCTCCCTCTTACCTAACCATGGGATAGAAAGCAGGTTGCACAGATTCCCCATGCATGGAGTGGTTTACGGGGCATGCAAGCACAGGTCATCCCCTGCCATACGGGTCCGCAGGTCTGTTCCATAATCCATCGACTTCATTAGCCGATTTCTCAACCACTCTCTGCGACTGAATTAATGTTAGCATGGGGAGTCATACGAATTCACAGGGTGACACATGGAAACATAAGGTTCAATTCCCCCAACCCCCTTACCTTTCCCTGGTCGATACGTAGCCCCTATTTCTCACATTTCCTCCATAGCCAATCCATTAGGTGTTTTATTGAAATGTTAATATTTACATCATTTACATTTCTTCATGGCTTAACAACCCATGAATAATCAACTGTCAAATACTTTCCTATGCAACTAAAACCTGAACATCCAATAGCGGGGCCTTGGCCTTGAGCTCCACATTAGGGTGACACACATTGCATACAATATTTATATTGAGGCCAATAATCATAAGGGTCAAAATAGGGGTACTACATGCATATTCAAAAAGTTTAGTATAATATTCTCATTTCCTTTGTTTGAGGATGATATTTTCATATATGAAGTGATTACTTCATATTTTATAAAACCAAATTGAGACCATTTCATACACAGTTGGGAACAAATATTTCAATTATTAATAAATAAGAATGGTCATTTAATATAATTTATTATGTTTTATACATATGTGTGTGTGTGTGCCTAATGAAAGTTGTATGTGAATTAGAGAGAGTAGTGATGATAATGGTAGGAGCAGAAATTGCAGTGGGTTGACCCATACAAATTTGTATGAGACTTTAAGGCCTAGTAGAGGGAGAGGGATCCCCCCCCTCACCTTTTCTGTATTCATTTGGAGTAGCTCCCCTTCCATTTTTTCCTCATCTCATTGGTCATCCCAAAGCACTATGCTTGGTGTATCATTGATTTGAACGATGTACTTGATGGCATAATAGAATGACTCATATACTATGAACCTCTTTCCCATATACCCTTTGAGAGTTTCCCGTTGTCAAAAGATTCCTTTCAATTTTTTCATGTACGTCTCTAAGAAGAACATCTAATGACATGATACCACCCCGACTAATTCAACCTCATTAACTAGGTGAATTAGAGGATGAACCTGCAAGTCCAAGAAACTTATGGGAAATTCCTTCTCAAACATACAAACAATATCAACTATCTCTTGACAACATTGTGGAATTATGATAAACACATTTGGAGCAAGATTTGATTATGATTAACATTCCCCATTCATGACAACTTCACACATCTCCAACAAGTTGCAAATATTAAGAAACTTCACCTTTGTCATGGACTTGGTGAAGATATCAACAACTTGTT
Organism: Larix kaempferi; assembly: GCA_027924585.1. Taxonomy (NCBI): domain Eukaryota; kingdom Viridiplantae; phylum Streptophyta; class Pinopsida; order Pinales; family Pinaceae; genus Larix; species Larix kaempferi. The sequence goes on along the minus strand of BSBM01000012.1, from coordinate 6,891,486 downwards.
GTTTAATGGGACAATACCCCAAGTTAATAACACCATCTACAAATGGGTAGTGAATGTAATGGGTATAAAGGTTTATGAGATTGGTTTGGAGTGGTAAAATAGATTATATCCAAGATAAATATCACTTTGATTGTCACATCTCAACTTAGTAGGTGCATTTTGAACCATTCTAAGATTAATAAGGACATGTTGGATCCACATGACTTCTTTAGTTTATTCCTTAACTTCCCTACACTATGGTACAAAATAAGAAACATAAAGTGTTCTCAACTTCCTACTAGACTAAGAAATTGGACCTCAATTCATATCCTGCAATAGATCAACTACCATTTTTATCTCCTACTCATTAGAATCTACATAACCAAGGAGTGAAACAAAATAGTCACGAGAATAAAAAATTCCATAATTGAGAGTTGCATGAAGCTATCCGAGAATACTTTTAGATGCTTTCTAATTAATTTCATGAGGCTTTTGCATGAACCTAAAAACCATACTAATAACAATTGAAATATCAGGCTTACTATAAATCAAATAAATCAAACTACCAACAAGTTGGTGATAGAGTGTGACATCAACAAGAGGTTATTCACAATGAACTATTAATTTGACTCCCGGAAAAAATGGTGTTGGTGAAGGGTTACAATCATTGATCTATAAACAAGAAAGAAAATACAAAGCATACTTAGTATGAGAAAGGAATATCCCATCCACCATATGCAAAACTTGAAGACCCAAAAATTAATTCAAAAGGCATAAGTTTGTCATCTCAATTTTTTTCATTATATTGTTTTTGTTGGCATAGGACAGATCGGCTGGAAGTGCGGAAGCCGATAGATGTGAAAGGGTCATCCTACAGAAAAAGGACCTTTCGCCACATTTTGAGGAAATATAAGAAGTATTAGATTAGCTGAGTCAGTCATGTGGACCATATTGTAATAAGAGACAAAAATATAAATAGAACAAGATTGTAAGCCTAAGGGAAGCTAAGTTTTGGAGATGAATGCGATCTTTTGGATTCTGTTGTATCTGCGATAGGAATGACTTGACTATTCTCTATGAGGTTTGTTCCGCAGATGTTAATGAATGAAAACGTTTGGTTATGAATTATGTTGTTATACAATGATGGGTTATTTAAATACTTTGTGTTGATTTGTGTCGATACACTTTGTTGGTTAATGTGAATGTGCGGTTAAATATGCTTGAAATATATATGCGAATGATGAATTAAGGAGAATGTGGTAAATATTGTGATCTCTGGGTAACTGTGCACATATCTTCTCCACAACTGCGGAATCTTGGTTCCTGCAGCACCCTTATTCACTTCGGGTGAGACCTCGTCTGCATCGCAGACGTTGCTGGAAGGGTAACCCCTTTCCGGGCCAGTGCATAAGGGCTGTTGGTATTTGTTGACAACAGTGTGAACCCCTGTCGAGAAGAGTTGTGTCAACAAATGGTTCCGTTGCCGGGACCCTAAGTGAAAAGAATGGGATATGCTATGGCACCCGAAAAAACCAGAGATCCAAGAGTGGTTTGACAAAAGAGCAGAAGAATTCATAGGAAGTGAGAAGAGGAACCCTAAATAGACAGTAATCGAGTGGTTACAAAAATACGTATACTCGGATATACACAAAATTTTCTTCTGCGAATTCCCAGTTGTATTGCATGAGTGGCTGGCGCAGTTGATGTATCACAAAAACCACTGCCAGAAGACTACACCAGAGTGATGGACCCCAGAATTGGTGCGATAGCTGAAGTAGGTTAAAAACAAGGTATCACGAGCTATTGACTTTTGGGTAGAAAACATCCTTGAAGGATACATAATTAAGTTTGCAGTGGATACGATCAAATCATACAGCAACGTGGAAAGAAACTTCTTCAGGGGACCAAGGGGAAGATTCTTGTCATCACTAAAGTTGTGGATTAAAATGCTGGTATGCGAAAAAGGAATATTAAGGATTTCTGCTGATGAGTAGAAAACCTGGTGTGCGAGGGTGAAGGTACTGCATACAGGTGGGCCTGACGAAAAGATATGGTAGATGGACATGAGCGACAACGAATTGGAAAGGGAAGCTAACAAAGAGTGTTTTCTCCTGAGGAGTGGAGTAATATTCTGGCATCCTGAGAAGAAGAAGAGGACTGAGAGAGAGTCTCCTGAGAGGACCGGAACAGGAAGTCACGAGGTAGGACCACAAGGAAGGAAGTGCCCTTACTACGAGGAAGACGTCAACTAGGATACTCCAGAGGAAGAACAAGGTCAGGTCATAAGTTACCATGTACCTCCGACCCCACACACTACTCCAAATTTTATAGGATGAAACCAAAATTATTCGCGAAGTTTCCCTACTTGCAGTGCTAAGAGTAGTCCTTCGGTAAACAACAATACTAGTGTTAAGATGGCAGATGAGGCAAAGATGCCTACATTTAAAGGAAACGGGATGGAGGATCTTGAACAGTATTGGTTTGTATTGGAGGCAGTATGGACCGTGAAGTAGGTTCAGGATGAAGTGATAAAATTGGGACAGCTAGCGATGACCTTGAGGGGTCGTGCATTAGACTGGTACATGAAATTTGTGAAAGTTTCGACGGGAGCAGCAGCGAGAACGTTGGCTGAGATTAGAACTGCGATGATTGACAAGTTTAAAAATCCAAAATCGGAGTTGCAATATGTCACTGAACTTAAGGAAATTAAGCAATTTCCAAATGAATCAGTATGGGATTTTGATCAGCGTTATAAGACGCTGATAGCGAAGGTGAGTTTTTTGGTAAATGAATTGCAACATAAAGAATGGTTTATCGCAGGACTGGTACCGTACATACAAGGACCACTGATGTAGAAAAAGGTTGCGACACAAGTGGATGCGCTGGAAATCGCAATGAGATTGGAGGCTTCACCTATTGGCGACACAGGGATCGGCATGGATAGAGTACAGGCGCAGATGGCCAATCCAACACTCCAATTAGAGGATATCAAGAAGGGCAAGGAGAATCGTGGAGACGTATGGTGTACCAGATGTAGGACCGAGGGACACCATAAAGACAACTGCTCAGAGTTTCGGGAATATTTACAGTCAGGGGCCCCAAACCCCCTTCGACAAGAAGGAATGCCATGGTGTACGTTATGCTTGACCAGAGGACACCAGCCCGAAGAGTGCGTATACCTGCAAAAGACGGTGTCGAAACCAATGAACTTATACTGTAATTTCTGCCGATCGGTGGGACATGATGAGAAGAACTGCAGGGCCTATGACCTGCTGCAAGAACAAACGGCTGACGCATACTTTATGAAAGGGGAGGAACCGTTGCTGATGCAGCAACACCCACAGTACAACCAGCAGTATGACCAAAAGCAATATAGGCACCCGCAGTATCCCCCACCTCCATATGGACAGCCGCAATACGAACCACAACAGTATCAGCAATCGCAGTATGGGTAACAGCCGTATCAACAATATGGACCACCGCATGGAGGCTACGGTGGAGGCTTCCACGGAGGAAGAGGTCGGGGAGGAGCCGTTGGCAGGGGACGAGGCCCAATCACCTGTTATAATTGTGGTCAGCAGGGGCATTATTAGAGAGACTATCCGAACCGTACATCGCAATGCACATACTGTAACACTGCGGAACATGGTGTTGAGGACTACCCCTAGCTTATCATAAAATGGAAAACCAAACACTCAGAATGCTCCATCTGCCGTACAAAGGATATCGACGAAAGCTAGAAGTCGCTCAACGACAGTAGAAATAGTAACGAGGGGAGGAGCGGTAACATGTAACGATAAGGCAAACCTAAATGTTAGACTGACCCAACCACAGAGGAAAAAGGTCCCTTTCGACGTTAACGCCGAGAAGGAGGTCTTCTTAAAAACACAAGAGGCAATAAGGAATCAGAGATAGTCCCTTTTTGAAGAAGAAACTTATGATATGCTGCCAACATTCGGTTCAACAAAGACTCAGCAGAAGGAAAATACCCTGGAATTTTTTTTAGAGAGTTGTATGACCTTGGCTAAAGATCCGGACGCATTAGAAGAAATAGCTCATATACTGCGACGACAAAAAGGGCCACGATTGGAACAGCGAGTCAATCGGATACATAAAATAAAAATAGGTCGGGAGATGCGGATGTCAGCACAAATAGATGAGTTTTATGTCGACTCCCTTATCCTAGACCTAGGGTCAGATGTCAATATCATGACTAAAAAAACGTGGGAAACGATGGGGAAGCCACGGATGACCTGGTCACCAGTACAACTGCGATTGGCGAACCAAAGCAAAGTCGCTCCGCTTGGACGGGTATGTCAACTACCGGTTGAAATTGAAGGGCTCCAAACGTATGCGGATTTCGACGTCATTGAAATTGTGGATGACACCAGTCCCTACCTAGTACTATTGGGTATAGACTAGGCTCTGGAAAATCAGGATATCATTAACTTTAAGAAGAGAATAATGTCTTTTGAAAACCATGAGCTGAGAGTCATCACACCATTGGGTCCAGCGTAATGCAAACGCTACACAGAGTCAACCAGGGAGGAATCTACGGAAGGGGACAACCTATACAACATCTCAGAGGACTATCCTAACCCCACCACAGATGGAGATTTAGAATGGCACAGTACTAGTTCGGTACTCTCCGACCCGGATGAGGCCTTGGAGAATTAGCGGAATGGCTTACACAAAGTATCCTTTTGAAGATGTGCACATATAACACAGTCATCCCGAAGGGAGGCCACAACGAAGTACGGAAACACTATAGAACCACATACAGCTGACATAGAGCCAAATGTCCCGGAGACAATGCCCAAAGAATTTCACACCAGTCCAGTAGACCATGGCCTCAGGACCACCATGACACTCGAATTCAAAAACAGTCACACCAAGGTGACAATAATGACCGACAGAATTCTGCGACCCTTAGTAACTGAGAAGATAAACATTGGGTCGGAGGGAAATCTGAAGTTCATGAAATTCAAGGACCATCAGGACGAGCTGGTCATCGCACCAATAACTGACCACCCGCAGAAATCCCAGGACCAGGTTCTTACAGATGCTATAGCGCCTCTTCCAGAAAACACACCAAAACAGATTCAGCAACGATCACCCATAGCCACAATCGGACGAATCGCTAGAGAGCCACAAACGCATGAAATCCTGAAGTACCCAACAACGACCCACTAGAACTTGCGAAGGGTATTCATAGTAGAGCAACCAAATGTATGACGATGTATTTCCGCGGTGATACCCGCCGTAAGATTAAAAAAAAATGAGTATGATGAGACAAAGCCATCACATGAGCGAGGAATAGGCGATGGTCTAATCCAGCATTTAAAGCAATAAAGACCATGCCAAAACCAAGACACTGGGAGTTAATACCCCGCATTGGCGAGTGAATTGCCGAATCCCAATGGGGATTGGCAATAATGACCTCGAAACACCCGCACACCACCGATCGATATATAGTAGGCAATAAGGGAACATGCCGGCCACTGTAACATTCCCGGAGATGGATGGAAGTATATGTGTCTAGCACCATCACAGAACGCCCACAGGCCACCCTAATTGTTTAGGAGGAGCCCGAAGTTATGTCATCAATCCTGCAGAAGAAAAAACGAAGTGCGACTCATCCCCTTGATTCCGGTCGGGAGACGAAGAAGGCCACTAGGGCATCCACCAAGAATAAGGATGGCGATGGAGGATCCGCAGTTTTTGAAGATGTGCAGGAGGGATACGACGGTCCCATGCTAGCAGAATATGTTCCGCCTCGTCGAGAAGGGGCGCCCATACCTCGGATCACTAAAAAGGAAAAGTACACCATTTCGGTCACACTGGTACCCACAAGGGTCAAGACCATTGGGGGTATCACCATCAAGTTATGGAAATTACAATATACTGACCATGATATCGTGAAGTTTCAAGAATATGCAGAAGCTTACGAGGATGTTCCCCACACAGGCGGCCCAACCATGAAGGAACCGAGGGAGTGGGCACAAGGATTGGCACAATTAAGATTGCTGGGCGTCACTCTTCTACCACATTTTGGGTGCCTACCACAGGTCAATGCATGTGTCAAACAGCTCCTTGCATGTTTCCATGACTGCTCCCTATGGATGTATGAGTGAATCCCAGTTACCGTCGACCTCATCGCTGCAGTCACTGGCTTACCACAAGAAGGGGCTGATCCGTCATAGTTTTTCTAGGGGAAGGATAACAATAAGAAAGTAGCTGAGCAGTTGGTCTTGAAGTATGGGGTACGAAAGGATTCCTGAGGCTACCTGATTCACACAATCAACAACCAAGCGGTCTGAGTTGCAGCAAAAATATTGGTGGTTAAAGTAACAAGGAAGAACTGACCACTGCAATGCAATTCAGGGGTCATCGGGGCCACAGAAAGATGCACCTTAGGAAAAAGACTAAACTGGGCTCAATTTCTGCTACACGAATTGATAGAGGATGTATACGATGCCCAGGAGCATGGGCACCCGTTCACATAGTCCTGGTTACTCATCCTGATTGCCTTAAAATCATGGAGGGAACCAGATGAATACTAAGGGGTGAACCTCACAGAACCGCGAGTATGCGACGGTGCGAGGTACTAGAACTTGTGGGCAACCACCAATAAGGTTCGCCAACATGAGAACACTATCCATTTCTACATTTGGCTCGAAAGGATGCGAATGGATGCAATGATGATACCCCAGATCACACTACTGGAGGCGACGAAGTATCAGTCCATCTCCCAAATATCGGTTGAAATACACACAATTTACTTTCGAGCACATGCAGATCCGACCAAGCAATGGGTGAGGACACAGTACAAGTTCAACGAAGTCGAGCTTGATAACATCGTCGCCCACTGGCCTGAAGAATGGAAAGTCTCGGCAGACCCGCAGGATATCGTAGCGGCACAAACCGCAGGACGACGGGAACCGCCCAAAATCGAAGAAGCTTTTGGAAACTCAAAGAAGGATTAGTAGACCCCCATGAAGGATCAAGCGATCGACTCGAATCATGATGGGGCCTCAACCGTTAACACCCCAACGGACTTGGAGCTTGACCTCTAACAGGAAGAAGGACGGACAAAGAACATAATGGACCAGAATGAGAGGAATACATGCACCGGGCTCACTACGTAGCAGGATGACAGTCTGGTAGATAGTATTAGGCAGGTCATAGCACACAACCGCCGGAAGGCCACAAAGAACTCCGTAGACAATTTCCAGTACATCAGGGACTTTCTGAACACAATAGCAAATACAATAATTAACATCAGGGTACCGCATGGCGATTTCAACTAGAACCAACTAAACCCCAGAGTTGAAGTTGCCATAGGAACCCAGTAGTGCATTGTCCAGGTCGAAACCCATGCCTTCTTGACAAGAGACGACGCCTTGGATATTGAGATTTGGAAGGATGACTTGGCAATGGTTGATTTCAACCTACTCCCAATGTTAACCCTACACCGTGTCCAAGCGGCAGCAAGTGTAGAGATCCATGACCGCGAGGTAACAATACACAATAAAATGGTTGAATACATGAAGCAACTGCAACACAACGAGATCAAAGTAGAACACCTTCAGGCCAAGTATACCACAACTATCACAACAAGAGCACAAGTAGTTGCAGAAAAATATCGGTTGGCAGCAACCCTGGCAGAAAAGGAGAAGGTTAGCCAAGAGCAAACCCTGGTACTCGCTGAGCAGACTACCGACATTACGACAAAAGAAAGGGTCGTAGAAGAATGGAGAAGGGTGGAGAAAGAATTGGCGCAAGCTTGCACAACAGCATCGCTAGATTCAGATGTTGACCCGGAGGCTCGAGCTGTCATGTTAGGTGTCGCTATTACTGAGCTCCGGAAAGAAATTGCAGAGCTTCAGATCAGAGCAACACCCAGTACACCCCCGACACAGGTTCAGAATCGCTAGGCGGTGATAGAGGAAGTGGCGATAGAGATTCAGGAACTAGAACAGGCAACACAAGAAATAGCAGTAAGCCTCACAGAATTTTGGGACAGCCTAGTCGACGATGACCAGCTAGCTGCTTTAAAGAAGGCACTCCGTGAAATCGAGGAACAGATGGAAACATTCCAAGGATCGCTTAAAATGACACCTACAATGATATGGATGATGAGTACTGTGGAACTCTAGAGTATGAAGTAATAGGAAGAAAAGGCTGATGAAAGGAAGCAACGCCGAGCGGCACATTTGAATGAGCTTCAAGCAAAGGCTGAAACCCTCATCGCAAGAATAATTCCAGATATGAAACAGGTTTAAGAACAGTTGAAGGAAGTCCGACAGAAGGTATGCGACCACCCCACACAGCAGCAGGTAAGAGAAAGTACACAGCTCCGTGACTCAGTCAAAGACATAGTCAACCAGATCCGGGTTGCATACGAGGATTTTCAACAATAGTACAACAGACCAATAGTTTCCAGTTGAAGTGGCTTGGGATGAGCCACAATAGTGTGTTGGGGGCCTGTTGGCATGGGACAGATCCGTTAGAAGTGCGGAAGCCGATGCAAAAGGTTCATCCCGCAGAAAAAGGACCTTTCGCCACGTTTTGAGGAAATATAAGAAGTATTAGATTAGCTGATTCGGTCATGTGGACCAGATTGTAATAAGAGATAAACATATAAATAGAACAAGATTGTAAGCCTAAGGGAAGCTAAGTTTTGGAGATGAATGCGATCTTTTGGATTCTGTTATATCTACGATAGGAATGAATTGACTATTCTCTGCGAGGTTTGTTCCACAGATGTTAATGAATGAAGATGTTTGGTTATGAATTATGTTGTTATACAATGATGGGTTATTTAAATACTTTCTATTGATTTATGTCGATACACTTTGTTGGTTAATGTGAATGTGTGGTTAAATATGCTTGAAATATATATGCGAATGATGAATTAAGCAGACTGTGGTAAATATTGTGATCTCTAGGTAACTGTGCACATATCTTCTCCACAACTGTGGAAGCTTGGTTCCTGCAGCACCCTTATTCACTTCGGGTGAGACCTCGTCTACATTGTAGACGTTGCTGGAAGGGTAACCCCTTTCCAGGCAAGTGCATAAGGGCTGTTGGTATTTGTTGACGACAATGTGAACCCCTATCGAGAAGAGTTGTGTCAACAGTTTTTTAGTTTCCGAATTAATAAAATATTGTTTCCTATTATAATCAGATCATCCACAAAAAAAACAACCATGAGGAAATTATATTTGGTGAATTAAGCATACAAATTAGGATCAAAACTGATATGAGGGGAATCTATAGCAGAGCTGAAGAGCTAGGCTTAGATATCCAAATTTACCAATGGATTGGTGGATTCCATTGTCAGAGATATGAAAGAATTAGATCAACAATTTCCCTAAGATCAAAGCACAATTTCCAAAGAGTTTGAGTTTAGGTAGGAAGAATGAGGATTACATGTTGCAGTGTGCCATTTGGTGAAACCTTTCCTTGTTGTTGTTTTCTACTTACAGCTCCCTAAATGCTCCATGAAACCTACACATTCATCCACAACATGATTCTCTACTCTTCTAATAACAAAACTTAAAGGAATTAGAGCTAGATCTACTATCCTAACAATCAATTAACACAATTATTAGGGGGGGAATTGAATTCATTCATATTAAATCAAAGAATGGAAATCTTACAACCTTTGTCATTGAGGTGACTTTCTCCTCCTTTGTCTAGAGCCATTCTTTCACCGTTCAAGCCCTTGATCACAAAAAGCTCCAAGAAAAAGAGTTCCTTGCTTCAATCCTTCATCATAGATTTGCTCTTCTCATGTGTGTGTAACTTCACCCCAAATTCTTTCTTATATAGGTTTATGTCGCTTACCCATCCATCATTTCGACCGATAGAGGGGGACATGAACAAATTATGGGATTCTAAATTTTTCCCAATGGCCATATTACAAATTTATAAACTTTAAAAATGCAGGTGTAGATGCAAAAATAAATACACAATGGAAATAATGTTATCCACACACATGACACATGTATTTACAAGAATAATTAGCACAAGCATAATAATAAAATCATTGCACATAAGATACAAAGAGAATACTTATATTTATGCAAATAATATCCATGAAATTGGTTGTGTAAGAGCGATTTTCCACCCAACCATAGGAAATTTGTCCAACATATACAGTTTTTGTTGAGAGGAAACCCCCAAGCTGGGCTATGAGGCCACTGGGGTGAATGTAACACCTACAACCTTTTCTATCTCTCTCTCTCTCTCACCCCAAATCCCATTCTACTCTCCTTGCTTAGCCAAATGCTCATATTGAGCTCTACATGGATATCACTCATCCATCACAACCTTGAATCCAACAATACCTACCCCACATAACACCCTTCTTAGCTCAGGAATCCTCATCATCGATCCATGGCTCTCTTGGGTGATCCATATTTCCATATGCTTACCAGTGTGTGCATAAAAGGAGTCCAACCTGCTATATGGTCTTGGAGAACCACCTGTCTCATTAATCCATGGATTCTCAAGCATACCAAAGCAATATAAATCAATGGGAAAAGGTTCATATCCTTCCTAACCTCAATGCTCACCTGCAACCATATCTTTTCCTTTGAAATTCACAGCTCTAGTTTCAAATTTGAATTTCCTGGGTTAGAAACAGTTTGGTAATTGCTAGTGGCATGAACAACATGAAGGAAGAAACTCTATGTAGTGTATAAGTCTACATGATAATAGGAAAAAAATGAGAGAATGACTCCAAAAGATAGGAGGGAAGGGTGACAAGAAAACTAACATAACTTCTTACCATAGAAGAAAAGAAACCCTTACAAATGTCATAAAAAGATATCCATCCCATGCTTCTATAACTACATGAGAGCACTTTCCACACCAACCTCACACATGCATTCAATGATTGGATTTAATAGTCAAAATGGAGTAATTGGCTCATTTAAAACACATGGCGGCAATTAGATGAGTTCTAAGGTTGACACTTGGAAAAAGGATTTGATATCCCATAGGCCCCCATTTCTCTTCCCCTCTAGTGGAATCATAACGCCTCTAGTGCTCTTTACACAACCATATTGGACCATTTTATTATTCTTGCATTCATAATATTTACATAGCTTTCGAGTTAGCATGGCAAGCCAACTATATGGTTCAAATAAAAATATTTACATCATACATGCCTAGCCACTAGTTGGGCCTTGGCCTTGAGCTCTGCACTAGGAATCCATACTAGCATATTTACATCATTTACATAATTTTGATTAAATACATCCCAAGTCAAAATTGGGGATATTACATTTTAGGATTTGGGTGATGAGGGATTCTTAATGTGGGATTGGAATTTCAACTTAATTTCCTCAATTATGCTCCTTTCTATAGTTTTAGGCATTTGCATAATTAATTGAGCTTTTCATACACAAAATACATATGTCATGTATTTTCCTTCCACTTTAAGTTTGTGGAGACTTGATCTTAGCTTTTAATAGGCCATTCAATCACTACATTTTCCCATTTCTGGATACATGGGCCTTCACTCACACCTTTCATCTAGGAAAGTAGTGGTTAAATTAAGATATCTTATCTCTTTCATGTGCTTCATCTATGTCTTCATGTTGTAGGTGAACATTAGATTATACTTTCGGCCTACACTGTTAAGGGTGTTAAATTGTTTGTTAACAGATGCCCTTTAATGTGTGAGGTCCTAAATGATGCTATGGGAAAAATACATTATCTCTTATACTCTTTAGTGATCATGGCTAAAGGGTAACTGAGTAGGATCATGGATGTAGGATTTGGACAGCACCTGCAAGCAAAATAAGACAATTTCCCAAATATATAATATCTTCCTGAGGCAGGTATACCCATGCTTAGCTATAAAAAATCATGGACACGAATAATACACAGTGGATCCATGCCAAAAGTACCTCTAAGAAATGTAAACATGCACTTTGATAAGTGTGCGATATCAAGGTCTTCATGGTACTTCAACATGGTAGTTTAATCTTGCGCAACTCAGGCGCTGCATCAATGCTTGATACAAATTTTTTTCCTAAGGTCTTCAATGCAAACCAACGATAGTACAAGTTTATATCATGAGGATAAATGAGATGATGTTGAGCATTGTAAAACACCATCTAATTACTGGTCATTGATGTATACTATTAACAAATGATAGGAGGCCCATCAATAATGATGATGGAATCCAAGTACAATCTAGCAAGTGTGAATAGATATTCTGATGTCAAACACTTGTAGAATTAAATAATTAGGGGTCATTGATGTATACCCATTGTCATTTGAAAGAAAAAATGGCACTAATGACTACAAGATCTAAGGTACTCCAGGGTTCTTAGATCCACTTCCTAGATGGCGATTTAGTGTCAATAGGAAGAGATATGTCAAAGGGAGGGAATTGATGCATCTCACATCAACCGACACGAAACAAATATCAATAGTTTGATATAACTTGGTAGAGATACGGATTCAACAATGTATATTGACACAATGAAGGCCAATATGGTTGGTCACGAATATTTAAGGAATGGCCCACACTATTTTAACTTCCCTTGAATACATGGCATGACGCATAGTGACACTTGGAAACATAAGAATCAAGTAATTGACCTTTATTAAATCCGCCAATGCTAGATGCATTAATGAAAGCTCCATAGTTGTTGGGAAGCATAATCCATCGACAGATTTATGTTCAAATTACAGGTACATTTTCCTAAGGCAAATGTAAATGATGTAATGACAACCAATGCAACAATATGTGTCATGTTCAAGGGTGACAAGGACTAATTTTTTCCACTCATTCTACGATGGAATATGAATTGATTCAATTATTCCCATCTTTTATAATATTTTTGTATTTTTTAATTCGTAATACCTTTTTTATTTATTATCTTGAAAAAGAATAAAGAATGCTTTGGTACATTGGAGGAAACAAGTATGGGAAGGGCATGTGCCTACATTCTAGGGGCATGGGTCATCCTGAGGCAAAGATAAAATATTAAGAAGGGGTTGAGCTAGTTATGTACACTCTTATGGGTGTTTCCTCCATGGGTATGACTGTTTAATGCATGATTATATGTCGACGGATGGTAAAATAGAACCAATTAATTGCGGCTATTGATTGAGATATAATGGACGATTAGGAAAGGGGCAATGAGGTCTACTTCATACAAAATATTGAAAAAAAATATAAGAGGTGCATTAATCTTCATGGATTTTGGTTTATCTACAACAACCTGAATCAAATAGTTTGAACGTGTTAATGTCTCCAAGTCCTATGATCAAAACCAGTTATTACCCAACTATTTAGTCAAAATATAGGCTCAATAGATGTCTAAATTGTAAAAAGTAAATATTATGATTATGCATCACCTTATTTTTCAACGGGCTTGACTAAACATGTATGAGTAAAAGATAAGTAAAACACTCATTTTTTACCATTTTCTTTGTAGGAATAACCATTGGACGAGAGAATGCAATTTCTTCAATCATGGATTTCAAAAGATGTGATCCATTATTCAGTGATATTCTAGTTGTAGGTGAGTTTTCATGCAAGACTAGGGATAAAAAAAGTTAGGATATTTTTGAATTTTTTCAAATATTTCATATTTTTATGAAATTTTTTATTTTTATCTTGAAGAAAAAAAGAAAGAAAAGACTATGTTATTTATTTTTTGTGTGTGCAAAGTATCTAGAAATTTGACACACTTTTTGGGTTATGATGTAACCTATTTTGATTTATACGTTTGAGGGTTGTTTCATCTTTTACTTATGTCTTTTAAATGATGTGTTAAATTAAATTGGTATGGATCAATTACATGCTTTCTCTTATCAAAACAATGTTAATGACTGAGATGCCAATCAAGTACATAGTTAGCTAAAGAATTAGCTAGACTATTCAAACTCCTAGGAACATGGTATTTGATGAATTCAAACTAATGTTCCAAAAGGTGTACTTGAAAAAATTTCTAAACAGTATGGGATTTCAAACGTGATACTGGCCATTTAACTAAGATACAACCAACTGCAAGTCCATTTTGACGATTATTCATCGACTGTCAAGTGTGATGGCCTCAATAAGAAGGTCAATGACTATGGTATATTCTACAATTTTATTGGTCATAGATACAAGGAATGTGTATCATGAATTGAAAACCTGGATGGTAGGTGAGAGGATCACCTATGCAACAGAATCGATGTTCTAGGAGCCACAACTCGTATTGTCCGCATAACCCAAATGGATGAAGGTTTCTTGTGCCATATGCCAAGAGAAAATACCAAGCAAGATAAGCATTTGTGTGAAACAACTATTGTACAAAATTCTATATAGTAAATACCACATAATACAACAAGTGTGTGAGGAAATCAGCACCTACACGAAGTATTTATTCAGATATAGACCATTTATTACATCCAATAGAAGTTCCCCATCATAACTCACTACTTCATAAGAATCTCATTTTAACACAGTTTTGATAACACGTGGTCAAAACCATCTTGATTCAAATTTCCTTTCCCCTATTTTGTCATGGTCTTGGTCATAAAATAAAACCAATCGCATTTAGAGAAACTTGGGGATGGAAAGATTTTTTATATTAGGCCTTGTCATGTTTCTTATGTGATTCTACGTTCAAAGAGGCCTCTCATCAAGTTTCATCAAGATGATTAAGATGGAAGGGCCTCTCATCAAGTTTCATCAAGATGATTAAGATGGAGGTCTCTCTTATTTTGTAGAAGTGTGAGGTAGGATTTCAATAGCCAATTTTAATGATGGGATTTCACATTCAATTGGAAACACGTCTTCCTCTCTGAAAACCTATTGGAAAAGAGTGAAACCGATTGCAGTCTTAGCTAAGGTAAGGTATTCCCATAGAATGGAAAACAACATCAAGTGCCATTTATATTTGTTCCTTTTCACCATTCCTTTCATCATGGTCTTCAGAACCTTGTTGATGGTTTCTACTTGACCATTACATTGAGGATAATATGGTGAGGACAAATCTTGCCGCAATCCTAACCTGGCGGTGAGTCATACCATGAAGGAATTCCTAAAATGAGAGTCATTATTAGTCATGATCTCTTTCGGTATGCTAAATCTAGTTATTACATGATTTAACAAAAAATATGTTGCATTTTTTCCCGATTTATTGAATGTAGGCATCGCTTCAACCCACTTGGTGAAGTAGTCCATTGCCACTATGATATAGCAGTGGCTGTTAACAGAAGGAGGATTACATGTCATATAATAAATGGCCCACTTTGAAAATGGATCCACGGTTAACATAGGATGTAATGGATCAGGGTGAGCACATATTTTTCTTGTGTAAATTTGGCAAGGATGAAACTTTTCATGGAATTTATACAATCTTTAAATAGTGTGGGACAAAATTATCCTACACACCATATTTTATGGGTTGTTTCCAACCCTGAAAGGTGACCTCCACATGCTCCAATATGGAAATAATTTAACACTTGATTTGCCTCCGCATGCACTAAACAATGTCGTAAGATTGATTCAATTCCTTGATGGTACAAAGTATCCCCTTTGTTTATGTATATGTGTTCTTGATGTCGAATGCGACACCATTCAACACTAGAAAATTGAGCATTAATGATTTGGGTTTGGATATATACAACAAATTTTCCATACCATAGATCGAAAGTTGCGATGAGGAACATATGTTCAATCGATCATGATTCAATACTTATGGTTCCTTATTTATCGCATGGTAATTCAAACATTAATTCCACAAAAGTTAATGAATTCTTTGATTTGGCATTGATGAATTTGAGACCAAATTCCTACAGAATTACTGTCGATTTCGAATATTTTCCCCTGATGATCCGACGGGATAAAATTTGTTGCATGAGATTCATTTCTACCACTATGGTAGTTTTTCATGGAAATATGTAATGTCTGAATCTTTGGACAACATGCACCACTTCCAAGGCCAACTTCTCTACCTACAAATATCTATATTCAAGGTCAACAAGGCCCTTGTTGAGGAAGTATATAATGTGTTCCTGAGATAAATCATCTTCTTATACCAACATAATCCCTAAAGTGGATTATGTGGCTACCAAATACAATAAAAATCCTCTACTATAGTTCAAAGGACTGCGTACCGGGGCTGAGATCGAGGACTTTTTCAATGCATCAAATTATGAACGTTGAGCTTAGTCATCCCATATGAACGGTGTATCCTTTTTTAGGATATGCATGAAACCTTTAGCTATTTCAGCATAATTAGTGATAAATATTCCAAGGAAGTTTGTTTTTCCTTGTAGGATTTGAATCTATCTGATTTTTTTCAGGGGAAGAAACTATATTCTTGCCTCAACCTTGAGGGGATGTACCATAATCCCATACTTGGATACAATTAAACCAAGTAATCTCCAAGTAACCACACAAAAGATGCACTTATGTGGGTTAAACATAATGTTGTATTTACAACATTGAATGAATATGACATGGTTATGTGCACAATGTTTGACTCTTCTCTTTGATTTAGATACCAAGCCATCGAGATAAACCTCAATGATTTTCTTAATATCATGGAATGCATATGACATGGTCATTGAAAAGTGGCATCGAGGTTTTTAAGGACGAATGGCATTTTCGGATATGCAAAAGTGCCCCATGGGAAGATGAAAGTTGTTTTTATGTTGGTCTTATTTTTTAATATGAATTTGGTTGTAGATGGAGAATCCATCCATGAAGGAAAATATTTATTTACCATCACATTTGTCTATAATCTAATTGATAAAGGGTGTGGAATAATTGTCTTTGTGGAAATCCAAATTGATATCCCTAAAGTCAGTACAGACCGGAATTTTTCCTTTCTACTTATCAATGAGAACATAATTGGATACCCATTCAGTTAAAGGAACATGGTATATGGATCCAACTTTTATGAGATTTTCAAATTCTAGTTTGATGGAAACCGGTTTTTTGGGATTAACTGGACATAAATTATATTGCACAACTTTAACATTTGCATGGGTATTTATCGCATGTTCAATTATAATAGGATCGATCCCCAAAATTTCTTCATATGACCAAGAAAATACATCACAAAACTCTTTGAATAGAA
Organism: Larix kaempferi; assembly: GCA_027924585.1. NCBI lineage: Eukaryota > Viridiplantae > Streptophyta > Pinopsida > Pinales > Pinaceae > Larix > Larix kaempferi. The sequence continues at coordinate 6,874,399 of BSBM01000012.1, read as the reverse complement.
CATTATATTGCACAATTTCCTCCAAGGAGAAATCAACACCTATATTGATATTTTCTACGATGCCAGGCTTGATGGATATGTTGATGGGAATGGTTTTCAAAATGTTTGTCAATCTCCCTTCAGAATGCACATTGTTTCTTTGGATGGGGCATTGGTAACTTTCCTTATTGTTATCAAGGGTGATGTTTTCAGGCTTAAACTCTATTGAATTTGTCTTAGGAAGAAATGATGATCGATGGTGCATGTCCTCCCAGGGTCGTTCAATGATCATGACTTCGAGGATAGCTTCATCTGATGAGAAAGTTTGGTCCAAGATTTCATGAGTAATAGGATTATTGATGGCCCATATGGGCAATGTGTATGGGTCATATTCCTCCCATGGGGAAGGATTTTGATCCAAGTCTTCCGAAGCCATTTGGATAGCTTAGTATGACACTTCTATGTCAAATAAGGGTATACTACTCTTATTTTTACCTGTTACAAATATTTGGGCAGCATCTTTATCATTTTGGACTAATGGGCCCTCTGTTGAGACTTCGTTTGATGAAGTGGAGCCATCCCTTGGAATGGAATTAGAGAAAATTGATAATGGAAAATAACCCTTTGATCTTATGGTGATGTAATATCCCGATTTTGATCCCATTTCATTTAACATGTAAATCATTAGAGGAAATTTGAGGTCTAAAATAGGCCTTATAAAAAATTGTGCCATGGATGAGTTGGATTTCTCAAACCAATAGAATTTCAATAACTTTGGTCAACCATTATGGTTGAGTTGGACATAAGAAGTTAAAGATGCTTATGTGTCATAATTTTAATTGACAATAGCGAACTTCATATAACCCTCACCTTGGTTAAGATTTTGAAAAGTTTATCTCGAAATATGATAAATATACTTGAAATAATAAATATAGAGTATTTTATATTATCACTACTTATAATTTTGTTAAAATATAAATCTCACATTAATTAAGATGATAGTGGAGTATTTTTGAAATAATAAATATAGAGTAATTTATATTATCACTACTTCTAAATTCTTTAAAATATAAAGCTCACATTAATTAAGATGCTAGTGGAGTAATTTTGAAATAATAAAAATATTTATATAATTAATCTTTTAAAAATAAAAATAAATAAATTTAAAAAGGTATCATAAATAAAAAAATAGGAGAGAGATAAAATAATATTTCGCTATTTTAGCGATAACTTTCTCATCCAAACTCAGAATTTGATGCTTTTGGTACCATTGGAAAGGTATCGATGAGACCTTTTTAATTAATGTCAAATTATGAGTTCAGAGAAGAAATGTATCACAAAAATAGTGAAAGCTTATTTTATCTCTCTCCTATTTTTTATTTATGATTTTTTTTAAGAGATTAATTTTATAAATGCCTTTATTATCTCAAAATTACTCCATTAGCATCTTAATTAATGGTAAATTTGTACTTTAAAAGACTTCGAAGTAGTGATAAAATAAAATAAAATAAAATAAAAATAGTGATTGTTTTTTCTTAGTATATTGGAATTATAATGTTTCATTACAATTTTAGTTTTTTTTAAGTTTTATATTTTATTAAATATATAAAAATAAGTAGTGGTACATTTACTAAAAATTTAAATAAATTATAATATAAATTTAAAAAATTTACCACTATATCATTTATTGTGTATGCACAAGAATCTAAACCTTTCATTATTATTTTCAACCATCATCTCTTAACTGTACACCAACCCAACATACTTGTCAACTACCATTAATGAGATATTAAAGGTTGACCTTCACAAAATAATACCTTTAACTTAGTGTGACATGGAATTTTTTATTATTTTCCTTAGGAGACCCATTTTAGACTGCACATTTTCTCTAATTTAGATCAATGGATGACACTTTGTGATTTTTCAATAAGCTAGTTCATTAGATCTGGAGATCTTCTGTAAGGTTTTCATCAATTTATTTAATAAATTGAATTTGGTTTGTTTTTTGCAATTTATTTTCAGAACATGCTGATTGTCATCTTATATTCACATTATGTTTCCTATGTTTAGACCTCATAAGTTATTTTCAATTGGAGCTTGAATCATTTTCAATCTGTGATGAGCAGAATTCTTGATTTATTTTGATTTGTGTTCATTGCATAACCTCTAATGTTTTCTAACATGCCAATTGATATGAATTTGATTTGTCAGCTTGATAGTCAATTGAATGCTAATTAAAACTAATATTTTTCCTTTTTCAATAATCAGTTTCTTGAAAAAGGATTTTATGTTTTCATTATGTTAGTTCTATTAGATTATTATTTGTATCATTTATCATAGATTGGCAGATTGACATGAAATGGTTATCACAATCACATTTAATAAATTACATATTAAGTTTAGATTTAAATTTAGGATTTAGTTTCAGTCATGATTCAAAGTCTCCTCTTTGAGGAGAAACCATCACTTAGCAGCTAACGGAGCTGTAAACCCGTCGAAGTTAGCTATACCAAACATCTTGAGGATAGGGTAATCATTGCGTGGGATTATTCGAAGCCTTCGACTGGGCTATCTCCCTTGCGTTGACGTTTGGGACACTTCCAAAATATCGTAGGCTTCAACAAGTCCCTATTTCGAAATTTCCACCAAATCGGAGCAAAATTGGCTCGGGCCTCTCACTGCTATTTTCGAGACATTCTAAAATGGCTTCCCAATGCCGTAGATGTCATCAAATTCTGAGTTAAATTGCTCCTGCTATGCCCAAAAAAATTTCGATCTCTATAATTTTTTTCCTCGACGTCCCAACCCTGACTGCCATCTTTTGCATGTGGGGAGTCATAAGTCGTCATCATCATCCAGACTCCACAATCATCCCTGACCTCCCGACTCTGCCTACAGTCTTCCTTAAGTTGGAAGTCGGAAGTCGGCACCGAAAACTCAATCTTGACAACCACTCCTGACTTCCCGAATCCGACTACCATCCCCCGCACATTGGGATTCGAAAGTTGGGACCACCACACCAACATAAACTAACCTCCCTCGACTCCTTGAATCTGACTGCCATCTCCCGCACATTGAGAGTCAGGAGTCGACACCGAAACTCCAACTCCAACCAATCACCCTCGACTCCCCGAATCTGGATGCTTCCCTCCACACGTAGGGAGTCGAGAGTCGACACCATGACTCCAATGCAAACCAGTCACCCTTGACTTCCTGACTCCAGCTTCCATACTTCGGGAGTTGGAAGTCGGAACTTATAACCTCAACTTCTCACAACCACTCCGATTTCAATATGTCCCGCATCCGACGTCCGTTTTTTATGAAATTGGTATCGTCAGAAATATCTCAGTGATCTATACACAGTGGTGTGATCCTATGAAGCAGTTAAGACTTTGTTTTTTGGCCATAAATGATCCCACAATTTCACTAAACACTCCCCCAAAACCACCTGTGCATTTCTAATTTTATTCCTGTATGGGTAGGTTCTAGCCAAACAGTCCAAGTGTTGCAACCATTAGCTATGATACCACTCTGTCACATCTCCTCCCATCAATCCGACTGGCGGAGGGAACATGACAAGTACTTGGGGTGCTACAATCCCCACTAAGGTCGTATTTTGAATTTCATTTAAATCTAAATTTTTGTGCATGTGTATGATAACAACACATCGGAATTAAAATCAATTGTGCACACACGACATGCATATATCAGCATATTCAACACAAGAATAATAATACACTCATGCACATGAATATTATCATCTTATGTTATTCACAGGCATTCAATTGCAACAATTCAAATTGGCTCATACATTCAATTTAACATAATCAAACAGTCACTCATAATTCATAAAATTTGGCATAATCATAAATAGCATTGAACACTTATCTTTTAATGGAGATTGTCCAAGCAACTAGCTATGGGGGAGAAACGTTCCAACCAACCATAGGTCTATGTCTATCCTATATTATTCCAGCTAAGAGACCAACCCCGAGATGGGCTATGTATCCACTAAGGAGGAACTACTCAGGCTCACTCATAGCCATAGTCACAATTACTCAAGCTAAGACATCACACAACTGGGTTTGTTAAGAATGTAGGGAGATAGGGAAAGATATTGTTAAGCCAATGAGCCCAACCAAAAGGATACAGGAATCTCAAATAATCTAAAACAACCTTGGCACCCATAATACCTACCACACACAACACAAGGAAAGTCCCCTTCTCTGCTACACAGTCCCTCAGGAGCCCCTTCCCTCTAGTGCTCTTCAGGGTGGGAATAAAAAGGTACAAGCTTCTAGATCCACAGATATTTGTGCCTTCACTTGGTTTATAAATCAAATCCGACCTCTAACCTCTCACCCAATTCGACCCACTCTTGGATTTTCCTCAATTCTGGTCAAGTGACTCTCAAAAACGGAATTGAATTTCTGAGATTCCAAATATGAGTTTTCCTATGGATTTCTAGGCATTTGACGCTCTCAATTTCACCCCAGGGTTTATGTCTATGGATCCCCCATTGGTTTTTGCTTCTCACATCAAGTTTTGGACGTTTTTTACAGTCAAAATCATGGCTTCTTCTCTGGTTGTGATTTCTACAATTATTCACTACTGGACATGCATAATGGTTGGGAAAATGATGGCTGGTTCTTCAACAATGGAATGGGGATGATGGAAAAACGAATTTCCATGAGGAAGTTAACTTCTGTACCAAGTAAAATGATCACATAACCTACAATATGAATTTATGAACTTGCCCATGCTCCATTAAATTCATGGGCTGAATTCTCAGCTGCCTCTTCCTAACAGAATTAAATGTTAGCAGGCTAGTCAATATGGGTTCTCCAAATGACACCTGGAAACCAAGGATTGAATCCCCCTGCCTGTCACCTCTCCCTAGTGGATACATTCAAACCCCTCAATTTATGTTGCTTCCATAGCTAGTCTTGGAATTTTATTTACATCATAATTATTTACATGATTTTACAATTCCCATGGTTTACTAACACTTAATATAAACTACTTTCCTTTTAAAGTCAAGAATTCACTAACGTGGCCTTACCCTTGAGCTCCACGCTAGGAATTTATACATTACATATGCACAATATTTACACATTAATCCAATAACACCAAGGGTCAAAATGGGGGTATTATAGGCATGAATTAGGGTGTGTGGCTAAGGTCCAAGGAAGCGCCCAAAACTGTGTAATAAGGAAAATTGAGAAATGGGGAGGTAGTTTGAGGTTGCATATTTTATATACAACATTATGTTAATAGATGGAGAGTGTTTTATGCTTCCAACATATGGTGAATTCCTCTCTATACTGTGTGATTTCCTTCTTCTGTGAGAGTGACTGAGTATCGAATGTAATCCTGGGACTAATGAACGAGGTTAGGGATTTGTTTGATTGGCATAAACACAATTTGGAACTTCCTTTCACTGAGCACAAACATAATTGTTGATAAGAGATCGTTATATATGAATGATGAGGAACATGTAGATATGAGCACACATATCAATGATTAAGGGATAGATCGGGTGTTGTTAATTTAGTTCTAGTAACTTGCAGTATCACAAATTATAATTATGATTGCATAATAGTTTCATGTAGCTTGCATAATTTTGCTGGAAAAAAAGCTTGCATAATACGATTATTGGGCAGAGTATATTACCTGTGGGATAAATGAATGTATTTTAATGAAGCTAGGGTTTTAATGCATTATATCAATCTTGTGATGTTTTTTTAATGCAACTAGAGGTAAGGAATTGTGTTATTGCATTTATAATATTTTACCAAAAACATAGATTGTATGGACAGAGTATGTGTTTAGTTATTCGGAGCTCAGTACATCAATAAAATCTCTATAATTTGGATTGTTGTTGATAATGTGGGGTTGAGTTTACCATCATGGAGGAACTTGAACCAAACCCAATTGCAAAATGAAGAAGAATGGACCTGGACATGGTTTGTCGAGAAATCCACTACAACACATTCTGGTAATGACATTCCTGTAATGCCTCATTGATTTCTGGTCATGCTTGTATTTGGTTACAATAAATGAGTTCATGTAGTAATTAAGAAGAATAAAAAATATGGAAGAGTGAATGAGGGCCTTGGGTAAATACTGAAGGTATATCAAGTGTCCAATTTCGGTCAAGTTAAGAGCAAGGATTAGTCTCTACATCAAATTGTATCAAAGTCGATACACTCTTTGGAAAGAGATAGTTCAAGCCTCTTATAAAAAGTGGCCAAAAAATCCCCCAAAAATGGTTTCTAAATTGCAAAATTAGGTTTCTAAAGCCCCAAAAGTGCCAAATTCAGGTATGTATGAAATCCGATGTTGACACATTTGGAACTTTTTTTTTGCATTTTTTTATCCTTTTTTTGCACTTTTTAAATCAAGTTTTTCACTTTAGAAAGGTTTTTTGGGACTTTCTTAAACTATTTTTGCACTTTTTTTAATAGGGTTTTAGCTTTTTTATTAGAATTTTGCACTTATTGAATCGGAATTTGAACTTTTTATATTCAATATTTCATACTTAATTTTAAATTACACTTCAAATAGAATAAAACATAGAAAAAATCGAATATTCCCAACCATAAAACATTTTCAAACATATAAATATATTATGAAAAATAATAAAAAAGCGATGTTATTTAATGAACTAGTTTCATTCTTTTTACAACATGCCTCACATCAGTAACAATGTTGCATTGTAGCAAGCAAGGCCACAATTTATCCATAAAAAACATGTCATTTTCATTATCACGAGTATAACCTTTTATAATAAGAGTGTTTATGTTATCATTGAAATATTTTTTTACTTAATAATCATTAACTTTTTCCAAACTTTAATATCTAGTGGTTTCAAATATACATGCGGATTTCCAAATTCAACATGATCGTTTCTTGGTATTTTCTCACAGTCCTCTTGATTTAGTATGACTTTAAATCTCTAGCATTCAAATCCATTCTTGTCAAATATATCATGCCAAAAATCATCCACATTCTTTTGTTGCACAGATGTCCACAAACCAACTGCATAAATGCTAAGGCATGTTTCAATAAATTCAAGAAAACTGGGCTACATATAGTATATCTTTGCTCTTGCAACTATATTTGGTTTCCTTGACAATGCCTTGATATGCAAAGAACTTTTATGGAGTGCATGCCAAGACTCCATTGACATCAAATATTATCAAGCATCTATGTAATAATCTTGTATTTGTAAACAAAGAAAATCAATATAGAAATACCGTTAATATTTAAATTATTACATATTAATATTTTTGTTTGTATATAACAAAATTAATAAGTATTAATTCTTGTGAATATGACACATAATTTTAGAAAAACACATGATCACTTGCACAATTATCTTCTTATTTGTTTTGTCCAATAATAAATTAAAAAAATAAAATTGTTTGCACATGTATTTCATATGAAACATTTAAGGTCGACTATATCGCAATATAGAAGAATCCATTAGAATATGATTAAAAGACAAATAATATAAATATGTCAATCATCCCTTTGCAATAGTTCCTCTACACCCAACACCAATAACTTCTTATTAGTTGATCTTCTAATTGCTTACAAATGTTATAACCATATTTGTAACCACAGAAACAATATACAAGGCCCCATTAAATTAACAAGCATGTAAATGATAACCAAGTAAAGAGTCACCAAGTGATTCTGGTGCTTAAAGGTCCATATGAATAATATTAAAATATAACGAAGTAAAAAAATCATCCATAATAAAGTGACATAAATAGATAATTAATTTTAAAATATATGTCGAAACAGTAAGCAGTCTATTATAAGTTTTTTATCAATGCTTAATGTACAGAGGAATGGTGTAATATCAGACATTACATCCAATTTAAAAACAACCTTCTAGACACTTCCCACCAAATATTTATCTTATTTAGAATAAACATCGTAATGTTTAATTAAAACGTAATTTTCAATAGGATTTCCTTGTATTTGTGCACCTTCCAAGACAACCATAGATATACATTCCACTAGAAATTCATTTTCAAACTCATGACACATAGTTTGCACATCTTTGAGGGTTTTTCCATAATCATCTTTAGAGTATTCATTAGAGGACCAAAAAAAAATTATTTGTGGGTGAATTGTTTTGGTTTTTTCTAGAAAACAAAGACCTCCCCTCAGTTACACTTCTGGAAGACCAAATTGTTAAGTTTAAACCAAATAGCCAAGCAAGATCACTGAAAGAAACACAATCACAAGATAGACACACAATATACCCTGGGAAACCCTCATGGGGTAGAAAACCCAGCAAAGCTTTCCGCAATAAGATGATCAACCAAAATACAAGATGTGATCCTCCTTCCTTTGTCTCCTTAGCTGATCTCCCAGACAAGTGCGCACTCTTCCACAAGTGAGTGAATGATCTAATGAGGAGTTCACCTCCTCTATTTATACTTGACTCTCAACTGACTAAAAGACCTTATGGGGCCGACCTCACCTGGAGAAGTCTAATAACCCCTAAAATATAACTACAGGGCCGACCCACACATGGTGGGTCTAATAACCCTAGTTAATACCAACCCCTGGAGGAATAAACATCTCCAGATACATAATAGGGTTACCTCGGAGGAATGAAACATCTCCGGAATAAATAATGTACAAATATAATATTCTTAGAAGTTACAATATTCAACACTCCCCCTTAACGAGAAGGATATTATAACAACATCTACAGGAGCAAGGAGTCATTTACTACATCATCTATATATCATCGGAAGCTTTCTTCAATTCATCATCATCAGTAACTTGACTAGTTACTGGAACATCAACATCGTCATCGGCATCGGCATCGTTATCACATGATCAATCATCACATGAACATCAGCATCGTTATCATATCAGCATCGTCATACGATCATCAGCATCGTCATCACACGATCATCATCATCATCATCACACGATCATCAGCATCGTCATCACACGATCATCAGCATCGTCAACATACGATCATCAGCATCGTCATCACATGATCATCAGCATCGTCATCACACGAACATCAGCATCGTCATCACACGATCATCAGCATGGTCATCACACGATCATCAGCATCGTCATCACACGATCACCAGCATCGTCATCCCACGATCATCAGCATCGTCATCACACGATCACTAGCATCGTCATCCCACGATCATCAGCATCGTCATCACACGATCACCAGCATCGTCATCCCACGATCATCAGCATCATCAAAGAATGATGTAAACCAGTCATGTACCTTTTGAACCGAAGTCCAGGGACGATCCAGTCCTATCATGTTCTCGGAGACCTCACGTCTACGGCTCAGTTTACAGGACCAAAGTCCAAGGATGATCCAATCCTTACCGTACATTTAGGACCACGTCCAAGGATGACTTAATCCTCCACCGTACATTTAGGACCACGTCCAAGGATGACTTAATCCTCCACCGTACATTTAGGACCACGTCCAAGGATGACTTAATCCTCCACCGTACATTTAGGACCACGTCCAAGGATGACTTAATCCTCCACCGTACATTTAGGACCACGTCCAAGGATGACTTAATCCTCCACCGTACATTTAGGACCACGTCCAAGGATGACTTAATCCTCCACCGTACATTTAGGACCACGTCCAAGGATGACTTAATCCTCAACCGTACATTTAGGACCTACGTCCAAGGATGACTTAATCCTCAACCGTACATTTAGGACCTACGTCCAAGGATGACTTAATCCTAAACCGTCCACCAAGGACTTCATTCTCGAAGACATACGTCTACGGCTCTTCTTTAGGACTGAAGTCCAGGAATGATCCAATCCCTTCACATGTTCATCAAGAACTTCATTATCGAAGACATACGTCTACGGCTCTTCTTTAGGACTGAAGTCCAGGAATGATCCAATCCCTTCACATGTTCATCAAGAACTTCATTATCGAAGACATACGTCTACGGCTCTTCTTTAGGACTGAAGTCCAGGAATGATCCAATCCCTTCACATGTTCATCAAGACAGAACATGTATCCTCATCATCATAACATGTATCACCACAACATGTATCGTCAACATCAAAACATGTATAATCACAACATGTATCATCATCATCAAAACATGTATAACCACAACATGTATCATCATCATCAAAACATGTATAACCACAACATGTAACATGTATCATCATCATCAAAACATGTATAACCACAACATGTAACATGTATCATCATCATCAAAACATGTATAACCACAACATGTATCATCATCATCAAAACATGTATAATCACAACATGTATCATCATCATCAAAAACATGTATACATCTAACCATCAAAAGCATGTATGCATCTAACCATCAAAAGCATGTATACATCTATCATCAAAAGTATGTATACATCTATCATCAAAAAGCATGTATACATCTATCATCAAAAGTATGTATACATCTATCATCAAAAGCATGTATACATCTAACCATCAAAAGCATCTATCATAAAAAGTATCTAGCATGTATACATCTATCATCAAAAGCATGTATACATCTAACCATCAAAATAAAGAATATAAGAGTCCTAAATCTAAATAATTCTAGGTGAGTAAGTGCAAAAAAATAGGTAACCTCATCATTGATGAGATAGGCTTGTTTGTCTCATACTGTGCTACTCCCCCTTTCGAGGAGGGTTCTTCTGAACTACACCAAGCTTGTCTCGGAAGTGTTCAAACTTTACTCGAGACAGAGGCTTGGTCAGGATATCAGCAATTTGATCCTCAGTGCTTATGTACTCTATCTTGATAGCTCCTTTCTGCACCATATCTCGAATATAAAAGTAACGGATCTCTATGTGTTTTGACTTATCATGAAACACAGGATTTTCAGTCATCTTGATGCAGCTTTGATTATCACACATAATCACAGTGGGGTCCATTTCTAAGTCAAACACTCCAGATAAAAGTTTCCGAAGCCATACTGCTTCACAGCTAGCAGAACAGGCAGCTATATATTCAGCTTCAGCAGTACTGAGGGCCACACTTGATTGTTTCTTGCTAAACCATGAGATCATGGCAGATCCAAGACCATAACATCCACCTGAGGTACTTTTTCTATCTGAGACACTACCTGCCCAATCAGAATCTGAGTAACCATGTAATCTGAGTTCATGACCTCCAAGATAAAATAGGCCAAAATCTAATGTACCTTTTAGGTACCTCATTATATGCTTTGCAGCTATTAAATGAACCTTTCTAGGTTCTACTAGATACTGACTTAGGGTATTTACAGCAAAGCATATATCAGGCCTAGTATTTGTTAAATACATCAATGATCCAATGATTTGTCTATATAGAGTTATGTCCACTAATTCTGATGAATCATTAACTAATAACTTTAAGTTGGAGTCCATGGGAGTGGCCATGGCTTTACACTCCAACATATCAAATCTTTTGAGAATCTCCACAGTGTACTTACCTTGATTTAGAAAGATTCCTTTTGGTTCTTGCCATACTTCTAAGCCTAAGAAGTAGTGCATTAATCCGAGATCTTTCATGTCGAATTCTGAAGAAAGCTTCTTCTTACTTTCAATAATTTGTTTCTCATTTCCAGTTAGGAATAGATCATCTACATATAGCAGCAATATAACTGGTTCATCATCCATCACTTTGAGATAAAGGTTTGGGTCAGCTTTACTTTTGGTAAAGCCCATGCTAGTTAAGAAATTGTCAATCCTTCCGTACCAAGCCCTGGGAGCTTGTTTTAACCCATATAAAGCCTTCTTTAATTTGCATACATGAGTTCTTCCATCATTAACCTCAAACCCTTGTGGTTGCTCTATGTATACTTCTTCTTCAATTACACCATTCAGAAAAGTTGTCTTAACATCCATTTGGTGTAATTTCCACTTCATCATGGATGCAAGAGCCATAATAGTTCTAATTGAAGTATACCTGGCAACTGGTGCAAATGTTTCTTCATAGTCAATTCCCTCCTTCTGAGAGAATCCTCTGGCTACAAATCTTGCTTTGTATTTTTCAATGCTTCCATCTGCGGCATGTTTTATTTTGAAAATCCATTTGGAAGAAACCACACTTTTATCTTTTGGTTTGGGAACTATATCCCAAACATCCTTTTTCATTATTGACTGATATTCTTCTGTCATTGCTTCTACCCATTCTTTCTTCTGAGCTGCCTCTTCATAGCTAGTAGGTAGTTGATCCACAAGATCACACATTAAGGCCATATAGTTGGACACTAGCTTTGGTTTCTTTCTTTCTCTAGTGGAGCCTTCAGGAGCTCCATATCTTTCAGCTCCTTGAATAATATCTCTAGCCCATGCTGGTCTTCTTTTCCTGGATAATTCTGCAACAGGGGGTTCTTGTGGTTCCAGCATGTCATGATCCTCTGGTGTAGCTTCTTCAGGGATGTGAACAGTCTCTGAATTCCTGGGTGATGAATCTTCTTCATAAACTTCTTCAAGTTGACACTTTCTGGATTTCTTGAGAGCTGCTTCCTCATCAAAGGTTACATCTCTACTTATTTCTATATGATGGAAACCTGGTATGTAGATTCTGAAGGCTTTGGAAGTTTCACAATAACCAACAAACATTCCCTTCTTACCTGAGGGATCCAACTTGGTTCTCTTTTCTTTTGGAATGTGGATGTACACAGGACACCCAAATATTTTAAGATGACTTACCTCAGGCTTCTTACCTGTAAACACTTCTTCTGGAGTTTTGAATTCAAGAGCACTGTGAGATAATCTATTTTGCACATAAACTGCTGTCTTGGCTGCTTCAGCCCATAAGTACATGGGAAGATCTTGGTCATGTATCATGGTTTTCACAGCTTCCATTATTGTTCTATTTTTTCTTTCAGCCACCCCATTTTGTTGGGGATTGTAAGGAGTAGTTAGTTCCCTTTTAATTCCAGCTTCTTTGCAAAAGTCCTCAAATTCCTTTGAGGTGAATTCTCTGCCATTATCTGTTCTGAGAGTTTTGATTTTCTTGTCTGATAGATTTTCTATTAGAGCCTTGAACTCTTTGAATTTTCCAAAGACTTCATTCTTACCTTTCAGGAAGTATATCCAAGTTTTCCTTGAATAGTCATCAATGAATGAAAGATAGTATTCAAACCCACTTAAGGAAGTGGTGGGCATTGGACCACATACATCTGAGTGTATAAGCTCTAAAATGTTCTTAGTCTTTGTTTCACTCTTTGGAAAGGGGTTCTTGATATTTTTCCCTTTCTTACATCCTTTACATGAGCCATCATGATCAGCTTTTTAAATCTGGTAATCCTATGACTACCTTGCTTACATAGGGTAAGGCTTTAAAGTTGATGTGAGCTAATCTTATATGCCATAGCTCACTGGGGATAGAGAGCTCATGTGCAAGGGCAGCTTCTGGATGGCCCTTGAGCTTATAGAGACCTCCTTCTTCTTCACCAATAACAACTGCATCTTTAATTGTCTTCCCTTTGGACCACATGAGTACTTGTCCATCTATGAAGGCTACTCTGAAGCCTTTCTTATCTAGTGCTGAAATAGAGAGAAGGTTCTTCTTTAAACCTGGTACATATAAGATGTCTTTCATCTACAAGGGTGTTCCAGAATCTAGCTTATAGCTAGCTTCACCAATTCCTTTGATGGGATATTGGTAGTCATCTCCTAGAGATACTTTCTGTGAAGAAGACTTTTCTTCAAGATTGGAGAAGGTCTTCCTTTGACCTGTCATGTGCTTGGAAGCACCACTATCAATGAGCCATGTATCTTCTCCAGGAGATACAGATCCAGAGAGTGCAGAGAATAGAACATATTCTTCTGGATCTTCTTTCTTCACCTTACATTTTTTTCTTTTGGGTTTTACCTCTACCTCTTCTTCTTCTTCATCTTCTTCCTCTTCTTCTTCTTCACTATCATTTTCTGCCATATGTGCATGATGTCTTTTGTGGAAGACTTTCTTCTTTTGAGAAGGACAAAATCTGGAGATGTGTCCCAATTTATGACAATTGTAGCATTCTACCGTGGAAAGATCTCTTGCTGAATTGGGTCCTCTTCTCTTGTTAGATCTAGAGAAGTGTTGAGATCCTTTGTGGTCAACTCTCTTGAGATGACTCATTCTTCTTCTTTTGGTATGAGCGGCTAAGGCTTGGTCATCCTCTTTGAGAAGGGCTTCTCTATTTGCAACCCTAGCTTCTTCTTGAACACAATCCTCCCATACTATATCAAACTTCATGCTCTCTTTCCTGGCACACATGGTTTGTATAAATGACTCCCAAGATCTAGTGAGACCATTGAGGGCAGTCATCACAAGTTCATCCTCATCAAGGGTATCACCAATTGCATCTAGTTGTTCCTTGATTTGTGAAACCCTTGAGAAGTAGTCTTGAATGGATTCTCCTTTGTGCATCTTGGTACTCTTCAATTTAGTCCTCAGGTTCATCTTCCTATTGATGTTCTTCCCTTCATACATTCTTCCTAGGGCATCATACATTTCCTTTGGAGTCCTCTTGGAGGCCACTTGGGGAATCAAGTGGTCTTTAATGGAATCAGCTATGATTCTCTTTTCCCTAATCAAATCTTTCCTATGCTTCTCTTTGGCTTCATCTCCTTCTGGTTCTGCAACTTCTTCCTTGATAAACTGAGCAAGATCATTCTCTTCAAGAATGAGACCAATTCTGTATTTCCATGCCCGGAAATTCTCTATGCCTTCTAGATTGTCTTCAAGCTTAGTATTTGGAGCCATCTTCTCTTGGGGGAGTCCAAGAGACAGAGTAGACTTACTTGGAAAGTTACTTTTCACTTTTCCGGAATCTGAAACAGAATTTTATTGCACTTTTGGTAGAATTAGGGTTTGACTTTCCTGGAGTTCTACTTAACCAAAAAGTTCGATATATAGCTTAAAAGAATGCTCTTGAGAAGGGCTATCCAACCATGTAATCAGAAATAAAAAATTCCAACTTTTTTCTGAAACCAAAATCTGACGTATCGCACTTTTGGTAGAATTAGGGTTTGGAATTCCCGGAGTTCTACCCAACCAAAAAGTTCGATCTAGGGCTTAAAAGAAAGGTATTGAAAAGGGCTATCCAGCCATGTAACCAAAAATCAATAATACCAACTTTGGGATGAAACCCTAACTTCACCAAAGAGAGAGAGAGAGGTATTCTTACCTTGTGAAAGATGTCCTATTCAGTCTAGCTCTGATACCATGTTAAGTTTAAACCAAATAGCCAAGCAAGATCACTGAAAGAAACACAATCACAAGATAGACACACAATATACCCTGGGAAACCCTCAAGGGGTAGAAAACCCAGCAAAGCTTTCCTCAATAAGATGATCAACCAAAATACAAGATGTGCTCCTCCTTCCTTTGTCTCCTTAGCTGATCTCCCAGACAAGTGCGCACTCTTCCACAAGTGAGTGAATGATCTAATGAGGAGTTCACCTCCTCTATTTATACTTGACTCTCAACTGACTAAACCAAATAGCCAAGCAAGATCACTGAAAGAAACACAATCACAAGATAGACACACAATATACCCTGGGAAACCCTCATGGGGTAGAAAACCCAGCAAAGCTTTCCTCAATAAGATGATCAACCAAAATACAAGATGTGCTCCTCCTTCCTTTGTCTCCTTAGCTGATCTCCCAGACAAGTGCGCACTCTTCCACAAGTGAGTGAATGATCTAATGAGGAGTTCACCTCCTCTATTTATACTTGACTCTCAACTGACTAAAAGACCTTATGGGGCCGACCTCACCTGGAGAAGTCTAATAACCCCTAAAATATAACTACAGGGCCGACCCACACATGGTGGGTCTAATAACCCTAGTTAATACCAACCCCTGGAGGAATAAACATCTCCAGATACATAATAGGGTTACCTCGGAGGAATGAAACATCTCCGGAATAAATAATGTACAAATATAATATTCTTAGAAGTTACAATATTCAACACAAATTCCAACTTTAAATTTAATAGAACACAATTGAAAAAAATCAATTGTGTTTGGTTGTGATCGATAAAAAATCAAACGGTAATTGAAATCATATTTTTGGTCGACACTATCAAACACTTCAAACCCGTTTTTAGCGGTGCCTACCTTTAAAAACAAAAAAATTCCATTTGTAAAAGCAACAAATGTTTTTTATGAGAATTTGCACAAAAGAAGGTATGTGTATCAAAATTCAAAATACTCTTTTCACACAAATATTTAACAGCCTGGAAAGAATCTTTATCGTCTCATACCTATAACTCATTTGTTTATAGTGGATTTGAGACCAGCTACATCGGAGCTTAAGGGCCGATATACAGAAATCATGCTTGATTCTACTTCTTCCATGTGATCCTCTACAATTTTAGACATCCATAGACCAAAATCTAGAAGCTCACCTTCCTCAACAGCCCTATCCATAGATTGTTCATTTCTATCATAATTATAATTTTTTGTTGATACTTCAACACCTTAAGCATCATGATATGATTTGATCTTCTTATTTGAGGATTCTTTCAAGTCACCCACACTTGCAACTAAAAACATGAAGGAAAATTTTTGGTTATAAAGAAATAGAAAATCAAAACACATAAGGAAATAAAACATTTGAAATATATATATAAAATTATACCTTCAGTTGGATTATTCAATAAATACCAATAGAATTGGTTTATGAACAATTCCAGTTTTCAATCGTCTCCATAATAGAAACAATGCACAGGACCGAATTTATTCTTAGAGAACAAATCAGTCTAGCACCACCATAGAAAGAGATGATGGTTCCTTGAGGCAATGTCAAGTTGGTCACTAAATTGTTGGTTGTGGAGCCTGATCTTCCAGTCTCATAGATGATGTTGTTTCAACCGTGTTGTACCCCAGGTTTGGTTATGATCCCGACATGCACCCCAGGGGTTATGGGGGAAATTTTTGGGCTATTTTGCCAACAGATTACAGGCCCATGGTTTTGAGTAACCTTTAGTATTTTCCCTTTGTATTTACCCTTTATAAGAAAGACATTGTAATATGGCTAGGGTTGATGTATTAGGTATTATGAATTGTAAACATCTCTGAGATCGTGAAGAGAGAGTGTGAGACAGTGAAGAGGAAGTGTAGCGGATGTGCTGTAGGTTGTATCCCTTCATTTGCTGGATGGTATAATAATAAGGACTGACAATTTCAGTGTGGATGTAGATCTTGGGTGAACCATGATATATTGGTGTCTCTCTTGTAATGTGTCTGTATGATTATATTTTCATTTATGTTTATTGTTATTGCTCTGCGATCCTGTTTTTCTAACAATTGGTATTAGAGCCAAAGGGCTATTTGGCAGATAAACTCGCAGAAAACTAGGGTTTTTAGTTCGAGTAGGAGAAATGGGGAAAGAAGGAAAGTTTAAGGTCGAGAAATTTAATGGCCAAAACTACCTGTTATGGAAGATACAAATGGAGGACTATATATACCAGAAGGATCTATTCCTACTGTTGGGAGGAATAGCAAAGCAGCCGACAACTATGAAGGACGAAGAATGGGAGGCTCTTGACAGAAAGGCATTGGGAACAATACGGCTGTCCCTGGCTTCGTCGGTGGCTTTCAATATCTCAAAAGAAAATACAACGGAGGGTTTGATGAGCACATTGGGTAAGCTATATGAAAAACCCTCAGCCTCCAACAAGGTATTTCTAATGAAGTGTTTATTTAATATGAAGATGTCTGAAGGTCGATTTGTTGCTGATCATTTAAATGAATTTAATATGGTTACAAATCAACTAAGTTCTGTAAGTGTGAAATTTGATGATGAGGTTAGGGCTCTTCTAATCTTGTGTTCATTTCGAGAAAGCTGGAATAGCTTGGTCATGGCTGTAAATAACTCTGTCTCTGGTTCAAACACCTTGAAATTTGATGATGTTATTGGTGTTATTCTTAGCGAGGAAATGCGAAGAAAAATCACATGTGAGAGATCAGGTAATGCGTTGACCATGGAGAGTAGGGGAAGACAAAGGGAGAAAGGAAAGAGACAAGGTAATCATGGCAAGTCTAAAATGAGCATATCCAAGTCCAGACTGGAAAAAATAGAGTGCTAGAATTGTGGAAAGAAAAGACATCTGAAGAAAGACTACAGATTTGTAAAGAAGAAAGGAGATGGGCAACAGGAAACTACCCAGGAAGCAAATGTAGCAGGTGATGTGTTACAAGATGCTTTGATTCTTGCATTAGATAATACTAGTGATTATTAGGTAGTAGATTCAGGGGCTTCATGTCATGCTACACCCCATAGGAAATATTTTCGTGATTATGTTCTAGGTGATTTTGGACATGTCTTATTGGGTGATGATGAGCCATGTAAAATTGTTGGAATGGGTAAGGTATGGATAAAATTTAAGAATGGAACTGAATGGATACTAAAATATTTTAGGCATATTCCTGCTATGGAAAGAAATCTGATCTCAACAGGGCAGTTGGGAGATGGAGGTTGTCTATCTACGTTTGGAGAAATGTGGTGGAAGATCACTAAAGGATCAGGTGATAGAAAAAGGAGACAGGGTAGGTACGTTGTATTTATGTCCTCATAATACTGACCATTCTATCTCTTTAGCTTCAACAGGAACATATACAACATTGTAGCATCATAGGCTAGGCCACATGAGTGAGAAGGGGATGTAGATTCTCCACTCAAGGAAGTTGCTGCCAGATTTGAAGCAGGTAAGTTTGGAATTTCGTGAGAACTGTGTTTATGGAAAATAGAAGAGAGTTAGATTTATCAGGGTTGGGAAACAGAAGAAGAAAGAAAAGTTAGAGCTTGTGCATACAGATGTATGGGGATCGACTCAGGTACAATCTCTTGGTGGCTCTCATTATTATGTTACATTTATTGATGATGCAACTAGAAAAACTTGGGTTTATTGCATTAGACATAAATCTGATGTGTTTGCTACTTTTAAGAAGTGGAAAGCTTTGGTTGAGAATGAGACAGGAAAAAGGTTGAAGTGTCTCAGATCTGATAATGGAGGTGAGTAATGTGGCAAGGAGTTTGATAGTTACTGTTCATACCATGGGATTGGTAGAGAGAAGATAGTCCCAGGAACACCACAAGAAAATGATGTGTCAGAAAGGATGAATAGAACAATCATGGAGCGTGCAAGGTGTATGAGATTGCATGTAGGGTTGCCCTTACAGTTTTGGGCAGATGCTGTAAATACTGTTGTTATTTAATAAATAGAGGGCCTTCAAGTGCTTTGGATGGTGGTATTCCAGAGGAGACATGGACAGGTAAAAAGGTAAACTTTTCATTTCTGAGAATGTTTGGTTGTGAAGCATTTGTCCATATTGATAAAGAAAATAGAACAAAGCTTGAAGCTAAATCCAAGAAATGTACCTTATTGGATATGGGTTTGATGATTTTGGTTATCGCTTATGGGATTATGAAAATAAAAAAATCATTAGGAGTAGAGATGTGATATTCAATGAAAATTTCATGTATAAAGATCAGTTACAGGGAAAGAAACAGGGAAATGAAAAAACATAGTACATAGTACTTGATGAAATTGAAGAAAATGAAGTTCCAAAAAATCAAGAACAATAGCAAGTACCTGAAATTCCTGCAAGTGTAAGAAGATCTACTAGGTTAAGTAGACTCACTGAATGATACTCTCCTTCAATGTATTATTTATTGATGACTGATGATGGTGAACCAGAATGTTATGAAGAAGCAATGCAGGTGGAAAGTAGAAAGAAGTGGGAGCAAGGCATGAATGAGGAGATGGACTCATTGGTAGGAAACTAGACTTGGGATTTGGTTCAATTTCCTGCTGGTAAAAGAGCATTGCAGAACAAATGGATTTACAGGTTGAAGGAAGAAGAAGGAGTTAAGAAGCGGTACAAGGCCAGACTTGTTGTAAAGGGGTTTGCACAGAAGAAAGGTATAGATTTTGATGAAATATTTTCTCATGTTGTTAATATGACTTCAATTAGGACTATCTTAAGTCTAGTGGAGGTAGAAGATTTGCATCTTCAACAGTTAGATGTAAAAATAACCTTTCTCCATGGGGATTTGGAGGAAGAGATATATATCCAGCAGCCACAAGGGTATGAGGTCAAAGGGAAGGAAAATTTGGTATATAGGTTGAAGAAGAGCTTGTATGGTCTGAAGCAAGATCCAAGGTAGTGGTATTTAAAATTTTACAGGTTTATGACAGAACAAGGTTATAGTAGATGTCATTCTGACCACTGTGTTTATTTCAAGAGGCTAGATAATGGAAGTTATATTATCTTGTTATTGTATGTTGATGGCATGCTTGTTGCAGGGTCTAACATGCAGGAAATAAATGTGCTCAAAAGGAAGTTAGCAAATTCATTTGTGATGAAGGATTTGGGTGCTGCAAAGAAAATCCTAGGTATGAGAATAACAAGAGACAGGAAAAAATGCAAATTGACATTGTCTCAGAGTGAGTACATACAAAAGGTATTGGAGAGGTTCATAATACAGAATGCAAAACCAAATAGTACACCTTTAGCTAGCCATTTCAATCTAAGTAAGGAAATGTGTCCCAAGACACAGGAAGAGACAGATTACATATCGACGATTCCCTATTCATCAGCAGTTAGCAGCTTGATGGATGCCATGGTGTGCACAAGAACAGATATTGCACATGCAGTGGGATTTGTGAGTAGATATATGAACAATCCAAGTAAAGAAAATTGGAAGGAAGTACAGTGGATTCTTAGGTATTTGAGAGGTACTACCACTCAGGCATTATGTTTTGGAGGTTCAGGCACTGTTCTACAGGGATATATTGATGTAGATATGGCAGGTGATAAGGATAGCAGGAGGAGCATAACAGGGTATGTGTTTACTGTAGGTGGAACAACAGTAAGTTGGATTTCAAAACTGCAAAAGGTTGTTTCACTTTCAACAACGGAAGCAGAGTATGTTGCTGTTACAGAGGCTAGTAAAGAGATGATTTGGTTGCAGAGTTTTATGGAGGAATTGGGTAAGAAGTAGAAGGATAGCAGGTTGTATAGTGACAGCTAGAGTTCCATTCATATTGAAAAGAACTCAACATTCAATTCAGGACTAAACATATACAGCTCAAGTACCATTTCATACGCTCTTTTCTGGAAGATGAACTGTTGAATCTGGAAAAGATACATACTAGCTAGAATCCTACAGACATGTTCACAAAGGTAGTGACCAGAGAGAAACTGAGTTCTTGCTCGGTTTCAGTTGGCCTTCTAGCGTGAAGGAGAAGATGAGAAATTTTCCAAGTCCAAGTCCAACAAGTACAACAATGGTGGAGTTGCTGTGATCAGTCTCCAAGTGGGAGATTGTTGGTTGTGGAGCCTGATCTTCCAGTCTCATAGATGATGTTGTTTCATTCGTGTTGTACCCCAGGTTTGGTTATGATCCCAGCATGCGCCCCAGGGGGTCTGGGGGAAATTTTTGGGCTATTTCACCAATAGATTACAGGCCCATGGTTTTGGGTAACCCGTGGTATTTTTCCTTTGTATTTCCCCTTTATAATAAAGCCATTGTAATACAACTAGGGTTGATGTATTAGGTATTATGCATTGTAAACATCTCTGAGATCATGAAGAGAGTGTGAGATAGTGAAGAGGAAGTGCAATGGATGTGTTTCAGGTTGTATCCCTTCATTTGCTGGATGGTATAATAATAAGGACTGACAATTTCAGTGTGGATGTAGCCCATCTTGGGTGAACCATGATATATTGGTGTCTCTCTTGTAATGTATCTGTGTGATTATATTTTCATTTATGTTTATTGTTATTGCTCTGCGATCCTGTTTTTCTAACATAAACGATCCCAAAAATATATCACCCTTACTTTCAGAAATACATATTCTCTCATTTGGAAGTTCATGTCTTTGAAATATGGGATATCAATGAGTGGCAAGTTTTCATCATTCCACTCCATTTTTAATAAAATAGAAGCAATATTGTGCCCCTCTAACCCAAATCTCCAACATTGCACAAGAGATAAAACTATATAAAAGTCTTTAACAAAATATCTAATGATGCCAATAGTGTCATATTCTTTCACATGTTTTCTTATTTTCTTTGTGAATTGAGAGAAGGATTTTTGAATTAGCTAGGAAGCATTCATATCACTTATAAGAACACAAGTAAAAGGTTATGCATTTGATTCCAAGAAAAATAACATCTAAAGGATGTCATTTTTTTTCAACCATATAAAGAGTTGCACATATCGAACACAACTAGCTCACAACACAGTGCATTTTAAAAGTAACTAATCCCCTTCAATGTCTTCCACAATGTAGATGGAAATCAAGATTGATGGACAAATCTTGTTGTATCTCTCATAGAATCCATAGAGACATTGACTTATTTTTGCTTGATATATATTTGTAATATTCCTAACGCCTCTTTTGGAAACTGGAAATCATCCTCCTCTACTACTCGTTTATGTTTCTTCATTAGAGACTTGACCTACTTGTCGTCACATATAACACTACAAATATGTCAAAAATTATTTTGAGAAATTTTATAAACCTCAATTACATTTTTGTCAGACACATTGCTTGAAGAATAAAAATCATAGTCCTCAACACTCAAATATTCAACAATCGTATTTCTGGTTGTTCTTTCATCTTTGACTCTCTTTCAATATTGCAAAAAGTCTCTACATCGACATTACGGTCTAATATGGTACTCAACCAAAAGATCCATGAATTATTTTATCTGTAATTATTCTCAATTCCATCTCATTCATATCACGCAAAGTTCTAAAAAAATTATACCCATATTGTTTTGTTTTACTATGGAGAAAATCATCATGATGGATGCTTTTTGGGGAGCATGCCAATGAGCCATTTTTATATATCTCAAATACCGTGCACCATTTGTTCCCAAGATCATCTAAAATCAAGACAAGATTCATCTTGTCTTTAATCCTTTCTTTGTTGGAAACATTGAATATATCTACACATTCATTCTGGAAATTATGCAATCCAATAAATTATTAAATTCAGAGAGAAAATTAAATTAAATTGAAATGTTTGTAGTGATGAAACAATGTTTGAAAGAAAAAATATATCTACCTACCACTCCATCGATGGATTGTGACCTTTTCCAAGGAGGCTAGGCCTATTATTATATACCCATTTTTCCCTAGCCTTGATGACCTAATCAATAAATGGAGTGTCAAAAAATTCTTTATTAGACATATTTTTTTACTTATACAAACTTGTAATGAATTTCTATGGAACATCCTTTTGGAGCAAATGTGCTTTACGAAGACGATATATTGTATGAATAGATTTTTATTTCACATTTTCAATTATCTTCTACTGTGTAGTTATAATGTGATGGCCATCCAAGAAATAGAAATCCATTGTATCTTGTTCAATTTGATTTTCCCTAACTAGACTAATAGGTTCATTAATCTTTTGGTTGAAAGGAATTAAGAATGCCTCTCGAAGGTTCATGGTGAAATTTGTGACAAGTGACATAACCATATTGACCACCACATATTCATCCACTCTTTGAAATTGAAAATTCAGAGGCGCAATAACACATTTATTGACATCAATAGAAAAAAAAACATTAAAAAGGAAATATTGTATTTGATGTTGTTGGTTCCTTTATGCCCTCTCAAAAATTTTGCATGCTTTTTTCATTATCACCTTTGAAGGTATTTCTTTCAAAATCCTGAATGATGATTTAGTGACATCCTTTTTTATTTCATAAATGTTAGATCTTCGAAAGTATAAGAGAACACTTTCATGGTAAACATTTACCAGCTTTTTGTTAACATTCACTAGTGTAGAGCTAAAGATGTCTTTTTCCTAGTAAATCTTCTTCTAAATACCTATAGAATTCTATTTTTCAATTGTGTAGTCGTATTTGATCCAGTGTGATTAGTTGGCCATATGATTGCAATATCCAACCATGTTTTGCACAAGAAAATTCATTGTTTGTATCAAAGTATTTCATCAACTGAGAGTTAAACTTAGAAACTGGAAGATCCATATAAAATAAAGAGTAGTCTTTTCATTCAACAACCTAAACCTGGACACACAAAATGAATTCCAGAAATACATGTGTAGATACAATGATTCCAATGTTTCTTTGTTTTTCTTCAACAAATACATAGAGGTACAAATATGGATATAGATTATCGAGTTCTTCCATCTCAACAATCCAATCAGTATCACTAAGTACTATTTTGTGCTTAGGATGTATTTCAAGAAACAAAATTTCCTTAATTGGATGAGAGTTAATAAAATAGCCATTGTGACCTATATAAAAATTCCATTGAATTATGAAAAAATACAAGGAAAAATGTAGTTATCTTCACAATTGTAAGGTACCATATTCGTTAAAAAAATACATAACAAAACGACACTTTTTGGAGAAATAACGCAACATGTTAACAATTCTCAATCGGTAGACTCACAAGTAACAAATTGATTGAAATTTCCTGCATAATAGAATCCTAAAAGAGGGAAGTTGAATGGAAGTGTTAGGAAACATTACCTTAGATGAAATAAACACATTCCAAAAGAGATTATCCTCCAAGAGGTGGGCCAAAAGGAAGATTCACCATATCCTTAAGCTAGATGATGGATTAATGAAATAGTTCATTTTGAATAATATTTGGTTTATGATTATTATAGATCATTCTATCTAGTCGGCATTTCAAACAGAATAGTCACACTCATTAAGAAGCGCATCGATTCATACTCTCTCAATGGTTATTTTCTCATCTAATACGATCGAGGGGAAGAATGAGTTGATTCTTTCCCAAATTTCATAATTATGATATGTTTCTCTTGTACAAACATGTAAATTAATATTTGTAGGGAATACATAAAGTAAGGTCTGTGCACAATTTAGATAAAGAGGAAGTATCTGAAGACCATGTTGGAATATTCACCAATACTAACAGGGGGTGAATCAGTATTGAGTAGTTTTTCACATTTTTAACTTTAAGCACATCATGTAAAATTAACCATAAAACCATCACATCATTAATCATAGTACTTTATCAAACATCGTCATCAACACATAAGATCATCCACAGTGCACATAATATTTAACGTGGAAACCCAAAAGGGAGAAAACCACTAAAGATGTTCTTTTATAATTCATTCATTACAATATTAGGATCAAACCTAAGAGGAACACCCAACCCTGATGCAAGATCCAACTTGCACAAAATGCATATATCAACCTGTTTACAATAAGATCCAACTTACTGATTTTCTGAAGACTCCAACCTTCACTGCAAGCACCAACTTGCAAAACAAGCTCCAACCTTCTATTTAGCCAACTCCAACTGACTGATATGGGAAAGAACCAACTTGCTAAAAGGAATCAACCTATCTTTGGGATTAGGACACCAATCCTATTGAGCACCAACTCAATGTTCCCTGCACCACCATATCACCAACATGGCCTAGCACCACCCTGCCACCCTAATATGAATAAGAGTATCAACCTGTCAATGTCATTGTATTCACACTTCCACTATCTTCACACTATTAGTATCACTATCTCTTTCACTATCACTATCACTGTCATTGTCACTATCACTGCCACTGTCACTATCAACATGTCAACCTGTACATGATTTATAAATCTATAATCAAACCCTTCATGAAGAATGCCAAAACATATCTACAATATAACCTTCAAATCTGCAGTAAACTAGCTCTTCAAATATGCAATAATACCTTCAAGGATAGTACCAAACAATTCCTCTGAAGTCTGTTATCAAACCCTAGAAACAATCATCCATAGAATTCATTTGTTTGGTTCTTAAAACCCTTAAGATAATTATCATCTTAAAACCCTAGTTCATTCCAAGAGAGGAACCCTATATCATGCCCATAACATCACCATAATCCATGCCAATAACATCAAAATATTCTATGGCAATAACATCATCATAATCTATGCCAATATCACCATAATCTATGGTAATAACATCATCATAATATATGCCAATGACATCACCATAATATACTACTTTAAACTATTCAGAAACCCTTACTTCCAAGGGGAATATCTTTGAAACTATAGTGAGCATGTATCTAAAACTTTTACCACATGTTCATGAATATCTCCAAATCATCTCATCCAAAGGGAATTGTTTGAATCTTCCTATAATGGAATTCATATCTCAAAATATAAAACAATCAGAAGATGAAACGTTTACCATATGGTCTTCAAGATATCTGCATCATATCATCCAAAGGGCACTATCTGAACCTTTATAGAATAGAAATTATAGTGAAAATTCTAAATTGGCATGCTTAAATATGATTCAGATACCCTAACTTCTCGATTTCATAGATCCTAAAATATAGCAAAAAAGCATTTGAAATTTTTACTTCAAGTACTCACAAATCTTATCTCCCTCCCATAAAAATTTCATGGCCTGAAACATCCTTGAAAAAAGATAGAGAGAAAATGCCAAGATGACCTAAAACGTGTTTCACAACACCCTTCACTTCATTTTCCCTTGGATATTTTCTCTTATAGGATAAAATTCACTCCTCTTCCTTGGCTTGGTCGAATTGTGATTCATCCTAATGCCAAATTAGGATCCTATTATTTACACAAGTCCAAGGTCACTTTTTAGTTCACTTTAAGGTTGACTTACAACTTAACATTAATTATGTCTTCCACATCTTAGGGGCTTCTTCAATGGGTCAATGAACACTTCATGACTTAATAAAGGGGATTTTACTTTTCTTCTTGACCACTTCATGTCTTCATCAAGGGGATTTGGAGCTTCCTTCATTTTCTAGGATCCTACAAGATTGCAAACCCACATGGGGTTACTTGACCCTTCAAACCTTTTCCTTTCTTCATAAGTGGGTACATACCTTGTCATTAATTCCTACAAGACCAAAAATACTTGGTCATTGCCAAGTTTCATGATAGTTTTCTTCCTCACTACATCAAGGTGTCCTCCTACACCCTCAAGGTGGTCCCAATACATAATTTTTTCATATTTATTAGTGTTTGTTGCCTCCAAAAGTGGTGATCCACATCGCATTTGGAATTATTGTCAGATGCTAACTTCGACACAAATTCGACAAGTCATCGACTTTGACACAACTTCGACAAGTTCTGAACTCGATATGACTTCAAAAAACTCAACATCTTCGACAAGTTCAACGACCTCAAACAGTTTCGCAACGTTGACATGTAGAGTTGACCTGCAACTTGCGACTGTCGAACTTTGACAGACTATCTCTCTGTCTTCCAGTCGACTATAATGGTTGAACTTCCGAACCGTTGTAACTTCTTTTGTAACTGAACGTAACGGGAAGGAACCCAAGCGTTTTAACATTCTATATAAGCATGTATAATATTGTAACATACATCAATCGATGAAATTACATACAGTAATAGAGAAGATTAGTTCGTATTTTTTCATATTGTCTGTGTGTATTTGTGTTCTGTTTGTGTAGTGTATTCCTGCTTTGCTTATTATATTTCTTATGCTTCCACCATAATAGAGCCGAATCATTCAGTCTAACTGTTGTCCCCCTCGTGCTTCCTGTCCACGTGCGGATCATTGGTATCAGAGCGATCAGTTTTTTCCGTGCTTAAGTTTTGCGTAGACACTTCCAGTGAAGTTACCAGACTTAAGCCGGTTCAAACACGTTCGCAATCTCAACAATCCAAGCAGACGCTACCTCCAGAGATGGTAGAAGAAACATACGATAGACATGTAGGCAACGAGATAGCACAACGTATTGCGCAAGCTCTGACTCGAAAACAAGTTGAAATGTTTGCCCAATTCAATGAAATTCTCATGTAATTCGCTTTGACATCCGGAGGATTTTCGACGAGAACTAACTACGACAAAATCCACCCCTTCAGAGTGCAAATGAATTTGGACATACCAAATATAGAAGGTAAGATTGACGTGGAATCCGTCGAAAATTGGGTACAACAATTGGAATGCTATTACTCTGTGAATAAACTTTCAGAAGTTGAAAAGATCACCATTGCATCCTTAAAGGTGTCAACATCTGTGCATTGCTGGTGGGAAAACCTCTCGAAAAAGAAGGAGAAAAGCGGAGACCCCATCGACACATGGGATAAATTATTTGAATATGTTCAAAATGAATTTTACTCGCCCAAATACCTTGAGTAGCAGTATAAGAAGTGGTAGCAGCTAAGGCAATGGAAAGACCAATCAGTACCGAGTTACAACAATGAGTTCTATCGACTCATGGATAGACTTGGCATCCAAGAAGAAGAGAAATTGCTTGTTTTGAAGTACATCAATATATTTTCCTAGTACATTCAGCATGAGATGGAATTTCTAACTGTCAACACGCTCACGGATGCATTCCACTATGCCAACAAACTTGAAACCAAGCAGAAGGGGAAAGCACACTTCGCAACAAAGCATACATCAAGATGACCACCCAACAAGAAGACATCGATCGACTTCAACAAGTCAAAATATTCTTAGCCAACCCCGCCAAAGCCAAATCATGGAAAAAATACTTTTCAAAAAAGGAACGTAGCAAACAACTGCCTAACGGGAAATGGTGTGATTACCAGCACTCATCTTGGCATGATACGTCTGAATGAAAATATCGGAATACATTTTTGGAAAAAGTGTTGACATCTGACGCGTTCAACAAGACGGTGGAAGAATCTAATCCAGACAAAAGGACCCTTTTGACATCAACATCGACTACTCCAGCAGCCTCTACTATCGTCAACGAGGAGGAATGAGAGCGCCTATTCCATACATAGATATGGGTTCATCACAATCCATTACATCTGATTGTGGATAACGGTATCCATAAGAACTTCATTTCTAAAGATCTC
The DNA here is from genome assembly GCA_027924585.1 of Larix kaempferi. Taxonomy (NCBI): domain Eukaryota; kingdom Viridiplantae; phylum Streptophyta; class Pinopsida; order Pinales; family Pinaceae; genus Larix; species Larix kaempferi. The sequence continues at coordinate 6,845,575 of BSBM01000012.1, read as the reverse complement.
ATGAAAAAACTAGGTCTTTTCACCACTCCACATCCCCAGCCTTAGAACATCGGTTGGATGAAGGATGGATAGGAACTACGGATCACCCAACAATGCAAACTCTCCTACTTCATAAAGCCTTTTGAAGATGAAGTAATCTGCGACGTGGTACCACTCTTCGTAGCCGACATCTTATTTGGGAAACCTTACTTGTGGGATCGCCATGGAAGTTATCAGTCATGGCCTTAGAAGGTGATTGTCAGAATCCGAAATCGATGGTGCGACATACCAGAGCGATGAACTACAACAACAGTCTCAATGATATCTACTAAATAGACAAAGAAACTCATCAATCATGCTCAGAAGTTCGCATTAATCATGATCAAACCGCAACATTCTAGAAAGACTGCAGCGACGAGTCGACTCACCGACCAATGCAGCTCCGGACAGAAGCAGTTGATCGACAACTTTCTCGACGAGTAGCAGAGTTTTTTCCAAGAGCCGGATGGAGTACCATGACATTTCCAGGTAAAACACTCCATTGTGACTTGCTCCTGGTTCTTCTTTTCCTAACGCATTTGTTTAAAGAATATCGATTCTCAAAAAATGAAGAGATTCGCAGATAAATCTAAGATTTGATCGACAAAGATCATATCTAACCTATCTCCTCTCCTTGTGGAAGTCCAATCATCCTCGTTCCAAAGAAATACGGGAATTGGCACATGTTCATCGATTACATGGCACTCAACAAAATTTTGGTAAAGTACCGCTACCCTCTGTTGCGGATAGACGAGCTCATCGACTATCTGAAAGGTGCTAAATTCTTTACTAAGCTCAACCTCAAGTCAGGCTATCATCAAATTCCAATCGATCCCTTAGATGTGTGGAAAATTGCTTTCAAGACCAAGGAAGAATTGTTTGAATGGTTAGTCATGCCTTTCGACTTAACCAATGAACCTGCAATCTTCATGCGATACATGGACAACATTCTGCAAGCTTTCATCGACAAATGGTTCATTGTCTATCTTGATGACATATTGATTTTCATTCGATCACAGGAAGAACATTTCAGACAGCTTTCACAAGTCCTGAACTCTCTCCAGCAACATCAACTCTACTTGAACATGGACAAGAGCACCTTTGTGATGAACAATATCAAATATTTCGAGTATTTAATTGACTCTGCAGGAATTCACGTTGATCCAGACAAAGTAAATATCCTCAAAGATTGGTCCATTACTCAAAGCATTCAAGAACTAAGAAGTTTTCTTAGCTTGGAGAATTTCTATCTACGATTCATACTCGACTTCAGTCACATAGCCTGGCACTTGAATCAGTTGACAAAGGGAAATGGAAAAATTGTCTTCAAATGGACATCGACACAACAAGGATCTTTTGAACAGCTCAAGTGTTGGTCACCCTATATGTCAATTAATTAAAGTTAACACACAAGATGGTCAATATAAATTGTCAAACCCAGGGAGGTCTTTTCTTTCAAAGGCAATAAGCACAATCTATGCATAAACAGATCAAGCAGTTGATTAAATGAATGGAAATGATAATCCTACCTATCTGCTCAGCCAACTCATTCCATAAAGAAAACTAATCTAATTCATACATCTAAGAATTCGAAGTGCAACAATCTTCCTACAGAAATCAACCCAGCAGTTTAATGATATAATAATGAAATTGAACTAGATTACTTTTGCAAGAAGTTAATTCCTATAATTATCAAACTACAGTATTCAATCTTTACCAAAATTATCTATCCAGTGGCTACTGTAACTCTACCATTTTTTGTCCAATCTATGAATGCAATTGAAGATACAACAACAACCAGAATTAAAACACAAGCTTGAACTCTAAACTGATAATTACTAGAAGTCCTAGAAGGCATAAACAACTGAAGCATATTGGAACTGAGATTGGCTACTACAGCTGATTAGAACACACATGCAATTAAATAAACTATCCTACACAGTCGACTGTCACACCAATCTGCTACAGCTATTTAAGATGCAATGGTGAACTACCAAAAGGAAAGCTAATCTTTGTTGCAGCTAACAGTAACATATGAAATAACTCCACACCACACAACATAAAGAAAGCTAAATTACCCTACCTAGTTTAACCGGCTATCTCTGTGAGAAGGCAGGCCTTGGCCTTCTAACAGATATGCCGAGAATGACAACAATTTAAGACATAGAAATGAAGAACTCTGCTCTCATATTAATGATGGAAATTGACAGTCTCAACGCTCTATTACAGCTTATACAAAATGGTAATTGTCCAAACCCAGGCTACAAGAGCCTTTGCATATTTATACATTGACAGTACAAATAACGATCCACTAAAATCGTGCAGCAATGAAGATCTATGATCTTCATGCTGCGGAGTTACAACTAACTAATACAGCCGTATTAAACAAGGTTGTTAATCATGAAGGATGTTGTTGCTCTAATAATTAATGGATCAGCAGACTCAGCAATTGGAATGCAACCTGTCTGTCGCAGCTAGGTTCTGTTTCAGTGGAATCTGTTACAGTGAGGATCTGTTATAGCTCACGTGGAGGATGTGCTATCCCTTGGAGTCATGAGGAGTTGATGCTTTGAAGAGTAACAACTGGCACCATTTGGCTGAGACACCTGCGCTCTGGACCTTAACTAAATGAAATCACATAGACCATCATAAACCAAGGACTAGGATCTCAAATCTTAACAATCTTGGGCATAAAAATAAATAAAGCAATAACGAATTATACCTGTACATATCATTGATTGTTCTGGAGAAAGACATGGATATAGCTTATGAAAGTAGAATGAAATCAGGGCAAAATGATGTAATAAGGATGGACAAAAAGGGGCATTTCCTAGACCTAATATCTCCCCCCAACTATCTGATTGCATGTCCTCATGTGACAACCTCTCCTAGTCCGAATTTGAGTGTGAGTTGAACTTGTGGATATTTGTAAGATTATAGGCAAATTCTGGTGTCTCCCCTCGAGGCACAAACCCATAGCAAGATATCCAATGCTGCCACCACAACTCTTCTTCCTCTAATGTCAAAGCATAGCTGTTTCTATAAGGACTCACAGGAAACCATATGAGAGGGAATTAAAATCTTAAGCCAATCCACCAAGACCCACACTTTTTCATGCACTGCACATATCTAGGGATCCTTGTCAAAGCTTGCCTGAAATTTTCAAATCCACATGGATCCATTTCCTTCAGAGATGAGGAAGAGTACAGCCATATGTATTCACTACCTTCCAGGGCATTCTACTGCATATTAAGAATCCTTGGGACACATGTGGTAAGGAGTTTATCTTGTAGGATTTCAAAGTATCGGGCAATTGAAGGAACCCTGAGAGATCTAGAATTATTTTCTATGAATTCTTTTGGATTTTGAGGTTCCCCCCTAATCCAGAGAGTAGAATTCTCCTCATTCCTGAGGATGGTTTGGAAAGCATCTCACCATCTCACATGGTTAATGACAAAAGAGGCAAATGCCCTCAGTTGAACATCCCCCAGACAAGGTAATGGATTAGATGGAAAGTCAATATAACAAGCCCTACCATGTAAATACAATTCACATAACAAATGCTGATCCTCAAAATCACTCTTCAGAAAAGTCTCCAAAAACTGAGTAGCTGTTTCCAAATCAAATAATCTCCCTTCCTTAAGAGCCCTTAATTTAAATAAAGTTGTCTGCTCAAGGAGAAAGACAGGGTAAGAGGGGGATGGATCCCTGTAACTCAACAATTCTATGGAAAGAGTGTACATTTTATCTTTTTTTTGTTGCAGGGACTTAAGTTTCTTCAATCCCTCCAATTTTTCTTGAAGTTTCTCCCACCGGAGTTTCTGGAAGAATAACTCCTCAGCCCACTTTTCTCTCAACCCTTTAATGACATTCCTATGCTCTTGGAGAGAGATCATACCTATCCTGAACTGATCAATCCACTTGAGCCATTTATCCAACTCAAGATTTAACCAGAGGATCTTCTTCTCCAGCTGTTGAATTCTTCTGTCTTCTACCTCCTTTTCATCATTAGAGTCAAGATAAATGACTTCCTTGTTTTGGTTTGGCATTGTAACAACTTCATCCTCTGTTGGAGTGGCAGTGGTCTGTGCCTGTGGTGCAGTCTCAGCCATGGACTTTGGGGATGCTAGTTCTTGTGTGACAGCATCCTTTATTTCTATATCAACCTCAGCCCCCTCAGTCTGTGTCATAGTATCAGCCAATATTCTTAGGATTACTGGTTCTTGTGTGACAGCATCTTCCTTCTCCATTTCAATCTCAGCACTCTTAGTTTGTGTTGCAACTGTAGCAAATGATTTTAGAAACATTGGTTCTTGTGTGACAGTGTTTTCTATTTGGTCCTTGATATCAAATGTTACTATCTGAGTTGCAGCCTTACTAAATAACTTCAAGGGTATTGGTTCTTGTGTAACAGTGCCCTGTTCCTCCATTTCTTTGAACTATTGAGATTGTTTCTGGGTTATATCAGATCTTTCTGACTAATGAGACTAGTCTTGAAGAAGCTCGGTATCCCCTGATGGCTGGGACTGTACTGTTTCATCTCCCAAATTCAAGTCGGGGATCTCTTCAATTCCTGGCTCATTTGCGCCCATCAATTCGATTTCTGGCATTCTTTCTTCCACCTCCTCTATCTGTACATGCCTTTGTGATACATCTCCCAACACAACAACTCTGTGTCCTGCTGCAAAAAAATATATCTCCACACTCTGGAAAAACAGTCTCTCCCTGCTTCTCATTTTCAAATGCAAAAGATGAATTTTCAAATAAGTTTCTAGCATTTGCTAATGTGTTCAAATTCTTCTCTGCTTGCTTTCCAACTATTCCCTTCCATATTTCTAGCTCATTTCGCAATATATGCACCTCCTCTTTTAATAATTCATTTTCAAACAGGAGATTTTCGATTTGAGGTTCTTCTCTGGAAGGTTCCTGTTAATTTTTCAGAATTTACTTCAATCTGATCTAGGATCTTAACTGAGAGAACAACATGTACAACATATCTACAGCATATCAATCATGGACACAATAATGCAAGCACACAAGAGACACAGAGTTTACTTGGGGAAAACCATAAAGGTGAAAAACCCTAATAACTTCCTCAGAGATAGATAGAGCAATGATACAACCCAAGCATAAGAGATAGACATGATCGAAAAATGGTTCATTGTCTATCTTGATGACATATTGATTTTCATTCGATCACAGGAAGAACATTTCAGACAGCTTTGACAAGTCCTGAACTCTCTCCAGCAACATCAACTCTACTTGAACATGGATAAGAGCACCTTTGTGATGAACAATATCAAATATTTCAAGTATTTAATTGACTCTGCAGGAATTCACGTTGATCCAGACAAAGTAAATATCCTCAAAGATTGGTCCATTACTCAAAGCATTCAAGAACTAAGAAGTTTTCTTAGTTTGGCGAATTTCTATCTACGATTCATACTCGACTTCAGTCACATAGCCTGGCCCTTGAATCAGTTGACAAAGGGAAATGGAAAAATTGTGTTCAAATGGACATCGACACAACAAGGAGCTTTTGAACAGCTCAAGTGTTGGTCACCCTATATGTCAATTAATTAAAGTTAACACACAAGATGGTCAATATAAATTGTCAAACCCAGGGAGGTCTTTTCTTTCAAAGGCAATAAGCACAATCTATGCATAAACAAATCAAGCAGTTGATTAAATGAATGGAAATGATAATCCTACCTATCTACTCAGCCAACTCATTCCATAAAGAAAACTAATCTAATTCACACATCTAAGAATTCGAAGTGCAACAATCTTCCTACATAAATCAACCCAGCAGTTTAATGATATAATAATGAGATTGAACTAGATTACTTTTGCAAGAAGTTAAATCCTATAATTATCAAACTACAGTATTCAATCTTTACCAAAATTATCTATCCAGTGGCTACTGTAACTCTACCATTTTTTGTCCAATCTATGAATGCAATTGAAGATACAACAACAACCAGAATTAAAACACAAGCTTGAATTCTAAACTGATAATTACTAGAAGTCCTAGAAGGCATAAAAGACTGAAGAATATTGGAACTGAGATTGGCTGCTACAGCTGATTAGAACACACATGCAATTAAATAAACTATCCTACACAGTCGACTGTCACACCAATCTGCTACAGCTATTTAAGATGCAATGGTGAACTACCAAAAGGAAAGCTAATCTTTGTTGCAGCTAACAGTAACATATGCAATAACTCCACACCACACAACATAAAGAAAGCTAAATTACCCTACATGCTTTAACCGGCTATCTCTGTGAGAAGGAGGGCCTTGGCCTTCTAACAGAGACGCCGAGAATCACAACAATTTAAGACATAGAAATGAAGAACTCTGCTCTCATGTTAATGATGGAAATTGACAGTCTCAACGCTCTATTACAGCTTATACAAAATGGTAATTGTCCAAACCCAGGCTACAAGAGCCTTTGCATATTTATACATTGACAGTACAAATAACGATCCACTAAACTCGTGCAGCAATGAAGATCTATGATCTTCATGTTGCGGAGTTACAGCTAACTAATACAGCCGTATTAAACAAGGTTGTTAATCATGAAGGATGTTGTTGCTCTAATAATTAATGGATCAGCAGACTCAGCAATTGGAATGCAACCTGTCTGTCGCAGCTAGGTTCTGTTTCAGTGGAATCTGTTACAGTGAGGATCTGTTACAGCTCACGTGGAGGATGTGCTGTCCCTTGGAGTCATGAGGAGTTGATGCTTTGAAGAGTAACAACTGGCACCATTTGGCTGAGACACCTGCGCTCTGGACCTTAACTAAATGAAATCACATAGACCATCATAAACCAAGGACTAGGATCTCAAATATTAACAATCTTGGGCATAAAAATAAATAAAGCAATAACGAATTATACCTGTAAACATCATTGATTGTTCTGGAGAAAGACATGGATATAGCTTATGAAAGTAGAATGAAATCAGGGCAAAATGATGTAATAAGGATGGACAAAAAGGGGCATTTCCTAGACCTAATATCTCCCCCCAACTATTCGATTGCATGTCCTCATGCGACAACCTCTCCTAGTCCGAATTTGAGTGTGAGTTGAACTTGTGGAGATTTGTAAGATTATAGGCAAATTCTGGTGTCTCCTCTCGAGGCACAAACCCATAGCAAGATATCCAATGCTGCCACCACAACTCTTCTTCCTCTAATGTCAAAGCATAGCTGTTTCTGTAAGGACTCACAGGAAACCATATGAGAGGGAATTAAAATCTTAAGCCAATCCACCAAGACCCACACTTTTTCATGCACTGCACATATCTAGGGATCCTTGTCAAAGCTTGCCTGAAATTTTCAAATCCACATGGATCCATTTCCTTTAGAGATGAGGAAGAGTACAGCCATCTGTATTCACTACCTTCCAGGGCATCCTGCTGCATATTAAGAATTATTGGGACACATGTGGTAAGGAGTTTATCTTGTAGGATTTCAAAGTATCGGGCAATTGAAGGAACCCTGAGAGATCTAGAATTATTTTCTATGAATTCTTTTGGATTTTGAGGTTCCCCCCTAATCCAGAGAGTAGAATTCTCCTCATTCCTGAGGATGGTTTGGAAAGCATCTCGCCATCTCACATGGTTAATGACAAAAGAGGCAAATTCCCTCAGCTGAACATACCCCAGACAAGGTAATGGATTAGATGGAAAGTCAATATAACAAGCCCTACCATGTAAATACAATTCACATAACAAATGCTGATCCTCAAAATCACTCTTCAGAAAAGTCTCCAAAAACTGAGTAGCTGTTTCCAAATCAAATGATCTCCCTTCCTTAAGAGCCCTTAATTTAAATAAAGTTGTCTGCTCATGGAGAAAGACAGGGTAAGAGGGGGATGGATCCCTGTAACTCAACAATTCTATGGAAAGAGTGTACATTTTATCTTTTTTTTTGTTGCAGGGACTTAAGTTTCTTCAATCCCTCCATTTTTTCTTGAAGTTTCTCCCACCGGAGTTTCTGGAAGAATAACTCCTCAGCCCACTTTTCTCTCAACCCTTTAATGACATTCCTATGTTCTTGGAGAGAGATCATACCAATCCTGAACTGATCAATCCACTTGAGCCATTTATCCAACTCGAGATTTAACCAGAGGATCTTCTTCTCCAGCTGTTGAATTCTTCTGTCTTCTACCTCCTTTTCATCATTAGAGTCAAGATAAATGACTTCCTTGTTTTGGTTTGGCATTGTAACAACTTCATCCTCTGTTGGAGTGGCAGTGGTCTGTGCCTATGGTGCAGTCTCAGCCATGGACTTTGGGGATGCTAGTTCTTGTGTGACAGCATCCTTTATTTCTATATCAACCTCAGCCCCCTCAGTCTGTGTCATAGTATCATCCAATATTCTTAGGATTACTGGTTCTTGTGTGACAGCATCTTCCTTCTCCATTTCAATCTCAGCACTCTCAGTTTGTGTTGCAACTGTAGCAAATGATTTTAGAAACATTGGTTCTTGTGTGACAGTGTTTTCTATTTGGTCCTTCATATCAAATGTTACTATCTGAGTTGCAGCCTTACTAAATAACTTCAAGGGTATTGGTTCTTGTGTAACAGTGCCTTGTTCCTCCATTTCTTTGAACTACTGAGATTGTTTCTGGGTTATATCAGATCTTTCTGACTAATGAGACTGGTCTTGAAGAAGCTCGGTATCCCCTGATGGCTGGGACTGTACTGTTTCATCTCCTAAATTCAAGTCGGGGATCTCTTCAATTCCTGGCTCATTTGCGCCCATCAATTCGATTTCTGGCATTCTTTCTTCCACCTCCTCTATCTGTACATGCCTTTGTGATACATCTCCCAACACAACAACTCTGTGTCCTGCTGCAAAAAAATATATCTCCACACTCTGGACAAACAGTCTCTCCCTGCTTCTCATTTTCAAATGCAAAAGATGAATTTTCAAATAAGTTTGTAGCATTTGCTAATGTGTTCAAATTCTTCTCTGCTTGCTTTCCAACTATTCCCTTCCATATTTCTAGCTCATTTCGCAATATCTGCACCTCCTCTTTTAATAATTCATTTTCAAACAGGAGATTTTCGATTTGAGGTTCTTCTCTGGAAGGTTCCTGTTAATTTTTCAGAATTTACTTCAATCTGATCTAGGATCTTAACTGAGAGAACAACATGTACAACATATCTACAGCATATCAATCATGGACACAATAATGCAAGCACACAAGAGACACAGAGTTTACTTGGGGAAAACCATAAAGGTGAAAAACCCTAATAACTTCCTCAGAGATAGATAGAGCAATGATACAACCCAAGCATAAGAGATAGACATGATCGACAAATGGTTCATTGTCTATCTTGATGACATATTTATTTTCATTCGATCACAGGAAGAACATTTCAGACAGCTTTGACAAGTCCTGAACTCTCTCCAGCAACATCAACTCTACTTGAACATGGACAAGAGCACCTTTGTGATGAACAATATCAAATATTTCGAGTATTTAATTGACTCTGCAGGAATTCACGTTGATCCAGACAAAGTAAATATCCTCAAAGATTGGTCCATTACTCAAAGCATTCAAGAACTAAGAAGTTTTCTTAGTTTGGCGAATTTCTATCTACGATTCATACTCGACTTCAGTCACATAGCCTGGCCCTTGAATCAGTTGACAAAGGGAAATGGAAAAATTGTGTTCAAATGGACATCGACACAACAAGGAGCTTTTGAACAGCTCAAGTGTTGGTCACCCTATATGTCAATTAATTAAAGTTAACACACAAGATGGTCAATATAAATTGTCAAACCCAGGGAGGTCTTTTCTTTCAAAGGCAATAAGCACAATCTATGCATAAACAGATCAAGCAGTTGATTAAATGAATGGAAATGATAATCCTACCTATCTGCTCAGCCAACTCATTCCATAAAGAAAACTAATCTAATTCATACATCTAAGAATTCGAAGTGCAACAATCTTCCTACAGAAATCAACCCAGCAGTTTAATGATATAATAATGAAATTGAACTAGATTACTTTTGCAAGAAGTTAAATCCTATAATTATCAAACTACAGTATTCAATATTTACCAAAATTATCTATCCAGTGGCTACTGTAACTCTACCATTTTTTGTCCAATCTATGAATGCAATTGAAGATACAACAACAACCAGAATTAAAAAAAAAGCTTGAACTCTAAACTGATAATTACTAGAAGTCCTAGAAGGCATAAACGACTGAATCATATTGGAACTGAGATTGGCTGCTACAGCTAATTAGAACACACATGCAATTAAATAAACTATCCTACACAGTCAACTGTCACACCAATCTGCAACAGCTATTTAAGATGCAATGGTGAACTACCAAAAGGAAAGCTAATCTTTGTTGCAGCTAACAGTAACATATGCAATAACTCCACACCACACAACATAAAGAAAGCTAAATTACCCTACCTACTTTAACCGGCTATCTCTATGAGAAGGCGGGCCTTGGCCTTCTAACAGAGATGCCGAGAATCACAACAATTTAAGACATAGAAATGAAGAACTCTGCTCTCATATTAATGATGGAAATTGACAGTCTCAACGCTCTATTACAGCTTATACAAAATGGTAATTGTCCAAACCCAGGCTACAAGAGCCTTTGCATATTTATACATTGACAGTACAAATAACGATCCACTAAACTCGTGCAGCAATGAAGATCTATGATCTTGATGCTGCGGAGTTACAGCTAACTAATACAGCCGTATTAAACAAGGTTGTTAATCATGAAGGATGTTGTTGCTCTAATAATTAATGGATCAGCAGACTCAGCAATTGGAATGCAACCTGTCTGTCGCAGCTAGGTTCTGTTTCAGTGGAATCTGTTACAGTGAGGATCTGTTACAGCTCACGTGGAGGATGTGCTGTCCCTTGGAGTCATGAGGAGTTGATGCTTTGAAGAGTAACAACTGGCACCATTTGGCTGAGACACCTGCGCTCTGGACCTTAACTAAATGAAATCACATAGACCATCATAAACCAAGGACTAGGATCTCAAATCTTAACAATCTTGGGCATAAAAATAAATAAATCAATAACGAATTATACCTGTAAACATCATTGATTGTTCTGGAGAAAGACATGGATATAGCTTATGAAAGTAGAATGAAATCAGGGCAAAATGATGTAATAAGGATGGACAAAAAGGGGCATTTCCTAGACCTAATATCTCCCCCCAACTATCCGATTGCATGTCCTCATGCGACAACCTCTCCTAGTCTGAATTTGAGTGTGAGTTGAACTTGTGGAGATTTGTAAGATTATAGGCAAATTCTGGTGTCTCCCCTCGAGGCACAAACCCATAGCAAGATATCCAATGCTGCCACCACAACTCTTCTTCCTCTAATGTCAAAGCATAGCTGTTTCTGTAAGGACTCACAGGAAACCATATGAGAGGGAATTAAAATCTTAAGCCAATCCACCAAGACCCACACTTTTTCATGCACTGCACATATCTAGGGATCCTTGTCAAAGCTTGCCTGAAATTTTCAAATCCACATGGATCCATTTCCTTCAGAGATGAGGAAGAGTACAACCATCTGTATTCACTACCTTCCAGGGCATCCTGCTGCATATTAAGAATCATTGGGACACATGTGGTAAGGAGTTTATCTTGTAGGATTTCAAAGTATCGAGCAATTGAAGGAACCCTGAGAGATCTAGAATTATTTTCTATGAATTCTTTTGGATTTTGAGGTTCCCCCCTAATCCAGATAGTAGAATTCTCCTCATTCCTGAGGATGGTTTGGAAAGCATCTCGCCATCTCACATGGTTAATGACAAAAGAGGCAAATGCCCTCAGCTGAACATCCCCCAGACAAGGTAATGGATTAGATGGAAAGTCAATATAACAAGCCCTACCATGTAAATACAATTCACATAACAAATGCTGATCCTCAAAATCACTCTTCAGAAAAGTCTCCAAAAACTGAGTAGCTGTTTCCAAATCAAATGATCTCCCTTCCTTAAGAGCCCTTAATTTAAATAAAGTTGTCTGCTCATGGAGAAAGACAGGGTAAGAGGGGGATGGATCCCTGTAACTCAACAATTCTATGGAAAGAGTGTACATTTTATCTTTTTTTTGTTGCAAGGACTTAAGTTTCTTCAATCCCTCCAATTTTTCTTGAAGTTTCTCCCACCGGAGTTTCTGGAAGAATAACTCCTCAGCCCACTTTTCTCTCAACCCTTTAATGGCATTCCTATGTTCTTGGAGAGAGATCATACCTATCCTGAACTGATCAATCCACTTGAGCCATTTATCCAACTTGAGATTTAATCAGAGGATCTTCTTCTCCATGTAATACCCCAATTCGACCCTTAGGATATATGAGCCTTTAATGTAAATAAGTGTACATGTGATGTATGTTTTCCTAGCGTGGAGCTCAAGGCCAAGGCCCCGCTAGTGAAAGCCGAATTTTATTTAAAGGGCAAGTATTTGATATTTTGATACCATGTGCTCTTAAGCCATGGAAATTGTAATAGGATGTAAATAAACATCAGGCAATATAAAATGTCCAAAAGCTGGCTACGGAGGCAACGAATGAGAAGGGGCCACGTGTATCCACTAGGGAGTGGTGAGGGGGCTATGGGAGTAAACCATAGGTTGCCATATGTCTTTATGAGAACCCATTTGACCTTTCTAGATGACATTTATTCCTGTTGTAAGAGAGTGGTTGAAGAATTAAGTCAATGACTTTGATGGAGTATGGGCAGCCCTGAAATTCGTATGGGAAGGTATGGGCTCTTTTGACTTGTCCCACAAGTCACTCTACATCTTGGGGGGTTGCTCCATCCTTATCCCCATTCCATTGTGGAAGTATGGGACATCTTTGCCCAACCAAAAACGAGCTCCCAGCAATGAGAAAAACCAGAAATCGCGACTTGAAGGAAACCCACATTTTGGGAATCCAAAAACGTTCCGATTTGGTATTGGACAGAGAAATCCAATGGGGGATCCATTGGTAGGAACCTTGGGGCGAATTTGGGAGCAATAGCTACCCCAAAAGCCATGGGAAAACCCAGTTTTTGCAGCTCAGAAAACGAGTGACGGATTTGGGTTATTTGCTGAACGAAGCTGTGAGAAATCCGATTGTGGATGTGTGAATAGAGGATGGGATTGCTGAGTCTAGTGTGAAGGGTATGTGGCTCTGGGTTGGAGCTCAGTGGACTAGCATCCTCCTCCATCTCCTATTGCATGCTTGAGAAACCCAACCGTGTGTTGGCTTAGCATGGCCGTTTGAGTGAAACCCTGACTGTGAGGGAGCCATCTAGTTCCTCCTTAGTGGATACACAGCCCAGCTCGGGGGTGATCTCTCAGCTGAAAGAATACAGGATGGACAGAGATCTATGGTTGGGTGGAACGTTGCTCTCACGTAGCCAGTTGTTTGGGCCATTATAATTCGAGATAAGTATTCTTGATGTTAATCCTATGCCCTGCAAGCATTTTAAATAATGATTGTTGTTTATATGTTGAATGCATGATAAAACTGTGTGCATATGTATTGTTAATTCCGCTGTGTTCATATTGAATTGAATCTGCATAGAGAATTTTTAAAATGTTAGTTATTTATGTGCAAAAATATTGGGGCTAAGTTTATCAAAAGCCCGGTAGGTTGTTAATGTTTTCTTCCCTGTTGTTCTATGGAGAAGGGGACGTCACACTCCAGCTGTTGAATTCTTCTGTCTTCTACCTCCTTTTCATCATTAGAGTCAAGATAAATGACTTCCTTGTTTTGGTTTGGCATTGTAACAACTTCATCCTCTGTTGGAGTGGCAGTGGTCTGTGCCTGTGGTGCAGTCTCAGCCATGGACTTTGGGGATGCTAGTTCTTGTGTGACAGCATCCTTTATTTCTATATCAACCTCATCCCCCTCAGTCTGTGTCATAGTATCAGCCAATATTCTTAGGATTACTGGTTCTTGTGTGACAGCATCTTCCTTCTCCATTTCAATCTCAGCACTCTCAGTTTGTGTTGCAACTGTAGCAAATGATTTTAGAAACATTGGTTCTTGTGTGACAGTGTTTTCTATTTGGTCCTTCATATCAAATGTTACTATCTGAGTTGCAGCCTTACTAAATAACTTCAAGGGTATTGGTTCTTGTGTAACAGTTCCTTGTTCCTCCATTTCTTTGAACTACTGAGATTGTTTCTGGGTTATATCAGATCTTTCTGACTAATGAGACTGGTCTTGAAGAAGCTCGGTATCCCCTGATGGCTGGGACTGTACTGTTTCATCTCCTAAATTCAAGTCGGGGATCTCTTCAATTCCTGGCTCATTTGCGCCCATCAATTCGATTTCTGGCATTCTTTCTTCCACCTCCTCTATCTGTACATGCCTTTGTGATACATCTCCCAACACAACAACTCTGTGTCCTGCTGCAAAAAAATATATCTCCACACTCTGGACAAACAGTCTCTCCCTGCTTCTCATTTTCAAATGCAAAAGATGAATTTTCAAATAAGTTTGTAGCATTTGCTAATGTGTTCAAATTCTTCTCTGCTTGCTTTCCAACTATTCCCTTCCATATTTCTAGCTCATTTCGCAATATCTGCACCTCCTCTTTTAATAATTCATTTTCAAACAGGAGATTTTCGATTTGAGGTTCTTCTCTGGAAGGTTCCTGTTAATTTTTCAGAATTTACTTCAATCTGATCTAGGATCTTAACTGAGAGAACAACATGTACAACATATCTATAGCATATCAATCATGGAAACAATAATGCAAGCACACAAGAGACACATAGTTTACTTGGGGAAAACCATAAAGGTGAAAAACCCTAATAACTTCCTCAGAGATAGATAGAGCAATGATACAACCCAAGCATAAGAGATAGACATGGCCGACCCCCAATAGGGTGGTCTAATAACCCTTCGACCCACATGACTTATACAGGGTCGAACCCAACAAGGTGGTCTAATAACCCATCAAGTATAAGTTACGACACTTACAATATAAATGACGACACTTCCATATAGCGGAATAATAACATCTCTATAGGAATACAAACACTTCCGTATAGAGGAATAATACCATCTCTATAGGAGTACAATATACATATATGAAATACATTCTGAAGTTACATATACATCAACACTCCCTCTTAACTAGGAAGGTATTTCTTGACACAGGTCTTCTAGCACAAGTCTTCTTCTCTGGATCATCGTCACTGGATAATCGTCATTGAGTCATCATCATCGTCACTGCTGCTACTATCTCAATCAATCTCTGAATCTACTCGTCATAGGAAGTTCTACAGAGCCAGTCCTTTTTCATACTGGATGTAGGCCCACCACCTATAGGTCTTCATCATCAGTGGCCATATTGTGGAACCTAGGACTGATTACGTGCGTTAACAAAACCTAGTGCAGACTATAGGTTCTTTTACATGTTGACCTTCACAAAACCTACTTAGAACATCCCAAGATGTTACGAGCACACCGCTCTACCTATTTGGATCTCGATAGAGCTTCCCAGGCTGTTATGAGCACACCGCTTTACCTATCCAGATTTTAAAGGATCTTTTCTATGTGAATGCCCGCAAAACTTACTCAGATCATCCCAGGATGTTACGAGCACACTGCTCTACCTGTCCGAATTTTAAAGGATCTTTTCTATGCGAAACCGTAGAAAAACCTACTCAAAGCATCCCAGGATGTTACTAGCACACCGCTCTACCTGTCCGGATTTTAAAGGACCTTTTCTATGCTACCTGCACAACCTGTCCACGACCACAGAGTATCAACCCGATACTCATCGTACATCCTCCTGATGTACATCATCACATGATCAACCTGATCATCGTCATAGCATCAACCTAATGCATATCATTTGGAGCAACATCCTGAAGCTCATCATATATGATCATCCTGATCATCATCATAGCATCAACCTGATGCATATCATCTAGAGCAACATCCTAAAGCTTGTCATCTGTGATCATCCTGATCAAACTCATAGCATCAACCTGATGCATATCATCTGGAGCAACATCCTGAAGCTTGTCATCTGTGATCATCCTGATCAACATCATAGCATCAACCTGATGCATACCAAGTATCTACCTGATACATGTCAACATACATGATCTACATGATCATACAAGTATCCACCTGATACATATGCAAATGCATGATCCACCTGATCATACAATGTATCTACCTGATACATATAACCATACATGATCAACCTGATCATACAAGTATCCACCTGATACATATACAAATACATGATCAACCTGATCATACAAGTATCCACCTGATACATATACAAATACATGATCTACCTGATCATATCCTGCATCCAACATGATGCATATACATATACATGATCCAACTGAGCAGAACATCCAACTGATGCATATACAAAGCAGTAACTGGAGCATCATCCTGATGCTCATCATCCAACACTTACATCCAAAAGCATGGGAAGGATCCTCTTCTCACCATGCTTGGAATGGCTCCAGCAGATGTGTCCATCACTTCTTCCTCGAAGTGTCGTCGATCTGAAGAACACCAATCCTCTCTCTGGAGTACTCAAACTTCAATCTGGCTAGTGGTTTCCTCAGTACATCTGCTACCTGCTCATATGTCGCAACATATAGGAGCTTTATTGCTCCTCTTTACACCATATTCCTAATATAGTGACATTTGATCTCAATGTGCTTCGACCTGTCGTGGAACACCAGGTTCTCAGACAGCTTCACACAAATCTGGTTGTCACAAAAGATACCAGTAGCCTCCAGCAGGAGATCAAATAACTCAGACAGTGGCTTTTGGATCCATACTACCTCATAACTAGCCGAATGTGCTGCAACATACTTTGCTTTAGCTGTACTCAGTGCTACGCAGGACTGCTTCCTGCTAAACCAAGAGATCATACCGGATCCCATACTGAAGCAGCACCCTGAAGTGCTCTTCCGGTCAATGGTATTGCCTGCCCAATCCGAATCAACATAACCCTCCAGGTTAAACTTCTAATTCGCATCATACTTGAGCCCCTAGTCAACTGTACCCTTCAGGTACCTCAGAACATGCTTTGCAGCTATCAGGTGAACATGTCTTGGATCTATCAAATACTGGCTCAAGGTGTTCACCTCAAAGCAAATGTATGGTCTTGTATTCGTCAGGTACATTAAGGACCCAATCATCTGACGATACATAGTGATATCAACCAGCTTAGACGAAGCATCACACAGAAGCTTCAGGTTTGATGCCATAGGTGTGACCATGGCCTTGTATTCCATCATCCCAAACCTCTTCAGGATCTCTATTGCATACTTCCCTTGTCCAAGGAAGATTCCATCTACACTCTGCCACACCTCCATTCCTAGAAAATAGTGCATCATCCATAAGTTCTTTAACTTGAACTCGGCAGCAAGCTTCCGTTGCATGTCGGCAATCAATCTATCTTCACTTGTAATAAAGAGGTCATCCATATACAAAGGTAGTATCACTAGATTGCCTTCCTCAACCTTGTAGTAAAGGTTGGAATCTGCTTTACTCTTGGTGAAGCCCAAACTGGATAGAAAGCTATCTAACCTACCATACCAAGTTCTGCACATATATGACTCCCTGTCATGTGTCTCAGAACCAAGTGGCTGCTTCACATACACTTCTTCTTCAACCACACCATTCAAGAAAGCTGTCTTGAAATCCACCTGGTGTATCTTCCATTTCATCACTGCAGCCAGAGCAAGTACGGATCTAATTGAAGTGTATCTGGCTACAGGAGAAAAAGTATCTATGCTACCACCTGCAACATGCTTGATCTTGTAGATCCTCTTGGAAGTCACTACAGGCTCCCCTTCAGGTCTTGGGACTGCATCCCAAACATCTTCATGATCGACTAGTACTCCTCGATCATGGCATTCTTCCCAGATCCTAGGAACTTCAATATCTTCAAAATTTTCAATAGATAACTTTGTTGCTGAACAAATGTTGTAGTCCTTCTTTTGTAGGTGATGGTATACAATCTTTCCTACACAACACGTTAAATTGCATGATTAGAAAACATCTCATAGTTTTCAGAACAAATTCTTACACATAAATAAATATGTCATACAGTCATGCAATTATCTTAGCCAATGCTTCAATACAACATTTATCCATATCTCGTAACTTTCTAGATGCCTTCCAATCTCTACCAGAACATTGTTAAGAGTGTGCACAACTCCCAACATGTCAGCAAGGAGGTTTCAATCTAGATAAGTAGCAATGGAATGTTGTACAGTGCCATAGGCCACTTACCCATGTATATTAGTAGTGTACTGTTCATCAATGCAACTATGCATAATATACAACCTAATTCTAGGAACATGAGTATATACATTATTGAACAGTATTATTTAAACAATAAAATATGCAAGGAATGATAATTCAAATACTTATCTTTTTTTGTTTGTTGGGTTGACTCCCTCTCAATCTTTGCTTCTTTTCTACAACTCCATTCTGATGTGGATTGTGAGAAGTGGTCAACTCCCTCTGAATATCTGCATCCTTGCAGAAACTACTGAAGTGTGCTCCTTCTTGATCTTTACTTCCTTCTAGGAAACAACTGGAGTGTGATCCCTCTTGATCTTTTCTTTCTTGCAGGAACAACTGGAGTGTGCTCCCTCTTGATCTTTGCTTCCTTGCAGGAACAACCAGAGTGTGCTCCCTCTTGATCTTTGCTTCATGGATTACCTATCCTTGAACTTATATCCATCACTATGCATGCTTATTAGTATCATCATTGTGTTATCCTCGAGGTCTCATACATAATCACACATTCATTAGTATAATCTTAATACTATCAAAACACAATAATCTTAAACATTTATAGTCATGATCATTTCAAACACAGATAATAAACATTAGTATTGAAGGTTTCAGGGAAGTCTTCTTTTACTCATGCATATTCTTATTTGATCATAGGACTCTTCTGGTTACTTAAATCATCAATCAAGATAAGAGACATAAAATGCATAAACCCTTGATTACTTACATTTATAACTTTATGAATAAACATAACCAATCATATCAAGTATACTTATATAAGGGATCCTAACATAAGGTAGGATTCTGACTTGATATAGGAAAAACATACCTGGATTGGTATGTTATCTAGTTATGTCTAACATACCCACATGATGTCTTCTTGTTCTCTTCAATGACTTGTGCTAGTAACCTGCATATCTCATAGGTTAACCATTATAGAACCAAGTTATACATACCTTGCAAATAGATCTTCTAAGTGATTCATGACAATGGATGAATCTTTGTCCTCATGTCATCATGATCATATGTTCTTGAACTAGAACATGATTTGTCTTTCTTGGTGTACCTTTCATGTTAGCGGACAACATAAACCTCATACAATACCATAATGCATTAGTACTATCATAAGTGTCAACACCCTAATCAATGAATATCTTCTATCATGCATTCAAAATTTTATTAAGGTGATACGACAAGTCTAAATTTAATCAAGATTGTACTAACCGTAATAACATGAAGACAAACATACCATAAACTTAATCATGAAAAAATCTTGAAACATACCTGGATGAGTCATACCTATCGAGATTGCTTGTAATCTTCTTATGTAAGGTCTTAGCCTGATCTCCCTCTGAAATAGGAACTTCTTCACTTATGCAGGTGACCAATCCATTCTCTTCTAGGATTAACCCAATCCACTTGATTTGTAGGAATTGGATCTGGAGCTGGATTAGGGTTTGTTAGAGAAACCCTAAAAATTCAAACTTTGAATTTCAAACTTCCGAAAGGATAGAAATATGTGCCTTGATGAGCCGATCAAGCTGGTATACTCATAATTTGAAAACTGCAAAGTTTCACCCCTCAAATTTGCCTTTGAAACTTCCAGATTCATAGGACATGACCCCAAACTAGGGTTTGATAAATACCACCCTTCTGCCCAATCAAAAGGTACTATCCAAAACTCTAAGCTTCTATTTTTCTGAGGAGCTTCTAGCCGTGGTCACAGATTTCAAAATTTTCCATTTTTGCAGAAGCCCTAATTTTCCACTTTTCCGATCAAAGTCCCGAACTAGGGTCTAATCAAGCCTGGCCTTCTGCCCAACCAAAAATTCTGATCTTGGTCTCTAAATTTCTATTTTGATGAGTAGCATTCAGCCGTAGTCTCTAATTACAAAAAATCCAACTTTCTCCGAAACCCTAAATTCCGGAAGCCATGAATGAGGTGCTAAAAAATAATTCTGTTTTGAAAGAAATATGTACCTTATTGTTTATGGTGTAACTCTGAATTTTTCGATCCACAGGGTTTGAAAATGTTTCTTGTGATAGAATGACCTATCATATTTCCAACCCCACAGGTATGACCTCAAATGGATTCTCTGAGAGAGAGTTATGCCAAGTGTCGCAACATGACCTGTTTATGGGATAAAACAGGAGAGCGAACTTGTACGGCGTGCCACATGTCACTGGTTCAGTTTCAGCCTCTGAAAACGTTACCTGCGAAATTAAAGTCCATGCACTACCTTTCACTATTTACGAAATTTCATTTGGAGATTCCTAGCCCAAGTTATGACCTTTTTTCCAAGGTCACATGTTTATGACTGAGATCTGGAAGAGGAAGAAACCCTATATTGTACAGATCATAAATCACAAAGTACAACGAATTAGAGGTTTTCCTTTGGAAAAAAGGTACATGGGGATCTTAGCTTCATCCTGTACTATTTTAAGACACTGAAACCTTTCCAAAATTTATTTATAGAGAAAGTTCTACGATGACTTGTTTTTGCTATATCAAGCCCTAGCTTTGCAATTGCAACAAGTGTCATACATGCCATACCATGCCTTCTTTCAGGCTAGCTTTGATACCATGTTAATTTTTCAGAATTTACTTCAATCTGATATAGGATCTTAACTGAGAGAACAACATGTACATCATATCAATCATGGACACAATAATGCAAGCACACAAGAGACACAAAGTTTACTTGGGGAAAACCATAAAGGTGAAAAGCCCCAATAAATTCCTCAGAGATAGATAGAGCAACGATACAATCCAAGCATAAGAGATAGACATCTCCTAGCCGTAGCTTCTCCTCCTCCACAAGTGCGCCACTCTCCCGAGAGTGTGAGAGAGAATAGAATGATGAAATAGAGTGCCTCCCGCACTCTATTTATACTTGACTTGACTTGCCTAATAACCTTTACTAGGTCGGCCTTAACTTAACCACATAACATAATGTTGATTGGGCCGACACCCAATATGGTGGTCTAATAACCCTTTGAACTGCATGGCCGACCCCCAATAGGGTGGTCTAATAACCCTTGGACCCACATGACTTATACAGGGTCGACCCCAACAAGGTGGTCTAATAACCCATCAAGTATAAGTTATGACACTTACAATATAAATGATGACATTTCAGTATAGAGGAATAATAACATCTCTATAGGAATACAACACTTCCGTATAGAGGAATAATACCATCTCTATAGGAGTACAATATACCTATATGAAATACATTCTGAAATTACATATACATCAATAGTTCCTGCATAGCAATAGATGACTTGGGGTTCAAAATGAGAATCTCTATATCTACCCCTGTTACAGGTGCTTTCTCTACCACAGGTGATTCCCTATTCTCCTTGGCCGATCCTGCTATCTCTGATAAGGGTGCTTCAATATTACCCCCAATTGCATCCAGTGTCTCAGCTTCTTCTGTTGTCTCTGCAAACTCTACTGCCATTGCAACTGCTTCTGCTGCTGCTGCTATAACCGATCGAGTCCTCCTTTTTCTCACCATTCCCACTGGGTGTATCTCAATGCCTAGTGCTTTAACAGTTTTGATTCTCCTTTTCTTTGCTGCAGTGGGTGTATGACCCCTGTTTCGTGATCCTACTCTTCGTTTATTTGACACAGGGGTCTTTACCTTGGTTTTTTCTTCTTCAATAATGGTACCCCTAATCTCTGGAGAGGATACAACCTCCAAAATTTCCACAGTTCCTCCTTCTACTATTCTTGTCTGATATCCTTCCTCTTGAGTTCTTGTTTTTGCAATTGCAGCTTCTACTATCGCAGCTTCAACAACTTCTCCAGTTTCAGCTTCTTTTATTTGAGTATCTTCTTCTGCAGTTACAGCTTCTAATTTTTTTGCCTCCTGCTCCATGGTTTTCATCACAATTTCCTCAGCAACAGGGTTTTCTATCACTGCTGCTTCTCCCTTGTCTACTTCCTCTTCGTCACTAGTCTAGTTCTCTAATTCTCCAACCTCCCCCCGAACTGGATTTGAGGAACGTTGGTCCTCACTATTTTCACCAGCATCCTCCATTTCCAATACAGGTTGTATGATTGGCGTGTCTCTAGCCAGAAATTGTTCCCAAGTTAAATTATGATTTGCAATGGCTCTTAGAACTAGTAATTTAATTAGGCCATGATTAGAAAGGGAAGAAACTGGGTGTTGGGCAATTCTTGCATATCCATCCATAGTTTGTAGGGATTTAAGCAGATAAAATGATATATTCACCAAATTGCCATGGCATAAATGAGACGGTAGGGGAAGTTCAGAGAAGGAAACAATTTGGTACCTACCTCCACAAGAGATGTATCTTTTCACAAAGATTTCCACTTGATTCCAAGGTGGTGGTAAAGACACGAGTTCCAACCCACGATGCTTTGGACTTACCTGCTCTCCAACTGCCAAAAACTCCCTCACTGTGTTTGCATTGTGTGCCTTCCGTCCAAATAAATTCCTTCCCACCAGGGGTAAGCCAGTAACCTTGGCTATGATTTCTTCTATAACATCCACACGTAGTCCCCTGACCTTGGAGTGAGTATCAATCAGGTTGAGGGCAAATTGAAATGCGATTTCTGTGTGGAAACCGTTCAATCATTCAAAGTATGCCATCCAACGTGCTGCTGTAAAGATATTAAGAACTTCTACATTCGCATGTACCGCTTCTGTATTTACTGGCTCATGTCGGACTGGATTTCCCATTTTAATTCCTATTTAGAGTTCAGAACAACCACATCAATTTCCAGTCTAGATGTGGAATTTGAAGTTTTACGAACATGCAAAGGGTCGTTGGGGTTCAAAAATCAGGTTTTAGGCAAGTCTGCGCCAGTATGAACATTCCGTTGAAACGACGAAGTTGACAGAATTGGGGGTGACAGGTGCAATCAAGTAAGGTGATGGGAAATAAATACAACCATGATCCTGATATAATCCTTACATATTAATTCGTATGGGTTCGTTAATTGAGGGTTACGACAATATTAACATAATCATTATTACCGTATTTAATTTTCTACCAAATCATGTAAAAGATGCGATCCATACCTTTGCATTTATGAGTTTGAGCCATGGATCAATCATTACAGCTGGCCGTCATCCTTGCGGGTATCAATACACATGTGCTGAAGTGATGTGGCCATCGCCACGCGAGCTGACAACTACTCAAGACACTCGAAATTTTCCTTCGTGGAAAACCATGGTTGGATCTTGTGGAGCGAGTAACAAAACTGATGCCTAATTGAATCATTATTGGCATCATCCATTGGAGAGCAGACAAACTGGTGGAGTCACGGCTGCTAGACTTAGCAAAAGAAGAAAAAATGGCGGAGTTCCAGCTGTACGGAAGGAGCAGAAATGAAGTGGAAATAATGGAGTCACAACTGTCAACTTTGGAGGATAGTCAAGAATAGCGGAGTCGCAGCTGCTAGGTTTAGCGGAATGGGCAAAGGTGGCAGAGTCGCAGCTGCTGGAAAGGGGTAAAAAAAAAAAAATGAAAATAGCGAGGTAGCAGCTGCCAAACTTAGAAAGGTAAGCGGAATTAACAGAGTCGCAGCTGTTGTATTTGGCAGAATGGGCAAAAGTGAAGGAGTCGCAGCCATGGAAAAGTGAAGTAAAGGGAAAAATGGCAGAGTCACAGCTGCAAAAATAGGAAGAATGAGCAACGCAAGGAGTCGTAGCTGTGTCAGAATGACGTAACAAGCAAATTTTAGATAGCTGTGGAAGACTATGAATTATCCATCTTTTCAAAGATCTTTATTAAATCAAGAAACAATATGGGGTTTCTACAATTGTCTGGCCCAGTCATGACTGCTGTTCCTCAATTAGTTCCTGCACATAGTTCTTCAAAACAAACCAATCAAGTGCAAAAAATAAAAATAGATAAAATACATAATGAAAGAAAAACCAATTATTTATGTACAAGATATGTATGGAAATTGCAGCTTTTAGGAATTCACAGGGTTTGAGAAAGATCCCTGCCCTGGAGTTAATTGATAGCTTGGATCACCTGCAACATGCGAAACAAAATTTTCCCTTGAGATCAGCTTGTGATACAGTCGCAGCCGATGACCATTTGCGAATAATGGTACCTTGTTTTCATCAATGGTGATCAACTAAACTGTTCCATTATCAAATACCTGATCTATCTGATAGGGTCCCAACCAATGGGTGCGCAATTTCCATTTAAAGTGCCTCTTAAACTGTGAGTCATATAGCAGGGCCCAGTCTCCCTCTTGGAAGACTTTCTTCTTTATAAATCGATCATGCCACTTAGAGCATTGTTGTTGGATTAAAGCTGTATGATGTACTACAGCTATGTGCTTCTCATCCAATTCATTGAGTTGATTCAGTCGGTTCCTCTGTGCCTCTGATAAATCAAGGTTTGCTTCCACAACTGTTTTCAAGGTTCTGATTTCAAATTCTATTGGAAAAACAATGTTCTTACCATACACTAACTCATATGGGTAAAAACTAGTGGTGTTACGCCACGTAGTAGGATAAGCCCATAGTGCCTCTGGAAGCCTTTCAACCCAATCTTTATGATGGCTCTTGACTGTTTTTGTCAGAATAGCCTCGATAACCTTGTTTGTGCTCTCCACTTGGCCATTGGCCTGTGGATGGTATGGCGAGGTTATTCTGTGTTGAATATGAAATTTCTGTAACAGTGCTTCTAGCTTGTGAGACACAAATTGTGGTCCACCGTCTGTAATGATTTCCTTAGGTACTCTGAACCGAGTAAAAATCTCTTCATACAGGAAATCAATCATAGCCTGATCATTGGCCTTAACCAAGGCTACAACTTCTACCCATTTGGTCATGTAATCTGTGCAAACCAAGATGTGAACTTTCTGCTTTAAGGGAGGGTTGATAGGCCCTACAAAATCTAGAGCCCACCTATCAAACGGTTCAACCTCAAGCTGTGGCTACAAGGGAATCTCATCTAATCTGTTGGGTTGGCCCATCATTTGGAAGCTATCACATGCCTGAACATACTTCTTTGCATCCCTGAACAATGTGGGCCAGAAATAGCCCGTTCTCAAAACATTATGACCTGTCCTTTTGTCAGCAAAATGTCCCCCACATAGCTCATCATGGCAAGCTTGAAGAATGCTAAAGATTTCATCCTCTCTGACACATATTCTGATCTCTAAATCAAGCCCTATGTAGAAAAGATGGCCATCAATCCAGCGGTACCTAGCACTCTGTTGTCTGATCTTTCTTTTTTCCCTCTTCGACAGATGTGCTGGGAGCTTACCTGCAGCCAAAAAGTTAGCAATGTCTGCATACCATGGGGAATGAGATAATACTGCAAACAAATGTTCATCAGGGAAGGAATCTTCGACTGGTAAATTGTCATCACTGTTAGTCAGTCGATATAAAAAATCTGCAGCAACATTTTCCTTTCCTGGTCTATCAATAATCGTGATATCAAATTCCTGTAACAGTAACAACCATCTAGTAACTCTAGCATTCATGATTGGTTTATTCATTAAATACTTGATAGCAGAATGATCAGTGTGCACAAAAGTAGAATATCCAGTAATATAATGTCTAAATTTGTTGATGGCATAAAGAATGGTAAGAAATTCTTTTTCTATGACAGTATAATTTAGTTCAACAAGAGAATTTTTTTTACTAATGTAGTAAATGGCATAAGGAGCATTACCTTCCTACTGTCCCAAAACTGCTCCAATGGCAGTATCTGAAGCATCTGAAGAAATGTGAAAAGGAAGATCCCAATCGATCCCCTCGTAAGATGGGTGCTATAGACAACCTTATCTTTAGCTCAGTAAGCGCTGTTTGGCATGCATCATTCCAAACAAACTATGCATCCTTCATCAACAGAGTGAACAAAGGAGAAGCTAGTTTGGAAAAATTTTCTATGAACCTTTTGTAATAGCCAGCATGCCCCGGGAAGCTACATACATCCTTTTGTGTTCCAGGAGTTGGTATATTTTCAATTACCTTGATTTTGGATGGATCTACCTGGATACCATTGTAAGAGATGAAGTGTCCCAGCACTATGCCTTCAGTCATCATCATGTGGCACTTTTCAGTGCTTAAAGAGAGCTGGCTCTGTTCACAGCGTTTCAAGACCTTTTCTAAAATTTTCAGTGGTTCCTCATAAGTATCACCATATGGAGTAAAGTCATCCATGAAAATGTCCATGCAATCATTCACCATTTCTGAAAAGATTCCAATCACTGCTCTCTGAAATGTAGCTGGTGCGTTGCACAACCCAAAAGGAAGTACTTGGTAGGAAAAAGTTCCCCAGGGGCAGGTGAAAGTAGTTTTGTCTTGATCTTCTGGAGCAATCTGTATCTGGTTATAGCCACTAAAGCCATCCAGAAAGGAGAAATACTTTTTCCCAGACAAGGTATCAAGGACCTGATCGATGCAAGGTAAGGGGAAATGGTACTTATGCGTTGCTTTGCTCAGTTCTCTATAGTCCACGCAGACCCTCCATTTCCCATTCTTGTTTGGCACAATCACAAGTGGAGAAACCCACTCACTGTCTGAAATTGGGTATATGAATCCTACTTCCAAAAGTTTTTGGATTTCTTCTTTCACTATGTTTCTTAGGTTCGGGTTCATCCTTCGTTGTGTTTGACATACAGGCCTGGAGTCGCTCTTAATATAAATGTGATGCATACACAAATGAGAAGGAATTCCTTTCATATCTGTGTACTCCCAAGCGAAAGCTCCCCTATGATGTTTCAGCAGAGTGACTAGCTGTTCCAGCTTGCTAGGTGCCATATTAGGATTGATATTCAATGTTTTTCCTGGCCCAATTTCTACTGGAACACTCTTCGAATTCTTAAGTACTAGAATTATACTGTCATCACCGATTAGAGTTTCTTCTATAAGATTTTCTTGCTCTGTTGCAGTTAGAGTACTTTCCAAGATTTGATAGACATTTTTATTGACTGACATAGGCTCATTGATGAAACTATTAATGGCATCATCCTCTGTTTCATCTTTAAACATTAAGTCTCTCCCTATGGTTAGTAATGGTTGCACCCGCTCTTCCTCCTCCAATTCTGCCCACAATGGAGTCTCAGCTTCTGTGCTTGGTCAAGATGGAGGGTACAGGGTTAGATTCTTGATCTCAGTTCCATCTGAAATGGTCATAGAACCTGACCGACAACTAATACAGGCATCTGCTGTGGCCAACCACGGTCTCCCCAGGATCAGTGGGTGTCCCCCCAACTAGGATTTTGGCTGTAACACCAAGAAATCCGCAGGGTATTCCCACGAGTCGACTGAGATCACGAGTTCATCTAGGATCCCTTCAGGCTTGATTGTTGATCTATCAGCAAGTTCTAAAATGGTAGGGGTTGGCCGAAGATTAGTGAGTACCAATTCTTCACAGTTTCTATGGTCATAACGTTAATAGTTGTGCCTAAATCCACCAAGATGTTTGGTATTTGTGTGTTCCGTATGTGAACTATAACAGTCGGGTTCCCAGGATCATCGTATTTTTCCACAGGGGCCTTCCCCATTATAAATTTTGAAAGCTTTCCCAAAACGTGGACAGTGGGGGGATCCCTGGGCCTTCTTCCTGGTTTCTTGACACATAAATATTTAACAGCCTTGGGATAAATGGGCACATCATTAAGGGACTGTAACAGTGGAACTTTAACATACAAATTTTTCAGTTCTCCCACGAGATCAAATCGGGGTTGTTCCACTATTTTCTACAAGGCCAATCGTTCAGGGTATGGTGGTTCTTTATTCAACTGTGTAGGCTGTGATACATCATGTGTTACTTTTTGAGTTTCATCTACTATCTCAGTAGGAGTATCAACATCCTCAATGATGGGGCTTGCTGAATTAACCATGTTCTCATAGTGTTGATTTACTCTAGTTTCAATCACTAGGGATGAAACATCCTCAGTGATAATAGGTTCCACCACCCTCCCTGATCATAATTGTATATCATTGCAGGGAACCTGAGTGATGGAATACGCAGGCATGTTGGCAGTCTCAAATTGATGGACTGCTTTATTGTTTGGGTTCGGGTTAGGTTGTGCAGGTAGCTGTGGTCGAAGTGGTGCATTCATAGGAGCGACATCATTTTGGAAAGGGAGTTGTGGTTGCTGGTATTGTTGGTGTTGATACTGCTGATTCCGATACTGTTGAGGAGGGTACTATTGATACTGAGTCTGGTGATGGGGAAAGTTATTTCCTTGGTAAGAATTTCTCCAGTTGGAATTCCAAGAAGGATGGCTTGATTGCTGTGACCATGGTGTCCATGAATTAAGATTTTGCATTGGTTTATGAGATGGATGCCACTGGTTGTTAGAATAATGTGAAGGGAATTGTGTATTCATATTATGCATATTGTTCATTCCATTCATATTATTCAGAAAAAATGCTGAGTCTGGATTCATACCTTGGTTTCGAGGCTGCCATGGTTTCTTCTGTGCCATGAAGTATGCTGGCTCAACATCTAGAATAGATTCCTGCAGGACTGCTTTGACCTTAGGTAAGGAAGGACACTCCTTAGTATCATGCTCGAGTTCACATATCCTACATACCTCTGCTTTGTCCAACGGGCATTCCTTCAGTGGGTGATTTTTCCTACATATGGGACAGAATACACCAAGTGTAAGATCTTCTATCACTTGCTTCTGCTTTGCTCTCATGGCATCTAACTTTGAGGAAATGGAGCTCATCATGTTTTTTTTTAAATTATCCAGTAAGTTTTCTATTTCTGCTCGAGTGGCCCCTCCACTAGCTGACTTCTCAGTCCTAGTGAAGACATCCTGGTCTCGATCTTTGTCTCGTTTGCTGGTTCTAGAGGATCCCCTGGAGTACCTTCGACATAATTCAATAATATTTTTGAAAGGTTCCGTCGAGATATCCCCTTTTCCCAGTAGATTTAACATATCAAGGTATTCTTCTCTAATTCCCCTTAGTAAGATGATCTTGAGCACATCCTTGCCAATCTCAGCATGACCAGATCTTTGTAAATTGTACATCAATCTTTCCACAAAGTCTTCCAAACTTTCTTCATCCTTTTGAACCATTTTAAACAACTCCTCTTTTCTATCCCTAGTTCTACAATATTCTTGATACTTAGAAAGGAAGGTGTTTTTCATTTGGTCCCAAGTAGTAATGGTCTCACGACCCAGACTCATGAACCAGCGCAGAGCATTTCCCTTCAAGGTGGCTAGGAATAACTTTAGCTTTTGAGCACTAGAGGTATAATCATAGCTGCGATAGAGGATATAAAACTCAAAAAGAAACTCATTAGGATCCTCATAGGACTTACCATGAAAATTTGGGAGAACTGATGGTGAGATGTTTTTCCTAAGAGCTGCTCTAGGTATCTGGAGGATAGGGAATTCTAATGTAGCCACAGTATTACCAAGCTGATTATTTTCTCCTTCTTCTTCTCGATTATTCCCATTTCCGTTCTTGCCTTCCTGTTCTCTGCCAGTCATGGTTCTAGTCTAAAATTCAATAGCTTCCTTTATGCATTCTTCTTCTGCTTTAGCTTCTTCCTCTCTTCTCCTTTCTTCTTCTTGCCTTCTCTCTTCCTATGCTATTTGGAGAGTCTCCAACCACACCTCTTTAGTAACTCTGGTTCCTTCGATATGATGATCTCCTCTCTATCTAGTGCACCTACAGTGCTTCCCTTATCTTCAGGAGGTTTACTTTCTGCAACAGGAGTTGAAGGTCCCATTGTATTCTCCATTGTGGATGTTGAATGTTCAAGATTGGGAGGAATAGAATCCCCCCTGCCTGTAGAGTTCCGTGGTGGTCTAGTGGAAGAATCAACTTTAGCAATTATCTCATCAATATATGTGTGTCTTCCCTGACCTACATTACGACCTCGACCTCTTCCACCTGCAATGTTAGTATTCAAAGGGGGTTCCCGATTTGTTTTTCTTGCATTCATGCATGCTGTAAATAATTGAACTAAAATAAAATCAAATGAAACCAACTACTAACTCTGTCTATCTATTACCATCCCCGGCAACGGCGCCAAAATGTTGGTCACCCTATATGTCAATTAATTAAAGTTAACACACAGGATGGTCAATATAAATTGTCAAACCCATGGAGGTCTTTTATTTCAAAGGAAATAAGCACAATCTATGCATAAATAGATCAAGCAGTTGATTAAATGAATGGAAATGATAATCCTACCTATATGCTCAGCCAACTCATTCCATAAAGAAAACTAATCTAATTCATACATCTAAGAATTCGAAGTGCAACAATCTTCCTACAGAAATCAACCCAGTAGTTTAATAATCTAATAATGAAATTGAACTAGATTACTTTTGCAAGAAGTTAAATAGTATAATTATCAAACTACAGTATTCAATCTTTACCAAAATGATCTATCCAGTGGCTACTGTAACTCTACCATTATTTGTCCAATCTATGAATGCAATTGAAGATACAACAACAACCAGAATTAAAACACAAGCTTGAACTCTAAACTGATAATTACTAGAAGTCCTAGAAGGCATAAACGACTGAAGGATATTGGAACTGAGGTTGGATTCTACAATTGATTAGAACACACATGCAATTAAATAAACTATCCTACACAGTCGACTGTCACACCAATCTGCTACAACTATTCAAGATGCAATCGTGAACTAACAAAAGGAAAGCTAATCTCTGTTGCAGCTAACAGTAACATTTGCAATAACTCCACACCACACAACAGAAAGAAAGCTAAATTACCCTACCTACTTTAACCGGCTATCTCTGTGAGAAGGTGGGCCCTGGCCTTCTAACAGAGACGTCGAGAATCACAACAATTTAAGACACGGAAATGAAGAACTCTGCTCTCATATTAATGATGGAAATCGACAGTCTTAGCGCTCTGTTACAACTTATACAAAATGGTAATTGTCCAACCCCAGGATACGAGAGCCTTTGCATATTTATACATTGACAGTACAGATAACGATCCACTAAACTCGTGTAGCAATGAAGATCTATGATCTTCTTGCTGCAGAGTTACAGCTAACTGACATAGCCGTATTAAACAAGGCTGTTAATCATGAAGGATGATGTTGCTCTAATAATTAATGGATCAACAGACTCAGCAACTGGAATGCAACCTGTCTGTCGCAGCTAGGTTCTGTTTTAGTGGAATCTGTTGCAGTGAGGATCTGTTACAGCTCACGTGGAGGATGTGTTGTCCCTTGGAGTCATGAGGATCTGATGCTTTGAAGACTAATAGCTGGTGTCATTTGGATGATACACTTGTGCTCTGGAGCTTAACTAAATGAAATCACACAGATTAGCATAAACCAAGGACTAGGATCTCAAATCTTAACAATCTTGGGCATAAAAATAAATAAAACAATAACGAATTATACCTGTCAACATCATTGATTGTTCTAGAGAAAGACATGGATATAGCTTATGAAAGTAGGATGAAATTAGGGAAAAATGATGTAATAAGGATGGCCAAAAAGGGGCATTTCCTAGACCCAACATCTCCCCCCAACTATCCGATTGCATGTCCTCATGCAACAACCTCTCCTAGTCTGAATCTGAGTGTGAGTTGAACTTGTGGAGATTTGTAAGATTATAGGCAAATTCTGGTGTCTCCCCTCGAGGCACAAACCCATAGCAGGATATCCAATGCTCCCACCACAACTCTTCTTCCTCTAATGTCAAAGCATAGCTGTTTCTGTAAGGACTCACAGGCAACCATATGAGAGGGAATTTAAATCTTAAGCCAATCGACCAAGGCCCACACTTTTTCATGCACTGCACATATCTAGGGATCCTTGTCAAAGCTTGCCTGAAATTTTCAAAGCCATATGGATCCATTTCCTCCAGAGATGAGGAAGAGTACAACCATCTGTATTCACTACCTTCCAGGGCATCCTGCTGCATATGAAGAATCATTGGGACACATGTGGTAAGGAGTTTATCTCGCAGGCTTTCAAAGTATCGGGCAATTGAAGGAACCCTGAGAGATCTAGCATGATTTTCTATTAATGCTTTTGGATTCTGAGGTTCCCCCCTAATCCAGAGAGTGGAATTCTCCTCATTCCTGAGGATGGTTTGGAAAGCATCTCATCATCTCACATGGTTAATGACAAAAGAGGCAAATTCCCTCAGCTAAACATCCCCCAGACAAGGTAATGGATTAGATGGAAAGTCAATATAACAAACCCTGTCATGTAAATACAATTCACATAACAAATTCTGATCCTCAAAATCACTCTTCAGAAAAGTCTCCAAAAAATGAGTAGCTATTACCAAGTCAAATGATCTCCCTTCCTTAAGAGCCCTTAATTTAAATAAAGTTGTCTTCTCATGGAGAAATACAGGGTAAGAGGGGGATGGAGCCATGCAACTCAACAATTCTATGGAAAGAGTGTACATTTTATCTTTTTCTTGTTGCAGGGACTTAAGTTTCTTCAATCCCTCCAATTTTTCTTGAAGTTTCTCCCACCGGAGTTTCTTGAAGAATAAATCCTCAACCCACTTTTCTCTCAACCCTTTAATGACATTCCTGTGTTCTTGTAGAGAGATCATACCTGTCCTGAACTGATCAATCCACTTGAGCCATTTATCCAACTCGAGATTTAACTAGAGGATCTTCTTCTCCAGCTGCTGAAATCTTCTGTCTTCTACCTCCTTTTCATCATCAGAGTCAAGATAAATGACTTGTTTTGGTTTGGCATTGTAACAACTTCATCCTCTATTGGAGTGGCAGTGGTCTATGCCTGTGGTGCAGTCTCAGCCATGGAATTTGGGGATGCTAGTTCTTGTGTGACAACATCCTTTATTTCTATATCAACCTCAGCCCCCTCAGTCTGTGTCACAGTATCAACCAATATTCTTAGGATTGTTGGTTCTTGTGTGACAGCATCTTCCTTCTCCATTTCAATCTCAGCACTCTCAGTTTGTGTTGCAACTATAGAAAATGATTTTAGAAACATTGGTTCTTGTGTGACAGTGTTCTCTATTTGGTCCTTGATATCAAATGTTGCTATCTGAGTTGCATCCTCACTAAATAACTTCAAGGGTACTGGTTCTTGTGTAACAGTGCCCTGTTCCTCCATTTCTTTGAACTGCTGAGATTGTTTTTGGGTTATATCGAATCTTTCTGACTGATGAGACTGGTCCTGAAGAAGCTCGATATCCTTTGATGGTTGGGACTATACTGTTTCATCTCCTAAATTCAAGTCGGGGATCTCTTCAATTCTTGGCTCATTTCCCCCTATCAATTCGATTTCTGGCATTCCTTCTTCCACCTCCTCCATTTGTACATGCCTTTGTGATACATCTCCCAACACAACAACTCTGTGTCCTGCTACAAAAAAATATATCTCCACACTCTGGACAAACAGTCTCTCCCTGCTTCTCATTTTCAAATGCAAAAGATGAATTTTCAAATAAGTTTGCAACATTTGCTAATGTGTTCAAATTCTTCTGTGCTTGCTTTACAACTATTCCCTTCCATCTTTCTAGCACATTTCGCAATATCTGCACCTCCTATTTTAATAATTCATTTTCAAACAGGAGATTTTCGATTTGAGGTTCTTCTCTGGAAGGTTCCTGCATAGCAATAGATGACTTGGGGTTCAAAATGGGAATCTCTATATCTACCCCTATTACAGGTGCTTTCTCTACCACAGGTGATTCCCTATTCTTTCTGGATGCTCCTGCTATCTTTGATAAGGGTGCTTCAATATTACCCCCAATTGCATCCACTGTCTCAGCTTCTTCTGCTGTCTCTGCTAACTCTGCTGCCATTGCAACTGCTTCTGCTGCTGCTGCTACCACAACTGATTTTGCTACTATAGTCGATCGAGTCCTTCTTTTTCTCACCATTCCCACTAGGTGTTCCTCAATGCCTAGTGCTTTGACAGTTCTGATTCTCCTTTTCGTTGCTGCAGTGGGTGTCTGACCCCTGTTTCCTGATCCTACTCTTCGTTTGTTTGACACAGGGGTGTTTACCTCGGTCTTTTCTTCTTCAATAATGGTACCCCTAATCTCCAGAGAGGATACAACCTCCAAAATTTCCACATTTCCTCCTTCTACTATTCCTGTCTGATATCCTTCCTCCTGAGTTCCTATTTCTGCAATTGCAGCTTCTACTGTCACAGCTTCAACAATTGCTCCAGTTTCAGCTTCTTTTATTTGAGTATCTTCTTCTGCAGTTACAGCTTCTAATTTTTCGTCCTCCTGCTCCATGGTTTTCATCACAATTTCCTCAGCAACAGGGTTTTCTGTTACTGCTATTTCTCCCTTGCCTACTTCCTCTTCGTCACTGGTCTGGTTCTCTAATGCTCCAACCTCCCCCCAACTAGATTTGAGGAATGTCGGTCCTCACTATTTTCACCAGCATCCTCCATTTCCAATACAGGTTGTATGATTGGCACGTCTCTAGCCAGAAATTATTCCCAAGTTAAATTATTATTTGCAATGGCTCTTAGAACTAGTAATTTAATTAGGCCATGATTATTAAGGGAAGAAACTAGGTGCTGGGCAGTTCTTGCATATCCAGCCATAGTTTGTAGGGATTTAAGCAGATAAAATGGTATATTCACCAAATTACCATGGCGTAAATGAGACAGTAGGGGAAGTTCAGAGAAGGAAACAATTTGGTACCTACCTCCACAAGAGATTTATCTTTTGACAAATATTGCCACTTGATTCCAAGGTGGTAGTAAAGACGCCAGTTCCATCCCATAGCGCTTTGGACTAACCTGCTCTCCAACTGCCAAAAATTCCCTCACCACGTTTGCATTGTGTGCCTTCCGTCCAAATAAATTCCTTCCCACCAGGGGTAAGCTAGTAACCTTGGCTATGATTTATTTTGTAACATCCACACGCAGTCCCCTGACCTCGGAGTGAGTATCAGTCAGGTTGAGGGAAAATTGAAATGTGGTTTCTGTGTGGAAACCGTTCAATCGTTCAAAGTATGCCATCCAACATGCTGCTGTAAAGATATTAAGAAATTCTGCATTGGCACGTACCGCTTCTGTATTTACTGGCTCATGTCAGACTGGATTTCCCATTTTAATCCCTCTTCAGAGTTTAGAACAACCACAGCAATTTCCAATCTAGATGTGGAAGTTGAAGTTTTACGAACATGCAAAGGGTTGTTGGGGTTCAAAAATCAGGTTTTAGGCAAGTCTGCGCCAGTATGAACATTCCGTTGAAACAACGAAGTTGGCAGAATTAGGATAACATGTGCAAATTGGGTAAGGTGATGGGAAATAAATACAACCATGATCCTGACATAATCCTTAGAGATTAATTCGTATGGGTTCGTTAATCGAGGGTTATGACAGTACATAATCGTTATTACCATATTTAATTTTCTGCCAAATCATGTAAAAGATGCGATCCGTACCTTTGCATTTATGAGTTTGAGCCATGGATCAATTATTACAGCTGCTCGTCATCCTTGCGAGTATGAATACACATGTACTGAAGTGATGTGGCCACCGCCACGCGAGCTGACAGCTACTCAAGACACCCAAAATTTTCCTTCGTGGCAAACCATGGTTGGATCTTGTGGAGTGAGTAACAAAACTGACGCCTAATTGAGTCATTATTGGCATCATCCATCGGAGAGCAAAAAAAATGGTGGAGTCACAACAGCTAGACTTAGCAAAATAAGCAAAAATGGTGGAGTCACAGCTATACAGAAGGAGCAAAAATGAAGTGGAAATAACGGAGTCGCAGCTACCAACTTTGGAGGATAGTCAAGAATAGCGGAGTCGCAGCTGCTAGGTTTAGCGGAATGGGCAAAGGTGGCGGAGTCGCATCTGCTGGAAAGGGGTAAAAAAAAAATGAAAATAGCGGGGTAGCAGCTGCCAAACTTAGAAAGGTAAGTGGAATTAGTGGAGTCGCAGCTGCTGTATTTGGCAGAATGGGCAAAAAGTGGAGGAGTCGCAGCCACGTAAAAGTGAAGTAAAGGGAAAAATGGCGGAGTCACAGCTGCAAAAATAGGAAGAATGAGCAAGGAAAGGAGTCGCAGCTGTGTCAGAATGAAGTGACAAGCAAATTTTAGATAGTTGTGGAAGACTACAAATTATCCATCTTTTCAAAGAGCTTTATTAAATCAGGAAACAATATGGGGTTTCTGCAATCATCTGGCCCAGTCATGACTGTTGTTCCTCAATTAGTTTCTGCACACAGTTCTTCAAAACAAACCAATCAAGTGCAAAAAATAAAAATAGATAAAATACAGAAAGAAAGAAAAACCAATTATTTATGTACAAGATATGTATGGAAATTGCAGCTTTTAGGAATTCACAGGACTTGAGAAAGATCCCTGCCCTGGCATTAAATGATAGCCTGGATCAACTGAAACATGTGAAACAAAAGTTTCCCTTGATATCGTCTTGTGATACAGTCGTAGCCGATGACCACTTGCGAATAATGGTACCTTGTTTTCATCAATGGTGATCAACCGGACTATTCCATTATCAAATACCTGATCTATCTGATAGGGTCCCAATCAACGGGTGTGCAATTTTACTTTAAAGTCCCTCTTAAACCGTGAGTCATACAACAGGGTCGAGTCTCCCTCTTGGAAGACTTTGTTCTTTATAAATCGATCATTCCACTTAGAGCGTTGTTGTTGGATTAAAGCTGTATGATGTACTATAACTATGTGCTTCTCATTCAATTCATTGATTTGATTCAGTCGGTTCCTCTGTGCCTCTGATAAATCCAGGTTTGCTTCCACAGCTATTTTCAAGGTTCTGATTTCAAATTCTATTGGAAAAACAACGTTCTTACCATACACTAACTCATATGGGGAAAAACCAGTGGTGTTATGCCACGTAGTACGATAGGCCCATAGTGCCTCTGGAAGCCTTTCAGCCCAATCTTTACGATGGATCTTGACTGTTTTTGTCAAAATAGCCTCGATAACCTTGTTTGTGCTCTCCACTTGGCCATTGGCCTATGGATGGTATGGCGAGGTTATTCTGTGTTGAATATGAAATTTCTGTAACAGTGCTTCCAGCTTGTGAGACACAAATTGTGGTCCACTATCTATAACGATTTCCTTAGGTACTCCGAACCGAGTAAAACTCTCTTCATACAGGAAATCAATCATAGCCTGATCATTGGCCTTAACCAAGGCTACATCTTCTACCCATTTGGTCATGTAATTTGTGCAAACCAAGATGTGAACTTTCTGCTTTGAGAGAGGGTTGATAGGCCCTACAAAATCTAGAGCCCACCTATCAAACGGTTCAACCACAAGCTGTGGCTGCAAGGGCATCTCAGCTAATTTGTTGGGTTGGCCCATCCTTTGGTAGTTATCACATGCCTGAACATACTTCTTCGCATCCCTGAACAATGTGGGCCAGAAATAGCCCATTCTCAAAACGTTATGACCTATCCTTTTGTCAGCAAAATGTTCCCCACAGGGCTCATCATGGCAAGCTTTAAGAATGCTAAATATTTCATCCTCTCTGACACATCTTCTAATCTCTAAATCAAGCCTTGTGTAGAAAAGATGGCCATCAATCCAGCAGTACCTAGCACTTTGTTGTATGATCTTTCTTTTTTCCCTCTTCGATAGATGTGCTGGGAGCTTACCCGCAGCCAAAAAGTTAGAAATGTTTGCATACCTTGGGGAATGAGTTGATACTTCAAACAAATGTTCGTTAGGGAAGGAATCTTCGACTGGTAAATTGTCATCACTGTTAGTAAGTAGAGATAAAAAAGTAGCAACAACATTTTCCTTTCCTGGTCTATCAAAAATCATGATATCAAATTCTTGTAACAGTAACAGCCATCTAGTAACTCTAGCATTCGTGAAATACTTGATAGCAGAATGATCAGTGTGCACAAAAGTAGAATATCCAGTAATATAATGTCTAAATTTGTTGATGGCATAAACAATGGCAAGAAATTATTTTTCTGTGACAGTATAATTTAGTTCAATAGGAAACAAATTTTTACTAATGTAGTAAATGGCATAACGAGAATTACCTTCTTGTTATCCCAAAACTGCTCCAATGGCAGTATCTGAAGCATCTGAAGAAATGTGAAAAGGAAGAGCCCAATTAGGCCCTCGTAATATGGGTGCTATAGACAACCTTCTCTTTAGCTCAGTAAATGATGTTTGGCATGCATCATTCAGTCGAACTGTTGTACCCCTCGTGATTCTTGGCCACGTGCGGATCAATTGGGTAAGTGGGGTGTACCTAAATATCTTCACTAGGCTTTAGAGGATTCTTTGCACTTATCATCATCATGGTCTTATGGACACATGATAATCATTTTTAGGGATTCTTCACACTTCAAATAGTAAAATCTATAACACAGTAGGATCTAGCTACTATGGATACCTCGCAGTTGAAATATTTGACATATTATGCAATAAAACAAGTGCATATACATTTCTGGATGAACAAATGATAAAAAACAGAACAAATGATCAAATATCAGAACAAATGATCAAATATCAGAACAAATGATGAAAAATCAGGGTACACAAATTATCAAATATTGGATTCTATTAATAGTGAAACCCAACAATGAGTTTGTATCATCCTTATATAACAATAGGAATAAATAGGATGCACTTGGAGTGTCCACACTTAGCAAGCTTAGATTTATCCCAATCCCCCCTAGGTTAACCAAATGGTTTCCAAAATATCCCAAACAGGTTCGAATTGTGCATGTGAACACTGGGTAAGCATGGGGAACCAATATGGAGCTCACACATGTGAAGGATATGGTTGGGTGGAAGTTAGGTAGGCTAGGATAGGCCAAAGATATCCAAAAGAGGGATAAATGACCAAGTTCATTGCATGGGCGCCTATGGTCAAACCAAATCCAAAAAATAGGGAAGGAGGGTGCCTTAGGCATGCTGGAGGCAATAAATGTATGTGGGAGAGCTCCCAACAGCTATTTTGACCTCCCTTGGCCCATACATTGTGATCTAGTTCATACTATCCCGGACAAGTTCTAGCCAACTTATAATAACCTTGTTCACACCTAGGTAGGTATTATTAACCAGTTTAGCACCTAATAACCATCAATTAATCAATGATTAAGGTACTAAGGTATAATATTGCTCTAACACCCCCTCAGAAGGTAGACTTAGTGGAATATCAAAAATAAGGCCTTGGAAACTAAGGCTCAAGTCACCTTTTACAACAGAAAATTTATTTGTCCATGTAACCAAGGAAAGAAGGAAAACCACGTGGGAAATAAAACTGCCCCTCAAAAATGGACATCTGGCATATATGAAAATACACCAATATTAACCATGCCTCAGTCACCCCAATGAGTGATCTAAGGTAAGTTAAGGTCTTCTCAGTAAAACTCTTGGTGAAGATATCAACAGTTTGCTCAGTAGAAGGGAAACACTGCAATGTTATGATCTAGTCATGCACCAAGCCTTGAATGTAGTGCATGTGAATCTCTATGTGCTTGGTCCTCTGTCTCTATAATATATCCGTGGAGATATTGATTGTGCTTTGATTGTCACACCAAATGACTTTGGGTGAATCAAACACAATGCCAAACTCTCCAAGAATACCTTGCAACCACACACATTGTGTAGTTGCATTCACTGCTCCCCTGTATTCGGCATCAGCTGAAGATAAGGATATGGTGTTCTTATTCTTGCTTGACCAGAAAATGGGACCATGTGCAAGCATAAACACATAAACAGAAGTTGAATTCCGATCAGAACTATCACCAGCCCAATCAGAATCAGTAAAACCAACTAGTTCAAGAGATGAACCAGCTACATAGTGGATACCAAAATGCTTAGTACCCTATACATAATGAATATCCTCTTGGATTCCTTCCAATGGACCTCATGAGGCTCTTTCATGTGCCTTCAAACAACCCCAACAACATAAGACAAATTGGGTTGAGAGTGTGTGAGATACAACAATCTCCCAACTAGTTGTCTATACAGTGAGTTGTCAACTAGTGGTGAAGAACCCAAATCAGTAAGCTTAACTCTCGAAAGGAATGGGAATTTTGAAGGATTAGATTCAACCATATTGAACTTCTACAAAATATTTGAAGCATATCTTGATTGGGAGATAGATATCCCATCCACAGTTTGATCAATTTCCAAACCCAGAAATTGTTTCAACAATCCTAGATCGGTCATGGAAAATGCATTGTGTAATGCAACCTTTAATGAACCCAATTCTTTGGTGTAGATACCAGTAATCAAAATATCATCAAAATTAAGTACTATGATCAATATCGGGTCACTAACATGGTGCATATAGACATTAGGATCAGACTTACATCTCTGAAAGCTCAAAGATAGCAAAACATTGTCCATTTTGTCATACCAAGCTCTAGGAGCTTGTTTGAGCCCATAGAGTGACTTCTTCAACCTGCACACAAGTGTATGATCAGAAATGAATTATTCAGGATGTTGCATATATATCTCCTCATTCATATCCCTATGAGTAAATGCACTTTTCACATCCATGTGATGAAACTCCCATCGCTTGGAAGCTCCAATGGCAAAAACTAGTCTTATGGAGTCCATCTTTGACACTGGTGAAAATGTCTCTGTATAGTCCACTCCTTAGACTTGAGAGTAACTGTTAGCCACCAACCTAGCCTTATAATTCATATCAGAGCCACCAAAAGCTACTTTGGTTCTCTAAACCCATTTACATTGCAATAGTTTCCTCTTGGGAGGAAGAGGGACCAAATCCCAAGTTTTGTTCTCATGGAGGGAGTTCATCTCTTCTTGCATGGATGTTTTCCACCTTAGGTCTTTAGATGCTTCTAAGAATGATTTTGGATCATATCCAACCATCAAAAAACATCTACCACTCGGATCAAAATCACAACATGCAAAAGAATTGTGAAACTGAGATCTAGTTTTCCTGGGATCTTGAGGGTCTCCAACAAGCTCATCAGCAGCTTGTATTGTTTTCTCATGCCACTTGGGCCTTGAGGGAGGGTCATGATCAGAATCCATATCATCATCATCATCAAAAATATCAGATAAATATCCATCACTTACATCATCATCAAGAAGAGGATATGAGCATTCCCCTTCACCTTGTTTTGTAGCTTGCATGAGCTCTTCTTCTTCGAATTGGACACTTCTTTCAATGAATGTTTTGAGAGAGGATGGATCAAATATATTGTATCCCTTTGAATCTTTTGCATATCCAACCATGATTGAATCCTTTCTTTGGGGATGCAAGGCATTTCTCTTCTCTGGAGGAATTCTAGCCCAAGCCTTTGAGCCAAACACCCTTAAATGAGAAACATTGGGCTTGTGGCCCATTCAAGCCTCATATGGAGTCATTCCTTTCAAGGCTTTATGTGGTGCTCTGTTCTGAACATATGCAACACAATTCATAGCTTCATCCCATATATTTGGAGACAAATACTTAGCCTCCATCATGCAAGTTGTCATTTTTGTCAGTGCTCTATTCTTGCGCTCTACAACACCATTTTGCTAAGGCATGTAGGTAAAAGAATGTTGCATTTGTATGCCATGCTCTTCACAGAGCTGTTGCATGTCCTTATTTACATACTCCCTGACATTATCAGTCCTCAATACCTTCATGGTTCTCCCACTAAAGTTCTCCACACAGTTCTTGAAAACTTTGAAACATTGGAAAACATCA
Organism: Larix kaempferi; assembly: GCA_027924585.1. Classification (NCBI taxonomy): domain Eukaryota; kingdom Viridiplantae; phylum Streptophyta; class Pinopsida; order Pinales; family Pinaceae; genus Larix; species Larix kaempferi. The sequence goes on along the minus strand of BSBM01000012.1, from coordinate 6,803,652 downwards.
GATTTTTGCTTGAGAAAGTACAACCAACAATACCTTGAGAAATCATCTATGAAGGTGAGAACATACTTGCTACTGCCATAGGAGGGAGTGGGGAGTGGAACAATCAGATCTGAATTCACTAAACCAAGAGTTTCATCATCTCTCCTTGCCTTCCCTTTCTCATACTTCTTCTCAACATGCTTCCCAACAATGCACCCTTTGCAAGTGCCATTGGAAAAACTGATTTTTGGAATCCCTTCAATCATCTCTTCTTTCCTCAATGATTGAATGTATCTGTAGTTGAGATGTCCAAATCTCTCATGCCATATATTTATTACTTCATTTCCATGTGACAGAAGTGTATTTGGAGAAGATAACCCAAGAAAATGTGAGAACTTGTACATCCTCGAATCATGGTCTGCAACACCCACTGCTACAACTTTTCCAATCGAACATTTTGAGATCTCCACATCATCTTGGGTGAATATCACTCTCTTGAATGAACCAGTCTGATTCATTTGGTACACAGAGAGTAATTTTGCTGCAAGTTTAGGCACATACAGTACATTACTGAAGTACCCATTTTCCAGTGAGATTTTCCAAATGCCTTGAGCAGGTATTTTTGAGTCATCTCCCATGTGAATGGAAGAACCACTACATGGAGAAAGAGTATAGAATACATATATTGAAGAAACCATGTGCCTTGAGGCACCTGAATCAATGATGAAAGAATATGACTCTGAGGTAATAGCCACCAAAGCATGGCACCTCTCCTTGTCTTTAGTAACACCCTCTTTCTTCTTAGAACTTTCTGGAAGAGGTATGTTTTTTTTTTGTTTTTTTTTTTTTTTGTAGGAGATGGGTCATCATTTATATGGTTTTATTCATGCATGAACTCTCAGGGTGAAAACCTCTTTGACAATATCTTCACTTAGTATTCTCTTTCTTCTTTACCATGTACTTGATAGGATTCGAAACCCCATTAGTGGATTTGGGCCTCTCATAATTCTTCTTGTTCTTGTGGTTTCGTCCCCTTGGGCTTTTGCTTGCCTCTTGGATGTTTCAAATCTCCAGCTGCAAGTACTTGGTATTTTTGTTTAATGGAACCCATCAAGACCAACTTGTCTTTCTCTTTATTTATCATCTCCATGAAATCAGCCAAATATGGCATCTTCCAATTTCTAACTGTGAGCTTTCTGGAGTTGAATGTAGAGACAAAAATTGAGTACTCAGGACCCAGTTTTGAGAGAATGGACAAGACCAACTGTTCTTCCTTCTTGTCAATGCCACACTAATTGATCTGCAAGACCAAGATCTTGAACTTGGTGAAGAAATCCTGGATGGATTCGAAATTTCTTGGACTCAGTGAGATCAACTCATTCTCAAGTTGATGGCCCCTCATTTCATCGATCTTCCCAAATAGAGACTCAAGCTTGAGCCAAACTTCATTGGGTGTACCTAGACTTTCCACATGAAACGAGAGGTCTCTCTAAATCTTGAGACAAAGGAGGCCGAATGCCTCATCCATTCTGTTGAAAAACTTTGATTTCTCCACAGCAGAGTTTGGTTCAAACTCTATGCCCATTGTGATCCTAAAAAGACCCTTGGATCTCAACAAAATCACCATTTCATCCTTGCAATCAAAATAGTTGAAAGGGGTGAGAATATTTGGATGAGATTGCTCCATCTTCTTCTATTGCTTGCGCACTGGGTGACAGTGGTGCTCTTGAAAACCTGCAAAAAACTCTCAACACTCAAGAGGGATCTACACTAATAGATTCGAACCCTGCTTGATAGTGGGTGCATTCGGGAGAGCATCACACCCTGGATAGACTCTGATGTATTTATCCAATGGATTCAATGCAATGGTTCTAGGGACTTCTGTGGTTTCTCCACTGCTTCTGGCACACCACTAAAACAGTCTCTAGTTCAAATAATAGCTCCAAGAGCTTTGATACCATGTAAAATCTATAACACAGTAGGATATAGCTACTATGGATACCTCATAGTTGAAATATTTGACATATTATGCAAGAAAACAAGTGCATATACATTTTTGGATGAACAAATGATAAAAAACAGAACAAATGATCAAATATCAGAACAAATGATCAACTATCAGAACAAATGATCAAATATCAGGATACACAAATGATCAAATATTGCATTCTATTGATAGTCCAACCCAACAATGAGTTTGGACCATCCTTATATAACAATAGGAAGAAATAGGATGCAATTGGAGTGTCCACACTTAGCTATCTTATATTTATCCCAACCTCCCTAGGTTAACCAAATGGTTTCCAAAATATCCCAAACAGGTTCAAATTGTGCATGTGAACAATGGGTAAGCATGGGGAACCAAGATGGAGCTCAGACATGTGAAGGAGATGGTTGGGTGGAAGTTAGGTAGGCTATGATAGGCCAAAAATAGCCAAAAGAGGGATAAATGACTAGGTTTAGTGCATGGGTGCCTATGGTCAAACCAGATCCTCAAAATAGGGAAGGAGGGCACCTTAGGCATGCTGGAGGCAATAAATGCATGTGGGGGAGCACCCAACAACTAGTTTGACCTCCCTTGGCCCATACTTTGGCTCATACTTTGGCCCATACATTGTGATCTAGTTCATACTATCCCAGCCAAGTTCTAGCCAACTTATAATAACCTTGTTCACACCTAGGGAGGTATTATTAACCAGTTTAGCACCTAATAACCATCAATTAATTAATGATTAAGGTACTAAGGTATAATATTTCTCTAACACTCATCATCATGGTATTTAGGACACATCATCATCACTTTAGGGTCTTCTTCACACTTCTCATCATTATGGTCTTTAGGGGCTTCTTCAATGACTTTAAAGGCTTTCCCCATTTGTGTACAACTCAAACTAGGCATGTGGAAACAACCACATGTTATCTCATCCCATGACTTCCATGCTTAATACCTACACCATAAGGAGACCATGTTGGATTTATATACACTTATGTCAAGGCTCCTTCAAATCTCTTCAAGGCTTCAAATAATCTCCCTTTATTACTGCCATATCATCATCAGCATTGCCACATAATCATTACCATTTCTACATAATCATTACCATTGCCACATTGACATCAATTACAGCATCAATCAATGATCTTATAAGCTCATGACACGGATCTATTTACCCTATTGACATCAATGACAACTTTGCACAACAATACCCCCCTTTGTCATTGATGGAAACAACTTCAATTCTCTCTCCCCATTTGACATTAATGACAAATGGGTGAAGCAAATTTTTTCACTTGCTCCCCTAGGATTTTTCTATCTCCCCCATCAATATGCTTATTTTCTATGACTATACTTTGCTGATCATTCTCTCTCCCTTGCAAAGTATAACTTCGCTTGACTATGAATTCCTTCTGAAAATATCTTTCCTTGTTGATAATGCTCCCATTTTGACTATTCTAACTCGCCCTTAGACTGGGATATTTATTGAAGCTTTTTGAATTTTCTACCCCTGTGTTTCTTTATTATTTACCAAACCATTTTCTTTTGTGGTGTATGATCCTTAAGCTTCTAACCTTTCTTTGGTTTTCATTTCCTACTACTTAGACTCCCCCTCAATATTATCCACGATATTGTTATCCTTCATGCCATATTATTTAGAACAATGTATAATGTTGGTTGTATTGTAGGATCATCACTTGTAATCCAAACACCTTCCTTTTTACTTCCTGATTTATCATTATTACTCAACTCTGCAAATGTTGTGATTATGTCCTTTGATCATTTTTTATTGACCTTTTCTTCCTATTTTTCCCTCACAAATTTAGCATGCAACACCAAATCCTTTTTGTTTTCAATCTTAGGATTGTTTCTGCTTTCATTCATGATGTTGCCCAACTTCAATATAAGAGGTTTTCTTTGGTTTCCTACTTTGATCCTCGAACCGTCATCATCTATATAGAGGACCAATCCAAAATCTTGTTCCTTTTTTTCTTTTGATTTCTTCTTCGAAATCTTGTTGGAATTATTCCCTTGATTGATTAGGACATTATCTTTCTCATTGATTCTGAAGTTGTTTCTACAAAACATTACAATGTTCCCATAGTTGTGGCATGCATAACATTCAATTCTATTCAAAGCCATATAGATACCTCTATTCCTTGAGTATTTCTTCCATAAGCTCTGCAATTCATAGCCTTATGTCCAAAATTGTTACATGAAAAACAATAACCAATAAAGAAACTTTGGCACCTAGGAGCAAAGGGTCTTCTTTGTGATGTAGTCCTTCTGAATTCATAATTATGGTGTTCCTTCTTGTAATTCCCTCTACTTTGATGGTATCTTCTAAGGGTAGCTACATAACTACTAGTTTTCTCTTCAATTTTCTTTTCTAGGATCTTGGAATTTTCTTCTTCTTCAATGCTCTTATGTTCTTCATAACCCAAACAAGTCTTTTCAAGAGGAGATATTTGAAAACTAAGGATGTCATCTAAGATCATAGTGCTCTTTTAAAATTTTGAGTTTGTATTCATATTGTGCAAGTCTTGTTTTAGAGAAACAATCTCTAACTCTCTTTCTTGGAACATCTCTTCCTTCTTCTTGAGCTAGTCAGTTATTACTTCTTCACTTTTCTTTATCTTTTCCACTTGAACCCTTATACTAGTAATAGTATTTTCATAAATTTCTTCTTGTTTTTGATAAAACTCTTTCTTTTCTTGAAGTTGGCTTGGTAAATATTCTTCAATGGTATTGTCCTCTTCTATTTGACTTCTAATACCAACAATGATCTTTATAGCTTTTTCATTGTTCTTGTGTATTTCTTCTAGTTTCCTTGTTAACCTTTCCTCAACTTTTCTTGCCTCTTCCACTTGAATCATAACATTCTACATATTTGTGCTTAGTTGGGTATCTTTCTCTTCTAGTTGATTCTTCAATGTTTTTTCAGTATTCTTAGCCTCCTCTACTTGTGATTTTAAAATAGTGATAGTCTTTTCAGTGTCACTTAGATTTTCTTCTAGTAATGTATTACTTTCTTAATACCTCTGCAGTTGTTCCATTAGAATCTTGTTATTCTTCCTTGCATTTTTCAAATCATCTATAGCATTAATCCGTTCCCTTCCAAGTTCTACTTCATCATTCTCTTCTTCTTCTGAGGCATTTCTTTTTCTCTCATTGACTTCATCATCTAGTTCAAAATGTTCTTCATTTTATGTATTTGACCTTTCCTTTTGATTGGCTTCATGTTTTTCAAAATTGCTTTTCTTTGCGTAAGCACATCTAATGTCGCAAGGGTTTGATTTACAACAAGAATAGTTAATTGATTCAAATTCCTTTAACTTTTCTTCATTTGATTCATTAATAACATGTTCAATTGAGATGTCTTCCATATTCTTTGATGTTGCTTCTTCCTTTTGATCTTCTACACATTCCTACATTGATTCCTTTGGGTAATTTTCTGATAGTTTGTCGTAGATTTATTTAGCTGATGTGAATGGTCCTATTTTGACTTTCATAGGATCAAATAGTCCATCCAATATGGTATCCATTTCCATTGAATTGTTCTTTCTTAAATCCTTCTTGGATGTAGTTTTTGGTGGTATTTTTGGAGTGATGTAACCATTTAAAAAAAATTCCCAAGTGCCATAGCCTTGTGCATGTAAATATAGCCTCATCCTTATGCTCCAACACTCATAATATGAACTAGCAAACAATGGATATCCATTGCGAGAGAAGATATTTTCATATTCATCCATGTGTGCTACAAAGAACTTCCTTCCAGCTGTTAAAATGTTCTGAAGGAACCTGCTCTGATACCAATTGTTGGAATATTCACCATACTGAGTGGGGGTGAATTAGTATTGAGCACTTTTTCACATTTTTAACCTTAAGCATATCATGTAACATTAACCATAAAACCATCATATAATTATTAGTTTTTCAGAATTTACTTCAATCTGATCTAGGATCTTAACTGAGAGAACAACATGTACAACATATCTACAGCATATCAATCATGAACACAATAATGCAAGCACACAAGAGACACAGAGTTTACTTGGGGAAAACCATAAAAGTGAAAAACCCCAATAACTTCTTCATAGATAGATAGAGCAATGATACAACCCAAGCATAAGAGATAGGCATCTCCTAGCAGCAGCTTCTCCTCCTCCACAAGTGCGCCACTCTCCCGAGAGTGTGAGAGAGAATAGAATGATAAAATAGAGTGCCTCCCGCACTCTATTTATACTTGACTTGACTTTCCTAATAACCTTTACTAGGTCGGCCTTAACTTAACCACATAACATAATGCTGACTAGGCCGACACCCAATAGGGTGGTTTAATAACCCTTTGATCCACATGGCTAACCCCCAATAGGGTGGTCTAATAACCCTTTGACCCACATGACTTATACAGGGCCAACCCCAACAAGGTGGTCTAATAACCCATCAAGTATAACTTACGACACTTACAATATAAATGATGACACTTCTGTATAGAGGAATAATAACATCTCTATAGGAATACAAACACTTCCGTGTAGAGGAATAATACCATCTCTATAGGAGTACAATATACATATATGAAATACATTCTGAAGTTACATATACATCAACAATAATTAATCATAGTACTTTATCAAACACCATCAACAACACATAAGATCATACATAGTGCACAACATATTTAATGTGGAAACCCAAATAGGAGAAAACCAAAAAATATGTTCTTTTATAATTCATTCATTACAATATCAGGCTCAGAACTGACAAGGATACCCATCCTTGATGCAAGATACAAATTGCACAAATTGTACATACCAACATGTTTACAGTAAGCTCCAACTTATTGATTTGGTGAAAGTTCCAACCTTCACTGCAAGCATCAAATTGATCACAATATCCAACCTATCTCTGAGATGAGGACACCAATCCTCTTGAGCACCAACTAGAAGGATCCAACCTATCACCTTTCATGTAACACTCTGCACCACCTTATCACCCTAGTTCTCCAACACCAACTAGAAGGAAGCACCAAATCCCTAAGATCATAGGCACCAACCTTCCCTGGCACCACCCTGCTACCCCGATATGAATAAGAGTATCAACCTGTCACTATCATTGTCTTCACAATGTCACTATCTTCACACAGTCACTATCATTGTCTTCACACTGTCACTATATTCACATTGTCACTCTCACTGTCTATGTCATTGTCACTATCTATGTGATTGTCACTGCCATTGTCATTGTCACTATCATTGTCATTGCCAGTGTCATTGTCACTGTCATTGTCATTGTCATTGTTACCGTCAATGTCACTGTCACTGTCACTATCAACATGTCAACCTGTACATTCTCTACAAATATGCAATCAAACCCTTCATGAAGAAGACTAAAACATATATGCAATATAACATGCAAATATGTGGAAAACTAGCTCTTCAAATATGAATTAATACATTCAAAGATTGGACCAAAAAATGCATCTCAATTTTGTAATCAAACCCTAGAAACAATCATCCATAGACTTCATTTGTGTGGTTCTTCAAACCCTTAACATCAGTATCATCTTCAAACCCTAGGTTATTCCAAGAGAGGAACCCTATATCATGCCAATAATATCACAATAATCCATGCCAATAACATCACAATAATATATGACAATAACATCATCATATCTATGCCAATATCACCATAATATATGGTAATAACATCACCATAATCTATGCCAATAACATCACCATAATCTACTGCTTTAAACTATTCATAAATCCTTACTTCCAAAGAGAATATCATAGAAACTATGGTGAACCAATTTTTGAAACGTTTACCACATGTTCATGAATATCTTTAAATCATCTCATCCTAAGGGCACTATCTGAAGCTTCTTAGAATAGATGTTATAGAAACAATTCCAAACTAACATGTTTAAAGCTGATTTCAGGATCATTCAAAAACCATAACTTCCCGAGGCCATATATCCACAAATATAGTGACTCGGCGTCGAAATTTTTTACCATATGTTATTCAATATCTATATATTATCTCATTTAAAAGGCACTGTCTGAAGCTTTCTAGAACAAAAATTATAGTGAAAATTTCAAACTAACATGTTTAAAAATTATTCTGAAACCCTAAAGTCCCAAGGTCATGTCTCCTAAAATATAGTGAAGCAGCATCTGAATTTTTTACCATGGTTACTCACAAATATTAGATCCATCCCTTAAAACCTTCATGGTCTGAAACATCCTAGAGAAACATATATATAGTGAAACTTCTAATATGACCTGAAACAGATTTCACAATCCCCTCCACTTCATCTTCCCTTGGAAATTTTCTCTTCTAGGATGAAATTCACTCATCTTCCTTGGCTTGGTCAAATTGTGATTCATCAGAATGCCAATTTAGGCTCCTATTATTTATATAAGTCCAAGGTCAATTTTCCGTTCACTTTAGGTCCGACCTACAACTTAACATTAATTTTGTCTTCCTCATTTTAGGGGCTTCTTCAATGAGTCACTGACCACTTCATTACTTCGTCACTAGGGATTTGAGTTGTATTCTTGAACACTTCATGTATTCATCAAGGGGATTTGGGGATTCTTTCCTTTTCTAGGATCCTACAAGATTGCAAACCCACATGGGATTACTTGACCCTTCAAACCTTTTCCTTTCTTCACAAGTGGGCACTGTTAACACCCAAAAAGTGCTCACTACCTCATCTACCCCATTACATGACTCATTTGTCCATTTTTCCTACCATATTTGCCTCTAGAACCCCAAAAAACCATTAAAAAGCCTCCAAAAGACCAAAAACCTTTAAAAAGCCTCCAAAAGGCCAAAAAACCATTAAAAAAGCCTCCAAAAGGCCAAAAAACCATTAAAAAGGCTCCAAAAGGCCAAAAACCCCATTTTTCCCCCAAAATAAGTTAAATTCCTCCAAAAATAGCAAAAACCCTCTAAAAAGGGAATAAAAAACACAAAAAAGAGGAAAAAGAGGGAAAAAAGGAAGCAAAAACCCTATACAGCTGACCTAAACCATATGGTGCCCAAAACCATGGGTCAGCACTCCACCACTAAAAAACCTATAAATAGGTGATGGAGGCTCCCCATTTCATATCCACAGTCACCCCTATCCTTACTCTGCCAAAATAACTCCTGAAACCCTAGCTCACCCCTTTTGAGCTATTTTCACATTTGAGTGCCCCTTTGGCCCATATCCAAGACGCTTTGGAGAAGGAGAAGGAACAACACTGGAGCTTGGAAGCAGCCCTCCTGGACTACTGCAAGAGCTTCACCAACCTCACATTAGAGGTATAATAAATACAAAAACCATTTTTAATCTCTTTTGTTGTCTTATGCACATGCTAGTTTAAATTTACTGTTTTCATTTACTGTCTTATTTTACCATTTTTATTGAACTATTACTAAGGAGTCCCTTCTCCTTAGTAGGTGCTCATTTGTACAAGCTAGGGTGAAAATGCTAGCTACAGTTTTGGTGACTCCCCTCATGTTCCTTTGAATTTCTGGTTATAGTTTTTAGACGTTTTTAGTTTTCTGTAATATTTTTCTGTTTTTTCCTTTCGGTTGTCCCTTTCGGCAGTAGGGTTTGCTGCCGTAAACCGCGTCTTTTGTCACCGCAGTTGTGATCCGACCGCTGCTTTCAGACTGTTACCTGTGATCCGACCATGGCTCTCAAACTATTTACGGCGATCTCCCGGTGGTTTTCAGTCTGTTTCCTGCGATCTGATTGCAGCACTCAGCTTGTTTCCTACGATTCGACCGCAGCTGTCCAGCCCTTTCCTGCGATTCGACCGTGGCTCTCAGCCTGTTTCCTGTGGTCTGATCGTGGCTTTCCATCCCTTTCCTGCGATCCGCTTGCGGCTTTCAGCCATTTTCCTGCAATCCGCCTGCGGCTTTCAGCCATTTTCCTGCAATCCGCCTACGGCTTTCAGCCATTTTCTTATGATCTGCCTACGGCTTCCAACCCTTTCCTGTGATCCACCTGCGGCTTTCAGCCATTTTTCTGCGATCCGCCTACGGATTTCAGTCATTTTCCTGCGATACACCTACGGATTTCAGTCATTTTCCTACGATCCACCTGCGACTTTCAGCCATTTTCCTGCGATCTGCCTACGGCTTTTAGCCATTTTCCTGTGATCCGCCTGCGGCTTTCAACCATTTTCCCGCGATCCGCCTGCGGCTTTCAGCCATTTTCTTGTGGTCTGCCCATGACCGTCGACCTGTTTCTTGCGATCCGACCGCACAGTTTCACCACAGACCCACGATCTGTTTTCTGCACTTTTTCCTTGTTTGAACCTCGAACTTTGCCTGCAATATTTTCTACACCTGTCCCATCTACAACCATACTTCCCTACATCCTTTTTCTGCAGTATTATTTATGTTCCCTTTACGGAATTTCTTAAGTTTCAGCATTTTAATTGAAAAGAGAATTTTGCATTTCAAAGTTTAATTTCTGCATTATTATTGTTAGTTAGAAAGTTTCCCACCCCTGTGGCACTTTTACTTGGGTTCATTATCTCACACGCACACACTCTGTCACCTAATTCAAGTAAGCCCTAAAATACTACTTAACACAACCAACATTCTAACCCCACTTGATGAACACATAAGAATATTGTAGTTAGGTAGGGTCGGGGGGGATAGGCATCCAAATAACACCCCTCGGTCGCTTACACTTGAGACATAGTTGTTGTCCATTAGGGAACCAAAATCCCCTAGTATTTTTTGGCACGGTCACAACCAGTTTATCAAAGGGCCTATCCCCTAGGAGGGTTGAAGTAGCCAGACTGGTTCTGGAGGCCTGAGTGGAATACCGCAATCCATTCAGTCACCGAAGGATACCTTTCGTAGTTCTCGGTGTATCACCCATATGGGGACACAGTGGCAATAGAACCAAACTGCAGATTCACCTTTTCTGGACATGTCATGAACGAGGGTTCTTAGTTGCCTTTCTTCTAGGATTGACTACCCGGTGTCCCTCCCGGTAGGGGGATATCTTTAGCCACTTTGCTCTACTATCCATATTGTCTGACTTGGATTTCGTCACCTTGCAGAGGATATGTCTGGTTGAGTTAGAATACTATTTAGCTAGGTGTTTGCATGCTCCCTTACCTCCCTTTGGTCTAGTGAGACCACTATTTTTATTTTTTAGGAAACCTGCTGCTTGTTGGTGTTTTGACCATTTTTGTTGACGCTCCACTTATTGTAGCACAGCTGTTACAGTGAGTGTTTTGAGCTAGTTGTTGGCCTAAGTGCCATAGTTTTTGCACTCTCCTTCCACACACTTGGCTACATTAGGGTTTTTGAGCTGTTTTTCACTCGACACAACCCCCAAAGACGTGACACCATCTGTCACCATTAAGTCCCTGAGACATTCCCGGTGCCTCCGGGGTGAGCCCCCGCAGCACAGCTCACTTGACACCACCCGTCATAGACGTAGAGTTTCATCACTCGACTCCACTCGTCGACGACACAGAGCTCCGTCTCCTGGAACTGGCGCCCCTTATTTTACCTCTGATTCTGAGGCAGAGTCCGAGAACCCCACTTTTACTGCACCAACCAGCCCCATGGATGGCATGACTTCCAACCCTTTCTTTGTAGGGACCATTGGTGGAGCATCTACCACCACCCCAGCTACCACACCCTCTTTGGGTATGCCCTCAATGGGGCCCACATCCACCATTACGGTCACTGTACCTATTCCAGTGGCTACCATACCCATCCCAACTCCACCAATGACTCACACTACCCTTGGCGGTGCAGGACCATCCCATACCACCATCGTTTCTCCACCTAGGGGCAACATCCCCAACCCGAACCCAGTTCCTCCACTTGGGGGCATTGGCCCCAACATGGTCACAACCACCAGTATGTCACATCCTTCTACTAGTTTTCCATTCATGGCTAGTCTCAACCTTCCTGACCTAGCCAGACTGACTAATGATCCCATCAGACATGACCCTACGTGGCCTCACATGCCCACCAAGCTCCCATCAGACATCCCTAAGTTTGAGGGCAAGGTAGGTGAAGACCCCCAGAACCATATTATGTCCTTCCATCTATGGTGTTCCTCCAATTCCATAGTGGACGACTTTGTCCGCCTCCATCTGTTACAGCTAACCCTCACTGGCTTTGCAGCTAAGTGGTACATCGAACAACCCCATGGGACCCATGCCACCTTTACTTCCCTTGCCTCGACCTTCCTACAGTTCTTTCAGTTACCTGTCCGCTATGACGAGGGATTTGAGATCCTACTATCTTGCAGACCGAACACAGTCACCCACATCACTGACCACATTCATGAGTGGTGTCACCACTGCCGCCTCTGCAAAATCAAGTTAGATGATCGTATCTTCTTAGATTGGTTTCTAAAATCTCTCCTTCCTATCATTGCCAAGGATGTGGAATCCGATCGACCCCAGTCCAAAGAAGAGGCCATCCTCAAAGCCCAGCAATTTGACCTTATTTACGCCCAGTATGGTTACCTATATTCCATCATCCCTGATGCTCCCCGCGGTGATTCCTCCTGGCACAATGCGCCGGGGGAATCCCATGCTGCAGATGGCATCATTGGCCGTATAGCCTCACATAACCAACCCTTTTCCATAGCACGTCCTAGCCATGGCCCCGACCTTTCGCGGGCTACATCCCAGTCCAGAGCAACCAATTCATATGCTCCCATGGCACATCACCACCATTCCCACGGACCCTCATGTCCACCTCAGTGCTTTGGCCATGCCGCCCCCGCTTATGTCCCACCAGTCGCACCTCAGCCATATTACCACCCGCAAGCCGCTCAAGCTCCTGTACCCTCTCAAGCCCCCCCAGCTTATTATCCGCCACAGACAGTACCTTCGGCAAACCCACAACTCATTGCACAGGCATATCAGCAACCCCCACAAGGTTCAGCACTTGCTCCCTCTCCACCCACTTATTATCCACCGCAGCCTGCTCCTGCACCTGCACAACCCCAGAACCCACCTATTTCCCAAGGGCAAGTGTATGCCCAACAGAATCCGCAGCAGAACCAAAATAACCAATGCCAACAAGGCCAACAAAACCGTGGCAAAGGCCGTAACCATGGGAACAACCCCCCTCCAGACCAAGGTGGTCAACCTTTGAATCCTCCCAACAACAATAACGCGGCACCTGCCAACCAAAACCCCGATCGACCACCCAAGCAAGCCAAAAATCCTAATTTGCCAACAAACCATCCTTGTTCTATTTGCGGGGTCTATAACCATTACACACACGCTTTCCCACATCTGGAGTAGGCTCAACATCTCTGGACTGATGATGCCCACTGCCAAGGGCACGCGGCTCCTCAGGCACCGACCAATCTCCCACCACCCCAGGCTCAACCCTTGGTGTTACAAAACCCTTTTCCAACCCAAGGCGTGGTGAATGCTCAACCATTGGATCCCCCTCAAGGAAACACGCAACCACAACAGCAAATCACTTATGCCGCTCCTGATCAACCCATGATAGACTTAGGTACCCATCACTTGTTAATGATGTCATCCACCGATGTCAACCTTCAAACCCGTCGGAACCAATATGGATCCACCCTTGAAGCCCCTCCCACCGACAAAAACACCAATGCTCTTCCCACCGATCAGTCATTACGAATACCTCCGGCTCCACTAGATGGCACCTCTAAAGCCCCTTGCTTCCCACTTCGCTGCATCAATAATAACCCCAATGCTCGCGCTACGTCTAATTACAACATTATAGATGACTTATCCCAGTCCCATGCAACCATGTCTGCATTAAAGGTCTTAAAAAATTGTCCTACACAGCGCAAGACTTTGCTCTTAGCCATTGGTGCTATTGACCCAAATGATTCACGAATGATGGCCTTCGATTTGGACCAATCCGAACCTCGCTTGCCTTCCACTTTAGCGTTCCAAGTTTATGTATCCATTCGGAATCTTGTCATCCATCGGTGCATCATTGATGAAGGTGCCTCTACATGCGTTATGTCCACATTTGTTTGGCAGAAGTTGGGATCCCCTACTCTCCAGCAATCCACCATTGTGTTGCGAGCCTACGATGGCCGTTCAGCACAACCCCAAGGTCTCTTAGCTAATGTCCCCGTCCAGTTGGCTGGTAAAACAGTGCTTATTGACATAGAGGTCATCAACGCCCAGATTGATTATAACCTCTTACTTGGCCGCAGTTACATGTAGGCCATGCGGGCGGTTGCCTCATCCGTTTTTCGTACCATGATGTTCCCCCATGACGAACGCGTGGTCAAGGTTGATCAACTCACCTATTACGATCCTAATGCCTCCACTGCACCCGAAAATGTTCTCCCCATGGTTGAACAACCTGTTTGTGGTGCCACTACCTTCTTGGTTTCCTCAGTGGGACCCAGAGTCTACTCAGATACACCGATGACTTCAACATTCCAAGCCATTCCACCCTAGTCAACCGCGACTGAGATATCTGACTTATGTACCCTTTCCCACAATACACCAACACCCAACCATCAACCGCCCTTGCTACCCCAACCACCATTGGTACCTAGTCATGTTGGTGTTACACACATCCATACAATCCCCTTCCTCTTCCCCCCTTCGGGAGTAGTAAGCACCCCGGTTATGGCTACCCTCAGCCTCCCTGGTTTAACCTTAGGATTACCTGTATGGCACATCACGCCTCCTGTTTCCCCTCCGACACCAAATGTTGTCCTACAACCGGTGCAACCCATCACCACTATTAGTCAACCACCTCCCAGTGTCACTACTCCTTCCTCATACACTAATCCATCCCCTCTTATCAAGCACACTAGGGGCAGAGGCCCACAACCATACACTGCTTTACCCCTGCCCAAAACAGTTAAACCCCCCCCCTCGTGTTTCGTGCTCCTCCAAAATGCTCATTGTGTGATGAGTTATTCCATCCTACCCATCAATGTCCACAGTTACCCGCATTACAAGAGCACATGCAAATGCTTGATGATGATCCAAACATCCCAGTTGTCCAACTCAACCCGAACCCTAATGCTCATGATAAATCACTGCATACCAACCACCCTTGTGTAATATGCGGTATTTACGGCCATTACTCACATCACTGTCCATATATCCTAGATTACAGAGCCTCCCTCTATGAGATGAATAACTTGGACCTCGAGACGGCTCCCCCCACCATTGAAGAGATCCACCCCCCAGCATCCACACCAACTGGAGAGATTAATACCATCTATATGATCTCTTCTACTATCACTCCCTCGTCAACTGATTTGACAACCCAAAGTTTCCAAAATGATGAGGATATTCTAGAGGCTCTTACCACCCCTGATTACCCCTGGGAAGATATGCACCATCACTCCTATTTCCTCCTGGAAGAATCCTCCTCCACCACAGCCACCCAATTCTCGGTTGAGTCCAAATATTTCCTTCCCGCCAAAGTCGACTAGTTTAAAGATCCCATTCCCACCCCCGACGCCTTCGAAGAAGGTAACATGGCCAACATCTCACCCGTCATCCACATTGATATCTCTGCCCCAGCTGATACTCCTGAAATCATTACGTTAGGAGCCTCCTGCACTGAGTATGAGATCGGAGAGTACAAAAAACTATTCCAAGAGTTCCACAATGTCTTTGCCTGGTCCTATACCGAAATGCCTAGTCTTGACCCCGCTATCATAGAACACCACATTGACACCACTGAGTTAGGGGGCATAATAGATTACCTCAAACCTGGGATATGGAGCATGATCAATCATTTTGAACCTTCCCCATCACATCTATCTCAGCACTTCAATGACCCCCTTGTTCAAACCAACACAGATATGATCCACAATCACAAACCCCATGCGCATAGCATGGGGGCAGGTCATTAACCCTGCTCACTTTTTCACATGCATGATCTCAACCATTTTTGAGGTCACATGTCACTTGTATATATGATTTGATTTGATACACCTAGTATTCTGCCCCCGCGGGTCATCATTTCTCCCCACCACTGCATCCTTGGCTTGGTGGGCTCACCTTTATTTGTAGCCATCTTTTAACCTAGTTACTTCCTTTGGCCATTCTGAAGTCCTTATGACCTCCGTTTTTCACACCATTTGCACTGCCGGATTCATATTTTCGTGCCCGTGATGATGCTTGATATCATTTCTCGCTCTCACGAAAAAAAATTAGGCATTTTTTCCATGCCCCACGCCACCTCAATTTGCGTGCCACATCGACCGTTATCAGTTTCTGACATTCCTTATATCATTAGATTCATTTTTCTGAGCCCGTGATGATGCTTGAGGTCATTTCTCGCTCTCACCCCCAGATGTTTTGGGTATTTTTCCCAAAATGCCCCCCGTTGCCTTGGTTTGCGTGCCACCTCGGTCGTTCTCCGTTTTTGACACTTTTTATATCGTTGAATTTAGTTTTTCGAGCTCGTGATGATGCTTGAGATCATTTCTCACTCTTACCAGGTGCAATTTCAACATTGTGTCCCGACACCTTGCTGCCTTGGTTTGCACGCCACATCGGCCGCCATCGGATAGTTACACATTTTTAGATGAGCCAGTCACTCCACTCATACTGCAATTATTTCGTTATTTTGCCACCATTCATCATCCCGCAAGGAGGCCCACCAGTGTTCCCCCCCACCCGCGTTCTTGTTTCTCATCGATGTTCCTTGATTGAGCACTTCCTCCTTGCCTGGCCATTCCTTTTGTTTTGTATAATTTGACCCTTTTTTCGGGCCGGACAAGTCCTTTACGAAAAAGGCACTTAGGGAGTTTCTGTTAAGCTCTTTTTTGACTCCTAAAACAATGAAAAGATCACCGAGCAATCTTGCTTCCTTTCATGCTCGTTAAAGTACCTGAAAGGGCACCTATCTAGTATAAGTTTAACCCTTTTCCGGACCTGGTAGACTAATTATGAAAAAGGAATACTCTAGTTACACCGGCTAGAAGAGTTCTTCATTGCAACCTTTTATGCTTTTTCGGGCCTTGGAGACTAACACACGAAAAAGATCCCCCCTGGAGTCTTCTTATTGCTTTTAGACTCTCTAAAATAGAAAGAAACCACGAGGATGCACTGTCCTGGGCTCATACAAATCCACATGACGGTGCCATTCCATTATTTCAAAGTCTTCTTATCGCTTTCAGACTCCTTAAAATTGAAAGCAATCATGAGCATGAACTATCCTGGGCTCGTATAAATCCACACGACAGTACCATTTGGACACACTTCTTCTAGCTCCTTAACCCATGAAGAAGTCCCCCCAGTGCCTCTTAGCAACATGATCGATCATCTCGGTAGCACCCCCAATAAGGTCGCCTTTGTTTAGAGTATTCTGCAGTCTCTTGCCATCTTACACCAACTTGAGTATCACTCATCCCAATCACTATCCTTGATCCATTACAGCTATGATCCCCTTCCTACCAGTCAGTTTCATATGCTACCCGATCATCCCTGCCATCATACTCTGAACAAAGGAATTTTGAGTCCACCCACTCTACTTGCCTAGTTATCTCCCACCCCCACAGTATGTCAGTCCTACCATCAATACTCTCACACTTTGGTTCGCCACCTCATGCTCCTATCAAGGAAACATCATTGCCTTGCTAGTTGCAGGTCTCCCTCTGTCGACGACAGCCCATCTATTCCAGAGGATAGACCTAGAGGTCCCTGTGCCTTGGACTCATCACCATCTATGGTGAGTGCCTATGGACCATTTTGAGCAGAGTCATCAATGCCTCTCCAAATGGTTGTTTCTCACATGCTCGACTTCAACACCTTGATCGCATCATTGAGAATCACGCAGGGTATATATCCCTTCAGTTATTGGTCGAAGACCCCGGATTTCCCCCAACTCTAGCATATCGGTGATTCACTTCGAAACATGCAGTTCTATGTTCCCATGGATGTCCAGGTTGTGTTGGCGATTGTATTCGGAATCCATCCAGTTCTATGCTTTCTTGAGTACCCAGTTCAGCTCCAGTCCAGTGTACCATTAAGGGTATGGCTCCCCATTATTATGATCCAGCAGCTCATCAGTTCCTCTGGTACCACACTCAGCAGCACTATTGTTATCCCAGTGTATTAGTTCTTTAGCTTAGACATGGTCATCCCAGCCATATGTCCCAGATTCTGTGTCCCCTCTTGACCCTTATGATGTACACAACGGTTCTCCATGTATCTTTCAGGCCCCCATTTTTGGGCCTCACTGTTATTTTTTATATATCTTGATACGAGCATGGGTATGCCCGCCTCGTCCATACATTGAGATTCTTCCTCATTCATTATTTGAGGCCATGTATCTTTCAGGTTCCCATGTTTGGACCTCATTATTATTTGTTATAGATCTTGATACGAGCATGGGAATGCCCGCCTCGTCCATATATTGAGATTATTGCTCATCCAGTATAGAGGTCATGTACTTTCAGTTGTGTTGATATATATGTAACTTCGGAATGTATTTCACATATATGTATATTGTATTCCTATAGAGATGTTATTATTCCTCTATACGGAAGTGTCGTCATTTATATTGTAAGTGTCATAACTTATACTTGATGGGTTATTAGACCACCTTGTTGGGCTTGGCCCTGTATAAGTCATGTGGGTCAAAGTGTTATTAGACCACCCTATTGGGGGTCGGCCATGTGGTTCAAAGGGTTATTAGACCACCCTAGTGGGGGTCGACCCAGTCAGCATTATGTTAAGTGGTTAAGTTGAGGCTGACCTAGTTGAGTAAAGGTCAAGTCAAGTTAGTGTATAAATAGAGAGTGTGTCTCTCTCATTTTACACATTATATTCTCTCACTCACACTCGGGAGAGTGGCGCACTTGTGGAGGAGGAGGCTCTGCTGCTAGGAGAAGACTATCTCTTTTATTTTGGTTGTATGATTGCTCTATCTATCTCTGAGGAAGTTATTGGGGTTTTTCACCTTTATGGTTTTCCCCAAGTAAACTCTGTGTCTCTTGTGTGCTTGCATTATTGTGTCCATGATTGATATGCTGTAGATTTGCTATACATGTTATTCTCTCAGCTAATATCCTAGATCATATTGAAGTAAATTCTGAAAATTTAACATGGTATCAGAGCTAGCCTAAAAGAAGGCATGATATGGCATGTATGACACTTGTTGCACTTACGATGCTAGGGCTTGATATAGAAAAAACCCGTCATTGTAGCACTTTCTCTATAAATCAGTTTTGGCAAAGTTTTCAGATCTGAAACTTTTACAGGTCGAATATCAGATCCCCATGTACCTTGTGTCCAAAGGACAACCTCTAATTCGTTGTACTTTGTGATTTATGATCTATACAATATAGGGTTTCTACCTCTTCCAGATTTGAGTCAAAATCAGGTGACCTTGGGAAAAAGGTCATAACTTGGGCTAGGAAGCTCCAAATGAAATTTCGTAAAAAGTGACAGGT
The DNA here is from genome assembly GCA_027924585.1 of Larix kaempferi. Lineage (NCBI taxonomy): Eukaryota > Viridiplantae > Streptophyta > Pinopsida > Pinales > Pinaceae > Larix > Larix kaempferi. Next base: position 6,784,258 of record BSBM01000012.1, on the reverse strand, counting down.
AGTACACAGATTGTACTATCTCACAAAACATTTTCAGAGGCCGAAGTTGAACCAGTAACATGTGGCACACTGTAAAATTTCACTCTCATGTATTATTCCATAAACAGGTCACGTTGTGACACTTGGCATAACTCTCTCTCTCAGAGAATCCAATTGAGGTCAGACCTATCAGGATGGAAAGACAATAGGTCGGGATATCTCAAAAAAAAATTTTAGAGGCCGAAGTTGAACCATTGACACGTGGCACGCCGTACAAGTTCTCTCTCCTATATTATAACATAAACAGGTCACATTGCGACACTTGGCATAACTCTCTCTCAGAGAATCCAATTGAGGACAGACCTGTCGGGATGGAAATATAACAGGTCGGGCTATCTCAAGAAAATGTTTTAGACCCCATGGAGTGAAAAGTTTGAAGTTACACCAAAAACAATCAGGTACATATTTGTGTCAAAACAGAATTATTTTTGAGTACCTTCATTCATGGCTTCCGGAATTTAGGGCTTCGAAGAAAGTTGAAATTTTTGTAATCAGAGACCACAGTTGAATTCTACTCATCAAAATCAAAATTTAGAGACCAATATCAGAATTTTTGGTTGGGTAGAAGGATGGGCTTGATCAGACCCTAGTTCGGGACTTTGATCAGAAAAGTGGAAAATTAGGGCTTCTGCAAAATGGGAATTTTTGAAATCTATGACCACGGCTGGAAGCTCCTCATAAAAATAGATGCTTAGAGATTTGGATCAAACCTTTTGATTGGGAAGAAGAGTGGGCTTCATCAAACCCTATTTCAGGGTCACGTCCAGTGAATCCGGAAGTTTCAAAGGCAAAATTGAGGAGTGAAACTTTGCAGTTTTCAAATTTTGAATATACCAGCTTGATCAGCTCATCAAGGCACATATTTCTATCCTTTCGAAAGTTTGAAATTCAAAGTTTGAATTTTTGGGGTTCCTTTGACAAACCCTATTACAGCTCCAGATCCAGTTCCTGCAAATCAAGTGGATTGGGTTAATCCTAGAAGAGGATGGATTGGTCACCTGCATAATTGAAGAAGTTCCTGTTTCAGAGGGAGATGTACTAATGCATTGTGATGTTGTATGAGGTTTATGTTGTTCGCTAACATAAAAGGTACACCAAGAAAGACAAATCATGTTCTATTCAAGAACATATGATCACGGTGACATGAAGACAAAGATTCATCCATTGTCATGGATCACATAGAAGATCTACTTTCGAGGTATGTATAACTTGGTCCTACAATGGTTAACCTATGAGACATGCAGGTTACTAGCACAAGTCACTGAAGAGAACCAGAAGACATTATGCGGGTATGTTAGACATAACTAGCTAGCATGCTAATCCAGGTATGTTTTTCCTATATCAAGCTAGAATCCTACCTTGTGTTAGGATCTTATACTGTTGTGTTGTTGATAATGATTATTCATGAAGTCATAGGTTTGAATAATCATGGTTGTATGCATATTATGTTTCTTACCATAATTGATGATATGACTAACCAGAAGAATCATGAAGGTATAGGTTTGAATAATCACGGGTTTTATGCATATTATATCTCTTATCTTGATTGATGATTCAAATAACCAAAAGAATCCTATGATCAAATAAGAATATGTATGAGTAAAAGAAGACTTCCCTGAAACCTTGAATACTAATGTTTATTATCTGTGTTTGAAATGATCTTGACTATACATGATTGAGATTATTGTGTTTTGATAGTATTAAGATTATACTAATAAATGTGTGGTTATGTATGAGACCTCAAGGATAACACAATGATGATACTAATAAGCATGCATAGTGATTAAGGATGGATGTAAGTTCAAGGATAGGTAATCCAAGAAGCAAAGTTCAAGAGGGAGCACACTCCAGTTGTTACTGCAAGAAAGCAAAGGAGCACACTTCAGTAGTTTCTGCAAGGATGCGGATATTCAGAGGGAGTTGACCACTTCTCACAATCCACATCAGAATGGAGTTGCAAAGATTCAGAGGGAGTCCACCCAGCAACCAAACAAATATAAGTATTTGAATTGTCATTTCTTACATAATGTTATTCAATAATGTATATGCTTATGTTCCTAAGAATTAGGTTGTGTATTATGCATATTAGAATAGTTGCATTAATGAACAGTATACTACTAATATACATGGGTAAGTGGCCTATGGCACTGTACAACATTCCATTGCTACTTATCTAGAATGAAACCTCTTTGCTGACATGTTAGGATTTGTGCACACTCTTAACAATGTTCTGGTAGAGATTGGAAGGCATCTAGAAAGTTACGGAATATGGATAAATGTTGTATTGGCTAAGATAATTGCATGACTGTATGACATATTTCTTTATGTGTAAGAATTTGATCTGAAAACTATGAGATGTTTTCTAAGCATGCAATTTAACTTGTTGTGTAGGAAAGATCATATACCATCACCTACAAAAGAAGAACTACAACATTTGTTCAGCAACAAAATTATCTAATGAAGATATTGAAGTTCCCAGGATATGGGAAGAATGCCATGATCCGTCAATCATGAAGAAAGATGCTTGGGATGTGGTCCCAAGACCTAAAGGGAAGTTTGTTATGACTTCCATACGGATCTATCAAGATCAATCATGCTGCAGATGGTAGCATAGAGAAATATAAAAGTGATGAAGTGGATGATACACCAGATGGATTTCAAGACAACCTTCTTGAATGGTGTAGTTGAAGAAGAAGTGTATGTGGAGAAGCCACTTGGTTCTGAGACACATGACAGGGAGTCATATATGTGCAGAACTTGGTATGGTAGGATAGACCGCTTTCTATCCAGTTTGGGCTTTACCAAGAGTAAAGCGGATTCCAACCTTTACTACAAGGTTGAGGAAGGCAATCCAGTGATACTACTATTTTATGTGGATGACCTGTTTGTAACAGGTGAGGATAGATTGATTACCGACACGCAACGAAAGCTTGCTTCCAAGTTTGAGATGAAGAACTTGGGGATGATGCACTATTTGTTTTTGGCATGGAGGTGTGGCAGAGTGCAGATGGAATCTTCCTTAGACAAGGGAAGTATGTAGTAGAGATCCTAAAGAGGTTCAGGATGATGGACTGCAAGGCTATGGACACATCTAAGGCATCGAACCTAAAGCTTCTATGTGATGGTTCATGTGATCTGGTCGATGTCATGATGTATTGTCAAATGATTGGGTCCTCTATGTACCTGACGAAGATGAGACCAAATATTTGCTTTGCAGTGAACACATTGAGCCAATTCCTGATGGATCCTAGAGATGTTCACCTGGTTGCTGTAAAGCATATTCTGAGGTACCTAAAGGGTACAGTTGATTATGGGCTCAAGTATGATGCGAATCAAAAGTTTAACCTGCAGGGTTATGTTGATTCAGATTGGGCAGGTAGTGCTGCAGATAGGAAGAGCACATCTGGGTGCTTCTTCAGTATGGGATCAGGTGTGATCTCTTGGTTTAGCAGGAAGCAGTCCTGCATAGCACCGAGTATAGCTAATTCAGAATATGTTGTAGCCCGTTTAGCTAGTTGTGAGGCAGTATGGCTACGGAAGCTACTGTCTAAGTTATTTGATCTCCCATTGGATGCTACTAGTATATTCTGCGATAACCAGAGTTGTGTGAAGCTGTCTGAGAACCCAGTGTTTCATGACAGGTCAAAACACGTAGAGATCAAATATCACTATATCATGGATATGGTGCAAAGAGGAGTTGTGAAGCTCCTGTATGTTGCGATGGATGAGCAAATTGTAGATGTGCTGACAAAGCCACTAGCCAGGGTGAAGTTCAATTACTTCAGGGAGAGGCTTGGTGTTATTTAGATCGAAGACACTTCAAGGAAGAAGTGATGGACACATTTGCAGAAGCCATTCCAAGCATGTTGGAAGGAGGATCCTTCACATGGCTGTGGATGTAAGCACTGGATGATGAGCATCAGGATGATGTTCTAGTTTTTTTTTTGTATGATCAGTTGGATCATTTATATATGTATGTACGCATCATGTTGGATGCTGGATATGATCAGTTGGATCATTTATATGTATATGTATGTATGCATCATGTTGATGCTGGATATGATCAGTTGGATCATTTGTATGTATTTTGTATATGCATCATGTTGGATGCTTGGACCATGTATCTGTATATGTATCAGGTGGATACATTGTATGATCAGGTGGATCATGTATGTTGATATGTATCATGTATTTGTATTTGTATCAGGTGGATACACTGTATGATCAGGTGGATCATGTATGATTATATGTATCAGGTAAATACTTGGTATGCATCAGGTGGATGCATTGTATGATCAGGATGATCATGATGACGAGCTTCAGGGTGTTGCTCTAGATGATATGTATCAGGATGGTACAGTGATGATGATCAGTGTGATCATGAGCATCAGGATGATGCTTTGTGCGATGATGATCCATTGGATCATGAGTATCAGATTGATACTTGGAGGTCAGAGATGATATGTGGCAGGTTGTGCAAATAGCATGTAATCAGTCCCGGGATATCTTGTTGGTCGTGCTGTGGCACATAAATGTTTCTGGGATACTCTTTCCGGTATTGCTATGTAGTTTGTAATCAGTCCTCAGATATCCGATAGGTTGAGTCGTGTGCTTGTAATCAGTCCTGGGATGAGGTATTACTACGGAGACATGTAATCAGTCCTGGAGATCCGAGAGGTTGAGCTGTGTGCTCGTAATTAGACCTGGGATGCTCTTTAGAGATATTGCCGATCGTGCTACGGCACATAAATGTTCCTGGGATGCTCTTTTAAGGTTTTGTCTATCCACATGTAATCAGTCCTGGAGATCCGAGAGGTTGAGCTGTATGCTCGTAATAAGTCCTAGGATGCTCTTTAGAGATCTTGCCAGTCGTGCTGCGGCACATTAATGTTCCTGGGATGCTCTTTAAAGGTATTGTGGAGGAGACGCATGTAATTATTCTTGGGAGATCTTGTTGGTCATGCTTAGGCACATAAATGTTCCTGGGATACTCTTTGCGGTATTGCATCCGCACATAAAATTAGTCCTGAGAGGCCACCTCTATCAGACCATTCGCACAGATGATGAAGACCTGCAGGTGGTGGGTCTGCATCCAGTATGAAAAAGGACTGGTTATGTAGAAATTCCTATGACGAGTAGATTCAGAGATTGATTGAGATAGTAGCAGCAGTGACGATGATGATGACTCGATGACGATTATCCAGTGACGATGATCCAAAGAAGATGACTTGTGCTAGAAGACCTGTGTCGAGAAATACCTTCCTAGTTAAGAGGGAGTGTTGATGTATATGTAACTTCGGAATTTATTTCACATATATGTATATTGTATTCCTATAGAGATGTTATTATTCCTCTATACGAAAGTGTCGTCATTTATATTGTAAGTGTCGTAACTTATACTTGATGGGTTATTAGACCACCTTGTTGGCGTCGGCCCTCTATAAGTCATGTGGGTCAAACGGTTATTAGACCACCCTATTGGGGGTCAGCCATGTGGGTCAAAGGGTTATTAGACCACCCTAGTGGGGGTCAGCCCAGTCAGCATTATGTTAAGTGGTTAAGTTGAGGCCAACCTAGTTGAGTAAAGGTCAAGTCAAGTTAGTGTATAAATAGAGAGTGTCTCTCTTTCATTTTACACATTATATTCTCTCACTCACACTCAGGAGAGTGGTGCACTTGTGGAGGACGAGGCTCTGCTACTAGGAGAAGACTATCTCTTGTATTCTGGTTGTATCATTGCTCTATCTATCTCTGAGGAAGTTATTGGGGTTTTTCACCTTTATGGTTTTCCCCAAGTAAACTCTGTGTCTCTTGTGTGCTTGCATTATTGTGTCCATGATTGATATGCTGTAGATTTGCTGTACATGTTGTTCTCTCAATTAAGATCCTAGATCAGATTGAAGTAAATTCTGAAAATTTAACAAGTTGTTGCAGTTTGTTCGGGACCGTTGTTCTAGGCTTTAGTTCGTTTCTTCTCCTTTCCACATCCCAAGAAAACCATAAAATACTTATGATGTCTATAGGCCATACGATGAGCTCTTGCCCTCACACATCAGGGGGAAATCTGTTAACACCCAAAAAGTGATCACTACCTCATCTACCCCATTACACGACTCATTTTTCCATTTTTCCTACCATATTTGCCTCGAGAACCCCAAAAAACCATTAAAAAGCCTCCAAAAGGCCAAAAAAACCATTAAAAAAAGCCTCCAAAAGGCCAAAACCCCCTTTTTTCCCCAAAATAAGTTAAATTCCTCCCAAAATAGCAAAAACCCTCTAAAAAGGGAATAAAAAATACAAAAAAGAGGAAAAAGAGGGAAAAAATGAAGCAAAAACCCTATACAGCTGACCTAAACCATATGGTGCCCAAAACCATGGGTCAGCACTACACCACTAAAAAACCTATAAATAGGTGATGGAGGCTCCCCATTTCATATCCACAGTCACCCCTATCCTTACTCTGCCAAAATCACTCCTGAAACCCTAGCTCACCCCTTTTGAGCTATTTTCACATTTGAGTGCCCCTTTGGCCCATATCCAAGACCCTTTGGAGAAGGAGAAGGAACAACACTGGAGCTTGGAAGCAGCCATCCTGGACTACTGCAAGAGCTTCACCAACCTCACATTGGAGGTATAATCAATACAAAAACCATTTTTAATCTCTTTTGTTGTCTTATGCACATGCTAGTTTAAATTTACTATTTTCATTTACTGTCTTATTTTACCATTTTATTGAACTGCTACTAAGGAGTCCCTTCTCCTTAGTAGGTGCTCATTTGCACAAGCTAGGGTGAAAACCCTAGCTACAGGCACATACCTTGTTATTAATTCCTTCAAGAAAAAACAAGCTTTCTCATTAACAAGTGCCATGGTTACTTACTCATTATATCAAGGTGTCCTTCTACACATGCAAGGTGGTCCTAGTACATAATTTCTTCATATTTCTTAGGGTTCGTTGCCTCCACAAGTGGGAAATTTTGGTGTACATAAATATATTCACTTGGATTTATGGGATTCTTCTCACTTCTAATCATCATGGTCTTGTGGACACATCATCATCACTTTCAAGGATTATTCACACTTCTCATAATCATGGTATTTAGGACACATCATCATCACTTTAGGGGTTTCTTCTCACTTTTCATCATCATGGTCCTTATGGGATTCTTCAATGACTTTTAGAGGCTTTCTCCATTTGTGTACAACTCAAAGTGGGCATGTGGAAACAACCACATGCTATGATTTCCATGCTTAACAGCTATTCCATAAGGGGATTTAATGTCCCAGGGGGATATCAAAGGGTATTAGGGAAATATCATTATCTTTCAAAGGCTAATTACTTGATTTTTAGTGCAGTGGATAAACCATAAACATTTAATTTCTATTTTTCCAAAATTAATTGCGACACAAAATCCAATAATTAACAATAATTATAAATTCATTAACAAATCCAACATATGATATAACAGATGGGAAGGATTCTTAACATAATATAACATCATCAAACCTTCAATCCAATCCATATCAGATATGATAACCACTTCTAAATGCTAATTATTCTTAATCACATTTAACTAGTAATTAAGGTGTTAATTACGACACTTCATGGCACTTAGTGCGCAAATCAAGACACTTATCAAAAATCCAATTGTTTAACAAATAACCATATATTATCAATATAAATGTCTTAATAAAATTTAATTACGTGTAAATAAGGCCTAATTACCAAAATTACAATAATTAATCATGGTAATTATGAATGAGAGTCCACAAGATTAGTTAACTAGTTTTCCAATAAAAGCAGCTAGTCTTGCACAAAATCAACTTGTAACCATGCCATTAAACACAAAATAAATCCTATAGAAATTAAAAACATAATTAAGCATGCACCTACAGCCAATTAAAGGTTTATTTTCATATCATTCCAATTGCACATAAGGTGATAATTTACATCAATTCCAATGAAACTAGTTAACATTCACCACAAGGAATTGAGTCTAAGTAACTGAAACAAAATGAAATGCATCCATAATTAAAGGATCACACCTGATAATTAGCCAGCTACAGCACAATAACATCTTATAAACAGGGAACATGTATGTAGCATTTTTTTTTTACGAAAACAAAGATTTCAATCCACAACTAGTTATCAATTTTCACCGCAATGTATCTAGTTTCCAATTTAACTTTCCGAATGCCAAATAAAGAGAAATATATTACTATTGTAGCTCATGTAAAGAATTTAAGTTTTCACCTAAATTCATATGGCTATATATTTCCTCCCATATATAGTCCATTAAATAGTTCACAAAACTAGCTAATTCTACTCATCTGAATTGACTAGTAATTCTATGAATCGCTAGAATAATTAAATCCACAACTCATAGAAGAATTCAAATTCCATTCCAAATCCAAATAACATGTTTTATCAATCATAATAGAGTTATATATTATTCAAACATTTCGTCAAACACTTTATATGCAAAGCCACAAATCTACTCAAATAATTCCATTGAAGGAGTTAGAAATTGGAAATTGATCTAGAATTTCGATAGACGTTTCCCAAACACTATCAAGAATATTTAAACTCACATTATCACAAAAAATTCAATTTTATTTATCATACATAAGAATAAAAAGAACACTAAGTAAATTTTACAAACACTTCACGTGCCAAGTCTCCAAATTAAGTAAAACAATCCAATCAAAGAACTAGTTTTCGAATAAAAGGTAGAAGAATCAAAGAGAAGTGCCTTAAGCCATTTAGAGGCTATTGTACCATCAAAATAAAAATTACATAATGAACAAGGGAAGAAATATAATTTCTATAGAATAGGTTCCAAAGAATCATTTCCTCAAACAATTTGTGCCCAAAATCCCAAAAACTAGTTTCCAATTCCTTCACAAAATTTACTTGCATAAATAGATTGAATTTCATGAGAGATTTATTCCACAATTAGCTTGTACATTTCATCAAAAATTTCATGTGAATCCATAAATAAATCATATAAGAGACAAATGAATTAAATAAACATGAGATAAATCACTTATATTTTCCAAATACGCAACCAAAATCCACCGTGCCACGTTCCACCTAGTCGTAGACACAATGCAAGCCAAAACTCACTTTCAAATGGTCACCCCCAAGCCAGAACCATGATTCCAAAAGAAAGAGAACACTCAACTACAAAACCCATATAACATTGGTCCAACCACAATCCAATGGCAAGTGGATTCCACATCACTTCCAATCCAGATCTCGAGTGGCAATCCCAAGACAAAATTTTCAGGAGAAATTAGTCCAACCACAACCCAATGGAAATTATTCCTCGAATTCCACTCCATGGAAATTTCAGTGGCTCTAGGACAAAAGATTCATAAATATATTAGTCGAACCTCAAATCCAATGGCAAGTGGATTCCACATCACTTCCAATCTAGGATCTCCAAAGGCAATTCCAAGACAAAATAGTGGCAATTCCAGAGTAACTCAACTTTGGGCATAGGCTCAGCAAGGGTGCACCAACCACCGAAAAATCATTTCAAGAGAAACCAAAACCAATCACACCAGTACCATAGAAAAAACAAGATCCAAGAGCATGCATAAACAACAATAGAGACTCTAGCTCCCATCCACCCAAATCCCATTTCCCAAGAGCAATTTGAATTTGGGGGGAGAGGGAGACACAAGGGAGGAGTTACATTCCCAAATTAGAAAAATGGAAGTTACACTTCTCAAGAGGGTGCATTACATAGGAGAGGAAGAGTCCTCATAAAGGTGGGAGTTACAAATTTTCATGAGGGGCACACTAGGTGAGGGAAAGACTCTAACCCCAAATAAAATTAATCCTGGAATAAAATAAAAACCAAGGGGTAGCATAACACATGAGGGTGCATAAATCAAGAGGGTCCACCAAGTACACAAGAAGGGTGTATCACATCCACATAGGTCAAAACACAAGGTAACAATTTTCCCACAACCCCTTGCTCGTAACATCATGGTTCCTCATACTCTTTTTCATGGCATCGGTCGATTCGATTATTTTATTTTATAATTTTATAATTTCAACATAATAAAAATAATAATAATGTGAAAACCATAGTCCATGAACTTGGTCACACTATTTCCAACATAACAACAATAATAATATGTCTAGGGGATAAACCAGAGGGTATTGCATCCCCCTCCCCTTAAACCATGCATCGTCCTAGATGCATATTACATAAATTCATTTACAAAAGGATAACAGACATGCCCATACATGCCTCAAAAAAATAACATCTTTCAAACTCTTATAGACATTCCCATACATGACTATAAAATATAACATCTGTCAAACTCTCACAAACATTCCCATACATGCCTCAGAAAGATAACATCTTTCTAACCACAATACTTCCCACTACCACCTACTTTCATGTCCGTCTCAACTTCCCATGGGAGAACTGAGACTAGTAGAGTGGACTCAAGGAAGCAACGATCGATCTTCAATCCCCATGACAAGGTCTTCAAACCTCTTACAAGGCCTTCAAACTTCAACAAGGATACATCCACTTGAAAATCATATTTCAATCACCCATATGATTAACATCGGGCATAAAAATACATGATACATGACATTCTTCATCAACAACACTTTATTCACCTTCCAACAACACACGGTTAGCAACAAATATATATATATATATATATATATTGTGTTCATCTAGATACATAAAATACATCTTCAAGATACATGATACATTAAATAAATGAAACGAAATACATTAGTATATACAAGGTACATGAGATATAGATAATTCTTCAATAAAATACTTGAAATGCATCTACTTGAATCTTATTCTAATCAATTTCAATCATATGAAATGCATCAGGTGTATCAATCAATTTCATGAAGTGCATCAAGTATACCATTTAATCTCATGAAGTGCATCAAGTGTGTACTCTTTCTCCATGAAATGCATTCCAGTCAATCAATCACATGAAATGCATATACTTTACCTACAGATACAAAAAATGCATCATGCATATGCTCTATTAACAAGATGCATGAAATGCATCTAATATATATATAATGCACTCCATCAGTCAATCACATGAGATGCATTACCAAGATGGTTTTACATTATTTATCACCCAAATACTTTCCCTACAAGGATGCATGAGATTTACCATGATACTTTACAAAGATGCATTTCAACAAAGGTATTTGATATACCACAAGGATACCTTAACAAGATACTTTCAAGAATGATCACAGGGATATTTTTCTAACAAGGATACTTGTATTAGTATTGGATATATAAGGATACATGAAGTACATCTTCAAAACAGGTACCTGAATCATGCTTTAATGAATCACATATTTAGTACATATTTTTCAACAATATATACGAAATACCACCAGGATATTACCTGTAATGTTCCCATTCAAATAAATATCAAGTAGGGAAAATTCCACCAACCTACTAGTTTCCTAGGTTGGGGTGGAGACATTAAAAATGAAATAAGGAGACTAATAAACCCAAATGGACTTTGGTTTGGGCATAAAAATATTAAGATGGGAAAAATAAATATTTATGGTGAGAAAATAAGATGGCACTTGGTCATGGAGACACATTGGTGGTGTGGGACCCCCAAAACGCTAGATTCCCCATGCCACATGGAATTCCACTCTCACCCAATCGAATCCAAGGTGGAGTCCACTATTATTGGGGTGGTTGGAAGTGAATATTACTTGGCATGAATCAATGAGGTCGAAATGTAGAGGAAGAGTAACTCCCATGGGAGAGGAAGATGCATTTTGGAGCTAGTGGGACACTTGGGCTAGATTCCCTAGCTTCTATGACACCAATGATGAAGATTCCTATGACATTTATGAAAAATCAGACCTGATGGATGACATCTGAAATACATGAAATGTCAAGGATAAAATATCCTCCAAGAAGGCGTCCAAGTGAGTTAGGGCATCCAAAGATACACCAATTCGAATTTGGTGAAGGAGGAGGCTAGAATTGGAAGGACAAGTGGCATACTTGGGAATCTCTTCCCAAATTGAGTTGGAATGGAGCTCATGGATGGAATTCGAATTGGGGAAGCCTTAGGAAGTTTATAAAAGTTAGTAAAAAAGAAGAACACCATATTTTGATCATTTTACATTTTGCATTTTTCATTCGGAGAAAAGAGCTAGTAGAGAGCTAGTCTACTTGCCTTAGCACCAATTTCGAGGGTGAAAGATTCCCATCCTAATTGGAAATTGGAGAGGCCATTCAGACCTTTAATTTGAATCTACAATGGAGTATTTAGTTATAGTTTGAAGCTATAGGGAAGCTCGTGGTTCATTCATCTACAACTAGTTCTTGCATCTCTTTCACATTTTCTTGCATATTTGGGCCCCTGGAGGAATTACACCTTTGGTGAGATGATGATATCTTTTTGAGAGTAAAAGAATATCCATTTATTTGTATTCTGATATATATACTCTGTATTTACTGCTCAGAAGACTCTCAGGTCGAAATACCAAGTGAAACTATGTAAAAATAAACAATGCATAAATGATGCCATTTTCCCTAGATCTTGTTGTTGGATCTTGAAGAGACATTATTTCGAATTTTATTAGTCATTATCTATTATTGTATTGATGTATGGAATTTCATTAATTTTCCTAAGAATTTTCATTAACATTTCACAAGTCATTGTCACCTAAATTTGGAATTTCATAACATATGGTGAAATTACTAGCTTTTCTTCCTATGTAAAGTCTTGCATATAAACATCTGATTTGAGGGAGTTGAAGAAGGCCATAGGAACTAATTGATGATAAATTGGGGAGATAATTAAATTCATTTATCAATACCATACCTCTGTTATGAAATTTGGAAGGTTTCAACAACATTTGGAGAGCCATCCTTGTCCACTACCCTTGGGGGTTTTGAAGCTTGATTTGACTAGTACATTTCCCTACTTTGTCTAGATTGTAAATGAATGTTGCAGAAGTTTTTTAATGGTTTTTAAGCATCCATTAGCATCAATTATATGTCTGAAAACCGTCCAAACTCATTCATGCCCCATTCGGAAGAATTTGGAGCCATTCAGAAGCAGTTGGGTCAATACTAGTCCAAGGGTCGAATTGGTTAAAAATTGCAATTTTTCCTAGTTTGTGCAAAATATTAGAAAGGGACACTACATTAACATATACTTACACATGAAATTTAACCAATATAACACCAAAATACCTTTAAAAAATGATCATAAATATACATTTATAATTAAGATCGCAAAGATAGAGATCACAAAGATACCTTTCTAATGAAGATCGCAAAGATAAAGATCATTTTCTAGCAAAGATCGCAAAGATCACCTGAAAATTTTATGCACTTAATGCAACAAGTAAGCATACTTAAATACAACAATTCCAATCTAACTAAGAAACCAAAAAGGGCCATAACTACTAGTAGTTTGTGAGGAACCTGCAACAATTAATTGATAAAATGCATGATATATTAGATGACATGATATTTTTATTGATTCGCGGGCCACTTTGAGGGGGAAACCTCCTTTGAGCAAGTTCAATACAAATAAATTCATGGTTCCTTCATTGTCCTCAACACAAACTTATATTCTAGTCTATGCGGAAATACTATGGGTCAATACCATAGAACATATAATACTGCGGGACGACTTACAAAGCATTGCGTTCAATACTATGGACTAATCCAAACTATGGATCAACAAATAATACTACGGGACGAATTACAAAGCATATACGTCCAACAAAAATATACTAACAAATTAAAGAGAAGGGTTCACACGGGTTCTTAACATCTCCTCTCCCTTAGAAAGAGATTTGTCCTCAAAGCTTTAGATGTGGAAATTGATGTTGAATCTGAAGGAGTGGTGCCCATGTAGCATCCTCTGGTTCCATTCCATGCCACAAAATTAATACCTCTATGATAGATCGAGATAGAAGAGAATGCCCTTTGAGTGTCAGGGAGGATTGCTTGGAAGGATGTAGACGAAGAAAAACCATATCAACTGCTTGAAAAGAGCGCTTAGAACGGTGTTGATCGACTTGTTGTTTCATTCAAATTCTTGCCATTTGAATATTGTCCTACAAAATGCGAAGAATCTGATTGTGGTTTCGAAAAACTGTGTCAATTTTCTGAATTGGTGTACTACTGAGGGTGTATAGAAGAAGAAATGGTGATTCCTGACCATACATTACTTCATATGGACTCATTTTGGATGCAGTATTGTACCACCATTCAGGGAGAGGGAGCCACTTCTCCCACTGAGGTTGTTGTTCGGAAGTGAAGCAACGAAGATAAGTTTACAAACATTTATTGGTAATTTCAGTCTTCCCTCCATATTTAGGGATCCTTTCAATGAAATCCATAGAAATATCTTGCCAAATCCTTGTAGGGATGGGAAAGGGTTCAAGCAATCCTGGAAGGAGATGGAAAATATCACATTCAGCCACCATCTGTTGAATTGTCCTTTTCATTCCTTTCCAAAAGAAGTTATGTTGTGCCCGCTCATACGTTTTGAGGAACCCAAAGTGCCCTACCAATGGAGAATCATGGAGGTCAGAGAAGACATCATGTTGAATATATGTGCTTTGGGGAAGCACAAGAGGACACTTGTATCTCAGGGAAGTACCATCCCAAGAGTAATGTGGTACAGTAGAAGGGTTTTTGGAAACCCGTTGGATGAGTTGAGATAAGGAAGAGTCATTGACATATCCCTGTTGAATAGATTGCAACCAATTTGGAACATCCATAAAAAAGGATGAAAGAGAAACGTGGTCATCAAATGTGTGATAAAGAGCATCTACCACCAGATTGTCCTTACCCTTCGTGTAAGTGATCTCATAGAAATAACTCATGAGTTGGCTAACCCATTTCAGTTGTGCTGGGGAGGAGACCCGTTGTTCCAAGAAATATTGCAGACTCTGGTTAGTAGTCTTGATGCAGAAATAATTCCCTAATAGGCATGGATTCCACTTCTGTACTGCATGCAAAATAGCCATCATTTCCTTCTCATATGTAGAGGTGACTAAATTATTACCTGAAAGGTCTCTTGAAGGTGGAAATCCCACTGGTTCAGTAAAGACACCTGCATATCTATCCAAAATGTGTTGTAGATCCAAAGGAGTAGTGGAGACCATTCATGGGTGCATATGAATGGAATGGAGCTGAGAGATGACACCATGTGAATTCTTCTTAAGAATATTTTCCAGGCGATGTGAACTGATGAGGCGGAGAGACCTTGGTTGTAAGCCCGTAAATGTGTGTTTTTTTCCATTGACTGAAAAATACATCCAAATTTCAGCAAAATCCCATAAGATGGGGCCAAGTGTGCGTAACCATTGAGTGTCCAAGACCACATCACACCCACCTAAGGCCAAGGAAAACATATCAGAGCGCAGGTTATAATCTTCCATAGAGATAAACACATTGGAAACTTCCCCTTGCAAGGTAAAGTGCCTCCTTGGCAATCATGACTTCAAAGTTGGAGCAAGGATGGACAAAACAATCAACCTATTTGGCGATCCGAGGGTCAATGAAGTTAAGAGTCCTACCAAAATCAATGAGTAATGTAAAAGGGAGCTTCTTGAAATAACCCCTGACCCGCATTATTGGCAGGGTGGTGACTCCGGCTAAAGCATGGAGAGATATCTCTAGGTGGTCATACTGAGACGGGGGGTCAACAGGTGGCTGCTAAATGTCGAATTTATCATCGATTATATATGGAGCTTCTTCATCAAGTTCAGAGGCAGGAAGAGAATCCAAATCCACGAGATAGAGATTTTGCTGAACACATCTATGTCCCCGAGTGAATTTCTCATCACAATTATAACAAAGCCCTTTTTCTCTATGTGCTCGCATCTCTGCTTCAGAAAAATGCTTGATAGGAGTTGGTCAAGGAGCTGGCATGATGGGATGTTGTTGGGAAACCATATTTATAAATGGAACAAAAGTTGAGTGGGAGCGATGTTGGGTTGTGATCTTGTCTGCCGTCAACTTAGCCAACCCTAGGACTTCCATCATTGTGTTGGGACAAAACATTTTAACCTCTGAGCGGATTTCATCCTTGAGACCACTGATTAAAAAACTCTTGTAGAATTCATCAGATAATCCTTCTGTGTGATTGGTCAGTTTCTCAAATTCGGTTTGATACTCTCTCAAATTGCCAATTTGGCGAAGTTTAGTGAGTGATCCTATGAAGTCATCAAAAGCACTAGGACCAAATCATTTCAAAAGGAGTTGGAAAAAATTTGTCCAGTTTGGCTCGTCATGAGCTTTCATGTACCAACAGTACCATTGAAGGGTTTCCTATTACAAATGAAAAGATGCAAGTGGAACTTTGTGGAAATCAAAATTATTATGCAAACTGAAATATTGTTCTTCCCGATATATGTGTTTAATCTGATCAATACCATTGAAGCAAGGAAAATCAAGCTTCGGACCATGAAAATTGCTGGAAGAAGATAAGGTTGTCGTTTATTGTTCATGGTTGAATGTTGAATATGGAGGCTGAGAAAATTCTCATCCAGATCTTGGAGTTTGGTTTTGAGGGATGCAAGTTCTTCATCCATGATTTGTGCTCCTGCGCAGGTGACAACCATAACCAAGAGTTTTTTTTTGTGAATGGGTAGGAAAACAAACAGAAGCTTCTTTAGTAAAGGAAAATTTGGATTTGGGAAAAATTCTGATGGGTAATTAAGGTTTGATTAGGTTTTGGACACTTTCTGATGGATAGGGAAGCAGAAAATGGGGATTTCAAAAAAGGGGTGAAATTTGAAGGTGATTGGGTGAAAATCAAAGAAATTATGGCAAACCCTAAAAATAGACAAATTTTGGATTTCGGGCTCCAGGAAGTGGAATTTGGATTTTTTTTTTTATTTTTGTTTTGCCGGAATGGATCTGGAACGGCACGGAAGTGATCGAAAAAATAATGGATCTGCAACTGTTCTAGATATGCAAAGGATCTATATCTGGATCTGCAACGGATCTGGATTTAGATCTGCATCTATAATGGATTTGCAACGGATCTGGATATGTAATGGATCTACAATGGATATGGATATGGATCTAGATCTACAATGGGTATGGATATGGATCAGTAATGGATTTGCAACAGATATGGATTTGGATCTACAATGGATCTGGATATGCAATGGATCTAGATCTGCAATGGATCTACAATGGATCTGAATATGGATCTAGATGTAATCTGATATTTATCAGCTGGAAATATATATGGACCCCAGGAATGTTCGTATTCCTAACGGTTCAGGGGATTTAATCGACCACCAATGTTGTCTAACGGTTTCCGTATTGGGGCAGTACCCCTCACTCCACAGCTCAGGTAAAATGATAACCGCTTTGCCACAAATGAGAGCTCTTGGTTTACCTCACAGGTGGGAACTAGTCAATCAGGTAGGGATTGGTGCTTTTTTTGTTGGTAGGTCCTCTCAACAGGATAGCTACTTCAGGGTTCCTATGGTACTCCTCACAATGAGTTTTAGGGATTATGCCCAAGTACTTCCCACAGTTAAGTGGATAGGGATTATTCCCAAATCTGAACCTACAATTGATAGGAACAAATACAGATGCAAAAAAAAATGGCATAAATTCCACCCAACAAGCCCAAGAAAGTGCTATGATACCAGATGTGAGGAACCTGCAACAATTAATTGATAAAATGCACAATATATTCGATCATGAAATATTTTTATTGATCGCGGGCCACTGCAACCTCCTTTGAGAAATTCAATACAAATAACTTCATAGTGCCTTCATTGGCCTCAACACAAACTTATATACTAGTCTATGCGGCAATACTATGGGTCAATACCATGGAACATATAATACTATGGGACAACTTACAAAGCATATGCGTCTAACAACAATATACTAACAAAGTAAAGAGAAGGGTTGACACGGGTTCCTAACATAGTTAAACATACTACCTTTCATCTCCACATAAGAATAAGTACTCTTTGGAGAACATTAAAAAATCCATTATACATCAACTAATAGTAATTAGTATCAACCAGTAACATCAACCAATATCATGGCACCTAGTCTCCTCGGACATGTCTTTTTTACCATGTTACTTATCTGCCTAGCATTTTTTAGCGTATGGGTTGGTGGTTTCACCACCCAAGACTGCCAAGGCTAGCTAAATTCCATGTAATTTTTGTCAGCCAACATCATTCATACATCTGTCATATAGACATCAGTCCAAAATACATCAATTCATAATACCTAAACCATATATCAATCATACACCAATATCAACGAATGACAACGATACATGCATCAACTAACCATACAAACATCAATCATAGTACATCAACTAGAATACTGTTAAGATTTAATATGTTAAGATAGAAAATATCAGCATTGCATTTCATTTCACAACAATAGCATATACAGGATCACTGAAAGAACAACAAGCACAACATAAACACAAGAGACATAGATTTATCCTAGGAAACCCTCATGGGGTAGAAAACTTAGCAAAGCTTCCTCAATATAAATGACCAACAAATACAAAGATGTAAACCCTAGACATGAGCTCCTTCTCCTCCATAACAGATCTCTCCCTCACCTATGCGCTATTCACAAGTGAGTGTAATGTGTGTTGTTGGAGGGGCCTAGGTCGGCTTGTTGGCTAGGCCCTCCGCCTGACCACTCTGCAGCACATGTCGACAGGTCGCGTCAAATAGTATAGGTCGGGTTGGTTGGATAAATTGACAGACGGTTATGTAATTATATTTGCATATATATATATATATCTAGGATGGTGAGCCAATGTAATAGAGAGATTGGTTCTATGACTGTATTTTGCTATTACTGGTTAATATAAATGCTTGTTCTCTCTCTATCTCGTCTCTTGTATCTGTATAATTGTATATGTTTGCTTATATTATGTAGTGTATCCATGATAACCATATGAACCTTGGGATTACAACATATGGTTGCGTTGCCAGTTGATACATGAAAAATTACTAGCAGCATGACCTATGATTTCAGAACAGGAGATTAGAGAATGGTGGTAAAAGAAAATAGCGAATTACCTACAGAACTATGCACGATGTAACAAGCTGACGATTAGCCAAGCAAGAGATCGATTCTTCTCTGGGACCCACGAGTGATTTCTAGAGTCCGTACTGACTGCAGTTTTCAAATTCTAAATATACCAACTTGATCAGCTAATCAAGGCGCATATTTCTATCCTTTCGAAAGTTTGAATTTTTAGGGTTTCTTTGACAAACCCTAATCTAGCTCCAGGTCTAGTTCTTGCAAATCAAGTGGATTGGGTTAATCCTAAAAGAAGATGGATTGGTCACCTGCATAAGTGAAGAAGTTCCTGTCTTAGAGGGAGATGAGGCTAAGGCCCTCCATAAGAAGATTACAAGTAATCTTGACAGGTATGGCTTACAAGTATGTTTCACGGTTAAGTTTATCATATGTTTGTCTTCATATCATTACAATACAATCTTGATTAATTACTAGATTTGTCGTATCACCTTAATAGAAGATATTCATTGATTAAGGTTTTGACACTTATGAATGTACTAATGCATTGTGATGTTGTATGAGGTTTATGTTGTTCGCTAACATAAAAGGTACACCAAGAAAGACAAATCATGTTCTACTTCAAGAACATATGATCATGGTGGCATGAAGACAAAGATTCATCCATTGTCATGGATCACATAGAAGATCTACTTTCGAGGTATGTATAACTTGGTCCTACAATGGTTAACCTATGAGACATGCAGGTTACTAGCACAAGTCACTGAAGAGAACCAGAAGACATTATGCGAGTATGTTAGACATAACTAGCTAGCATGCTAATCCAGGTATGTTTTTCCTATATCAAGCTAGAATCCTACCTTGTGTTAGGATCTTATACTGTTGTGTTGTTGATAATGATTATTCATGAAGTCATAGGTTTGAATAGTCATGGTTGTATGCATATTATGTTTCTTACCATAATTGATGATATGACTAACGAGGAGAATCATGAAGGTATAGGTTTGAGTAATCACGGGTTTATGCATTGATGATTTAACTAATCAAAAGAGTCCTATGATCAAATAAGAATATGCATGAGTAAAAGAAGACTTCCCTAAAACCTTGAATACTAATGTTTATTATCTGTGAATGATCATGACTATACATGTTTAAGATTATTTTGTTTTGATAGTATTAAGATTATACTAATAAATGTGTGATTCTATATGAGACCTCAAGGATAACACAATGATGATACTAATAAGCATGCATAGTGATTAAGGATGGATGTAAGTTCAAGGACAGGTAATCCAGGAAGCAAAGATCAAGAGGGAGCACACTCCAGTTGTTCCTGCAAGAAAGCAAAGGAGCACACTTCAGTAGTTTCTGCAAGGATGCAGATATTCAAATGGAGTTGGCCACTTCTCACAATCCACATCAGAATGGAGTTGCAAATATTCACAGGGATTCCACCCAGCAACCAAACAAAGATAAGTATTTGAATTGTCATTTCTTACATAATGTTATTCAATGATGTATATGCTTATGTTCCTACAATTAGGTTGTGTATTATGCATATTAGAATAGTTGCATTGATGAACATTATACTACTAATATACATGGGTAAGTGGCCTATGGCACTATACAACATTCCATTGCTACTTATCTAGAATGAAACCTCTTTGATGACATGTTAGGAGTTGTGCACACTCTTAACAATGTTCTGGTAGAGATTGGAAGGCATCTAGAAAGTTACGGAATATGGATAAATGTTGTATTGAAGCATTGGCTAAGATAATTGCATGACTGTATGACATATTTCTTTATGTGTAAGAATTTGTTCTGAAAACTATGAGATGTTTTCTAATAATGCAATTTAACTTGTTGTGTAGGAAAGATCATATACCATCACCTACAAAAGAAGGACTACAACATTTGTTCAGCAATAAAGTTATCTATTGAAAATATTGAAGATATTGAAGTTCCCAGGATCTAGGAAGAATGCCATGATTAAGGAGTACCAGTCGATCATAAAGATGTTTGGGATGTAATCCCAAGACCTGAAGGGGAGTCTGTAGTGACTTCGAAGAGGATCTACAAGATCAAGTGTGCTGCAGGTGGTACCATAGAGACTTTTTCTCTTGTAGCCAAATACACTTCCATTAGATCCGTACTTGCTCTAGCTGCAGTGATGAAGTGGAAGATACACCAAATGGATTTCAAGATAGCCTTCTTGAATGGTGTAGTTGAAGAAGAAGTGTATGTGGAGAAGCTACTTGGTTCTGAGACACATGACAGAGAGTCATATATGTGCAGAACTTGGTATGGTAGGATAGATAGCTTTCTATCCAGTTTGGGATTTACCAAGAGTATAGCGGATTCCAACCTTTACTACAAGGTTGAGGAAGGAAATCCAGTGATACTACTTTTTTATATGGATGACCTGTTTGTAACAGGTGAGGATAGATTGATTGCCGACATGCAGCGGAAGCTTGCTGCCGAGTTTGAGTTGAAGAACTTGGGGATGATGCACTATTTGGTTTTGGCATGAAGGTGTGGCAGAGTGTAGAAGGAATTTTCCTTGGACAAGGGAAGTATGCAGTAGAGATCTTGAAGAGGTTCAGGATGATGGACTGCAAGGCTATGGCCACACCTATGGCATCAAACCTGAAGCTTCTGTGTGATGCTTCATCTGATCTAGTTGATGTCACGATGTATCGTCAGATGATTGGGTCCTCTTTGTACCTGATGAACACGAGACCAGATATTTGCTTTGCGGTGAACACATTGAGCCAGTTCCTGACGGATCCGAGGAGTGTTCACTTGGTTGTTGTAAAGCATATTCTGAGGTACTTGAAGGGTATAGTTGATTATGGGCTCAAGTATGATGCGAATCAAAAGTTTAACCTTCAGGGTTATGTTGATTCATATTGGGCAGGCAGTGCTGCAGATAGGGATCAGGTGTGATCTCTTGGTTTAGCAGGAAGCAGTCCTGCGTAGCACTAAGTACAGTCGAAGCAGAGTATGTTGCAATGGATGAGCAGGTTGCAGATGTATTGACCAAGCCGTTGGCTAGAGTGTAGTTTGAGTACTTTAGAGAGAGGCTTGGTGCACTTCAGATTGAGGTTCCTTCCAAAGAGAAGTGATGAGTCCGGAAGATGTAGATGCACATGAGCTTTTCTGACATGGTTGATGTCCCTTCGTCGTGATGTAATTGCTGAGCCATTTTTCACATGGTGGTAGATGTGTTCTCCCATGGTGAAAAAGTAAGGGATGGAGCCTTCCCCGAATGGTGGTAGATGTGTTCTCCCATGTCGGTGGTGTAAGTGTTGGATGATGTGCATCTGGGCTGTGCTTCGTGGACGATGAGATGATCTGAAGAGGACGATGCTATGATGATAAGGAGGATCATGGATGATGAGCATCAGGACGATGCTTGAGTTACTACTCTGTATATGTATATATGCATCATGTTGGATTCTTGTTATGATCAGTTGGATCATTTATATATATATATATATATATGCATCATGTTGGATGCTGGATATGATCAGTTGAATCATTTATGTATGTATGCATCATGTTGGATGCTGGATATGATCAGTTGGATAATTTGTATGTATTTTGTATATGCATCATGTTGGATGCTTGGACCATGTATCTATATATGTATCAGGTGGATACTGAGATCATGTATCTGTGTATGTATCGGGTGGATACATTGTATGATCACGTAGATCATGTATGATGATATGTATCAGGTAGATACTTGGTATGCATCAGGTGGATGCATTGTATGATCAGGATGATCATGGATGATGAGCTTCTCCAAATGACATGCATCAGGACAATGCAGTGATGATGATCAGGATGATCATGTGTACATCAGGATGATGTATGGTGAGTATCAGGATGATACTTTGTGGCCGTGGATCAGGTTGTGCAGATGAGCATGTCTAGGATATCCTATAGGTCGGAGTTTTGTACCCGTAACAGACTGGCATGCTCTTTTGAGACATTGCTCTAGGAGGACATGTAATTTTTGCCCTGGGAGATCTTCAGGTCGGAGTTGTGTACCCGTAACATCCTGAGATGCTCTTGCGAGGTTTTGTCCTATGGCATGTAATTTGCTCCTGGGAGATCTGGACAGGATGAAAAAGGCCTCAGATGCTTCAGGCAGGTTTTGCCATGACCACATGTAATTTTCTCCTGGGAGGTCTAGACAGGATGAAAAAGGCCTCAGATGCTTTAGCTAGGTTTTGTGGTGGACCACATGTAATGTGCTCCTGGAAGATCCGACAGGTAGAGCTGTGTGCTCGTAACAACCTGGGATGCTTCAGCCACGTTTTGTGGTGAGATCACATGTAATGTGCTCCTGGGAGATCCGACAGGTAGAGTTGTGTGCTCGTAACAGCCTGGGATGCTTCAGCCAGGTTTTGTGATGGGTCACATGTAATGTGCTCCTGGGAGATCTGACAGGTGGAGCTTTGTGCTCGTAATAGCCTGGGATGCTACAGCCAGGTTTTGTGACACACATAATAAGTCCTGAGGATTCCACAGTATGGCCAATGATGAAAAAGACCTGCAGGTGGTGGGCCTACATCCAGTATGAAAAAGGACTGGCTCTGTAGAACTTCCTATGACGAGTAGATTCGGAGATTGATTGAGATAGCAGTAGCAGTGACGATGACGATGATTCAAGGATGATGATTTGCTGATGATGATCCAGAGAAGAAGACTTGTGCTAGAAGACCTGTGTCAAGAAATACCTTCCTAGTTAAGAGGGAGTGTTGATGTATATGTAACTTTGGAATGTATTTCACATATATGTATATTGTATTCCTATAAAGATGTTCTTATTCCTCTATACGGAAGTGGTTGTATTCCTATAGAGATGTTATTATTCCTCTATACGGAAGTGTCGTCATTTATATTGTAAGTGTCATAATTTATACTTGATGGGTTATTAGACCACCTTGTTGGGGTTGGCCCTGTATAAGTCATGTGGGACAAAGGGTTATTAGACCACCCTATTAGGGGTCGGCCATGTGGGTCAAAGGGTTATTAGACCACCCTAGTGGGGGTCGGCCCAGTTAGCTTTATGTTAAGTAGTTAAGTTGAGGCTGACCTAGTTGAGTAAAGGTCGAGTCAAGTTAGTGTATAAATAGAGAGTGTGTCTCTCTCATTTTACACATTCTATTCTCTCACTCACACTTGGGAGAGTGGCGCACTTGTGGAGGAGGAGGCTCTGCTGCTAGGAGAATACTATCTCTTGTATTCTGGTTGTATCATTGCTCTATCTATCTCTGAGGAAGTTATTGGGGTTTTTCACCTTTATGGTTTTCCCCAAGTAAACTCTATGTCTCTTGTGTGCTTGCATTATTGTGTCCATGATTGATATGTTGTATATTTGATGTACATGTTGTTCTCTCAGTTAAGATCCTAGATCAGATTGAAGTAAATTCTGAAAATTTAACATTTGGTAGATGTACTTTGATGGGTCATCAAACAAAGATGGAGCAGGGGCTGGTGTGTTACTAATTTCTCCTAGGGTTGAGATGATTTCATTAATGTATAAGTTGGAATTCCAAACCAAAAATAATACTGCTGAATATGAGGCACTAATCCTTGGATTGAAGGCTGCAAAAGATATGAATATTCAAAGTCTTGCAGTGTTTGGCAACTCCGAATTGATAATTCAGCAAGTGAAAAGTATTTATCAGGTAAAGCGGTCATTATTGAAAGTTTACAGAAATTAAGTGTGGGATATGATAGATAATTTTTTCTATGCTTTTAATATAACATATATTCCAAGAGATTGTAATCAGACTGTAGATTCACTGGCATTAGTAGCAGCATATTTCAGAATTCCTAAATTGACACGCCTAAAGTATCCCATTGATGTGAGGTATAGGCCAGCAGTCCCAGATGATATTAAACATTGGAGGGTGTTCCAAGATGAGCAGGAAATAAAAGAATTTTTAGAATTAACTGAAGAATTTGCAGATGACCAGGTTGACTTAGATGAAGATGTAAATCTGGCTGAAATTTCTACTCATGCAAAATAGTCAATTCTTAATCAAAAAATTCTGGATTTAAAAAGTAATTTTATCCCTAAAGGACTAGTTCCATTGGAGAGGCTGTTTTCAAAAAATGATACACTGTTAAAGAATAATTTGCAGACCACTGAAGACGATGTCATCAGCTGTAATATTGGGTCTGTAGCAGAACCAAGGATGGTTAAGATATCTAAGAAATTATCAGAAAAGGAGAGAAACATATACAACATTTTGTTGAAGGCATTCATAGATATTTTTGCATGGTCATATGAGGATCTTAAAACATATGACACTAATGTTATTCAGCATAAGATCCCATTAAAGCCTAATACAAAGCCTTTTAAACAAAAGCTGAGAAGGCTTAATCCAACACTTTTACCAGTCATTTAAAAAGAGGTGAAGAAACTACTGGATGCCAAGATCATTGTTCCTCTTAGGTACTCTTCCTGGGTAGCCAACCTTGTTCCAGTACGCAAGAAAAATAGGGAAATAAGGTTATGTGTAGATTTTCACAATTTAAACAGATCATGCCTCAAGGACAATTATTCATTGCCTAAGATAGATCAGATTTTGCAGAGAGTAGTAGGTGTAGAAAGAATTTCAATGATTGATGGTTTCTCTGGTTATAACCAGATTGCGGTTCAGCCAGAAAATAGAGAGAAAATGGCTTTTACAACCCCCTGGGGAACATTCATGTATGACAAAATGCCTCTTGGGCTAATGAATGCAGGTGCCACGTTTCAAAGAGAAATGGACATAGCATTTGTAGGTGAGAATGAAAAGTTTGTTGTCATTTATCAAGATGATTTCACGGTTTTCTCCAAATCTGATGAAGAGCATTTGAAACATATGAAGCAAAATTTTATGAAATGTAGAAGATTTGGGCTATCATTGAACCCAAAGAAATATCACTTTTCTATGACAGAAGGTAATTTATTGGGTCACATAGTTTCTGCAGATGGGATTAAAATAGACCCGAAGAGAGTGAAAGAAATCCAGTCTTTCATAGGAAAAATCAATTTTTTGAGGTGGTTTATTCCCAACTTTGCTGAAACTATTAAGTATATTACTGATATGCTTAAGAAGGACAGGGAGGTAAGATGGTCTCAACAAGCCAAACAATCATTTGAGAAAATTAAGCAGGCACTGGTAGAAGCACCTGTGTTGGCAGCCCCAGATTACACTAAAGATTTTGCCATTTTTTCATTTGCATCAGAAGAAACAATTGCTGCTGTGTTGTTACAGAAAAACTCTGATGGATTAGAACAGCCAATCTCATTCTTTAGCAAGAATTTAAGAGATTCAGAGTTGAAATATACTAGTACGGAGAAACAGGCCTATGCTTTGGTTAAGGCACTTAAATTTTTCAGAATTTATGTACTCCATTCTAAGGTTTTAGCTTATGTTCCTAATTCAGCTATAAAAGACATTTGGTACAGCCTGATAGCGAAGGAAAGAGAGGTAGGTGGATTGCAAAGGTGATGGAATACGAGGTGGAAATTAAGCCTACTAAATTAGTAAAGGGACAAGGCTTAGCTAAGCTTCTCTCTGAGTCAAATTGTCAGATATTGGATCTGTATATGATGGCAGAAAATTCAGAACAGGGTGAAAAATCAGTTTACAGCAGGTATTTTGACTATCCTTGGTATGCTAAAATTGTTTATTATTTGTTAAATCTGAAATGTTCCACAGAGTTGAGTAAAAATGAATGCAGATCTGTAAAACTGAAAGCTCTCAAGTATGTATTAATTGATCAAGTATTGTACTGGAAAGATCCTGGAGGAATACTTCTGAGATGTTTGGATAGAACAGAAGCAAATGATGTCATTGAGGAATTGCATGCTGGTATATGTGGTGGACATAAGTACTGGAAGGCAACAGCCTTCAAAATATTAAGAGTTGGGTATTACTGGCCCACTGTAATGTCCCCATTCAAATAAGTGCATAGTAAGAGAATCCCATCAATCCTACTAGTTTCCTAGGTTGGATGGGCACATGTGGGATGGTAATAAGGAAACTAATAAATTATATTTAGACATTAGAAGGGTTCAAGCATTTAATAAATATGATGAATAAATAAATTCAAGAGAAATTCTAGGTGGCAAGTGGTTTTGGAGACATATGGAGGTGGTGGGACCCAAACTAGCTTGATTTTTCAATGACACATGGCAGCTCTCTCTTGCCAATTCAAATTCATGGGAAGGTGAACACTCTTGGGTGAGTTGGTAAGTCATAACACATGGCATTGATCATCTTAGGTCGAAATGGGATGGAATAGTAACCTCCATGGGAGAGGAAGAGTCAAATTGGAGACTAGTGGACACTTGGGCTAGATTCCCTAGTTTTATGACAACAATAATGAAGCATCTATGACATTTATGACAAAATTCAGACCTGACTTCTTACACCTTACCATTATGACATGTCAGCCCCAAAAATAGGCTCAAGAAGGCGTTCATGGAGTTGGAGGAATCTAAAGAGACTCAAATTCGAATTTGGGAGAAGATGGAAGGTTGGAACTAGGAGACAAGTGGCAAATGAGGAATATTTTCTAAATGGAAAATTATTGAATCTATTGAGAGGATTTCGACCCCTTGAAGGCTAATTTTGGTTATAAAATGTAGAAATCAAGTATGAGAATGGCTTTTGATGATTTGAGAAAAATTGCATTTGTGAAGAGAGAGCTAGTGGATGACTAGTTTCTTTCCTTAGCCAATTTCGAGGGTGAAAGATTCCCATCCAAGTTGGTGTTTGGAGAGGCCACTCAGGTCTTTCATGGTGCTTTAATGGAGTTTGTATTTGCAGGTAGCATCTACAGGAAGTTTCATGGTTTGGTTTAGTGCAGCACTTTCTCTCCACCGTTTCCAGTTTTGAAGGCATATTCGTGCTCCTTGAGGGAGGGCGTTTTTGGTGAGCACTTGTGCTTCTTGAGAGAGATTATCATTATATATTTCTGATTGTAATAGCTTCATATCATCTGTTATTAATATTCATAAATTATCAGGTCGAAATACCCACTGGTTGTATGCAAAACTATTGATTAATGAGCAAACAATGTCCATTTCCCCAATGCATTGATGTATGACACTATAATGTTGATTATTTCGAATGGATGGATGATTCTATGATAAATTTGTGATCAATATACTGCCATGGATGTCTTCTACGAGTTTCATGTACTGTACTTGAGCATTTGAAGCATTTTTACTCAGTTTAGTTGTATTGGGAGGTGAAATAGTGTCATTTCCCCAAGGGTTGAATTGGGGGTTTTTGCTGTTGAATGTGAGAGAGTTATAACAGTAGTAAAAATAAATTAATGGTTCATATGAGACATTAATCACATACTTAACACATTATATAGCTCTGTTCATAAATTTGTGGGAGTTTGGAGGCATTTGGAAGGCCATTTGCAGTGTTACCCGGGGGGATTTGATGCACAAATTACTAGTCAAAATTACATATATTGATTAGAATACAAATCAAGTTTGCAGCAGTATTTGGAGGGCCATAAAACATCCCTGAACCTGATATTCAATTCTAAATACCATTCATACACTCCTACAGAATATTTGGAAGCATTTGGGTTGATTTGGAGGTCAAAACAGTAAAACTAGTCAAAGGTCGAAATTGGGAAAAAAAAGTGGAAAATTGGGCATTTTAATAAAATTTGAAAAAGGGATATTACACCCACTCTTTTCAAAAATGTGTATCAGCAGGTTAGGGCTTGTGAAAAATGCCAAAAATTTGCAAGCAAACATCAGCTACAGTCCTTACCCTTGAAACCTATATCTGTAGAGGCTCCATTTCAACAATGGGGTTTAGATTTTATCGGTGAAATTCATCCTCCATCTAGTGGCAAACATAGGTGGATCTTAACTGCAACAGATTTTTTCACAAAGTGGGTAGAAGCAATCCCAACTAGAAAAGCAACAGATCAGGTAATCATTAATTTCCTGCAAGAAAACATTCTTACTCGATTTGGATGCCCAAAAAAACTCGTTACTGATAATGCTCCTGCATTTAAATCCAAAAAAATGATAAAATTTGCTGAAGAAAATAGTATTTTCTTGAGACAGTCTACACCATATTACCCCCAATGCAATGGATTGGTAGAATCCAGCAATAAAAACATTGTGACAAGCATTAAGAAAATGTTATCAGAAAACAAGAAGAATTGGGATTCTGAGTTAAGGTTTGCTTTGTGGGCAGACAGAGTCACAATAAAGAAGTCAATTGGAACTACCCCATTTCAAATAGTGTATGGAACTGAAGATGTATTCCCTGTTCAGTTAATGGCACCAGTGATTAAGTTTGTACAGGAAATTGAGGAAGAACCAGAAATGAAGAAAAGAAGGACATTCCAAATAATTCAACTACAGCAAGAAAGGGAATGTTAAATTTTTAGTATTAAATCACAATACTATAGGATCTTTGCTGAGAGAATAACATCTACAGTATATCAATGCATAACAATCATAATATGACAAGCATCACAAGCATCACAAGAATCAAAAGCATAGAGACAAGAGACACAGAGTTTCCGTGGGGAA
Organism: Larix kaempferi; assembly: GCA_027924585.1. Lineage (NCBI taxonomy): Eukaryota > Viridiplantae > Streptophyta > Pinopsida > Pinales > Pinaceae > Larix > Larix kaempferi. The sequence goes on along the minus strand of BSBM01000012.1, from coordinate 6,754,579 downwards.
AACCCTAAGGTGAAAAACCCCACAACTTCCTCAGAGATAGAGAGAGCAATGGCTCAACCAAAATACAACCAAATAACACTGAGATAGTCTCCTAGCAGATGATCCTCCTCCTCCTCACTAGTGCGCCACTTTTCAGAGAGAGAGATAGTTACTTTTTCGAGTGAGTAAAATAGAGATCTCCTATCTCTATTTATACTCACCTTTTTTCCCAGTGACCTACTGGGGCCGACTTGTCTACTTGGATACACCCACATTATATTATATATTAATCAAGGCCGACCCCATAAGGTGGTCTAATAACCCATCAGCAAGTACACACACTTGTGACACTTGTCAATCCACATGACGACACTTCCTTATAGAGGAATAACACATCTCTTATAAGGGTACAATAAATATATATATAATATACAGATGAAATACATTCCGAAGTTACATATACATCAACACTCCCTCTTAACTAGGAAGGTATTTCTCGACACAGATCTGCTAGACAAGTCTTCTTCTCTGGATCATCATCATCGATGCATCGTCATCATCATCGTCACTGCTGCTACTATCTCAACCAATCTCTGTCTCTACTCGTCATAGGAAGTTCTACAGAGCCAGTCCTTTTTCATACTGGATGTAGGCCCACCACCTGCAGGTATTCGTCATCACTGTCCATACTGTGGAATCCTCAAGACTTATTACGTGCATCACAAAACCTCGAAAGAGCATCCCAGGATGTTACGGGTACACAACTCCGACCTGTAGGATCTACCAGGGCGCTATTACATGTGACCCCACCACAAAACCTCAAAAGAGCATCTCAGGATGTTATGGGTACACAACTCCGACCTGAAATCTCCCAGGGCACAAATTACATGTGGTCCACCACAAAACCTAGCAAGAGCATCTCAGGATGTTACGGGTACACAACTCTGACCTGAAATCTCCCAGGGCACAAATTACATGTGGTCATGGCAAAACCTCGCAAGAGCATCTCAGGATGTTACGGGTACACAACTTCGACCTGAAATCTCCCAGGGCCCAAATTACATGCCATAGGAAAAAACCTCGCAAGAGCATCTCAGGATGTTACGGGTACACAACTCTGACCTGAGATCTCCCAGGGCACAAATTACATGTCCTCCCAGATCAATGTCTCGAAAGAGCATCCCAAGCTGTTACGGGTACACAACTCCGACCTATAGGATCTCCCAGACATGCTCATGTGCACAACCTGATCCACGGCCACAGAGTATCAACCTGATACTCACCATACATCATCCTGATGTACTCATGATCGCCCTGATCATCATCACTGCAACGTCCTGCTGCATGTCATCTGGAGCAACATCCTGAAGCTCACCATCCATGATCATCCTGATCATCATCACTGCAACGTCCTGCTGCATGTCATCTGGAGCAACATCCTGAAGCTCACCATCCATGATCATCCTGATCATCACTGCAACATCCTGCTGCATGTCATCTGGAGCAACATCCTATAGCTCACCATCCATGATCATCCTGATCATCACTGCAACATCCTGCTGCATGATCCACCTGATCATCAATGCATCCACCTGATGCATACCAAGTATCTACCTGATACATATCATCATACATGATCCACCTGATCATACAATGTATCCACCTGATACATGATACATATCACCATACATGATCCACCTGATCATACAATGTATCCACCTGATACATATACAGATACATGGTCCAAGCATCCAACATGATGCATATACAAAATACATACACATGATCCAACTGATCATATCCAGCATCCAACATGATGCATACATACATAAATGATCCAACTGATCATATCCAAGCAGAAACCAGTACATCATCCTGATGCACATTATCCAGTGCTTACATCCACAGCCATGTGAAGGATCCTCCTTCCAACATGCTTGGAATGGCTTCAGCAAATGTGTCCATCACTTCTTCCTCGAAGTGTCCTCGATCTGAAGAACGCCAAGCCTCTCTCTGAAGTACTTGAACTTCACTCTGGCTAGTGGCTTCGTCAGTACATCTGCAATCTGCTCGTCCGTCGCAACATACAGAAGCTTCACAGCTCCTCTCTGCACCATATCCCTGATATAGTGATATTTTATCTCTATGTGTTTCAACCTGTCATGAAACACTGGGTTCTCGGACAGCTTCACACAACTCTGGTTATCACAGAAGATACCAGTAGCCTCCAACGGGAGATCAAATAACTCAGACAGTAGCTTCCATAGCCATACTGCCTCACAACTAGCTGAACAGGCTGCAACATACTCTACCTCAGCTGTACTCAGTGCTACGCAGGACTGCTTCCTGCTAAACCAAGATATCACACCTGATCCCATACTGAAGCAACACCCAGATGTACTCTTCCTATCTGCAGCACTGCCAGCCCAATCTGAATCAACATAACCCTACAGGTTAAAATTTTGATTCACCTCATACCTGAGCCCATAATCCACTGTACCCTTCAGGTACCTCAAAACATGCTTTACAGCAACCAGGTGAACACTTCTCGGATCTGTCAGGAACTGGCTCAATGTGTTCACAGCAAAGCAAATGTCTGGTCTCATGTTCATCAAGTACATCAAGGACCCAATCATCTGACGATACATAGAGACATCAATTGGCTTAGATGAAGCATCACATAGAAGCTTCAGATTCGATGCCATCGGTGTGGCCATGGCCTTGCAATCCATCATCCCGAATCTCTTCAGGATATCTACTGTGTACTTCCCTTGACCAAGGAAGATCCCACCTGCATTTTGCCACACCTCCATACCTAGGAAATAGTGCATCATTCCCAAATCTTTCATATCGAATTCAGCTGCAAGCTTCCTCTTAGTATCTGCAATCAGTCTGTCATCTCCTGTCACAAATAGGTCATCAACATACAGAAGTAAAATCACTGGATTCCCTTCCTCAACCTTATAGTAAAGGTTGGAATCTGCTTTGCTCTTGGTAAAGCCCAAGCTAGATAGAAAGCTGTCCATCCTACCATACCAAGTTCTGGGAGCTTGCTTCAAGCCATACAAGGCTTTCTTCAATCTGCACACATATGACTCCCTATCATGAATTTCAAAACCGAGTGGCTGTTCCACATATACTTCCTCTTCTACTACACCATTCAGGAAAGCAGTCTTGACATCCATCTGGTGTATTTTCCATTTCATTGCTGCAGCCAGGGAAAGTACTGTTCTGATGGAAGTATACCTGGCTACAGGTGAAAAGGTTTCTTCATAATCTATTCCTTCTTTCTGAGAGAAACCACGAGCCACGAATCTTTCTTTGTATTTTTCTACACTACCATCTGCAGCGTGCTTGATTTTGTAGATCCACTTGGAAGTCACAACAGACTTCTCTTTAGGTCTTGGGACAACATCCCAAACATCATTCTTCATTATTGATTGGTATTCTTCAACCATAGCATCCTTCCATTCTTTCTTTTCTGCTGCCTCTTCATAACTGGAAGGCTCTTTGTTCATAATGTCACAGAGTAAAGCAACATAACTGGTGTGTGATCTGGTTCTCTTCTTTGCTCTGTGTTCTTCTTATGGAATGCCAAATCTTTCTGCATCATGAATGAGCTCTCTAGCCCATACAGGTTTCCTCTTGTGAGAGTTAACCTCACGGGGTGGATCTACAGGTTCTTGTGGATCTTCAAACTCACGAACAGTTTCTGGAACTGCTTCAGTCATGGTAGTGTCCTGAAATCTTGTTTCCTTAGGTTCTTCATAAACTTCGGTAGGTGCCTTTCTTGATTTGATGAATGATGAGTTTTCATCAAATGTTACATCCCTACTGACATCAATTTTCTTGAACCCTGGAAAGTATATTCTGTAATCCTTTGAGCTTTCACTATAACCCACAAAGATGCCCTTCTTTCCTGAAGGATCTAGTTTAGTCCTCTTCTCTTTTGGGACATGAGTATATACTGGACAACCAAATATTCTGAGATGGCTGACTTCAGGTTTCTTACCAGAAAAGACCTCTTCTGGTGTCTTGTTGTCCAATATCTTGTGGGGTGTTCTGTTCTGCACATATACAGTTGTTCTAGCTGCTTCTGCCCATAGATGCATAGGAAGATCCTGGTCATGCAACATTGCCCTTGCTGCTTCCATGATAGTTCTGTTCTTCCTTTCTGCAACTCCATTCTGTTGAGGATTATAAGGAGCAGTCAACTCCCTCTTAATCCCTGAATCACTGCAAAGCTTCTTGAAGTCATTTGAGGTGAATTCTCCACCATTGTCAGATCTGAATGTCTTGATTTTCTTGTCAGTTTGATTCTCCATCAAGGTTTTGAATTCCTTGAATTTATCAAGCACCTCATCTTTTCCCTTCAAGAAGTATACCCAAGTCTTCCTGGAGAAGTCATCAATGAATGATACATAGTAAACATACCCACTCAGGGATCTGGATGACATAGGGCCACATACATCTGAGTGGATGATTTCCAGGATGTCTTTTGCCTTGCTTTCACTGCTTGGGAAAGCCTTCTTAATATTCTTACCTTTTGCACATCCTTTGCAAACACCTTCATGTTTGGTCTTGATTTCAAGAAGACCCTCTACTGCCTTGCTTGCAATTGGAAGTGCCCTATAGTGCATATGAGCAAGTCTTCTATGCCAAAGTTCACTTGGCTCCATGGATTCATGTACCATGGCATGTTCAGGTTGTCCCTTCAATTTATACAAGCCTCCCTCTTGCTCTCCAATCACTACTGCATCATCTATGGTCTTTCCCTTTGGCCACATTAGGACTTGGCCATCCACAAATGCAACCCTCATACCTGTTGCATCCAATGCAGAGATGGAGAGTAAGTTCTTCTTGAGCCCAGGTACATAAAGTACTTCTTTCATCTTCAATGATTTTCCAGAATCTAGGTTGTAGGAGGCTTCACCACTTCCTTTGATTGGGTATTGATAATCATCCCTAAGTTTCACCTTATGGGGTGACTCATGTTCAGATAGGTTCACAAAGGATTCTTTAAACCCAGTCATGTGTTTGGAAGCCCCACTATCAATCAACCAATCATTACATCCATGGGAGATGGTACCTGTAAGAGCAGAAATTAGAACATATTCTTCTTCACTTGATGAGTCATCATCACTACTACTTTCTACCCTAGCCTTCTTCTTTGGAGGTTCATCATCTTCAGCAGCATGAGCATGAAACCTTCTTTTGCTGCCCTTCTTCTTCTTACTGGAGTTGTTGTTGTTATCCCTTTTGTTCTTGGGACAATCTGAAGCAAAGTGACCCTTCTCATTGCATGTAAAGCATCTTAGGTCCTTCTTACTCTTTTGATGGAATCTTTTGTGGTGAGAGTGATCCTTCTTGGTTTTGCTTCTTTTGGTGTGAGCTGCAAGAGCTTGATCTTCTCCTCCCATCTTTTCCTCACGAGCTATGAGTCTAGCTTCTTCTTGAGAGCATTCTTCCCTCAATCTGTTGAAGGAGATCAATTTCTTCGTTGCACAAATTCCTTGAATAAAGGAATCCCATGACCTGGGCAGGCCATTTAGAGTGGTCATCACCACTTCACCATTCTCCACCATTTCATCTACTGCTTCTAATTGTTCCTTGATCTGGGAGACCCTTGAAAAGTAAGATTGAATGGTTTCTCCATTCTGAAACTTCACTGCTTTCAATTGGTTCCGCAGGGTCATCTTTCGATTTATGTTCTTTCCTTCAAATAGCTTGGTCAAAGATTCAAACATCTCTTTGGGTGTCTTAAGAGAAGACACATGAGGTATGAGATGGTCTTTGATAGAATCAGCAATGATTCTCTTTGCCTTGACCAAGTTCTTCTTGTGCAATGCCTTGGCTTCTTCATCCTCTGGGATAGGGATGTCTTCTTTCACATATGAGTCCAACTCATTCTCTTCCAGGATTAACCCAATCCTATACTTCCAGGCTCGGAAGTTATCAGCCCCTTCAATCTTATCCTCAAGCTTAGTGTGGAGAGACATCTTTAAGAGTACTTCAAATGGAAATAGACAAGATTTAGGACTTACCACTTGAAGTGCTGAAAACTGGATCTGGTCCCAGATTAGGGTTTGTCAGAGAAACCCTAAAAATTCAAAATGTGAATTTCAAAATTCTGAAAGGATAGAAAGATGCACCTTGGAGAGCTGATCAGCATAGTGCATTCAGAATTTGAGATCAGCAAGGTCTTGCCCTTCAAAATTGCCTTTTTGTCCTCCCGGGTTCACTAGGGAGAGCCCTGAATTAGGGTTTGAGTTTCCCGGAGATCTACCCAGCCAAAAATCTCGATCCAAAGCTCAAACCTTCGATTTTTGCAAGGAGCTTCCAGCTGTGCCTTCAGTTTCCAGAAATTCCTATTTTTGTGGAAACCCTAATTTTTAGGGCCAAATCTGAAAATGCTCGGAACTGAATTCTAATTGGACAGATAGATGCGCCTTGATGAGTAGATCCAATCTACTATACTGAATTTCAAAAATCTGTGGAGAGAAACCCAATAAACAAGGAATACAAGCTTCCGTCACTGCAAAATGTCTTCTTCTCAGTTAAGCTCTGATTCCATGTTAAATTTTTAGTCTTAAATCACAATACTATAGGATCTTTGCTGAGAGAATAACATCTACAGTATATCAATGCATAACAATCATAATATGACAAGCATCGCAAGCATCACAAGAATCAAAAGCATAGAGACAAGAGACACAGAGTTTCCGTGGGGAAAACCCTAAGGTGAAAAACCCCACAACTTCCTCAGAGATAGAGAGAGCAATGGCTCAACCAAAATACAACCAAATAACACTGAGATAGTCTCCTAGCAGATGATCCTCCTCCTCCTCACTAGTGCGCCACTTTTCAGAGAGAGAGATAGTTACTTTTCCGAGTGAGTAAAATAGAGATCTCCTATCTCTATTTATACTCACCTTTTTGCCCAGTGACCTACTGGGGCCGACTTGTCTACTTGGATACACCCACATTATATTATATATTAATCAGGGCCGACCCCATAAGGTGGTCTAATAACCCATCGGCAAGTACACACACTTGCGACACTTGTCAATCCACATGACGACACTTCCTTATAGAGGAATAACACATCTCTTATAAGGGTACAATAAATATATATATAATATACAGATGAAATACATTCCGAAGTTACATATACATCAACAGGGAATCTCTCATGGACAAAGCTGAAATACACAGAAATAGGATGAAAGAAAGCTTTGATAAAAAGGTAAAAAAGAATGTGTTTTCAGTGGGTGATCAAGTCGTAAGATGGGATGCCAGATATGAGGATAAAGGAAAGCATGGTAAGTTTGATGCTTTGTGGTTTGGACCATTCACAGTGGTGAAAATTCTGGGAAATAACACTTTTGTTCTACAAACTCTGGGTGGTAATGAGATTCCAGGTCCAGTTAATGGATGCTTTTTAAAGTTGTTTCATACCTGATTGAGATGATAGATTTCTTGTATATATCCATTGTATATACCAGCTCAAATAGATTTCAATAGACTCCAGCCCAATAAGACAGAATTCAGAAGGCACAGGTCATGTATGTTCTTAAGGTCTCGTAGGGAGAACCTTATCCCCAAGTGGAGCCAGATGTTATCTCTAGGGTTGTGCTTTAGATTTACATAGCCTTTTCCTAAGTTTTTATTCATGTTCCATTGACCTACTCTATGCTTTGTGCCTTTTGAGTTTTATTTTATCCATTTGCTCTTAAAACTTTATTTTACCATAGTTATTTTTTATTATTATATATTTTTATTATAAAATAAGATAGGCTCTTAAGTCATATTTAGGTTCAAAATAACATTTAATTTCTGGTCCAAGAGATTTTATTTTGAATATGTGAATACTTTATATTTTACCAAATGATTTGATTGTCAAATTGACAGCATTAGTCATAAAATTCGAGCTTAAAAGTGTTGTTAGTTTTTATAATTAAAACAGGAGTTTGGAATCATAATTATAATTTGCATGTTATAATATGATATCAATTATGGAAAGGCATGGTATGTGCACCCCTGTAAAACGTGGTAACCTACTGTAATTATGTGCATGGTACTCTTGTAAGGTGTGGCAGCATGTTATGCATAACACTTAACAAATGAACAGAGTACACAGCTCGTGTGGGAATAAATGCATTCTCCAAGTTTTGAATTAGCAATATCAATGGTCAGAATATTCTGGTTTTGGGAATGAACCTCGCAGGGTAGGGTTTTCAGCACCTTTTCATTTTGAAATTCAACCAAAGTTCAACACAGCTGCAGGAGAGGGTTTCAAAGTAGTAAATGGTTTTCAGCATTGAATGTGTAGTTGTTGTAATAGGGTACAATGGGTGAAACTTCCATGCTCAGCCCAAAGAAAAAACCAGGAGGACTCATATGCATAACTGAACCCAATAACATTGAATGGATTTCCCAATTTCCTTTGTCAACTAGGTTGATGAAAAATGCTGGGTGGTTTGTCTTTTGTGAAAGGTTGCAGGGCTACAATCTTTAGGCAACGAAAGCATTTATAAAAAATTATAAGGATGGAGTGGTCGATTTCAAAGATTTCAAGGTTGTTGTTAATGAACAGGCTGTTGCAGAGGTCACGGGGGTCATTGCTGAAAGCAAGCAATGGTTTAAACAGGAAGACTTTGAGGGAGATTACAGCGAGTTCTTCTTACCAGGGTTTGAAAGTTTAAACTGGAACAATGGCATGCACATAAGTAGGATAAAACCTAACTGGAAAATTCCACTGGAGGTAATTCAAAATTACATTACATGTGATGGTCGTTTTGATAAGGTTTTAAGATGCCATGTTAGGTTATTAATGCATTTACAGGGAAGCAAGAAGTTGAATCTTCCATATTATTTGTGGAGGAGTTTGCATAAAATGGTTGTGTCAATTCAAAAACGGCCAAAGCACACAGACCGTTCTATCTTTCACCAAGGGCTTATTAAGCTGTTGATTCTGCATCATTTGAAGCAAATAGGCAAAGATTGGGACCATTTCATCTGTGAACAAGGGTTTTAAATTAAAAAGAAGAGGAAACCCTTTGAGAAGAAGGGTAATGAAAGCAAATCGCCGGATGAGCAAGTACTACAGACTGAAAATTCTAGGAAAGAACAAAATACTGTGAAAACCCTATTGAATATTGTTGAAGATAAACCAATAAAAAGCATAGGTGTAGAGAAGGTGGACCTAGGGCCGAAAACCAGAGCTAGAACTAAAATGGCTGCAAAGGTTAAATTGTTAAAACAACCTGTGGAAGGAAATCAAATCGTGCATGTAAGTGAATCTGATAATGACATGAATATACATGAGATGGATGCTCTTATTGTTGAAGGTGAGGATTCTATTGATGTATAGATAGATGTAGGGCATATACCAGAAATGTTTGTGCAAAATAAATAGAGGCATGTAAAAAACCAAGCATCAAGTTCTGGCATACAGAAGGACAACATTGTAATTGATGCAGAGGAAATTGAGACAGTCCCTGAGTTGGATCGGGTAAAGAAATCTTTACAATCTTACAAAGAGCAATGTCACTACATGCAGAGTATCAATGAAATTTTTATGCTGTTGAATAAAAGACTGCAAGAGGACTTGGAGCAGAAGGATATTGATTATCAAAAGCTGGCAATGATTACCAAGGACACTTTGCAGAAAAAGAAAGCTATGCACGAGAAGTACAAGCAGATGAAGACCCAGCTAGATCAGTTGAAAGGGTGAGAGAAAAATGCAGATGCAGAATTGACCAGGTTACAACGAAGATCACAAGTTCTAAATGAAATGACTATTTTAGCTGACTCATCAAGAATTCTTTAGTTTATTTGCTACAATTAAGAGATAGGATGTCTTAGGTGGCAAGTTGTTATGTCGATAGACTTTAGACTTTATTCCAAAACTTTCTTCCATTTTTGGAACGATTAGATCCAATGTAATAGGATCTAGTAACTGTTTTATATTGAACAAATTATTGTATAAATAGGATATAGACAGAGGTAATTGGGGTTGGATTTTGGAACAAAATGATGGAGGTTCGATGTTAGAAACACTTGTTTATACAAGCATGTATAATGTTTACTGTGTTAATACATTGCAGAAATGACTGTTTGTTTTGAAGTAAAATATGATGTATGAGCCAATCTTATTTTAATAAATGAAGTATATGCTGTCAGTATTTTGTCGACTCATGGTCTAAATTTCATGTTTTAATTCTTCTGATTAGTAGACAACTATGCCATAATTCTAGAATGAGATCATAAATTTTTTTTACCCATTGCTTCATAAACACAATTATTCTCTGCTTTTATTCATTTAAACCTTATATTTTCCTGTCTTTTGTTTTTAGCTATCCAACCTATGTCACAATTTCATTTACCACCAGAACAATCATAGAAATTACTAAGTAGATGTCTGATATCTACATTCAAGATTTCCTTAAGCTTGAACCCCTGTAGTCTAGGTTCAACTTTAGGGATAACAGTGTCAAATTTGTGAAGTAAATACACATACAATTGAAGAATGTCATCTGAACCTGAAAAATTGGCAAAATTATCATGCAGTGTACCAGACAAATTCTGTCGAACAGAACCAAGACAAAAATCTAACAAACGACAGATTTGAGAGAAATGATGGAAGAAATAACCAGTACAATCAAAACAGGAATGACAGATACCCAAGGTATAATGATCAACAGTACGATCGATGATACGATGGCTACAATAAACGCGATGGATACCAGAGTCGTGGTTGTGGCAGTAGAGGTCGAGGCATTCAATCTGGTCGACCTGGTGCATGTTTTACATGTTTCAATGAGAATCACTGGCATGCAGAATGCCCTTATAAGGAAAGAACTGATCTTAAATTTTGTACAAAGTGTGGGGTAGGTGATCACTATTTAGAGGATTGCCCTACCATGATCGAGAAAATAAATAATAAAAAGAATGTTCATGTTTTATCTTGTATTCAAAAAATGATGTGCTTCGTACAAAAAACTTGCAAATTGTAACAAGGCAAGGCACTCACATTGGTCAAGATAAACCTCAGATAACTAGAATTGTCGATAAGGAGGATTATCCAAATCCTATAAAGCAAAAATCTATGTACAAAGATGCATCCGACATATTTCATGACTTAGCAACACATGAAGATGTTCTCAATGAATTGCTCAAATTAATTTCAAATGAAGAAGATGTAGGAAAAATGATTGACCTGTTACATAAATTAAAACATGTTGAGCAAAGACAAACTAAAAACATTTGTCGACTAAAACAAAAAGAGAAAAATGATGCCGACCCATTAGTCGATCTCGACATCAATGGATATCATGTACGACAAGTTGTACTAGATTTTGGATCCCAAGTGAATATCATGACTCGTATTACATTGGATCCAATGTAATAGGATCTAGATAAAAACCATATCAAGTTAAAAGGCAACGGTCAGAAGGTTATTGTACCAATCTTCTAATCTCAGGGAGAACCTTGGTCAGAACCTACAGAAGTCGATAATGATGTCCAAGAGATTTACCAAATAGACAACAATGCCAAGATCATATTGATCCAAACACCCAAGGAGAACTTCATCTCGGAGATTCTATCTCGCTCGGATACAATTCAGATGCAGAACTCTATGGTTGGAAAATAGAGAATTATGATTTACATGCAAAAGAATGCTGGATTGTGGAAGCCATCTCAAGGAAGAAAATAAAGAAGTGTCTCTCAGTATCTTACACACTAAAGATTTTCGAATGAAAAATGCGAGCATATCCAACACTTGTTCCCGATAAAAATGCACAATACGGTAACTCGACATTAAGATATAAAGAATGTGATTCACCTGATGTTCATGTCGAACAAGTATCAAAACATGTCGGAGAGCAAGGCCGACTACAAAGTTTGGTAGAGACATTCAGTGGTTAAGATGCGAGATAGTGGGACACTCATCAATCGAAACTCCAAAATTGGAATACCGCATCAACATCTTTCACAGAAAGGTTTGGAGGAAGAAAATTGACAACTTAGGCTGACATTCCCTTGTTTACACAAGGACAAAACCCTGAAGCTCACATTGACTATTGTGAAAAAGAATGGAGAAAATTAGGCTATAAAGATGAAATAAAATGGCCTCACCTCTCCCCAGAACACTCGATGATCTACCTAACAAATGGTACAAGATGAAAGAAGCAAGAGGAGAAACTTTCTTTTGGAAAGACCTAAAAGAAAATTTTATTAAGGATTTCCAGTTTTCTCCACAAGATGAAAGAATGGTCGAAGCTAGAAAAATCATTAAAGAATTTCTACATCCAACAGAAACATTAACACTTGGAGACAAACAGATGAGTATGCACCCACCTAATACCTGCTACAATATAAAGACGATAGAAAAACAACACTCAACAAGACTGAGTCTAGAAACAGAGATGTCAGTAGGAAAAAGTTTTCAATGGAGAAAGGATCATCCCAGTGTGTCGAATCCCGTAAGAACAATATTAATCACAGATATTGTAGAAAAAAATGAACCCGAAAGGTTATCAAAAAAAGACTTTCCACCAACTGTCACACAAATCAAAGAAGGTGAAAGACAGATTAGTAACAGTCATGCACCAGAATGGATGGACGCGAAGATTAAAACAAAGGAAGTAGATATTTCAAACGATGACCGACCAAAAATGGCAAAGATTGGTGATTATTGGAATGAGGAACAAACAACAAAAATCTCCAGTATTCTCAAAGAATTTCAAGACGTTTTTGCTCGAGACTACAATGACTTGAAAGGACTTGTAAAGGAAATGGGCAAGATGAAAATTGATATTAAACCTGACGCCAGACCCGTAAAGAAAAGACCCTACAAACTTGCTCATAAGTATAAGGATATTGTCAAAAAGGAGATCGATAACATGCTTGCTGCAGGAATCATATATCCTATTGACCAGTCGGAGTGGGCAAGTCCTATGGTCGTTCAGCCAAAGAAACAAGATCCGACACGACTGAGAATCTGTTTCGACTTTCGGGAGCTGAACAAGGTAACACTAACAGATTCCTTCCCTACCCCTTTTGTAGATGAAATCATTCATGAAGTTGCAGGGCATGAGTGTTATTCTTTCACGGATGGATTCTCGGGGTACAACCAAGTACCTATAGCAAAAGAAGATCAGAAAAAGACAACATTCGTACGCGAATTTGGGTCATTCGTGTATAAAGTTATGCCTTTTGGTTTGAAGAACGCACCTGCAGTCTTCTCAAGTATTGTCGTCAAAGCATTTCAAGAATATATTTACAAAACCATGGCTGTATACTTTGATGATTGGACAATTTATACAATGTTGAAAGATCACTGCAAGTGGCTCAGACTAATGTTAGAAATATGTCGACAGATACAGCTGTCCCTGAACATTAAAAAGTGCATCTTCGTGACACCTATCGGCATATTACTTGGCCATGTAGTTCGCAAAGAAGGAATCAAGGTCGACTATGCGAAGATCAAAATTATCCTCGACCTAAAGCCTCTAGTTAATTCGAAACAAGTACGAATATTGTTGGGTCATACCGGATATTACAGAAATTTTATCATACACTATTTCGATATGACTTATCCTCTCGAAGAATTGCTAAAAGATGATCGAGATTATAGATGGACGGAGGAATGCGACATTTCATTCAACACATTGAAAAATAAAAATGGTTGAAGCATCGATTCTCCAATTTCCGGATTGGGCAAAGAAATTTCATGTACATATTGGTGCATCTGGAATAGCAGTGGGAGCCATTCTAACACAACCCGGAGACGATGACATAGATTATCCTAATGTATTCAACAGTCAGAAATTGAATAAAGCTGAAAGAAATTATTCTACAGCCGAAAGAGAAGCATTAGGTATGGTATTTTCCCTTCAGAAATACCATCATTATTTATTGGCTAATCCCTTTGTATTTTATACAGATCACCAAGCTTTAAAATACTTAGTCAATAAACCATTGCATCATGGGAGACTATGTCGCTGGTTATTACTGTTTCAAGAATTTGAATTCTAAGTAATCATTCGACCTGGAAAAGCTAATGTTGGACCAGACCATCTCTCAAGATTTGACACAGGAGAAGAACCGACAGGAATTGAAGACGACTTACCAAACGCACACTTGTTTCGCATTGAAGCAGTACCTTCAGAACTTACAGAAATTGCACAATTTCTCAAAAATGGGCAAGCTCCAGAGGGAATGAATGAGAAAAAGAGGAAGATATTAGCAATGAAAGCAGACCCCTACACTTTGATCAATGGATTCCTTTATAAACTTGGCCTGGATGATATACTACGCCGATGTGCACTTGAGTATGAACGACAGGATATAATTACAGAAGCCCACGCTGGACCAGTGGGAGGACATTATCATGCAGACATAATAGCTAGAAAAATCCTACAGGCAGGACTTTGGTGGTCGACAGTTCATAAAAACTGTCGAGAGTTTGTATCTAAGTGTGATAAATGTCAGCGCATGGGCCAACCACTACCAAGAACAGAAATGCCATTGATCATAATTAACCCTAGCCGAACATTTGAAATTTGGGCTATTAATTTTATTGGACCATTTCCAGTAGTGGGAAGACGAACAAGTGCTCGGTATATTATCATTGCTGTCGAATACATTACCAAGTGGGCAGAAGCAGAACCAGTCAAAACATGTTCAAGTGAAGTTGCCGCTAAATTTATTTATGAAAACATAATAACACGTTTTGGATGCCCCATAACATTGATAAGTGACCAAGGTATGCACTTTGTATGTAAAACCATTAAAGCATTGACCAAGGAATTTGCAGTTGATCATAGAATAAGTATAGCATATCATCCTTAGTCGAACGACGTAGTAGAATCATTCAATAAAACACTTACAAAAGGATTGACGAAAATTTGCAACATAGAGAAAGATGATTGGGACAATAAAGTACCTGTTGTCCTTTGGGCAAATAGAACATCATATAAGAGAATGACAAGACAGACACCATTCTCACTTGTCTATGGGAAAGAGGCTGTCGTGCCATTACATTTCCGATGACAAGCACCGACCATTGCAACAGCTCTACATATCGACGTCGAAGACACTCGACATGAATGGCTATTACAGCTGTCGAAGCTGGATGAAAGTTGACAGTTGGCAATAGAACATCAGAGAGTGCAAAAATAGCAACAGAAAGCATGGCATGATAGAAATATCAAACAAAAAAATCTATCAATTGGAGATTTAGCACTCCTCTATAATAGCCGACTAAAAGGGAAGCCAAAGAAGTTGCATACAGAATGGATGGGACCCTATATCAATGAAACGTTAAATCCTAATGGCTCAGTCTGACTGAAAACGTTACAAGGAAATATTTTCAAGAAAGCAGTAAACGACGCCCGACTTAAAAGCTATAAATCATGAATATTCGAAAAAAAAAAAAAACTGTTAGAAATAACCGAATGAGAGTACTATAAGCAATCAAGCAAATATAGAAGAACACAGCAAAAGCAGAAATGACGAGATAATGGAAAAAGAAGGAGGGGAAAAGCAGAGAAAGAAGTCTGACGCACAACCGTCGATATTACAGGCACCGACAAGAACATTGACAGTTTACAGAAGAAAACCCAGCACGACAGAAGCATTGGAGCTCGGACCGACCAAACATAAGTAGAGAAGCTCGTCGACATAACACAATGAACGAGCTGTCGCAGCACCATAATGACAAAGCAATAAAGGCTAAAGATAACCACACTGCCAGAAGTAATGCATCTGACGAAGCACAATATCTTATCAGTCTAATTTAATAGCCCTATCAAATCAACCATTAATACAGGCCTCTACCTCTCGTTTACCCGTTCCGAATAAATCCACCATAAATCCGGAGCTCGAGGATTCTTGGTTACTCTTTGCTGAGAACTTGAACTCTAAGAAATAGAATTCCCTGACTCTGCTAAAGATAATTTCACAACCTCGCACCCTGAACCCACCATGGCTCCCCGAAAAAATTTAACAGCTAACAGAGCCACCGCAACGACAATTAGAGAACTGGAGAAATAACAAACACCACTGGAAACTAGACTCCAATTGATTCGTAATGCAAAGGCATTAGAACCCACTTGGAAGAATGCATGGAGGAGCATTGAAGATTGGGGGAAGGAGTCAAACGGTCACTGTAGAGAGGAAGCATGATGGTTGTAGACAGCCACAATTCTACATTACGTGAAGGCACCTTTAATGAATAATTTTGGAGGATTGAAAGAAGTCATGGAACAATTCATCGTTAGCAGATATCACAATGGAAAGCTTTACTTTGATATTCCGGTTGAAATCAATGGTGAAATCATCCACAAAATAACTGGCCTTTCACATAAAGGAGATGCTGTACCAACAAGTTCAGGTGTAGACTTGATTGATGAATTTGTAGATTCTCCTACTGGAAAGAACTCACGAGGTATAGTCGTGATCCAGATTTTTTTTGGCAATTACAAAACTGCCGCCAAGATTGTATCACATGCACTTTCACGGATAGGAAGAGGTTCAAACTTGAAGACTGAAATGCTAGAAGCTGTTAAGAATATGGCTATGAATGGAAAGGTATACAACTGGGTAGATTACCTGGCCGGCATTCTCAAATATACATGCCATAAGTGCCAGGAGGAGGGAGCTAGCATCCGCTACCCATCTCTACTCATTTGGATTGATATGACCCACTTTCGACCAAAAGGAAACAAGGATTTTGCCGAAAACCGACTCGTCCTTATGGAAAATTTCCGCTGCTTTGCACCTGGAGCAAGCCGATATGGACCTACAACAGTCAAACTTTGGCTTGAAGCATGGTTTATTGATCTTAAAGAAATAGAAACAAGATGGAGGGTACCACAGAATGTCCGTCGAAGCCTGCCCCCGACAGCACACATCCAACTATCTTTGGATGACACAGCAGTATGGTACAGGGAAGGAGCAGCAGGAGCAGCAGAACGGCTCGACTATTACCCTTCAGTAAGTGAAATCTTCACAGAGTTAAGCCGCCAATCTAACGAAGTATTACCCATTCCAACACAAGCAAGGAAAACCAACTTCAAATATGTTGAGCCTCTATTCGACATGGAACAAGAAGAAGCATATGAAAGTCAGTTGTACATGAACACTTTCAGCTATCAGCCCGAGCTGACACCTAACCCCAAGGTGTTAGCACTTACCCAAACTCCGCACACAGAATCAGCAGAGGCCAGAGAACAGTCGAACAGTGACATAGAGTCTGACAACCTAGAACATCTTCTGATAGATGACAATATCCAGAAGGTAGCAGCAAAAATTGTTAAAGCCCAACAGAACTGAGTAATATCGACCAAGGGAAAAGGGAAAAGACAAGTAACATTTCAAGAACCGACGGTAGAAGATGAGATCGAGCTATATGACACCGCTACCCAAATCCTTGAAGATGCAGCCAAGAACAAACTACTAGTCGAAGATCAGTTCAGAAAATTCTTAGAAATAGATAATTATCCATCTTCCCAAATTATTGTTAAAAAAACCCAAAATTTCAGTCGTACCTAATATTGACTTAACCATCCAGTCCCCTCCCCATTCCCCAACTACAATAGAAGAAGAAAGAAGTCTATTAGCATTACTTGCTCCTCCTATCACAGAAGATACCGCTTTGAATACATTCATTGCAAACATTCCGGTATCTTGTCCTAACTGGCGCGAGATGGTCATCCAACAACCAGTTTTTGCATCTTCCTCTTCTAACCCAGTTAATTTAGCTCCCTCTGACACCATTCAAACTAGAATTTTACCTTCACATTCATCCCTTCCAAAAATTGTTGGTCACATGACAACCCATCATATCAGAAATCCTAACCCATTAGACTTAGTATATGCACAACAAACAGGTGTCTTTACTCCTCTTCCCGTCAATTCATCTCCACAACAAATGGATCCATCCCAAGCGAATACCACTCGAAAAGAAAATCCCCAAGTTGTCGGTTCCTAGGTCGAGTCTAGTCTAGTTAGATCGGATCTACTCGACAGTACCATTTCACCAAGTCTAATTCCGACATCCGTCGACCTACCATCACTCCTGGTAAACCAGCCGAGTTCTCCTATCGACGGATCCAAGTCTAGTCCACTTACACAGCAACTCAACAAAGAAGCAGCCACGACAGAAGTAGATAAAGCCACTTCTACTACACCTAAGGAAACGGTCACAAATCAAGAAACTGTAGCCAACATGACAAGGCCATCAGAGCTCACAAATGCACTAGATATCAATATAAGCAATATAGAAATCTCTAGCACACCAGCAACAAATCTACCATGGGCCAAAGTAGCAGAACATGAAACTCCGATCATCACAACAGTAGTACCCAGTACACAAAGACAGGCAGAACAGGCTATTGTCAGCACACAAGCAGTCATCGATAGGCGCCCAGCAACAGAAGGAAAAGATAAGGACCCAGAACAACAAACTGTAAACAAAGAAAAATAAAAGAGTAGCCACAGGAAGCACAAAGAAAAGAAAGACAAAGAAAGAGAATTGCATCATCAATTGGAAATGCAGCAAATACAGGAAAATGCTCCATCTGTATATTTAGACCAATTGGGAGCTACTACAAGTTATCAGCCACACTTGGCGCCCTAAGATGAGCTTGATTTACTTGAATACACAGTCTTCAGAGTCCAAAGATGTCGCCGACAGGAATCACAGGAACAAATATTACAGCTCCAGGAAGAAAAGATTACATTTCTCACCAAATGTGAACGCTTAGCTCAGCAAGTTGTTCCGCTTCCAACTAGTTCTGACACGACACCACCTCTAGACAGAGCATACCAATTACTGGAATCTGTCGTATCGATGCTACAATCTGAGCTTCTCAAGAAACAGCAAGATCAAGCTACTGAGGTAGCTTCCCTCATGATAAATCAGTTTACAGCCTTTTCAGAAGCCTTCAAAGTACTCAAGCAGTACGCTAATCAAGCAGAAAAAACTTACCATAGTTCTAAACAATTGGTATGTTTATTATGGCGACATCTACAAAGATCTTCAGAAAACAAGAGCATTGTTAAGCAAGATTCAGCACCAGCGCTTGATTGCAGATGAAGCCCTTATCGAACAACTTGATAACCAGATCATCATGGAAAACAAGAAATTGGATAAGTTAGAAAAGCAAGAATTCCACTGGATGTCACAAGCCCGAGGAGGCCCCCATAAACTTGGAGAAATTCAGCCTCGAATTCATCAGTTACTTGCTACTGTGGACAATACAATCAACACATTTGGTCCCAACATGATCCACTTGTAGGATACATCCACTCATGACAAAATGGAAAATCTGTTGAAACTCACAACTCTGACCATAAACATCCAGAATCTGCTCTGCACTTGGGAAGAATTCCAGCACCACCTCTCTGTCTCTATTGAAGTTATCAACGAAGACTGTCTCCAAATACCTGACACTATTGATTCCAGCATTCCTCTGTCATAACCGTCTATATAACTCTTTTTGAAATTTTGATCCCTCCATTTCTTTGGGACGAAGAAATATTTTGAGGTGGGGGAGATGTTGGAGGGGCCTAGGTTGGCCTGTCAGCTAGGTCCTCCAGCCGACCACTCTGCAGCACATGTCGATAGGTCGCGTCGACTAGTATAGGTTAGGTTGGTTGGATAAACCGACAGACCATTATGTAATTGTATTTGCATATATACATATCTAGGCTGGTGAGCCGATGTAATAGAGAGATTGGTTCTATGACTGTATTCTGCTATTGCTGGTTAATATAAAGGCTTGTTCTCTCTCTATCTCGTCTCTTGTATCTATATCATTGTATATGTTTGCTTATATTATGTACTGTATCCATGATAACCATATGAACCTTGGGATTACAACATGTGTTAAATGAGGAACACACCTCCTCTATTTATACACAACTCCGACTTGACTTTTACACTAACTAGGTCGGCCCCAACTTTAACCATTGGGTTAAACACCCCATTACAACTGACTCTGGGCTGAACCCACTAGGGAAGTCTAATAACCCAAGTTACCACATTCTGACGGAGGAATAAACATCTCCGGATATACAATAGGGTCTTCACGGAGTAATGAAACATCTCCAGAATAATAAAGTACAAATATAATATTCTTATAAGTTACAATATTTCAACACTCCCCCTTAACAAGAAGGATATTATAACAACATCTGAAGGAGCAAGGAGTCATCAACTACATCATACATGATACATCTATAGATCATTGGAATCTTTCTCAACATCATCAGTAACTCAACCAGTTACTGGAATATCTTCAGGTCTTCAATACTGGAGTATCAGCATCATCAGTATTGAGTCTTCACCTTCTGCAACACTCGAACAACTACAGTAACATCATCATCTGGATCACTCAATCAACAGCCTCATGATATGGATCTACTGATCATCATCATAACATCATCAATTGGATCCTCTCGATCAACAGCATCACATCATTAACTGGATCCTCTCGATCAACAGCATCATCTGGATCATCTCGATCTACAACATCTGGATCATCTCGATCTACAACATCTGGATCATCTCGATCTACAACATCTGGATCATCTCGATCAACAACATCACATCATCAAATGGATCCTCTAGATCAACAGCATCATTTGGATCATCTCGATCTACAGCATCTGGATCATCTCGATCTACAGCATATAGATTATCTCAATCTACAGCATCTGGATCATCTCGATCTACAGCATCTGGATCATCTCGATCTATAGCATCTGGATCATCTCGATCTATAGCATCTGGATCATCTTGATCTACAGCATCTGGATCATCTCTATCTTTATCATCTGGATCATCTCGATCTACAGCATCTAGATCATCTCGATCTATAGCATCTGGATCATCTCGATCTACAACATCTGGATCATCTCGATCTACAGCATCTGGATCATCTCGATCTATAGCATCGTCATAACAGCATACTCTGCAATACACAAGATCCTATTATGGGATGATCAATACCTCTCACTTTAGGACACAGGTCCATGGACGATACAATCCAGATCAAATTCTAGGATGATCAATCCTTATCAATTTTAGACAAGTCTCATGTGCATGGACGATGCAATCCAGATATACTTCCAGGATGATCAATCCTTATCAATTTTAGACAAATCTCATGTCTATGGACGATGCAATCCAGATCTACTTCCAGGATGATCAATCTTTATCAATTTTAGACAAGTATCATGTCTATGGACGATGCAATCTAGATCTACTTCCAGGATGATCAATCCTTATCAATTTTACACAAGTCTCATGTCTATGGACGATGCAATCCATATCTACTTCCAGGATGATCAATCCTTACCAATTTTAGACAAGTCTCATGTCTATGGACGATGCAATCTAGATCTAATTCCAGGATGATCAATCCTTATCACTTTAGGACATGAGTCCAAGGATGATGCAATCCTATCATGTACATTTTGAACCAAATGTCCAGGGACGATGCAGTCCTATCATCAATTCTCGGAGATAGATGTCTACGGATAGATGTCTACAGATCAATTCCGAGACCGAAGTCTGGGGATGATACAATCCCCACATTCTCGAAGACATCTTTCTACGGATCAATTCTAGGACCGAAGTCTAGGGATGATACAATCCCCACATTCTCAGTGACATCTATCTACGCATCAATTCTAGGACTTTTTTCTAGGGATGATACAATCCCCACATTCTCGGAGACATCTGTCTACAGATCAACTCTGGGACCATCGTCCGGGGATGATACAATCCCCAAATTCTCGGAGACATCTGTCTACGGATCAATTCTGGGACCGAAGTCTAGGGATGATACAATCCCCTCTTGTCCACTAGGGACCACATTCTCGGATACATCTATCTATGAATCAATTTTGGGACCGAATTCCGGGGATGATACAATCCCCTCATCATCTTAGACCAATTCTAAGTACCACTCATCATCAATACATGTATCGTCATCATCGATACAAGCACCCACATCAACACAGGTATCCTCATCATTGACCTTACCATCAATATAGGAAATCTCATCATCTACCACATTGCTCCCCCTTTCGGGGAGGGTCCTTCTGAACGACACCAAGCTTGTATCGAAAATACTCAAACTTTACTTGAGATAGAGGTTTGGTCAACACATCAGAAACTTGTTCGTCAGTGCTCACATACTTGAGCTTGATAGCTCCTTTCTGCACCATATCCTGTATATAGAAATATTGGATCTCTATGTTCTTTGACTTATCATGAAACACTAGATTCTCTATCATATTGATACAACTCTGGTCGTCACACATGATCACATTGGAGTCCATCTCTAAGTTAAATAATCTTGATAACAACTTCTAAAGCCATATCACTTCGCAACTAGTAGAGAAAGCAACTATATATTCTGCTTCAGCTACGCTGAGAGCCACACTATACTGCTTCCTGCTAAACCACGAGATCATGGCAGATCCCAGACAATAATATCCACCCAATGTACTTTTCTTTCCTGATACACTTCCTGCGCAATCAACATCTGTGTATCCATACAATCTGAAATCATGATCTCCAAGATAACATAGACCAAATTCTATCGTACCCTTTAGGTACCTCATCACATGCTTTGCGACTATCAAGTGAACATGCCTAGGTTCCACTAGATACTGTCTCAAGGTGTTTTACAGCAAAGCATATATCTGGCCTTGCATTCGTCAAATACATCAATGACCCAATAATCTGTTTGTATAGAGTCACATCCACTAACTATGATAAGTCATCCACTAACAGCTTCAAGTTGGAATCCATGGGAGTGGTCATGGTTGTACATTCCAACATATCAAATCTTTTCAGGATTTCCACACCATACTTTCCCTGGTTGAGAAAGATTCCTTCTGAGCCTTGCCATACTTCCATACCTAGGAAGTAATGCATCAATCCGAGATCTTTCATCTCAAATTCTGTAGCTAGCTTCTTCTCGCTTTCCATGATTCGTTTCTCATTCCCTGTCAGAAAGAGATCATCCACATACAGTAATAGTATGACAGGTTCATAATCCATAACCTTAAGGTAAAGGTTAGGATCATATTTACTTTGGTAAAGCCCAATCTTGTCAAGAAGCTATCAATTCTTCCTCTGTGACTGAACATCATTCACACTCTGCATTGAGTGATCTTCTGCATATCTATCTGTTCCATCTCTCATCAGATGGGTCTACTGATATGCGCCTCAAGATCATTCGAACTCTATGGTGAGTTCCTTCTTGAATTTCATCTTGTATATAGATACCATCTTCAACCTTGTAGCAAAGGTTGAAATCCACATCACCCATGGTGATCATTAAGCTCATCAAATGACTATTGATCCTGGGTACCCGTACAGATCTTTCTTCAATTGAATCCTAGGATTTTTCTTGATTCACACTTCTTCTTGAATTACACCATTAAGAGAATGATATTATCTAGCCACTTGGAGCAAACATCTCGTCATGATTCTCTTTCTCTTTCTAAGAGAATCTTCTAGCCATGAGCCTTCTATAGTATGTTTGATTTGTAAGTCTTCTTGTTGAACATCCATCACTTTTTCGGTGTTCATCATTCTTCATGATCTTTCCTACAAATCAAAGTTACTTACATGATTAGTAATACTTCATAATCATCAAATCGTGTTGAGATGATAACCTATTATGCATACAGATATGCTTCACATAGTTATGCAACTATCTTGAACAATACTTTGGCACAACACTTTTCCATATCCTGTATGCATATAGTGGCTATCTAGATGCCTTCCATCTCTACCAGAACATACTATCAAGAGCGTGCACAACTCTTAGCATGTCAGCAAAGAGGTTTCATTCTAGATAAACAACAATGGAAAGTTTGTCCAACTTACCCATCATATGCATATTAGTAGTATATTGTTCAATGCCATATGAATTCTTACACTCAGCATGATATATTCTAGGAATGCATACAACTACTACAAGCAATATCATTTACTCTTCATAGATTCAAGAATTAATTCAAATGACAACTTAAACACTTATCTTTTATGTTTGTGTGGTTGCCTCCCACTTGATCTCTATTTTGAACTTCTATCCATCCTGGACCACTATGCATGCTTAAGTATGCACTAGTGTCCTCATCATGATCTCATACATAATCATACATTCATTAGTATAGTCTTAATACTATCAAAACATGATGATCATTTCATACATAGGTATTCTAACTTGATATAGGAAAACATACCTGGATTATCAAGCTTGTTTATGTCTTAACATACCCAAACAATATCTTCTTTGTTCTCTTCAATGATTTAGAGGCCTTGTGATAGAACCTGCATATCTCATAGGTTAAGCAAGGTCATACATACCTCGTAACTAGATCTTCTATGTGGTCAAAGACTATGGATGAGTCTTTGTCCCTATGTCATCATGGTCATAGAACTTGATTTGTCTTTCTTGATGTACCTGTATCTTGTTAGCAGACAACATCATCCTTATACAACACCACAAGTGCATTAGTACAATCATAAGTGTCATAACCTTAATCAATGAATTCCTTCTCTCATTCAAATGCATTCATGATCAAACAATCATAATTGTACTAATGAAGACAAACATAAAGTTAACCATGAACAGATTTTAACACATACCTGTATCTCCTCAAGTCATACTTGTTAGGATTGCTTTTAACCCAATCCACTTTGATTTGTTGAAACTGGATCTGGAGATGGATTAGGGTTTGTCAGAGAAACCCTAAAAATTCAAACTTTGAATTTCAAACTCCTGAATGGATGGAAAGATGTGCTTTGATGAGCTGATCAAGCTAGCATACTTCAATTTTGAAATCTCCAAAATTTGACCCCTCAAAATTGCCTTTGAAACTTCTGGATCTTCTAGACAGGATCCCGAACTAGGGTTTGGTGAAGCCCACCATTCTTCCCAACCAAAAGGTTCGATCCAAAGCTCTAAACTTCGATTTTTCTGAGGAGCTTCCAGCCTTAGTCACAGACTTCAAAAATTCCAACTTTTGCAGAAGCCCTAATTTTCCACCTTTCCAATCAAAATCCCAAACTAGGGTTTGATCAAGCCCAACCTTCTGACCAACCAAAAATTTTGATCTTGGTCTCTAAATTTTGATTTTGATGAGGAGCATTCATCCGTGGACTCCGGTTCCAAAAATTCCAACTTTCTCTGAAGCCCTAAATTCCCGCAGCAGTGATAAGCCAAGAATGAAGGTGCTCAGAAAACAATTCTGTTTTGACAGAAATATGCACCTGATTGTTTCTGGTGCATCTTTGAAATTATGATTTCACAGGGTCTGAAATCATGGCCTGTGGTATCTTGACTTGTCAGCTTTCCAAACCCATAAGTCTGACCTCAATTGGATTTTCTGAGAGAGAGTTATGCCAAGTGTCGCAACGTGACCTGTTTATGGGATAAAAAAGGAGAGTGACCTTGTACGGAGTTCCACATGTCACTGGCTCAACTTCGGCCTCTGAAAACCTTACCTGAGAAACTACAGTTTTTGATCTACCTATCACTTTTTACGAAATTTTATTTGGAGCTTCCTAGCCCAAGTTGTGACCTTTTTTCCTAAGTCACCTGTTTATGACTAAGATCTGGAAGAGGCAGAAACCCTAAATTGTACTGATTATAAATCACAAAGTACAACGAATTAGAGGTTTTCCTTTGGACACAATGTACAGGGGGGTGTTATATATGACTTGTAAAGGTATTAGATCTTGAAAATTTTCCAAAATGGATTTATAGTGAAAGTTCCACGACGCTCAGTTTTTTCTATACAAAACCCTAACCTTAAAATTGTCGCAAGTGAAGCAAGTGTCGTAAGTGCCATACATTGCCTTCCTTCAGGTTAGCTCTGATACCATGTTAAGATTCAATATGCTAAGACATAAAATATCATCATTTTGTTTCATTTCACAAAAATAGCATATACAGGATCACTAAAAGAACAACAAGCACAACATAAACACAAGAGACACAGATTTATCCTGGGAAATCCTTATGGGGTAGAAAACCTAGCAAAGCTTCCTCAATATAGATGACCAGCAAATACAAAGATGTAAACCCTTGACATGAGCTCCTTCTCCTCCATAGAATATATCTCCCTCACCTATGCATTATTCACAAGTGAGTGTAATGTGTGTTAAATGAGGAACACACCTCCTCTATTTATACACAACTCCAACTTGACTTTTACACTAACAAGGTCGGCCCCAACTTTAACCACTGGGTTAAACACCCCATTACAAGTGACTATGGGCCGACCCCACTAAGGAAGTCTAATAATCCAAGTTACCACATTCCGATGGAGGAATAAACATCTCCGGATATACAATAGGGTCTTCATGGAGGAATGAAACATCTCTGGAATAATAAAGTACACATATAATATTATTAGAAGTTACAATATTTCAACAAATACATCAACCAAAACACATCAACCAGAAGAGAAATACATCAACCAAAAGAAAAATACATCAATCAATTACATCAATGAGAAGAAAAATACATAAACCATAATACATCAAATCGCAATACATCAATTAGAATACATCAAATCAGAATACATCAATTAGAATACATCAAATAGGAATACATCAATCATAGTACATCAATTAGAATACATCAATTAATTACATCAATGAGAAGCAAAATAAATCAAGCATAATACATCAAATCGGAATACATCAATCAAAATACATCAAATCAGAATACATAAACCATACATTGTTCATCGATATCAATCAATGACAACCAATCAAATATCAACAACAACCAAAGGTAATTGTATTTACATTAATTATACCTCGATCACCCATCAATCACCATAACAACCAAGAACAACCAATAGTATCAAACAACATACATTGACCATACCAATTGTTAGTACTAATATGCATGACCCAGTCAGCTGATGACAACACCATAGAACGTGAGCGAAGAGCTCAATTTCTAGCTAGGGATCAAAACTGTTACAGCGCGGGAGGATGGAAAGAAATATTATCACCCTATAAATAATTGATTGACTGATAAGGCAAAGCCATATTTCATTCAGGGGCCCAAAGTGTGTGATGTTTATTGAGCTTGGGGAACCCTTGAATGAAACCACCAAGGCCATGCGTCGGCTTTACAATCATTGAGGGCCCCAAAATAGGTCTTCCTGAATAGCTTTTCGCGAGCCTTGAAACCACTAAGAAGCCACACCGTAGTTCTACAGCTGTGAGCTGCCAGCCATCGATCTGTTAGAAAGAGGGACCCAGTCCATAAAGTTTCACTAGCCTTTCACAAATATCGAGAATTTAAAGAGAAATATCAACATCTACCCTGTTTTTAGGATACATAAGCCGCTTGGATTTTAATGCACTATATGCACCCCAAAATTAAAACCACCATATCCACGTGGAAGCCTCACGAACATTCAAGGCCCAAAAATTAGTCTGCTCGAATCACTTATCCCGAGCCTTGAAACCTCTTATGGTTTTCGTTTATCTGATTTCCCCTCAACTTATCCACCTCAACATTTCCATTAAGCCACCCTTAATGGTCATTACCGCCACCATTTAGGAGACAAATGTTCCCCTGCATTTAAGAGCCAACCACCTCTCGGGCGAGGAACCAATCCTCGAGTGCCACATACACTTCTCATTAAAGCCCTCCAAATTCGAATTTATCCCTATAAATATGCCTTCGAAGAGCCTACCAGGCACCTATCCTCCATCACTCTGAGCTCCTCTTCTAGCAGTATCCTCTCCAACCTTTTCATATCCCAAAGCCAAGCATTTACCACCATTCTCTACACCATACTAGCATCGCCATGGATTCCATTTTTTCCCCCAAAACTTCTTTCTCTGCATTAGCAGTTCTCAATTAGGATGACCACCTTGGAGACGAACATTTCGACGTTCACGACCCATTTTACTCCTTCCCAAACCTTTATCAATTATCCATGGAAATCAAGGAGTAGGAAAAGAGCGGGAATGACCTGTTCAACTTATGGAGCTCAGGATTGGCCAAGATGGTTTTACCACAAGTCAGGCTTTTCCCAGAGCTGGCACAGTGGTGCGCAGAGAGGTATGACCCAGAGATAAAAGCAATCATCTCCATATTGGGATCCATCATGTACCCGATCACCAAAGAACTCGTCATGGAATTAATTGACATGGAATAAAGAACCACCAGTCTACAGTTCGATGAGGAGATCTTGGTGGGCAAGATAAGAGAGTTATCATCTGAAAGAAGAGACACTTTCATTCGCATGATAATTACTCCAAAAGAAAATTTACCCAGCACTCAGTCGATGTTCATCCTTGAAGTGTTCGCAGAGTCATCCAGACCAGTTCTTTCTATGATCTGACAAGTCCTCGGGTAGGACCACGAACTGGTAATCGACGACGTAGTCTTAGGTTGCCTCTTCCTCATGAATTTATCTCAGCAAGAGTCTCCTGTAAAGTTAGATTTTCCATATTTTCTTTCCTAGTCTATGCACCTGCAATTTAAAAGTTTCTCATTTAGGAAAATGTTCAGATATAATTCTCTTCTCTTGTATATGATTATCTACCACAATAAGAATTTATTCAGCCGATATGACCTTGAAAATTCATTCGTCCCAGTCCCTTCACATCAAGGTTTATTTATGTTTGTAGACATTGCCATGCCCAAGGTTTATGCATTATTGTTGATTGTCCTCCCCCAAGAGTCTTTCCAGAGTGCAAATAGTTGCTTCAATTAAACTTGAATGATGTTGTTAGAGATTAGTTATGTTTTGATATCCACACCAAAATCCATGTATATGGAGCAGAGCTAGCTCCATATAAACTTCCAGTGTTCCTGAGCCCCAAGATTTTCTATTTGGAGTACATCCGTCAGAGATTCAACTGCGAAGATTTGCATGTCATGAAGGGAAATAGTGCGAGGACTTTCAAAGTCCTAAATGAAGCCGGACTGTTCAAATTTAGGAGTGGAGCCGCTCAAAAGGTAGTTGAAGAAATATTACCGTCCTGCAACTTCCCTGAAAGATTTGTGTGCAAATATGACCCCAAAGGGATCGTCTCCCATAAAAGACAAGCTTCCAGGGAAGCAACCTACCTCCATGAATCACATCAACTGTTGGACAATGTGGCCAACTTAGACAGTCGGGAGCAAAGAAAAGCAGTATTAGATCCTATCAAGGCCATTGGGGCACTGGTCATCCCCATGATACACTTGGAAATAGGAGCACACCGGAGCCGACCTCTGAGGTTGACAAAGAGAGATCAAAGAGCATTGGATCAAAAGTTGAAAATACATCCAGTACGACATCAAAAGTGGTGCCAATGCCTACCTCTTTGGAACATGTCATCCTGGAGAATTTCCTATTCACAAGGTGGCCTCCGAAAGAAGATACAAAGTCCTCAGAAGGCGCTTTGGTCACCACCTCAACAATTAAATTAGGTTTGTTTGGGTTATATTCCCAAATCAAAGACAAGAACATTGATCTCCATAATACTTTGTTCCCAAAGAAGGAACTTGAAATGAGGCGACAATCCAGAATGTTGTCTGCACTAGATTTGAGACAAGGAAGCCTGAAGATGGAAATTCTAGAGCCATTAGTGCCTAGGGGGAAGAAAGTTCCCTCAAATTTCAAAACCACCCATGTGACTGTAAATCTAGATGCATTCCCTTCCAAAGACATCACGAAACTTCACCGACAGACTGGTGAAGGAGAGTGCAAGGATGTAATGAAGTACACCATGAGCACCAATAAGTTACAGACTATTGTCCAAAGGCTAGAGAAGCAGCTGAAGAATGAAAAATATCCAATAATTCGAATCAATTAAATATAGTTGACCTTGAACAATAGATTTTAAATATGGTTCAGAATCCCAATGACTTGACTCCAGTCCAAGCCATTCTTGATCCAAGTCGTGTCCAAGAAGCACAAGGAGGACAACAGTTTGACTGAATGAGTCTGCTCTATTATGGTGGAAGCTTAATAAACAAAATGAGAAAAAACAGGATTATGCAATACAGATAAACACAAATACACACAGACAATATGCAAGAATGCAAACTGTTCTAGATTGATCAAGATAAGTTGTATGTTACGATAGTTTACATGCTTATAAAGAAGTCTGAGATGCTTGGGTGCCTTCCCGTTATGTTCAATTACAAAGAAGAAGTTAGAATGGTTTCAACAGTTCAACCGTTACAGTCGACTGGAAGAAAGAGAGACAGTCTGTCGTAGTTTGACAGTCATTGGTCGCATGTCGCGAACTGCAAAATTGTAGAACATGTCGAAGGTGCAGAACATGTCGTAGTATGTCAAATTTGAGACTCGTCGGAGTTGTGTTAAAATCCAAAACATGTCGCAGTACTGAAGTTGTCGAAGTCATGTCACGTTGAAACTTGTCAAATTTGTATCAACAACGATGACTGGTCAAAGATGTGTCGAAGTCAGCATCCGATAATAAATGCCAACTACGATGTGGATCAGACCTCCTTCCTTAAGAAACAATGGACCCCATTTTTTGCTCGTGAAGGTGAGGAAACTTGTCAATCACTTCAGTAGCAGAGTACCACTTTCCTTAGGATGGGATTTGGATAGCTTTGGCAACCTGAAACAAGGGAATTGTGTTCATCCTTATAAGGTGTACTCGTCATCCCACAATGGTGTCACAAGGAAGAGGCTCCTGAACATCTGGATGGATGTATTTGGGTGCTACTGTGGATAATTCGTTCTATTCCAACAAAGGTGCATGGTATGGTCGAAGTAGATACACATTGAAAACTGGATGCAGACCTAGGCATGCAGGAATGTCGAGCCAGAAATCGTTTTCGCCAACTTGTCGAAGAATACTATATGGACCATATCGCAAAGGATTGAGCTTCTTGAAAGGACCAGTGAAGCACTCCTTCTTAAGATGTAGCCAGACCTTATCCCCAATTTGGAATGTATGAGTAATACGATTCTTGTCATGTTGGGACTTAGCTTTCTCATTTGCTCTCTGCAACATATCATGTGCTTGCTTCTGGATGTCGCAAATCTATTCTCGAAACTTGACTGATTTATCAACTTCTCACTGGATGTGGTGTGTGTTGAAGTTTGGCTGTTTCAAGGAGCTTATCAAGTCGATAGGCGATAGGTGTTGAAATCTGTAATAGATTTCAAAGGGACTCTTTCCTGTAGAGCTTTGTTGGGCACGATTGTAGTTGTGCTGGATGTATGGAAGACTTTCATCCCATGTGCGTTGATGCTCGTGATCATACATGCGAAGCAGTTGTACTACCAAGTGATTCACAACTTCCGTATGTCTGTCGGTCTGAGGATGGAAAGTTGTTGACAATGAGAGTCGTGTTTCCAGCTTTTACCCGAGGGTTTTCCAAAAGATGCTGACGAATCTGGCATCTCGATCAGAAATGATGGTTGTGGCTAAACCAAAGTGTTTCCAAACATGTGTAAAGAAGATCTGAGTGGTCTACTACATTATCGTGGTCTTCTTACATGGTATGAGAATGGCCATCTTGGAAAATCGGTCGACTACTACTAATATCACGTCATGCTGATGTTTGGTAGTAGGATAACCCATCAAGTAGACCATAGAAATAGATTCCCATGGTCGACTAGGAACTTGCAGAGGTGTGTACAATCCCTTTCGTCGATTAGGAGGTTTAGCAATGGCGCAAACCACGCATGATCGAATGTACTTGTTAACGTCGGATTTAAGTGTAGGCCAGAAGAAATACTTCTGTAGAATAGCAAGGGTCTTTTCTACTCCAAAGTGTCTCGTAGTATTACTGTAGTGCGCGTCCCAAATAAGCTGTTGTCGTTGCTCACTAGTTGGTACACAAAGTTGTCCAAGCTTGTATAGCAAGGTGTCTTTTAGGAAGTAGTCAAAGTCAGAGGCCTATGAATTGTTAGTCTATAACTACTGGTAGACTGCTGATAAGTTGTTGTCATCCTCGTATAACTGTTTCCAAGTGGTCGTGCCGTATCCCTGCATACTCATCATTGTCAAAAGGAGAGTAATGGGTGGTCAACTGAGGCAATCGATGACGGCATTAGCTTTACCTTTCTGATACTTAATCACCAACTGTAATTGTTGTAGGTAATTAATCCACTTGAGTTGTCGGTTTGTCTGCGACTTTGATTGTGTCGGAGCGAACTGTAGAGGCTTATGATCAGTGAGAATGACCGTTTCCTTGTCAAGGATGTAATGCCTCCATTGCTTGAGAGCTTGCACAATGGCGTACAGTTCTTTTTCGTATGTCGAGTATCTTCTAACTGTGTTGTTAAAAGTCTCAGAATGAAAAGCGACTGGGTGACCAAACTGAGTGATCACTGGGCCCAATGCATAGTCTGATCCATCTGTCTCAATCTCAAAGGGCTGATGCAAATCAGGTAACACAAGTACTGGTGTAGTGCAGAGTCTGTGTTTGAGTTGTTCAAAAGCTGCTTGATATGTTTATGTCCATTGAAGGACAATTTTCCCGTTTCCCTTCGTCAACTGATTCAAGGGCCAGGCTATGTGATTGAAGCTGAGTATGAACTGTCGATAGAAATTCACCAAACCAAGAAAACTTCTTAGTTCTTAAATGCTTCTAGGAAAGGGCCAATCTTTAAGGATCTGTACTTTGTCTAGATCGACGTGAATGCCTGCAGAGTCAATTACATACCCCAAATATTTGATGTTGGTCATTGCAAAAGAGCATTTTTCCATGTTCAGATAGAGCCGATGTTGCTGGAGAGTGTCAAGGACTTGTCGAATATGTCCAACATGTTCTTCCCATGATCGATTGAAAATCAATATGTCGTCGAGATAGATAATAACCCATTTGTCGATGAAAGGTCGAAGAAGGTTATCCATATGTTGCATGAAGGTCGTAGGTGCGTTGGTTAAGCCGAAAGGCATGACTAACCATTCAAACAATCCTTCCTTGGTCTTGAAAGCAGTTTTCCACACATCTGAGGGATCGATTGGAATTTGATGGTATCCCGACTTGAGGTCGAACTTAGTAAAGAATTTATCACCTTTCAGACAGTCGATAAGTTCGTCTATCCGCGGTAGAGGGTACCGATTCTTCATCGATATTTTGTTGAGAGCTCTATAGTCAATGCACATGCACCAAGTCCTGTCTTTCTTCGGAACTAGGATGGTTGGAATTCCACAAGGAGAGGAGTTGGGTCAGATGTGACCTTTGTCGATTAATTCTTGGATTTTTCTATGAATCTCTTCATTTTCGAGAATGCATCTTCTGTAAACAGATGCATTAGGAAAAGAAGAACCAGGAACAAGTTCAATGGAGTGGTTTACCTAACAATGTTGTGGTACTCTGTTTGGAGCTTGAAAGAGGTTCTGATACTCATCAAGAATATGATCAACATGCTTCTTCTGTCGAGAACTACATTGGTCGGTGATGCGACTTGTTGCTCCAGTCTTCTTAGAATGTTGCGGCTTGATCATGATTAATGCAAACTTATGAGCATGATTGATGAGCTTCTTTGTCTATTTGGAAGATATCAATGCAACCGTCAGTGTAGGTTGATGCTCTGGTGTGCTGAACCATCGATTTCAGATTCTGACAATCACCTTCTGAGGCCGTGACTGATAACTTCCATGTCTATCCCAGAGGTAAGGTTTCCCAAACAGGGCGTCGGCTACGGATGTTCGGGTACACAGGGTACTACCAAAGGACCGAACACCAAGAGCAACCAGTTCACACAAACAGATCACAGATCAACACACCAATGTTTGACGTGGTTTAAACCCTCTTGAGGGAAACACTCCACGGCCCTGGCCAAATAGCTTCTACGGGACAATTTATTATGCAAAGAAAGAAAGTTACAAATGAGCTTCTCATAATCGATCAACTAAACAATGACCCTCCATGCTCTTTAAATAGAGATCATGGACCAATCGGGTGTCAAGCCACGGATCAAGGTTAGGTTTGATCTAAGAGAAGTTGAGCCGTCGGATCACTCTATGTCGGAAACATATCGTGACCGTCGGATTAAGTATTTACAAATGCATACTAATGCATACTAAAGAAACACACTATCCCTAACGGATATATTACACAAGTTGATCTTAACTAACTCCTAAGTGTCTAAATATCCTAACATCCCCCCTTAAGAACAACTTGGGATAGGATTGAAGGATTTACAAAGGTGACACTATTAGGAGAAGGAAGGAGGCATTAGAGCCTATCCCCCCTTAATGACAAGTTCCTGAACTCCTAACATAGATCGAAGTTTAGAAAACTTCGCTTCTGTAAGAGACTTGGTGAAGATGTCTGCAACTTGATCATCTGTAGGGCAAAAGAGCACTTCAAGAACACGATCATGAACAAGATTTCTGATGAAGTGCATATGTAGCTCAATGTGTTTGCTGCGTTGATGTAGAACTGGATCTTTGGCAAGCTTGATGGCACTTTGATTGTCGCACCAAAGTGGAGTAGGCTGCTGCTACTCGAATCCAAACTCTGAAAGGATCTGTCGAAGCCATAAAGCTTCCTGACTGGCATTAACTGCTGCTCGATATCCTGCCTCTGCTGAAGAAAGAGCAAGAGCTTGTTGTTTCTTACAAGCCCAAGTAATAGGTCCAGATCCCACACTGAAAACATAACCTGCAGTAGACTTTCGATCATCAGGATCGTCGGCCCAATCTGAATCAATGAAACCAACCAACAAAGGTTTCCCCCCTGTACTATAATGAATCCCAAACTGAACTGTACCTCGAATATATCGAAGTATTCTTTTAGCTGCTTTCCAGTGACTTTCATGAGGTGTCTGCATATAACGGGCAACTTGACCAACGGCAAAGGAAAGGTCAGGATGGAAATGAGTCAAGTATAAAAGACTACCAACAAGCTGACGATACAAGGTGGCATCTACTTCAGGTGAAGTACAAGTGGCAGAAAGTTTGACTCCAGACTGGAAGGGAGAAGGGGCTGGTGTACAATCTTCCATGTGAAAGCGACGAAGAAGGTCACAAGCATACTTAGAATGAGAAAGAAAGATTCCTTCTTTGGTTTGCAGAACTTGGAGACCAAGAAAATAATGCAAATGTCCTAAGTCTGACATTTCAAAGGTTTGTTTAAGACTGGATTTCACATGGGTTATAAGCTTAGGGTCACTACCAGTAAGAATAAGGTCATCAACATATAGAACAAGTATGATGAGATGGTTTCCTACTTTCTTGGTATAGACATTGGGGTCAGAATGGCATCTAGAAAAACCAGTGTCAAGGAGAAAGTTATCCATTTTGGCATACCAAGCTCTAGGAGCTTGCTTAAGGCCATATAGGGATTTCTTAAGGCGGCAGACAAGGCTAGAGTTATTCTGAACATAGCCAGGAGGTTGTTCCATGTAAATTTCCTCCTGTAAATCACCATGTAAGAAGGCAGACTTGACATCCATTTGATGGACTTCCCAGTTGTGTAAGGCTGCAAGGGAAAGAACAAGGCGGATGGAGTTCATTTTGGCGATGGGAGCAAAGGTTTCATTGTAGTCAATCCCTTCAACTTGGGAAAAACCTTTGGCAACTAACCTTGCCTTAAGTCTTTCAACACTTCCATCTGATGCATACTTAGTTCTGTAGACCCATTTACATCTGACAAGTTTTCTTCCTTTTGGAAGAGGTACAAGATCCCAAGTATCGTTCGCCATTAAGGAACGATATTCTTCATCCATGGCTGCATCCCAATCTGGATTCCCTGAAGCTTCTGCAAAAGTTTCTGGATCATGATTCTCAGAAACTTGAGCCAAAAGAGAAGAGGCTCGATGAAACTGAGAACGTGTTCGACGTTGATCTCTAGGATCACTGGCAAGATCACCAGCTGCTTCACATGTTGAACGGACCCATCGAGGAAGCACTTGTGCTGGTGCAACTGGAGGAACATGAGCAAGCGGAGGTGGATTTTCATCCTCACTGTCATCATCAGAAACTGGAGTTGGAAACCTGTCAAGGAAGTTGGAAGAAGAAGAAGAAGGAGAAGGCACAAACGCCGAATCAGGCTCGCAGGCCAAAGATGGCACACTCGCCGAGTTAGGCTCGCAGGCCAAGATATTTTCATCAAATTTAACATCTCTTCTAATGATTATAGCATGAGAATGTGGTTGAAGAAGTCTATAACCTTTTACATCTTCAGAATATCCAACAAATATGCACTTTTCACTTTTAGGCTGCAATGCTTTCCGTTTTTCATCCGGAATGTGAGCCCATGCTTCACTACCAAACACACGGAAGTGACTTACATCAGGTTTAGTTTTAGTCCATGCTTCTTCCGGTGTTATACCTTGTAATGCTTTAGTGGGGGTGCGATTTACTATGTAATTTGCACAATTAATGGCTTCAGCCCAAAATTGAAGACTTAGTCCCTTAGATTGGATCATACAATTAGCCATTTCTTTTAAAGTGTGGTTCTTCCGCTCAGCTACACCATTTTGTTGTGGTGTATATGGAACAGTGTGCTGTTGTTGGATGCCTTGTTCAATGCAGAAAGTAGTGAACTGTTTGTTAACATATTCTCTTCCATTGTCAGATCTTAACTTAATAATTTGATGACCAGATTGTTTTTCAACAAGGGCCTTGTAGGCCAAGAACATGTTAAATACTTCGCTCTTAAGTTTTAGGAAATAAACCCAAGTTCGTCTGGTGTAGTCATCAATGAAAGTTAAGAAATACTTGAAACCAGAAAAGGAAGCAGATGGAAGAGGACCACACAAGTCACTATGCACAAGCTCCAAGGGAACCGAGGCATGCCAAGAGGCATGTTTGTCAAAACTGTCCCTATGATGTTTTCCGAGTACACAACCGGAGCAAACACCATCCTTGCAAGATACCATCGGAAGACCTATCACCATATTTTCTTTACATAGTTGTTGCAATGAGCGATAATTTAAGTGACCAAATCGCTCATGCCAAAGTTTGCTCAAGTTATCACTATGAGCAACAAAAACTGAAGGGAAAGGTGATGACCCAAAGTTGTTAAACTTGTACAACCTGGTAATATCATCAACAATTCCGGTAGCTAAGACCTGTTGAGGATCTTTAAAATCCTTGATTACAACTTGGTGAGGTGTAAAGGTAACAGTTTTACCTTCACCAGAATGAGTGATCTGATAGACTGATAACAAATTGCAGGAAATTCTTGGAACACATAGTACATCACTAAAATGACCATTATCTACTAGAACTGTTCCAGCTCCTACAACACTTAGAGATCTATCATCACCAACAAATATTTGTTTGGTGTTACATTCATGCATAGTAGAAAAGATGGCTTGATCCTTAGCCATATGATAAGATGCTCCAGAATCAATGAGCCATTCATTTGAAGTAGAAGAAGAAGATGCATTATAAGAATAACCAGAAGCACAAAGTGCATGTCCATGAGAGGTAGATTCTGAAGGTGAATCTAGGCTGATGTGGTGCTTCTTCATTGCTGCTTCCAAGGCTGCCATCTTCTTGAAACACTTAGATTCATCATGATTATCTTTCCCGCAATAGTTGCAATGACGCTCAGTCTTCTTGCCTTTTGGCTTGGATCCTTTGTCATTTTTTAAAGAAGGAGCTGACTGAGAGGGTTTTGGACCCTTGTTTGACTTATTATTGCGAAAATTTTGTTTCTTGGGAGGCTTGGACTTTTCTTTCTGTTGGGACAATAAGGCTTTCCCAGATGTATCTGCATTGTTGATTATTCCAAGATGAATGAGTTTATCTTGTTCTCTAATCAAGGAATCACAAAAGGATTCAAGACTAGGCTCTTGATAGCTAGCTGCATTCAAGGACGCTTTCATGGAGTAAAATGT
Source organism: Larix kaempferi (assembly GCA_027924585.1). NCBI lineage: Eukaryota > Viridiplantae > Streptophyta > Pinopsida > Pinales > Pinaceae > Larix > Larix kaempferi. The sequence continues at coordinate 6,716,749 of BSBM01000012.1, read as the reverse complement.
AGATACAAAAACAGAATATGCAGGTCCAAGTTTGGAAAGAATATGATAAATGCACTGTTTGTCTTCCCTCTCAATCTTATATTCTGCACATAAGAGTTTAAGAGTTTTGTACTTAGATAAATAATCTTGAATGCATGAAAAGTCACTTGGATTTAAAGAAATCAACTCATTTTCGAGTTGGTGACCTCGAATTTCATTGTGTTTACCAAACACAGATTCCAACTTGTCCCAAGCAGCATTAGGTTCATCAATTCCAGATATGTGGAATCGCAAATCAGTAGAGATTGACATCCCAATCAATCCACGAGCTTCATCACATCTATTTTCCCATTTTATTTTCTTATCATCATCAGTGGGTTCTTTTTCTTTCCGTGTTGTAATTCTGAAAAGTCCCCTACTTCGTAGAACATCCTCCATACGAGATTTCCATGAGAAATAGTTGGAACTATTAAGTAGAATATCACAAGGGGCGGCCATATTTGTAAATTAATGGCTGTAAAAGCAGAAACCAATAGTCTGGATGTGAAGAGCTCGAAAAAATAGGCGGTTTCAAAAAAAACGGCACTGAAAACTGACTCTGTAGGATGAAGTTATGCTTGAACAAAGAAACTGTTGAAGATGTCCCCAATAGTGACGTGGCAGCTAGAGAATGTCCAGCTAAAAAAAAGAACCCCCCTCTTCCCAAAATGAACCTTTTGACAATCACTTTACAAAAAAGTTGCTTTAAGTGAACCACCTTTGTAAAATAAGTGATTTCACTTTTACAATGAAATTACTTGTAAATAGTGCAACAATAAAAAAAACTTAAGTGACTCACTTGTATTTTTATTTTTATTATTTAAGTGAGATGCACTTTTACAATAAAGTAACTTGAAAATAGAAATTGCATGCACTTTTTCTTTTAAAAGTAACTTCCTAAGACTTGAACTCAAGACCTATTAAAGAATAAAGCAACTTTGAACCAAGTGAGCTAGATTAAAAGGTATGTAAAATATGGGAATGAGGAAGGGGGCTCTTTTTTTTTTTTTTTTTTTACTCTTCTTGCTCGGTTTGCGTGCTTGCCCTTTTTCTTTCAGATCTGATGAAATACGCGTTTCTGGGGCAACCGGGAACCATTTTCGGTCAAACGAAAACTATTTCCCAATGGAAACGACGCTCTGGACGCAATGGAACACCTCCCACAGCCTAGAAATGCACATAAATACCAGAACTAGAAACCCTTTCGAGTTTCGGCAACAACAGTTCAAGATCTAGATCATAACCGGAAGCGGCACTTCATAAAAGCTCTGATACCATGTTCGGGTACACAGAGTACTACCAAAGGACCGAACACCAAGAGAAACCACTTCACACAAATAGATCACAGATCAACACACCAATGTTTGACGTGGTTTAAACCCTCTTGAGGGAAACACTCCACGGCCTCGGCCAAATAGCTTCTACGAGACAATTTATTATGCAAAGAAAGAAAGTTACAAATGAGCTTCTCATAATCGATCAACTAAACAATGACCCTCCATGCTCTTTAAATAGAGATCATGGACCAATCGGGTGTTAAGCCACGGATCAAGGTTAGGTTTGATCTAAGAGAAGTTGAGCCGTCGGATCACTCTATGTCGGAAACATATCGTGACCGTCGGATTAAGTATTTACAAATGCATACTAATGCATACTAAAGAAACACACTATCCCTAACGGATATATTACACAAGTTGATCTTAACTAACTCCTAAGTGTCTAAATATCCTAACAACGGAGAGTGGTGCCACGCCACAGAGTAGTTCATCTTCAAAAGGTTTTATGAAGTAGGCGAGCTTGCATTGTCGAGTGATCCGTAGTTCTTGTCCATCCTTCATCCAACTGATGTTGTAAGGTTGAGGATGCAGAGTGGTAACAAGACCTATTTTCTTCACAAGTTCTTCAGAAATGAAGTTTTTCTGGCTCCCGTTGTCCACAATCAGATGCAATGGGTTGCTCGGGACCCATGTCCATGTATGGAACAGGCGCTCTCGTTCCTCCTCATCGACAATAGCTGATGTTGCTCGAGTGGTCGAGGACAAAAGGGTTGTCGCATCTGATTTGATTCTTCCACCATCTTGTTGAATGCGTCAGAGGTCGACACTTTCATCAAAAATGTATTCCGAGCTTTGCATTCAGACGTATCATGCCAAGATGAGTGGTGGTAATCACACCATTTTCTGGTCGACGGTTGTTTGCTACGTTCCCTCTTGTGAAAAGGCTTCTTTCCATGATCTAGCTTTGGTGGTGTCGGTTGAGAATATTTCGACTTATTGAAGTCGGCTTGTGAGTTCTTGTCGGGTGGTCATCCTGATGTCGGCTTTGTCATGAAACATGCTTTTCCTTTCTTCTTGGTTTCCAGTTTGTTGGCGTAGTGGAAAGCATCCGCAAGCGTATTGACAGTCAGAAATTCCATCTCCTGCTGGATGTACTGGGACAATCCGCTAGTATATTTCAGAACAAGCAATTTCTCTTCTTCTTGGACATCAAGTCTTGCCATGAGTCGATAGAACTCATCAATGTAACTCTGTACTGATTGATCTTTCCATTTCTTTAGCTGATGCCACTTTTTATACTACTGCTCGAGGTATTTAGACGGGTAAAATTCCTTCCGGATTTGTTCAACGAATTTATCCCATGTTTCGATGGGTTCTCCGCTTTTCTCCATATTTGTCGAGAGGTTCTCCCACCAACAGTGCACAGAAGTAGACATCTTTAAGGATGCAATGGTGATCTTTTCAGTTTCCAAGAGTTGATTTAAAGCGTAATAGGATTCCAATTGTTGCACCCAACTGTCGACAGATTCTGCGTCAATCTTACCTTTAATATTCGGTATGTCCAGATTCATTTGCACTATGAAGGGGTTGATTTTATCGAAGTGAGTTCTCGTCGAAGATCCTTCAGATGTCGAAGCGAATCGCATGAGAATATAGTTGAACTGGGCGAACATTTCAGTCCGTTGTCGATCCAGAGCTTGCTCAATAAGCTGTGTTGCCTCGTCAGTTGCATGTCTATCATCTGTTTCTTCTGTCATTTCTGGAGATCGTGTCTACTTGGATTCTTGAGATTGAGAGTGAGTTTGAACTGGAATAAGTCAGGTAACTTCAAGAGAAGTGTATACGCAAAACTTAGGCACGAACAAAACTGAGTGTGCTTTGATACCAATGATCCGGTTCATGTCCAGGAAGCACGAGGGGGACAGTAGTTCGACTGAATGAGTCGGCTCTATTATGGCGGAAGCTTAATAAATAGAATGAGCAAAAGCAGGATTACGCAATACAAATAAACACAAATACACACAGACAATATGCAGGAATGCGAACTATTCTAGATTGCTCAAGATAAGTTGTATGTCACAATATTTTACATGCTTATAAAGAAGTCTGAGACGCTTGGGTTCCTTCTCGTTACTTTCAGTTACAAAGAAGAAGTTAGAACGGTTTCAACAGTTCAACCGTTACAGTCGACTGGAAGACAGAGAGACAGTCTGCCATAGTTCGACAGTCGCTGGTTGCATGTCGACGCTGCTTGTCAATGTCGCGAACTGCAAAATTATAAAACATGTCTAAGGTGCAGAACATGTCGCAGTATGTCAAAGTCGAGACTCATCGGAGTTGTTTCGAAATTGAAAACCTGTCGCAGTACTGAAATTGTAGAAGTCATGTCGCGTCGAAACTTGTCGAAGTTGTATCAACAACGATGACTGGTCGAAGATGTGTAGAAGTCAGCATCAGACAATAAATTCCAACTATGATGTGGATCAATGCTGAAATAAAAAGACAAAGATATTTCAGGCCTAAAAAATAAGCTCACCATCCCCACTGTTGAGCATTCACAAACCGCTGAAGTATCGGTGATATAATTTGAGATGGAAAGAGCCTTAACTGATAGCCAAGCACTAAAATAAAATATTGTATCCCTAGAGAATGAGGTAGACCAGCTAAAAAATCAAAATCAAGATATCCATCATCAAAAGGAAGCCTCATTGAAATTTTATTCTTCCACGGATCCTACTGAAACGATCGCTCATGCAATTGCGAAAATGAGTCTGAAGGACGCACAGCTGAACCAGGTGCAGGATCAGCTAAAAGCTAAGTCTGATGAACTTGTCAGTATAAATTAAAAGTTGGCCAAAAGGTACCAAGCAATCTCAAAACTACAGCAGTCCAGAGATGACCTCCAGAAGGATGTCCAGGACTTGTCTCAAAGACAGACATGTAAGCCCCTGCTTAAAATCGCTAAGTTTGCAATCTGGGAACAGGTGACAACCTTGATAACTAAGCACTGGAACTACTTTGTCGTGTCAAGAATAAATTTAAATAGCTGAAGCTGCCACTCAAGATGCTCATTCAGTCCTAAACAGTGTAAGTAAAAAGACAGATTTGGCTAAAGCTGCAATTGACTTTCTAAATGAGAAAACCTTCGATGAACTCCAAGCATATGCCATCCAAGATAGAACAAAGATAATCATGGAGGCCAATAAAATTATTAAAAAGGGATGATGGCTCAATATGTTTCATACATGGCGGAGGAGCTGAAGCAAGACGTTGATTCTTTCAAGTAATTATTCAAAGAATTTTTTCCCCTCGGACTCCCATCCTTCTGGGATGGACATGGATATTTGTACCAAAAAGAGCATTATAACGCCATGATACTGGATGCAAGGAACTCTGCAGTTCATCTCGAAAACATTCACAAGGATATGAGTGGTTGAGTGTTCGTGGACAAAATGCACACTAATTTTGAGATGCTCAACCACCTTCTAAATATTTTTAGAGGTCTACCGAAACCCACTTTTGAGCATCATTCTGTGCTGGATATGTCCCTCAGAGAACTAAGAATTTTTCAATATTCTATGGTTAAATATTGTAAAGGTATCACAAGAATTCTACAGATACAACAACTAGAGAATACTTCAGCCCCACAGTTAGCAACTGGAGCATCCTCATCGCAACAAAACATTCCTCCACCTCAGCAAGGAGGACCCTAGTCTTCTATGTCGATTAGTCATCAATAAGCTTAACAGATATAATTTTTGTTGTAACCATTTACGTTTGTAATAAACAAAATTCCTTGGGTTGTAACAAACTTACTTTAAATTTTGGAAATCCCATAGAGGCTATATAGAGAAAAAAACAATTAAGACAATGTCAATTTTTTTTTGTAAGAAGTGTAACTTCAGATGATTTAAGTCTGATCAATATATATAAGAAAGAAACTTCAAGATCTACCTGGGGTTTTCTGTGGATTCAAAGCTCTGAAATGTTCAGTTAGTACTTGTTAAATTTTGAGAATTTACTTCAATCTGATCTAGGATCTTAACTGAGAGAACAACATGTACAGCATATCTACAGCATATCAATCATGGAGACAATAATGCAAGCACACAAGAGACACAAAGATTTACTTGGGGAAACCATAAAGGTGAAAAACCCCAATAACTTCCTCAGAGATAGATAGAGCAATGATACAACCAACCATAAGAGATAGACACAACCTAGCAGCAGATCCTCCTCCTCCATAAGTGCGCCACTCCTCCTTGAGTGCATGTGTGAGAAGTGAGTGAGTAAATAGAGTGCCTCCCGCACTCTATTTATACTTGACTTGACTTGCCTTTTTACCTAACTCATGTAGGCTCGAACTTAACCACATAACATAATGCTGACTGGGCCGACCCCCAATAGGGTGGTCTAATAACCCTTTGACCCACATGGACGACCCCCAATAGGGTGGTCTAATAACCCTTCGACCCACATGACTTATACAGGGCCGACCCCAACAAGGTGGTCTAATAACCCATCAAGTATAAGTTACGACACTTACAATATAAATGACGACACTTCCGTATAGAGGAATAATAACATCTCTATAGGAATACAATATACATATATGTGAAATACATTCCGAAGTTACATATACATCAACACTCCCTCTTAACTAGGAAGGTATTTCTCAGCACAGTTCTTCTAGCACAAGTCATCTTCTCTAGATCATCGTCACTAGATAATCGTCATCGAGTCATCATCATCGTCACTGCTGCTGCTATCTCAATCAATCTCTAAATCTACTCGTCATAGGAAGTTCTACAGAGCCAGTCCTTTTTCATACTGGATGTAGGCCCACCACCTGCAGGTCTTCATCATCACTGGCCATACTGTGGAATCCTCAGGACTTATTACGTGCGTCACAAAACCTCGAAAGAGCATCCCAGGATGTTACGGGTACAAAACTCTGACCTGTAGGATCTCCCAGGGCGCTATTACATGTGACCCCACCACAAAACCTCGCAAGAGCATCTCAGGATGTTACGGGTACACAACTCCGACCTGAAATCTCCCAGGGCGCTATTACATGTGGTCCACCACAAAACCTCGCAAGAGCATCTCAGGATGTTACGGGTACACAACTCCGACCTGAAATCTCCCAGGGCGCTATTACATGTGGTCATGGCAAAACCTCGAAAGAGCATCTCAGGATGTTACGGGTACACAACTCTGACCTGAAATCTCCCAGGGCCCAAATTACATGCCATAGGACAAAACCTCGCAAGAGCATCTCAGGATGTTATGGGTACACAACTCCGACCTGAAATCTCCCAGGGCACAAATTACATGTCCTCCCAGAGCAATGTCTCGAAAGAGCATCCCAGGCTGTTACGGGTACACAAATCCGACCTATAGGATCTCCCAGACATGCTCATCTGCACAACCTGATCCACGGCCACAGAGTATCAACCTGATACTCAACATACATCATCCTAATGTACTCATGATCATCCTGATCATCATCACTGCAACGTCCTGCTGCATGTCATCTGGAGCAACATCCTGAAGCTCGTCATCTATGATCATCCTAATCATCACTGCAACATCCTGCTGCATGTCATCTGGAGCAACATCCTGAAGCTCGTCATCTATGATCATCCTGATCATCACTGCAACATCCTGCTGCATGTCATCTGGAGCAACATCCTGAAGCTCGTCATCTATGATCATCCTGATCATCACTGCAACATCCTGCTGCATGTAATCTGGAGCAACATCCTGAAGCTCGTCATCTAAGATCATCCTGATCATTAATGCATCTACTTGATGCATACCAAGTATCTACCCGATACATATCATCATACATGATCCGCCTGATCATCAATGTATCCACCTGATACAAATACAAATACATGATATATATCACCATACATGATCCACCTGATCACACAATGTATCCTCCTGATACATATACAGATACATGGTCCAAGCATCCAACATGATGCATACATACATACATAAAATGATCCAACTGATCATATCCAGCATCCACATGATGCGTACATACATACATAAAATGATCCAACTGATCATATCCAGCATCCACATGATGCGTACATACATACATAAAAATGATCCAACTGATCATATCCAAGCAGAAACCAGAACATCATCATGATGCTCATCATCCAGCGCTTACATCCACAGCCATGTGAAGGATCCTCCTTCCAACATGCTTGGAATGGCTTCAGCAAATGTGTCCATCACTTCTTCCTCGAAGTGTCCTCGATCTGGAGAACGCCAAGCCTCTCTCTGAAGTACTCAAACTTCACCCTAGCTAGTGGCTTCGTCAGCACATCTGCAATCTGCTCGTCCGTCGCAACATACAGGAGCTTCACAGCTCCTCTCTGCACCATATCCCTGATATAGTGATATTTGATCTCTATGTGTTTCAACCTGTCATGAAACACTAGGTTCTCGGAAAGCTTCACACAACTCTGGTTATCACAGAAGATACCAGTAGCTTCCAACGGGAGATCAAATAGCTCAGACAGTAGCTTCCATAGCCATACTGCCTCACAACTAGCTGAGCAGGCTGCAACATACTCTGCCTCAGCTGTACTCAATGCTACGCAGGACTGCTTCCTGCTAAACCAAGAGATCACACCTGATCCCATACTGAAGCAACACCCAGATGTGCTCTTCCTATCTACAGCACTGCCAGCCCAATCTGAATCAACATAACCCTGTAGGTTAAACTTTTGGTTTGCTTCATACTTGAGCCCATAATCCACTGTACCCTTCAGGTACCTCAGAACATGCTTTACAGCAACTAGGTGAACACTCCTCGGATCCGTCAGGAACTGGCTTAATGTGTTCATAGCAAAGCAAATATCTGGTCTTGTGTTCGTCAGGTACATCAAGGACCCAATCATCTGACGATACATAGTGATATCAACTGGCTCAGATGAAGCATCACATAGAAGCTTCAGATTCGATGCCATAGGTGTGGCCATGGCCTTGCAATCCATCATCCCAAATCTCTTCAGGATATCTACTGTGTACTTCCCTTGACCAAGGAATATTCCTTCTGCACTCTGCCACACCTCCATGCCAAAAAACAAATAGTGCATCATCCCCAAGTTCTTCATCTCGAACTCGGTAGTAAGCTTCTGCTGCGTGTCGACAATCAATCTATCTTCACCATACCAAGTTCTGCACATATATGATTTCCTATCATGTGTCTCAGAACCAAGTGGCTGCTCCACATACACTTCTTCTTCAACTACACCATTCAAGAAAGCTGTCTTGAATCCATCTGGTGTATCTTCTGTTTCGTCACTTTTATATTTCTCTATGATGCCATCTGCAACATGCTTGATCTAATAGTTCCATATGGAAGTCATAAAAAACTTCCCTTCAGGTCTTGGGATTACATCCCAAACATCATTCTTCATGATCGACGGATCATGGCATTCCATTTCTTCATCCCAGATCCTGGGATCTTCAATATCTTTAATAGATATCTTTGTTGTTGGAACAAATGTTGTAGCTTTTGTAGGTGAAGATATACGATCTTTCCTACAAAACAGGTTAAATTGCATGATTAGAAACATCTCATAATTTTCAGAACAAATTCTTACACATAAAGAAATATGTCATACAATCATGCAATTATCTTAGTCAATGCTTCAATACAACATTTATCCATATCCCGTAACTTTCTAGATGCCTTCCAATCTCTACCAGAACATTGTTAAGAGTGTGCACAACTCCCAACATGTCAGCAAAGAGGTTTCATTCTAGATAAGTAGCAATGGAATGTTGTACAGTGCCATAGGCCACTTACCCATGTATATTAGTAGTATACTATTCATCAATGCAACTATTCTTATATGCACAATACATATCCTAAGTCTAGGAACATGAGCATATACATCATTGAACAATTTTATATAAACAAACAAATATGCATGAAATGATAATTAAAATACTTATCTTTGTTTGTTCGTTGGGTGGACTCCCTCTAAGTCTTTGCTTCCTTGCAGGAGCTGCTGGAGTCCTAATCTGAAGTAGCTTCTTCTACACCTTTCTGTTGTGGAGTGTAGAGAGATAGTCAACTCCCTCTGAATATCTGCATCCTTGCAGAAACTACTGAAGTGTGCTCCTTTGCTTTATTGCAGGAACAACTGGAGTGTGCTCCCTCTTGATCTTTGCTTCCTGGATTACCCGTCTTTGAACTTATACTCATTCTTGATCCGTATGCATGCTTGTTAGTATCATCATTGTGTTATCCCCGAGGTCTCATACATAATAAAAAATTCATTAGAATAATCTTAATATTATCAAAAAACACAATAATCTAAAGCATGTATAGTCATGATCATTTCAAACAGAAATAATAAGCATTAGCTTTCAAGGTTTATGTAGGATTCTTATGGTTAGTCAAATCATAAGAAACATAACATGTCTAAACCTGTAATTACTCAAACCTATGACTCTTCGGGTTAGTTGAGTTATCAATCAAGATAAGAGATATAATATGCATAAAACCTATGATTATTCAAAGCTATACCTTCATGATTCTTCTGGTTAGTCATATCATCAATTATGGTAAGAAACATAATATGCATACCACCATGATTATTCAAACCTATGACTCTTCGTGAATAATCATTATCAACAACACAATAGTATAAGATCCTAACACAAGGTAGGATTCTAGCTTGATATAGGAAAAACATACCTGGATTAGCATGCTAGCTATTTATGTCTAACATACCCGCATAATGTCTTCTGGTTCTCTTCAGTGACTTGTGCTAGTAACCTGCATGTCTCATAAGTTAACCATTGTAGAAACAAGTTATACATACCTCGAAAGTAGATCTTCTATGTAATCCATGACAATGGATGAATCCTTGTCTTCATGTCACCATGATCATATGTTCTTGAAGTAGAACATGATTTGTCTTTCTTGGTGTACCTTTTATGTTAGCAGACAACATAAACCTCATACAACACCATAATGCATTAGTACAATCATAAGTGTCAACACCTTAATCAATGAATATTTTCTATCGTGCATTCATAGTTTTATTAAGGTGATATGACAAGTCTAAAATCAAGATTGTACTAACCGTAATAACATGAAGACAAACATACCATAAACTTAATCATGAACAAATATCGAGACATACCTTGATGAGTCATACCTGTCGAGATCGCTTGTAATCTTCTTATGTAAGGCCTTAGCCTCATCTCCCTCTGAGACAGGAACTTCTTCACTTATGCAGGTGATCAATCCATTTTCTTCTAGGATTAACCCAATCCACTTGATTTGCAAGAACTGGACCTTGATCTGGATATGGGTTTGTCAGAGAAACCCCAAAAATTCAAACTTTGAATTTCAAACTTCTGACAGGATAGAAATATGTGCCTTGATGAGCTGATCAAGTTGGTATATTCAGAATTTGAAAACTGCAAAGTTTCACTCCTCAATTTTGCTTTTGAAACTTCTGGATTCACTGGACGTGACCCTGAACTGGGGTTTGATGAAGCCCACTCTTCTTCCCAATCAAAATGTTTGATCCAAATCTCTAAGCTTCTATTTTTCTAAGGAGCTTCCAGCCGTGGTCACAGATTTCAAAAATTCCCATTTTTACAGAAGCCCTAATTTTCCACTTTTCTGATCAAAGTCCCGAACTAGGGTCTAATCAAGCCCGGACTTCTGCCCAACCAAAAATTCTGATCTTGGTCTCTAAATTTCTATTTTGATGAGTAGAATCCAGCCGTGGTCTCCGATTACAAAAATTCCAACTTTCTCCAAAGCCCTAAATTCCGGAAGCCATGAATGAAGGTACCAAAAAATAATTCTGTTTTGACAGAAATATGTACCTGATTGTTTCTGATGTAACTCCGAAATTTTTGATCTACATGGTCTGAAAAAGTTTTTTGAGATATCCTGACCTGTTAGCTTTCCATCCTGACAGGTCTGACCTCAATTCGATGTTCTGAGAGATAGTTATGCCAAATGTCGCAACGTGACCTGTTTTGGTAAAATACAGGAGAGCGAACTTGTACGGCGTGCCACGTGTCACTGTTTGACCTTCGGCCTCTGAAAAAGTTTTCTCAGATAGCTCGACCTGTTATCTTTCCATCCTAACAGGTCTGACCAGAATTGGATTCTCTGAGAGAGATTTATGCCAAGTGTCGCAACGTGACCTGTTTATGGGATAAAACAGTAGAGCGAACTTGTACGGCGTGCCACGTGTCACTGGTTCAACTTCGGCCTCTGAAAACGTTTTCTGCGATAGTAAAGTCTGTGTACTACCTGTCACTTTTCACGACATTTCATTTGGAGCTTCCTAGCCCAAGTTATGACCTTTTTCCCAAGGTCACCGGATTTTGACTCAGATCTGGAAGAGGCAGAAACCCTATATTGCACAGATCATAAATCACAAAGTACAACGAATTAGAGGTTTTCCTTTGGACACAAGGTACCTGGAGATCGTAGCTTCGTCCTGTAACAATTTCAGATCCGAAAACTTCGCCAAAACAGATTTATAGCGAAAGTGCTACGATGACTGGTTTTTGCTATATCAAGCCCTAGCATCGTAAGTGCAACAAGTGTCATACATGCCATATCATGCCTTCTTTCAGGCTAGCTCTGATACCATGTTAAATTTTCAGAATTTACTTCAATCTGATCTAGGATCTTAACTGAGAGAACAACATGTACAGCATATCTACAGCATATCAATCATGGAGACAATAATGCAAGCACACAAGAGACACAAAGATTTACTTGGGGAAACCATAAAGGTGAAAAACCCCAATAACTTCCTCAGAGATAGATAGAGCAATGATACAACCAACCATAAGAGATAGACACAACCTAGCAGCAGATACTCCTCCTCCATAAGTGCGCCACTCCTCCTTGAGTGCATGTGTGAGAAGTGAGTGAGTAAATAGAGTGCCTCCCGCACTCTATTTATACTTGACTTGACTTGCCTTTTTACTTAACTCATGTAGGCTCAAACTTAACCACATAACATAATGCTGACTGGGCCGACCCCCAATAGGGTGGTCTAATAACCCTTTGACCCACATGGCCGACCCCCAATAGGGTGGTCTAATAACCCTTCGACCCACATGACTTATACAGGGCCGACCCCAACAAGGTGGTCTAATAACCCATCAAGTATAAGTTACGACACTTACAATATAAATGACGACACTTCCGTATAGAGGAATAATAACATCTCTATACAATATACATATATGTGAAATACATTCCGAAGTTACATATACATCAACAGTACTCTCTTCTTCTGTGATATCATCCCTCTTTCATATGTTTCCTATGATTTGCAAAGTTAGTATTGATTCAAATATGAGTGTTCTTGGATTCCCATCTTGTTTCTAGATGAATTAAATTTGTGAAGTATTCATGATATAAAATATGGTTATATTATCCTCATAACAATTGAATTCTGCTTCGTGGTCATCTTGTATAAACTACTGAATTCCTTTTTGGCTCAGTACATTTTCTTTTATGTACACATGAGATAAATATTTACTTTCAATGAGTACCTTCTCTCATTACATTTCATCAACACAAATTCATTCAAGTTTTTACTATCATATCAGAAGTGCTTCCCACAGTATAATAGGATTGATTATCATCATTATGTTCAAACAATAATAAATATGGTTTTGGATTAAAAAGATAAACAGTAAAACATATTGATGCCCAGGCACAATTCTAAAAACAACCTTAGAACGTCTCTGGGACTAACATCTTTTTTGGCATCGCTGCTGGGGAACGAAGTAAGAAGATGAATCTTCCCTAGGGACAACGAAAAATCATACGCTCCTGATTTCATAGTGGATGAAACTAGGCAGTAGGCTGTGTAATCCACTTGGAAACTCCACCAAAGAAAACCTGGAATATGGACGCAGACATACTCGCCAGAACCCCAGCCACAAAGAATTAGTGTCCCTAAAATATTTCATCTCTTGAAGACACATATGTGGGAAATATCATTCAACCTCACCGCATGACCATCGATGAAGCATCTGTTATAGGTAAAACTTGCACCTCTCCATTCGTGATCACCTTTGAGCTGTTGATCACACAAAAGGACAACTTGGATGGAGGAGCATGTTGACCTTAGATGATACTTTGACTTACTCCATTTCCTGACATTACTGGAAAAAACCTTAAAAATATCATTCTGAGATATGAGTGCTACTCTACTTAAATAGACTAGCGCCTATACGCTACTCCAATGTATAATAGTAGCGCTCAAAGCCTTATGAGCACTACTCCTTCTCAGCATAGTAGCGCTCAACATTTAAAAATCGATGAGCGCTAGTTGACAAGCACCATAGTAGCGCCCTAAACGCTACTTCACTGAACAATAGTATCGTACATCTCAAAAGATGATTAAAAAATAATTAATTTCACGAGGAGGATTAGTTGCTGGTAGTTTTCCAACTTCCCCAACTTCCTCCATAACCATATATCGACCTGAACTACTTCTCTGATCCTATAAATACAAGGAAGACTAAAGAGAAAGGTTAGATGGATAGATGGAGAAACTTGGAGACATAAAGATCTAAAAGAGAAGCTTGCATTGGAGGAGTTGATGCTGAAGATATCCAAGCCAAAGAAGAGCAAGAGCCCAGAATCAAGCTGCAGGAGCCTGTCACAAATTCAAGTATACTTGTACATCGGTTTGCATTTCACAATAAAGGTTGAATTGTATTTCTTGTTCCAACTTAAATGTTTTCTAAAATAACATCTTAATTTGGATCTGTTTTGGTCAATATCAAATGTTTAACATTGCTTTTGTTTCTTTCAAACATTACATATTATCCAAGATACGCTGAGAAAGGTGTTTGTCTTGCAGGTTTACTAAACAGAAGGTGGATTTGAGGACTGAGCGAGGGATCAAATAAAAGCTAGGATCGAACGTCGGTTAAAAGGTATGTTCTCAAGGTCTACAACTCATTTCTTTTCATAAATATTTTTGCAATACAATTAATACACTTACCTGTCACCCCATCCAAGTTGATAGCATTAGTTTCCTTACTATAGGGTAGTTTTGCCCGCCAACAGACTGGCGACTCTGCTGAGGATAGTTGTGTTTTTGCTCTAGGAAACTTTTTCTTGTTTGTCTTCCCAGAACTGTTTTGACTCCTTTTATGTGCTGAGAAACCCTGTAGGTATCCCCTGCCTGTTTTTCTCTACTTCCATCAGTCTTTTTGTATCTTTTCAAAGTCAGTTTTTTAAACTTTTAAGATATGAGCGCTACTTTGTTGTACATACAGTAGCACCCATACGCTACTATGCTATACATACAGTAGCGCCCATCTTTGCAGGGGTGCGAGTTCCCCTATTACACAGTAGGGTACATTTCCTGAAGCCTTCTGTTAGTGGTCTGCTTGAGTTTTTAGCCCTTTTTGGTGGTTTGTTGACTTTGCTTTTAGATCTCCTTTACTGTTGTATGAGGTTTTAACTTTCTTTTAAGTCATAGAACCTTCCTTTGAGTCTTTTTACCATCTTTGGATTGCTTGTTTACCTTTGGAACATTTGGACTGTTTATAACTTTTTGGAAAACTAGGTTGTGTTTTGTGGTGAGCACTTCTGCTTTTTAGGCCCTGACTGTGTGTTGCTAGTTTTCAAACCTGCATACTTTTGTATCTGCTGTTTGTGGCAACATTTGTCTGCTCTTTACCTATCCTATCCTTTGTTTTAGGGTTTGGTCCGTTTTAGAGCCTCTAGGGTGTCTTCCGAACTTGTTGATTCCCAAGCTTCTTGGACTTATTGTCTTTTTCTGGTTTCAAGTGTATTTAAAGTGCTTTAGGCTGATTCATTTCTCAGTTCTTTGTGTTAGTAGGGTAGTTGGTAGCTTGCTTGTCTACATTTTGCTTGGCATAGTGGTCTTGCTAAGGTTAGATGATTTAGGTCAGTCCTCTTGTATCTATCTCCTTTGTTTTCTCCTACTTTGTTTCCGAGTTTAGAGGCTTTTTCTTTGCAAAAAACCTGTAGGTCAAGTCTTTTTTGAGCTAGTGCCTTGACAGCTATAAGCTTAAGAACCATTTTTTAGCCATACTTACACATTGCACACAAGTCTTATTTTTCCTTCCATGTTTATAGTTCTTTTTCGTTTATGATAACAGAAAAAGAAAAAAATTTGGTAGTTTAAGTTTAATAAGGCTTATTTTTTGTTACAAGATAGCATAGGTTATTTTGTACAATTTCAAAAAAGAAAACAAAAAGAGATTTAAGTAGATTTGCTCAGTTTTTCAGTTTGGAAAAGAAGTAAATGAAAAACTAAAAAGAGCTTTGTTGTAGAAAGTTTGAATTTATGCACTTTTGTTTTCCTGTTGCAACCACGCCACACAAAAGCACTACCTTTTGAGTAATAACAACCCTAAAAAATTTTTTTTAATAAAATGAAATAGAAACAATTTTTATTTTTTAGGGATACACTACACCAACTAGTCTTGGTTAGGATCTTGAGTTTAAATCACCTTAAACCACTCAAGATCACACATTACACAAAAATCGTAGTTCGACTATCACAGGTAAATCCATTTCACTCAAAGCTTGCCTGGGATCTATGTAGTAGGTCATTGCGAGATTAGATTGTTGGGAATACTCCTCCTACTTTCTGTTTCGAGAATATGCCAAGATTAGATCGCGTTTGGGGACTCTTTCGAGTTTCGGGCTCAGTTACCCTGCCCACGCCTTCTGATTCGACCGGTGACTATTCCCGCAGGATTTTTAGGTGTTGTGGTATCCTTAGTATCTGACTTTAGGTTCATACACAGGTGACAGCAGAGGGCATATCTGCTGTACCTAAGACAGACGTGGGAGGAAATCCCTTGCAGGTCTTTGGGAGGGCGGTTGGGTGATTCCAGCACTTGCACCCTTAGTCATTGTATTATGGACCCCGGGTAACTGTCTTTCTTCCTTCGTTGATCTGTTCTGGGCCCTCATCATCCCAGACTCTTCTCCGGAAGGCATCCTGTTTTCCTGGTTTGCATACTTAGGAATTTTTAGTTGGCGTCTTGTTTGCCCCCTAGTTGTAGTGGCCACTAGGTTCTAGCTTGTTATTTTATATATATAATCATGGAGAATCAAGAACTTCGTAGATCAAGAAGGTTTCAAAACCTTCCACCAGTTAGAACAAAACCTTTACAGCCAACTAGACGACAGCGGGTAAACCCCAGTGTTTCTTCAGAAACTATTCCTGAAACAGAATTTCCTGAGGAAATTTTTACAACAGAAAATCCTGAAATAGGAATTCCTGAGGAATTACCACTTGAAGTTGAGTTTCCTGAAGAACAACAAATGACAATAGAAAACCCTGAAATAGAGGTTCCTGAGGAACCATAACCAGGTACCCCAGATGAGCGACACTTTAGTTCAGTTGAGATTGAATATCTTACTTCTGCAGAGTATAGCACTCCCTTCAATCCTCCTTTGACCAATCATAGTAATCCGCTTCTGTTACCTGTTGGTTTCCAGCAACCCCATTACAGTGTATATAATTCCTTGCCCGGACATCTGATGTCTACTCTAGGAGGTGAACAGGGGGTTCCAAAAACTCCCACCATAGGTATGAACACTAACACGGTAAATCCTTCTTTTACTACTACGCCGAGTCAGGCACAGACAACCTCTGTGTCTACTCTGTCTTTCAGTTTTAATACTGGTACATTAGGTATGCCAAGTTCAACAACGATGGCATCTATCCCTACACTTACTGTTGGACCTAGCAGTACAGCCAATTTAGCACCACCTCCTACTTTTCAACCATTATATCAGATAACTAGTACTTGGATTTCCACACCCGCTGTAGGGCCAAGTGCTTCGACAACTGTGCTAGTCATGAGTACCATGACCGCACCGTCTAAATCAGCTACCACTAGTTTCAATACCTTTGCAAGCCACAACATGAATCAATGTAATATGCCTGCAGGTAATGTCCCTTTTTCCTTATTCTCAGGGGGAGGGGGTAATATTTTTAACCAGCAATATGGCGGGGCTAATACCCAGCCACAGTGGACGAACCCACAGAGCACTAATCCACTTTCATATGGGTGGGGAAATTTCAATAATTCTTTCGTACAACAACAGATGGCAGGGGGAAACCCCTACCAACAAGTAGCTGGGGGCAACCCCTATCAACATATGGTAGGTGGAAACCCCTATCAACATATGGCCGGGGGAAACCCTTATCAACAGATGGTTGGGGGAAACCCCTACCAGTAGACAGCTGGGGGCAACCCTTACGAGCAGTTCATGGGTCAAACTATGGGTGGTTCCCCTTTTTCGACCCCAGCTTATCAAGTACCGTCTTACCGGCCTTGTTTACCATTTCTGGCAACTTTAAATTTGCCAGATCTTTCCAAACTGACCAACGATCCAGTGTGTCATAATGCTACATGTCCATCAGTTCCCACCAAGTTACCTTCGGACATTCCAAAGTTCGAACGCAAAACAGGTGAAGACCCTGGTGACCATGCCACTACTTTCCACTTATGGTGTTCCTCGAATTCATTAAATGAAGATTCCATTAGATTGAGATTGTTCCAAAGGACTTTAACCGGTGCTGCAGCCAAATGGTACATTGAGTTACCTGCAGCTACATTCTCTAATTTTGGGGATCTCGCGACTGTCTTTTTGAATCACTTCCAGCTTCCTGTTCGGTATGATGCCGGAACAGAGCTTTTGTCTACATTTAGACAAAATAAAGCCACTCATTTATCTGACCACATTCAGGAGTGGCGAAGACAGAAGAGGCTCATTAAGGCCAACATACCTCCAGAATTCCTTCTTTAGTGGTATTTGAAATCACTCCTTCCTTATATTTCTAAGGAAGTAGCTAAATCTGGAGTATCTAACGAGAAAGAAGCCATCCTACGGACCCAGCAGTTAGATCTCATTTATGCACAATCTGGGTTATTGTCTGAGATTATACCTGATGCACCGCGATCAAATACCGATCTGAGTAGACCTAAACCTGGACCACATGCTCACGGCATAGTGGGTTCAGTTGACTCTGCAGCTTTCGAAGCATTGACCAAACAGGTTCATGCCTTATCTGTCAAACAATCGACTACAGATGTTTCTTATGTCACAACCTCTCCTTCTACTTCTGAGCCTGTCAACCAGGTTCAGAACAATCAAAAGGTCCCTCGACAGCCCAATAACAAAAAGAAGGGCAAGAAAGGAGAGGGGAACCAACAAAATCCCAAAAAAGAGAATGCCAAAGAGGGTAACAAAGAGGAAAAGAAGGTTAAGTTCCCTTGTAAACTTTGCAAGCAGAACCACCTTACTCACCAATGCCCTCTGCTTGAAGAAGCCCAGAAACTCTTAAGAGAAAAGAAGCCTGCCGTACTAAAAGATCCATTCCCTAAAGGGAAGAGCTCAACTTCTGGCACCTCCAACACTGGGGGCACTACACATGCTATGGTTGATCAAACTTTTATTAACATGGTTAATTTGGATGCACTCTTACAAACGAGATCCAGGAACTATACCCTGGATGCACAGAAAAAGGATAAAGAGATTCCAGAATCCTCCACTCCACTCCACATACCTGTGGACCCAATGCCCAAGATTTCGAAAGGTGTTTTGAAACGGGCATCGTACAATCCCAACACTCGTGCCGCTTCTAACTACAACGTGGTTGAAGATTTAGCTCAGACCCCTTGTTCCATGTCTACTTTAGAAGTCTTGCAAAGTTGTCCTTTACAACGGAATGCACTTTTGGCAGCTATTGGAAGTATGGAATCCTCTAACATGTCTGCGCGATTTGATATGACTGATGTCAAATACTGGTTGCCCTACCACGTTGCTCTTCAGATTGAAGTCGTTCATGGTCCAATGACCATCAGACGAGCTGTCGTAGATGAGGGCGCGTCGACTTGCGTAATGTCAATTTCCTATTGGAAAGCTTTAGGTTCCCCCGAGTTAGCCCCTTCTAACACACTGCTTACTGCATTTGATGGCAGAAATTTTTGTCCACATGGGGTTTTTCCATCATTTGATGTCACATTGGTCGGTAAGACAGTTGCTGTAGAAGTAGAAGTTTTGGACGCTCCGCTTGATTACAATATGTTATTGGGCAGGAGTTGGACATATGCCATGCAAGCCATTGCATCGGCAGTTTTTCGAGTTGTTATGTTCCCATTTGAAGGTAAGATCATTACAGTCGATCAACTTTCTTTCACTCAGAGAAACAACCAGACTTCTTCAGAAACCACAGTTCCTTTAGTTGATCAAACCGCCCCGGTTAATGAGAGTTTAGGAGCAGGGCTGTGTGGGTCGTTAATAGGCACTTTCGACCTCCCCTCCCCTGTTCTTTTTATGCGTTCTGATGTGGGTACTGCTACCGAAACATTCACGGTTGGTTTAAGAACTGATCCTTGGATCCTTCCTACTACATCAGAACCTTTTGTGCCTCCATCCATTACAGAAGTGGCCTATATGGAAACACAACACACTATAATGGAACATATCATGACTCCACCAGTCTCTGTTGAGTACGATATGGACTGTGCTCCGGCATGGTCATTGAATTCCACTCACTCGTTTGATTGTTTAGATACGGTTTTTCCATCTGATGAAGCCATCTTAGAAGTCATGATGGGCCTAGACCAACCATGGGAACATATGCATAGGTCCTACATGCTTCCTGATCTAGACAGGATTGAGAGAGGAGAGTTCCCTGTGAGACCCGGTGGATTAGTTGATTTGTCATCTTTTCCTTCTACTTCGAGAGCTATTTATGCTGAAGGAAATATGGCTAATATATCAAGAACAATTCCAATCAACACTTCCACCAAACCCGGGGTCATGGAAAACATTTTTATTGGTGCAGACTATTCTCCAGAAGAGATCGCTCTGTATACAAAACTTTTTAAAGAATTCTGCGACGTTTTTGCTTGGTCATATGAGGAGATGCCAGGTATAGACCCAGCCACCGTGGAGCATGTCATCATGACATACCCTAATGCAAAACCTGTAAGAAAAAATCTCCGTCCTGTGAACCCTAGAAAAGCGGTCATCATCAAGGCGGAGGTTGAAAAATTGCTTAAAGCCGGTTTCATTTATCCGATTGACATGATGGAATGGGTTTCAAACCCCGTTCTGGTTGATAAGAAGCAAGGTACTATAAGAGTCTGTACTGACTTCCGGGATTTGAACAAAGCTTGTCCGAAAGACAACTATCCCACACCATTTATCGATCAAATTATAGATGCTTGTGTGGGACATGAGATGTTCTCTTTCATGGATGGTTTTTCGGGATACAATCAAATAGAAATCAAACCCAAAGACCAGCATAAAACAGCTTTCATTTGCCCGTGGGGGACCTTCGCTTATCGGAAAATGAAATTTGGCTTGAAGAATGCTGGAGCTACCTTCCAACGTGCGATGAATTTCGCTTTTCATGATATCAAACACATTGTAGAACCTTACTTAGATGATCTCCCGGCGTGATCTCGAAAGAGACGGGATCATCCATCCCATCTTAGACAAGTGTTTGAAAGATGCAGACAATATAAGATTCGTTTGAATCCTAATAAGTGTGTGTTTTGTGTCAAATCGGGGCGTCTACTGGGCTTCATTGTCTCCAGTCGTGGCATAATGGTCAACCCGCTTAAAGTAGAGGCGATTGTAAATCTACCTCCTCCTCGCACCTTGTGACAACTCCAAAGTCTGCAAGGCATGTCTAATTTCTTATGACGATTCATCATAAACTATGCTAAAATTACCAAAGGTTTTATGAGGCTACTCAAACAAGACTCCTACTTTGTGTGGGACGACGCTGCTCAAACATCCTATGAAGCTTTAAAAAAGGCACTCCTTTCAGCACCCTTGTTGAGCCCTCCAGACTACTCAAAAGATTTTCTTTTATATTTGGCAGCGTCTCTTAATACAATTGGTATAATTTTGGTTCAGGAAGACGATATGCTCCAAGAGCATGTTGTCTACTATCTTTCTCGCGCATTGATAGCCCCTGAGGTTAAATATTCGCATGTTGAGAAGTTAGCACTTGCCGCGGTCTATGCGGTACAGAGGCTTCGTCACTATATACTTTTACAAACTACTACTGTGATAGCAGAAGTCAATCCTTTCCAGTAGGTTCTCACCAGGCGAATCATCGATGGGAAATATAATAAATGGATTGTAATCCTACAGGAGTTCGATTTGGTCTTCCAATCAGCCAAGTTGAAGAAATCACTAGTGTTCGCTGAGTTAATCTCAGAATTCCCAAGTGACCTAGAACACGTTGAGGAAGAATCATCATTCCCAAACGAACATATCTTCCTCATTGTTTCCTCTGACCCATGGTATGGAGATATCTTAGTATATCTCCAGACTTTGAGGTGTCCTACTACTTTTTCTCGAGAAGAGCGACGCAAGCTCAAAATCCATGCGAAGAACTA
This sequence comes from Larix kaempferi, assembly GCA_027924585.1. Taxonomy (NCBI): domain Eukaryota; kingdom Viridiplantae; phylum Streptophyta; class Pinopsida; order Pinales; family Pinaceae; genus Larix; species Larix kaempferi. The sequence goes on along the minus strand of BSBM01000012.1, from coordinate 6,694,994 downwards.
CCTTATCATCTCAGATACTTTATATCAACGTGGGGTAGATTCCATTTTACGACGTTGCTTAACTCGATAAGAAGCCGAAGCAGTATTAAACAATGCCCACAGTGGAGCTTGTGGGGGACATCTTTCCGGGTTGGAAACAGCTCAAAAGATACTGCGTGCCAGATATTTTTGGACCACGATCTTTAAAGATTGTGTGGAAGTGGTGAAACACTGTCAACCGTGTCAGTTTTTCACTAAGAAAATGAGGGCACACCCAGCTCCTCTCCATCCTGTAATTACAGCAGGTCCCTTTACAAAATGGGGGGTTGATTACATGACGTGTAATACAGCTTCGGCTAGAGGACATCATTACATCATTGTTGCCGTTGACTACTTTACTAAGTGGGCAGAGGCAATGCCTACTGTTAAGGCAAATGGAGAAACTGTCGCTTATTTCGTGTTTAATCAGATTATTGCACGGTTTGGCATACCTAAAGAGATAGTGACTGATCATGGCAGTCATTTCCAAAATAGCATGATGACCGAGTTGTATACAATGCTTGGTTTTCGACAAGAACATTCGTCTTCATACTATCCACAAGAGAATGGACAAGTTGAAGCAGTGAACAAAACTTTAAAGGTTAAATTGCAGAGAACGGTTAATGCCAGTCGAAATAACTGGCACATCATGTTGTACCTGGCTCTTTGGGATTACCGAGCCAACGTTAAGACTGCTACCGGTTTCTCTCCCTTCCAACTTGTGCATGGGATAGAAGCAGTTGTACCTATTGAATGCGAGATTCCTTCGCTAAAACTAGCAGTTCAGTTACTACCAGATACTTCAATACTAGAAGAGCGTTTGTTACAATTAGAACATTTGGATGAACAGCGCCGCGACGCGCTCACAACAAATGAGGTCCACAAAAAATGAGTCAAAGGACAGTACGACAAATCCGTCAAACCTAGGGTTTTCATTGAAGGAGACTTGGTCCTACTTTGGGATCAAGACAAAGAACCCTTAGGACCTGGAAAATTTAAATCCAGGTGGCTCGAACCTTTTATAATTTCCAAAGTATTGAATAAAGGTGCCTATGAACTAATAGATTACGAAGGTAATAAGTTGGCCGAGCCTAGAAATAGGCTCTACCTGAAGAAGTACTATGCTTAGGCTGAAGTACTTTTTCTTGTAACATAGCCGTATATTTTTGTAAAGCTAGTTTTTGTTATGCTCGTTAGTTAATCTTATGTGTGTTTTTCGTTTCAAGTACCAGATGTCAACCGAACATTTCTTAGGATTTGCTAATGGCGCCAGTCGCCACACCTGTCAGTCGGCTGCAGCAGCTTGGGTCATTTATTCACCCGCTAGTCAACTTGTCTCTTCGGGGGGGGTTTGTTTGGGTCCTACCACGAATAATGTGGCTGAATACAGTGCAGTTATAGAACTTCTCCAAGATGCTCTCAGTCATGGCATTTCACATTTGGAGGTAAGACTTGACTCACAATTAATTGTATTTCAGTTAACAGGTGTCTATCAGATTAGGGATCCTGGATTGCTACGTCAGTTTCTACGAGTTAGACTATTGGAAAGACAATTTGATTCTATTATATATGAACACATTCCAAGAAGTTTAAACACATTAGCTGATTCATTAGCAAACTATGTGTTAGACTGGAATTTGCATCATACATTTTCATAAACAAACATTGCACACATAAAACACATACACATGTAAATAACCGATACTGTATATAGCCGATACTGTATCAAAAAATATATATGAGTTTTGGGTCACAAGTCTATCAAGTCAAGTCATAAAAGTACAAAAACTGGGCATAGTAGCCTCAAAAATATATACATAGAATGTATCCCTCTCCTATGGAGAAGGAGGGACCTCATCATCATCTACTGCATTGCGATAGCATATGACTAGCCTAGCTATCTTCCGCAGCACCCTAAGCCATGCCGGGGGCACCCCAACAACATCTTCCTGCATATCAATAGGTATCTGATCCATACGGCATGTAGGAATTTAGTGAGTCAATCGACTCATTTTTCTCTCTAGGGTCCCCAACATAGCATCTGCTACAGCAATATCAGTTGGCCTCACAAAGATGGTAGGATGTCCCTTAGGACGAACAGGCCCAAGATCTGCATATGACACTTGATTAGAACTTCAAAATTCATTTATAAAAATAAAATACTTGAAAAAGTTTGAAAAAATTAAATAATTCTCAAAATTTAAACATACCAATATCTCCCTAGGCTCCACCTGGAGGAAGCACCAGTTCTGGATCATGACGGAAATCCAATCCAGCATATGGAAACTGCTCGAAAGCGGGCATTTGCCTCTCCCACCACCCCCAGAAATCATCAGTATGATAACAGTAGTGACTTTCCCCACCACCCTGGCGGAGGAATATGTCACCCCAACGGCCTAGTCTGGGCTCACGGGGGTTAACCTGAGGTAGAGGCATCCCCAAACTGATAGCAGGCATCCTCTCAAAGAACAAAGTACACAAAATACTACCATACCCAAAATTCTTCATTGTGCCGGATTTGCAACCTGTCAATTGAGATTTCATGCCTGCCAGTAAACTAGTACACCAATCATAGACATGACAATGTAAGCATTGTACACTAATATGCATAGCGTGCCTGGAAGCTAAGTGTTGTGAGGCACTACCTGCCACTCGGTTGATCATGCTCACTATCACTTTCAAAGGGAGGCCTTCAATGGTTGAAATCAAGACTTGGCTTCCCGATTTCTCAGCTCCGGCAATACAATATGAATTCACGTACTCTTGCACAGATCTTACACCCACATGAGAAGACCCTTTCAGATTAATTACATCTCCTCTCCGTGAGAGACCAGTAATGAAATATATGTCATCAACTGTAAGCTCCAATGTTTGCCCACGAATGACAAAAGTATTGGTATCCACATCCTAGTACTGAATAAGTCTTCGAAACAGTTTGTTTAAGGCCCTCATGTTTACGGTTCGGTAAAACTTCAATAAACCGCATCTTCAGAGAGAGTGGAGAGTGACCGGATCTTGCATGGCCAACCTATCCATGTCCTCATGTTCCCTCTCCCTCCATTGAAGAACCATCCTGCACAAAAAATGAAAATTCTTTGAGTCTCGGCACTTGTATATAGGTTTTCAAGAGTGAGCGCTACTATGTATACTACACAGTCACGTATGGGCGCTACTCTGCTTGAGCACAGTAGCACTCATCGTGTTTATACGCTACTGCTATTGTTACACAGTAGCGCCCGCGCAGTGAAGGTTGTGAGCATCACGTTGCAAGCAATTTTTTGCTCAAAAAATGAAAACTAAACCATGAAAATGCAAGTAGGGTGAATTCTAACTTACTTGGTGGAAGAAGAGTGACGTTTGGATGCTTGGTTTGATCGCCACGGAGATTTGAAAATTGCAAAAGGTTGCCCCAATCTTTTCCCTACAAAACAATTTGGAATTTGATTTTTAAAAAATGAAATTATATATATGAATTGGAGTTTGATTTTTACCCACCATTGTTTAATTTTCTATAGTTTCAAATTTTTCAAAAATACCTAATTATTCAATTGGAGCACACATATGGTGCATTACTAATCCAAGCTCAATTTTCCTTTAATTCTTGTAGGATCAATCTCCTAAGTTTAAAAACTCTTGATGTTAGACCTTGTCAACTAGTTAACTAGTTCAAATTCATATATCATTCGTGATTTTTTGCCGCATCAACTAATATTTTGTTGAAGACCTAGTTGTGGCAGAGTATGAAGCTATGATCCTCGAAGCTGACCTTTAAGTCATTTTAAGCTCTTGTTTGGACTATTTAAACTTAAACAAGATTTCCGAGCAAGCTTGTCCTCTTCGAGCTCGTTAAAGTAATCGAAGGCTCATCCACTTAGGTATAGAATTACCCCTTTTCTGGGCCTAGGTGGATTAACTATGGAAAAGGTATACTCTAGGTATACTTTTGTATGCGCTAGAAGAGTTCTTCTTCCATTGTTTTATACTTTTTCGGGGGAGGAGACTAATTGCACGAAAAAAGACCTTTTGGAGCCTTTCTTTAGGGTTTTCAGGCTCTCTAAACATGAAAATACCAAGCGAGCATTCACCTACTCGGGCTCGATGTGAAATCCACGAGAGGGTAAGTAGAGGACTGTTTAAGTTTTTCAACTCTATAAACAAGAAAACACCACCGAGCACAGACCAATCCGGGTTCGATATAAAATCCATGGATAGGTGAAAAGAGGATTGTTTAAGTTTTTCAGACTCTATAATCAGGAAAACATTGGCGAGCATTAATCTGCTTGGGATCGATACTAAAATCCACGAGCAGATATATGGAGTTATTGTTTAAGTTTTTCAGACTCCTTAAAATTGAAAACACCGGTGAGCAAAGAACAGATCTCGGCTTGATATTAAAATCCAGAGATCAGTAATATAGATTAATCTTCTATCTCTTATTCGAACTCTATAAATAATGAAGAAGGTCCTGAGTCTTCCTCCCATGGGCTCATTAAACTTTTTACTTGGTTGGATCTATTGAGTTTTCATTCTTTCTTGGACTCATTAAAACAACAAGAAAGTTATTCTTTTATCTAAACAGAATAAGGAATGGGAAAGACGTAACATATCTTCATTGTCAAAGGCAATTCAGTTAGTTCTATCCTTGAACACAGCACCTACTTGAGCCTATCTTGTCGGTTGGGTTTAGTTTTTGACCTCAGGGTGAACCTTTCCTCCCAGTTGTTTACTCCCCCAGTTGGTTATTCTTCCAACCATATGGAGGGTCTGATAATGTCTCTTACATTTCAGGCTTATTATTTACCCCATTATGTCAGAAACTGCCTAAGACACCTTATGTCGTGCTCAATGTTCAAGGATATACCCTGTGTCAGCCATTCTGCAGTTTACCTTGACCTCATGTGTTGGCCTTCCTAGTGTAGTCTTGTTACATATTATTCCATATCAGCTCTTACCAGTTGAGTGTTCCTCGAGTTGGATGATGCCTTAAGGCCTCCCTTCCAACGAACTTCTTCCCATCGACATCAACTCATTTTACTCTGGGAATGAAGTTTAGAGTTTCGGTTAGTACCTTGGATATTGCAGTCACCAGTGGCAATTCTCCTTGCTGTTGAAAGATGAGAATACATCAATGTCTCTTCTTCGACAGGAACCCCAAGTGTTTGACTCCAAGTCCATTTATTCACATTTGGCGGATCGTACTTGGTACCTTGGACCCCATCATCATTATCGGTGGAAGTCCTCGCATTTGTTAACGGTATACATCAATGACCGGTAATCAAACGATACCCCCCATGTTCGACTGTCAACTCATATATTCACATGGTTAGGGTTTGTACCTAGAGTTGTTTTGGATGAAGACCTTGGGATTTTGGATGACAGTACCTCATTTTGTTATCACCCAAGCTGCGCAAGACTAAGCCTCACTTATATTCGGCTCTCCATGAGACATAGATCCAGTTTGTTGTTATGGCTATGATCTCTCAATTTGACATGGATCCATGCTTGTATTCCAAGTGGCCATGATTTATATACATCTCCTTGTTATGTATCGGAGATCATGTTGTACCACACTACACATCTATATGATGTCAAAGATGTAATTGCTCGCTGACCTTGATCTTTGTTACAGGTGTTCTTGTGACTTGTTTTCTGCGGTTCTTTGCTCCTCCTATGGTTTTGGATTATAATGTATTTCGGCCATCGTTTCCCTCTGACCTTACACATTAGGGGGCATCTGTTATAGGTAAAACTTGCACCTCTCCGTCCATGATCACCTTTGAGCTATTGATCACACAAAAGGACAACTTGGATGGAGGAGCATGTTGACCTTAGATGATACTTTGACTTACTCCATTTCCTGACATTACTGGAAAAAACCTTAAAAATATCATTCTGAGATATGAGCGCTACTCTACTTAAATAAACTAACGTCGATACGCTACTCCAGTGTATAAGAGTAGCGCTCAAAGCCTTATGAGCGCTACTCCTTCTTAGCATAGTAGCGCTCAACATTTAAAAATCGATGAGCGCTAGTTGACAAGCACCATAGTAGCGCCCTAAACGCTACTTCACTGAACAATAGTAGCGTACATCTCAAAAGATGATTAAAAAATAATTAATTTCACAAGGAGGATTAGTTGCTGGTAGTTTCCCAACTTCCCCAACTTCCTCCATAACCATATATCGACCTGAACTACTTCTATGATCCTATAAATACAAGGAAGACTAAAGAGAAAGGTTAGATGGATAGATGGAGAAACTTGGAGACATAAAGATCTAAAAGAGAAGCTTGCATTGGAGGAGTTGATGCTAAAGATATCTAAGCCAGAGAAGAGCAAGAGCCTAGAATCAAGCTGCAGGAGCCTGTCACAAATTCAGGTATACTTGTACATCGGTTTGCATTTGACAATAAAGGTTGAAGTGTCTTTCTTGTTCCAACTTAAATGTTTTCTAAAATAACATCTTAATTTGGATCTGTTTTGGTCAATATCAAATGTTTAACATTGCTTTTGTTTCTTTCAAACATTACATATTATCCAAGATACGCTGAGAAAGGTGTTTGTCTTGCATGTTTACTGAACAGAAGGTGGATTTGAGGACTGAGCGAGGGATCAAATAAAAGCTAGGATCGAATGCCGGTTAAAAGGTATGTTCTCAAGGTCTACAACTCATTTCTTTTCATAAATATTTCTGCAATACAATTAATACACTTACTTGTCACCCCATCCAAGTTGATAGATAGCATTAGTTTCCTTGCTATAGGGTAGTTTTGCCTACCAATAGTGTCTCCCCTCCTCTATTTGCTCCTCAATTCCTTGAATCTGAATTTATTTTCCAAACATCTTAAATAGAATCCTCTCCCCAGAATCCCAATACTCCTGTTGGTCTACCCAGCTCACAGTATTTTCCCACCGAAAGTGGAGAATCCTCATCTCGTAAAAATCCACCCAATTCATTTATCACTCCTCAAGCCAAGAAGCTAATTTCCAGTCATCTTATGTCAGGAAGAGGAGGTGGCGGATGACCACCACCACCGCCTAGAACACCACGATGGGTGGAAATTCAAAATGGGCCTCTACAATTTCCTACACCCTTGAATGATATGCCCACCGACTATCTAAAGTTACTACCCAAATATGATGGCAGTAAGGGTACATCCACAGAGGATCATGTGGATCATTTTCAAGATTTCACTAATAACATTTTTAACGATCATGATGATGTGTTCATGATGTTTTTTGCTCAATCACTCGAAGCAGAAGCTCAAAAATGGTTTAGATCACTACCAAACACTTCCATCAGAACTATGGAAAATATGGAAATCACGTTCATAAACAATTGGGGAGTTAAGCGTGAAATCTTTATTATCTAACATAATTTTCTGCTCTAAGAAAGAGCACTTCTCAAAATGTGGTAGATTTCACTGCAACATTCAACAAAGTATATTATAGAATCCCTGAAGATATCTAACTTACAGAAGTCGCGGCCCAAGCCACCTATGCAGGATCCTTTCCCTCTGATTTCACCATCGTGTTGAGGGAAATAAGATCACCCTCCCTTAGTATAATGCAAGATGATGCTATAGATGTTGAAGGAAATATGAGGGAAAGAAGCAATATCGAATTGACTAATGACATTGAGCAGAAAGACAAAGGGAAGGTCAAAGAATAGAGTATCTCCTCAGGAGTTAAAGACTCTCAAGAAGCAAAGATTGATTAAATGACCCGCATTATCAAAAACATGTCAAATAAAGTTACTCGAATGGAATTGGAAAATAACAGTCCTAACATACAATCTCCTGCTCATCCTACCAATCAGTTCCAAAGACCTTATAATCCTCAAGTGACATACCGAGAAAAGATAAATTATGAATGACCGCTAAGACCACCATTCAGAGATAGTGATAATAATTTGATCGAAATACCAGAGGAAGAAATCTATGAGGAAGTTGAAGAACAACTAAATTAGATGGAAGAATATTCCTATATCATGCACCTCACTAGAGACGATTATGAAAACTCACTTTCATCTAGCCAAATGGGTGGATATCATAAAAACCCTCAAGAAAATGATTCATTCCCTAGTGAATATCCATTATTACCAAATACTCTACAGGTGGAGTTGCATAGGAAATATGATCTTAGTCCTAGACCGGAGTCGGTAAAAAACCATAATGATACTCCAACAAAAAACTCTCCTTAGAAACCATCCCAAGATCCCCAAGCATATCCCCTATCAAAAAACAGAGACCTGTCAAAGGACAAGACCACTAAGGTTTCAGTTCTAGGCATCCAAACAACCAGGCATCAGCCCCCATAAGAAAATGGAGCTATATCCCAAAGAGCACAAAGAAGGCCATATACCTTTCAACCTAGAACATGAATTGAGTAAACTAAAAATAGTTGTCCCCATGTCTAAATTAATAAAAAACCCTATGTACCAGAAACAAATCAATAAGATGTCGCATAAAGATGAAATTGTTGACTAGTAGGATACTATAAATCTGAACAACGAATCCCCAACCTTTCAATGTGGCCCTCACATCGATGATAAAGAAGAGCCCACTGCTCCATTTTATGTCACCCTAAACATTCATGATAAACTCCTCTACAACTGTATACTGGACTCTGGAGCATCTCACAATTTGATTCCCAAAGTTATCATGGAACAGTTGGGACTAGAGATTATCAGGATGTATCATGATCTCTACATTTTTTACTCCAGAAAAGTAAAGTGTATAGGTATGATAAAATATTTGGTAGTCACCCTCCCCCAGTTACCATCCAAAAGTGTAATGATGGACGTGGTAGTGGCAGATGTCCCAACCAAATATGGTATGCTTCTATCCAGAATCTGAGCTAAAAAACTGGAAGGTACTATGCAGATGGATATGAAGTACGCTACGGTAACCGTATTTGTTGGAGAGACTAGATGACTATATAGAGAAGCTATGTTTGCTTATGTGATAAGTGACCAAGATAGTCCTATGAATTATCATATATATGAAACCAATGAGGATATGGGTTGTTATATGTTGTCACTAGGTGAGCCCTCTGAAGAAGAAATGGCGCAACCTCAAGTGACTAAGCCTATTGCCGAAGATAGATGGAATCAAGTCTGGAAACTATGATTTGACAAAGCCTCATCCAAAGAGGAATCTGGGGATGGTGCAATACTATCATCACCAGTAGGGGAAGAGATTAGTTTGTATTACAAGATAGAATTTGATGCTACTAACAATGTCGTTGAATATGAGGCCCTCATCCTAGGCCTTCGAGCTGCTAAAGACTTAAGAATCACTAAGCTGGCAGTCTTTGGAGACTCTAAGCTGGTGGTAAATCAGATCAAAGGTGTTTATCAAACAAAACATCCAACTCTTAGAGAATACTGGAATCTTGTCTGGGATCTTGTTTAGAATTTATTTGATGCTTTCAATGTAGCTTTTGTCCCAAGGGAGTGCAACCAACATGTCGATTCATTGGCCTTAACAACTGGCTCTTTCCAACCTCCCAAGAAACCGAAGTTGAAGTATGAAATAGAAATTCGTTATCGCCCCTCTATTCCTGACAATGTAAAAAGTTGACAAGTATTTGAGGACGAACAACAGATCAAACACTTTATGCAGCTCATGGATGAGTTTTCAGTCACTAATATAGACAATGAGGAAGAAGACGAAAGAGAAAATATCCTACAGATACAAAAAGGAACAACCCCCGGATCATCACAACATATTTTTGGTCACAAGATTATTCAACTAAAAAATAACTACATCCCTAAGGGACTAGTTCCTCTAGAACAAATCTTTGACAAAAATGAGATCCTGGTGAAACCAGCAGTGCAACCAACCACCGAAGTTGTACATGAGGTGAATCTCGGTACCTTGAAAGAACCAAAATTGATAAGACTTTCCCAGTCTCTGACAATGGAGCAAAGGAAAAAGTATAAGCACATTTTTTAAGAGTACATAGACGTTTTCGCTTGGAAGTATGAAGATTTGAAAACTTATGATACAACTATCATACAACACAGGATACCACTGAAGCCAGATGCCAAGCCAATAAAGCAAAAGTTGAGGCAAGTGAATCCTATTTTGCTCCCTGTAATTGAAAAGGATTTGAGGAAGTTGCTTGATGAAAAATTCATTATTCCTCTCAGATACTCAGAATGGGTGGCTAACCTAGTACCAATCAGGAAGAAGAATGGATAAATTCGTTTATGTGTTGATTTCAGAAATCTAAATATGTGCTCTTTAAAGGGTAATTACCCTTTTCCCAAAATGGATCACATTCTTCAGAAAGTGGTTGGGTCAACCATAGTGTCTATGATGGATGGGTTTTCAGGATATAACCAGATCGCCATGCACCTAGATGATAGAGAAAATACATCTTTTACAACACCATGGGGAACCTTCATGTATGATAAAATTCCCTTCGGTATTATTAACGTTGGTGCAACATTTCAAAGGGTCATGGATATAGAATTCATAGGTGAAAAGGACAAGTTTATTGTTATATATCTAGATGATATGATAGTATTCTCAAATTCTAATGAAGACCATCTTCAACATCTAAAGCAGACCTTCAGGAAATGTAGAAAATTCGTTTTGTCTCTCAATCCCAAAAAATCTTTGTTTGCAATGACAGAGGGAAATTTTTTGGGACACATTATCTCCAAAGATGGAGTGAAGATAGATCCTGATAGAGTAGCTTCTATCAAATTGATTGATCTCCTAAGGAATAAAAATGAGGTATAGCCTTTTATTGGCAAAATAAATTTTCTACGAAGGACATTCATCCCCAACTTTGTTGAATAATGAAAGAAATCACCGACATGTTAAGGAAAAACATTGAGATCAAACAAAAAATAGTTGCAAGAGATTATTTTAAACAGATAAAGGATGCCTTAGGAGAAGCACTTGTTCTAAGCATTCCTAACTACACAAATTAGTTTCTTATATTCTCATTCACCTCTGAGGTCACCATTGCACTAGCCCTCTTACAAAAAATGGCGAAGGACATGAGAAACCCATTGCCTTTTATAGCCAAGCATTGAGATATGTCGAGCTAAAATACAAAAGGATGGAAAAATAGGCTTATGCACTGGTCAAAGCCCTTAAGTCATTCAGGAACTATGTCTTTCACTCTAAGATCATCACCTACGTTCCTGGGAGCACCATTAAAAATATCTTGTGTCAACTGGGAAGCGAAGGAAGGAGAGGAAAGTGGATCTCCAAAATCCAGGAATATGACATGGAGATCAATCCTACCAAGCTGGTAAAGGGGCAAGGATTAGCCAAACTCCTGGTTGAGTCAAACTATCAATCCCTTGAGATAAACCTACTAGATTGACTCCCCATAATAGAAGAAGAAGGTATTCGACAAAATCTCCCTGTCAATACTTCTGAAAAGTTTGCTTATTCAGAGTGGTACAAGGATATTGTTTACTAACTCCAACATCTGACTTGTCCTCCCGACCTGGATAAATCCAAAATGAGATCTCTTAAACTGAAGGCTGTCAAATATTGCATTTTAAATGGATACCTCTTCTCGAAATACCCCCTCGGAGTCCTACTAAATTGTGTAGTCGAGGAAGAAAATGAAGGAATAATAGTATAATTCCACAAAGGCATGTGTGGAGGACATCATGTGTGGAGAGCCACTTCCTATAAGGTCCTCTGAGGCTAGATATTTTTTGCCTACATTGTTCACTGGCGCTAATAAGATTGTTAGAGCATGCAAAGAATGTCAAATATTTGTTGGAAAATAGAAGCTACGACCATTTCCCCTCAAGCCAATCAAAGTAGAGGCACCCTTTCAATAATGGGGCATTGATTTCATAGGAGAGATAAACCCCCATTCCATCGGCCAACACAAATGGATTCTTATAGCTACTGACTATTTCACGAAATGGGTGGAGACAATTCCAACAAGAAATGCTAGTGATACAGTCATAATAAATTTCCTGGAAGAAAATATTTTAGCAAGATTCAGTTTCACCAGAAAGATCATTATAGACAACGGTCGGGATTTTAAATCCTCCAAAATGATGGGTTTCTGCCAAAACTACAACATTGAACTAACTCATTCAACAACCTGTTACCCCCAGGAAAATGGCTTGGCAGAATCCTCAAATAAAATCTTGGTAACCATCATCAAGAAGATGTTGGATGCAAATAAAAGGTCTTGGGAATCCCAGCTAAAATTTGCACTATGGGAAGATAGAATTAGTGTCAAACGTGCTATAGGCACTTCACCTTTCCAACTTATTTGTCGAAAAGAAGAAGTCCTTCCTATTCAGCTGGGATTACCAGTAATGAATTTGTTACAGCCAAATCATGAGGAACCAAATGATATGGAGAGGAGGATTCATCAACTGATCTAAATTCAGCAGTTTAGGGAGCATCTGGACAAAACAACCCAGACACACCAAGAAATGATTAAGGCAAATTTTGACCAAAGAGCCATAGCTCGGTATTTTCAACATGGAGACCTTGTCCTAAAATGGGATGCTAGAAGGGAAGAGAGATCTAAGCATGATAATTTTGAAAACTTATGGATGGGCCCATTCAAGGTTGTTGCAATCCATGACAACAACACTTACAAACTGGAACAACTCAACGACAAAATCTTTGGAAATCCCGTAAACGGGAGATTTATGAAATGCTTTTTCCAGTATAGATATTTGTTCCTGGTCTACCAATGATCCTCTGTATCATATATGTAATATATGTATTTTCCCTTTTTCAAGAAGTTATTTTGTACTTACAGTTCCATTTTCCTTCTCATGTTTCCTGTTATTTGATTTCCAAACGTTAAGGACAGATATGACTCCATAACCCAATGGACTTAAAGGAACTGGTCTACTATTCTCATCCTCTTCCGCGGAAAAAATCCATCCCCCGCAAAATCCAATGTTAGTACTAATATTCGCGACCCGGTTAGGTGATGACAACACCACAGAACGTGAGCGAAGAGCTCAATTTCTATCCAAGGATCAGAACTATTATGGCGTGGGAGGATGGAAAGAAAGATTAGCACCCTTTAAATAATTGATCGACCGATAAGACAAATCCAATATTTGATCAAAGTCGCAATCATGGTTGATATTTCATTCAGGGTCCCAAAATGCATGATTTTTATTGAGCTCAGGGCACCACTGAATGAAAACCACCAAGGCCGCGCGTCGGCTTCAGAATCATTCAGGTCCCCAAAAGCGGTCTTCCTGAACCGCTTTTCTCTAGCCCTGAAACCACTAAGAATCCGCACCGTATTTCTACAATTGTGAGCCTCCATCTAGCGATCTGTCAAAAAGAGGGGCTCATCCCATAAAATTGTGCTAGCCTTTCACAAATATTGAAAAGGTGAAGAGAAAGATCGAAGTCTACCCTGTTTTCAGGATACATAATCCGCTCAGAGTTTAACGCACCGGATGCACCCCCAAATGAAAACCACCATATCCATATGGCATCCCCACGCTCATTCAAGGCCCAAAAAGCGGTCTTCCCGAACCGCTTATCCCGAGCCCTGAAACCTCTTATGGTTTTTGTTTCTCTGATTTTCCCTCAGCTTATCCACCTCAACATTTCCATTAAGCCACCCTTAATGATCATTACCATAGTCGTTTAGGAGACAAATGTTCCCCTACATTTAAGAGCCAACCACCTCTCAGGAGAGGAACCAATACTCGAGTGCCACGTACACTTCGCATTAAATCCTGCCAAATTCGAATTTATCCCTATAAATATTCTTTCAAAGAGCTTACCGAGAACCTAGCCTCCATCACTTTGAGCTCCTCTTCTAGCAGTCTCCTCACCAACCTTTTTGTATCCCAAAGCCGAGCATTTACCACCATTCTCTACAAAATACTAGCTTCGCCATGGTGTCTGTTTCTGCCCCCGAAACTTCTCCCTCTGCATCAACAGTTCTCAATCAGGATGACCACTTTGGAGACAAACATTTCAACATTCATCACCCACTGTCCTCCTTCCCAAACCTTCATCAATTATCCAGGGAAGTCGAGGAGCAGGAAAAGAATGAGAACAACCTATTCAACTTATGGATCTTAGGATTGGCCAAGATGGTTTTACCACAAGTTAGGCCATTCCTAGAGTTGGCATAGTGCTGCACCGATAGGTATGCCCTAGAGAGAAAAGTAGTCATCTTCAGATTGGGATCCATCATCTGCCTGATCACCAAAGAGATTGTCATGGAATTAACTGACATAGAAGAAAGCACCACCAATCTACAGTTTGATGAGGAGGTCCTGGTGGGAAAATTCAGAGTTATCATATGAAAGCAAAGACACTTTCATTCGCATGATAATTCCACCAGAAGTAAATTTACCCAACACTCAGTTGATGTTCAGCCTTGAAGTGTTCGCAGAGTCAGCCATACCAGTTCTTTGTATGATCTTCCAAGTCCTTAGGTATGACCATGACCTAGTAATCAATGACTTAGCCTTAGCTTTCCTATTCCTCGTGAATTTATCTCATCAAGAGTCTCCTTTAAAGTTATATTTTCCATCTTTTATCGCCCAATCTATGCACCTGCAATTTAAAAGTTTCTCATCTAGGAAAATGTTCAGATATAATTCTCTTCTCTTGTATATGAGTATCTACCACAATAATAATTTATTCAGCTGAGATGACCTTGAAAATTTAGTCCTCCCAATCCCTTCACATCAAGGTTTCTCTATGTTTGTAGATACTGTCATGGCCAAGGTTTATGCACTATTGTTTGATTGTCCTCCCTACAGAGTCTTTCCAGAGTGCAAAAAATTGATTCAATTAAACCCGAATAATGATGTTGGAGATTGGTTTTGTTTTGAGACCCACATTGAAATACATGTATATGGAGCAGAGCTATCTCCATATAAGCTTCCAGTGTTCCTGACCCTCGAGATTTTCGCTTTGGAGTACATCCATCAGAGATTCAACTGCGACGATGTGCATTTCATGAAAGGAAATAGTGAGATGACTTTCAAAGTACCGAATGAAGTTGGACTATTCAAAGTTAGGAGCATAGCCGCTCAAAAGGTATTTGAAGAACTATTAGTGGCCTGCAACTTCCTTGAAATCTTTGTGTGCAAATATGACCCCAAAGGGATCATCTCCCAGAAAAGACAAGTTGCTAGGGCAGTAGCCTACCTCCATGAATCACATCCACTATTGGACAATGTGGCCAACTTAGACAGTTTGGAGCAGAGCAAAGCAGTATTAGATCCTAGCAAGGCCACTGGGGCACTGTTCATCCCCAAGACCCATAAAATGGATACAGTGGGAAAGGGGAGCACACTGAAGCCGACCTCTGATGTCGAAAAAGAGAGATTGGGTAGTGTTGGATCAAAAGTTGGAAATACATCCATCACGACAACAAAAGTGGCACCAACGCCTACCTCTTTGGAACCTGTCATCCTGGAGAATTTCCCATCCACGGCGTGACATCAGAATCAAGATACATAGTCCTTAGAAGGCGCTTTGGTCACCACCTCACTAGTTAAATCAGGTTTGTTTGGGTTATATTCCAAATCAAAGACAAGAACATTGATCTCCATAATACTTTGTTCCCAAAGAAGGAACCCGAAACGGGTCAGCAATCCAAAATGCTATCTGCACTAGATTTAGACAAGAAACCCTGAAGATGGAAATTCTGGAGCCATTAGTGCCTGGGGTAAGAAAGTTCCCTCAAATTTAAAAACCATATTGGAGAAAAATCACCATGGCTTGGGATGGACAACAACAGACAGCTGACTACGAGAAATTAACTCAATTCTCATAACTATGCTATATAAATGATAATGCTAAGATAATGGAGAATGTAACCAACCTCGATCCAAACGTTTGATGTAGATCCCCGTTGGAGCTTTTCAATCCGTGCACTTGAATCTGCAAATTAGTCTTGCCAGCCAATATACAACAAGTACATATAATATATAAACGACATTAACATCATCAATAACAATGGCCCATGATATAACAAGTAAATGCAACCCAATGTAAGATAAACAACATTTACAACATTAATGGACGAGAATATGAGTATTTCTATTAATAAACAAGAAGAAGTACAATGTGATATGACCTCTTACCAGCAACTAATCTAAACCAAGATCTGGATCAATCCACTTGTGCCTCCACCACTTCAATCCTCCATGAATGGAAAAATCAAACTATGGTAGGAGTTTGGAAGGTGAACATAAGGGGTTCACAACTACAAGGATCAATGAGTGTAGACTCAAGATAGGGAAAAAATACACTAGAGTTCTCTTGCTCTTCTTTCTCCCCCCATCCATAAGCCATATGTGCTCAATATATAGTCCTCCCAAAGGTAAGTGAAAGGACACATCGAGGCATTTCTTGGGCAGATGGAGAGTCAAAGGTCACCCAATGACAGCTTTTTGGGAGTAAAAATTAATTAACTAGTGATTTTTACCATTTTACATGCTACCCACGAGCTATAGTGATGCAACTCGCGGGTATGCTTTCTATAATGATACAGCAAGCGAGTAAGAAGAAAAATGAGGAAATAATATGTATGAAGGATATAAAGTGGATCTGAGTAAGTGAAATGGATCCTACAGGCCAAAGAATGCTAATGCTCACAAGGTAGAAAAATACGCTGTAACAGATGCCCCCTAATGTCTGAGGTCAGAGACTGATGCTACGACGGCTGAAATACATTATAAAACTCAGAAGTGGAGTGATAAAAACACAAGTGGAAAGAGCAGCTCACTCATCATAGTACAATAGTATCTCTGAATAAATGTCAGTATAGTACAACAATCTGATACAATGGCCATGAATAGGCAGTACATAATGGATATATGTCATAAGTGATCATAGCCATGATCCATCTACAGTAAGATATGGTCTCCTGCTGAAAAGGAAACAACTGGTGCAAACTAGAGGTGCAAAATGCTAATATCTGAGCGGTGATATCTCAGATGTAAAGTCATAGTCATAAGTAGCATACTGAATGCCACTGTCTCCTGGGGTCTTCTACACAAGTCTTCGATGGTGCAAGTCCCATCAAGTGAATAAAGGAGTTGAGGTCGAACCTGATGTGACATCGTCTAATTATCGATAAATGATGTATACCGTTAACAGATTGGAGATGACCCACCAATAATGAAAATGGGCATCAAGGCACAGAGCACAATCATCGGAGTGTGAATAAATGAGTTGAAGTCGAACACTAGGATGAATCCATCGATCAGGGGACATTGATGTATTCCCAAAACTGTCGATGGTGAGAGAACCTGCCACTAATGAATACAAACCTCAAGGTACTCAACCGAACTCTAAGTCTCAAGTCCCAGAATAAATGGGTTGAAGTCAACAAAATGAGACTCACTGGAAGGAGGGCATTAATGCATCCCCCATCAACCAGCACGAGGTACCAGCTATGCTAAAATATTTGGAAGATCTTGGTGAAACAAACTGACTCAATAAGGATGGCCGACATGCAATAGTCAAGAGATCTAAGGAGTGGCCGACACTGGTTTTAGGATTTCCTTTGAACAAGAGCATGAGAAGATGGATAGACTAAGGCAACATAGACTCGACATAAACTGTGTAATGCAGGAGGCATTACAAAGGGATCCATAATGATTGGAAGCTTAACCAATCGGTGGAGTAAATTGAGAAACAAGTACAGCTCCTAAGGTCCAACTATAGTCCCGACTCATAATGTACGGATTGGAATGAATGCTCTGTTCAAAGGCGACACAACAGCTGCCAACAAGAAATAATAACCATAATCCCATCTGGATTTTTGGAATATTTGATTTTTTTGGTCTTTTTCATATTTGGTGAAAGCTTGAAAAATAATAAATTGCTTATAGTACAACAAGTGAGGGAACGAGTGTCAAATAGCGAGCAGACTAGTTCCAAGCATTGGAACATACCTATGATCAATGCAAGGAAGTGCATGCATGATGTGGACCCTCAGGGGGTGTGTTCCCTCAAGGTCAAAAGGTCATCAAATTGTGAAGGGAAAATATAAGCTCTGCAAGGCTCGACAGGGAAAAGTGCTCAGGGACCAGGCTAACAACTGAGTAAGCGGGAGCCGGCACAAGGTGGAAAATTACGTTGTAACAACATTGGGAAAGAGGAGCACACTGAAGCCGATCTCTGATGTCGAAAAAGAGAGATTGGGGAGTGTTGGATCAAAAGTGAAAAGATCAAAAGTTGGAAATACATCCAGCGCGACAACAAAAGTGGCACCAACGCCTACCTCTTTGGAACCTGTCATCCTGGAGAATTTCCCATCCATGGCGTGGCATCAGAAGCAAGATACACAGTCCTCAGAAGGTGCTTTGGTCACCACCTCACTAGTTAAAGCAGGTTTGTTTGGGTTATATTCCAAATCAAAGACAAGAACATTGATCTCCATAATACTTTGTTCCCAAAGAAGGAACTCGAAACGGGTCACCAATCCAAAATGCTATATGCACTGGATTTAGACAAGAAACCCTGAAGATGGAAATTCTGGAGCCATTAGTGCCTGGGGGGAAGAAAGTTCCCTCAAATTTAAAAACCACCCAGGTGACTATAAATATAGATGCATTCCCTTCCAAATACATCATGGAACTTCATGGACAGACTAGTGAAGGAGTGTACAGGGATGTAATGAAATACACCATGAGCACCAATAAGTTGTAGACTGTTGTCCAAAGGTGTGTTGGAGAAAACTCCCTATGGCTTGGGAATACCACAACAAATAGATGACTACTAGAAATCAACTCAATTGTCAAAACAATGCTATTATAAGTGACAATGTTAAGATAATGGAGAAATGTAACCAACCTCGATCCAAATGTTTGATGTAGATCCCCGTTGGAGCTTTCAATCCATGCACTTGAAATCTGCAAATTAGTCTTAACAGCCAATATCCAACAAGTACATATAATATACAAATGACATTAACATTATCAATAACAATGGTCCATAATATCACAAGCAAACGTAACCCAATGTATAATAAACAACATTTACAACATGATGGACGAGAATATAAGTATTTCTATTAATAAACAAGAAGAAGTACAAGGTGATACGACCTCTTGCCGGCAACCAATCTGAACCAAGATCTGGATCAATCTACTTATGCCTCCACCACTTCAATCCTCCATGAATGGCAAACTCAAACTAGATAGGAGTTTGGAAGGTGAACATAAAGGGTTCACCACTACAAGGATCAATGAGTGTAGACTCAAGATAGGGAAAAAATCCACTAGAGTTCTCTTGCTATTCTCTTCTTTCTCCCGTCCATAAGCCATATGTGCTCAATATATAGTCCTCTCAAAGGTAGGTGAAAGGACACATCGAAGCGTTACTCGGGCAGATGGAGAGCCAAAGGTCACCCAATGACCGCTTTCTAGGAGTAAAAAGTAATAAATAGTGATTTTTACCATTTTACTTGATACCCGCGGGCTATAGTGATTCAACTCGCGGGTACGCATGCTATAAGGATGCAACAAGGGGGTAGGAATAAAAATAGGGAAAAATAGTGTATGAAGGATATAAGTGGATCTAAGTCACTGAAATGGATCCTATAGGCCAAATAATGTTGATGCTCACAGGGTGGAAGATTACGATGTAACAAAAGGCTAAAGAATCAACTGAAGAACTAAAAGTCATCCAATAAAGCGAAGCAGTTAAAGATCACTGACCTCAAACATCAGATTGTAAAGATGGTGCAGACGCCCAATGACTTGGCTCCAGTCTAAGCCATGCTGAAAGAAAAAGACAAAGAGATTTCGGGACTAAAAGATAAGCTCACCATCCCCACTTGTGAGCATTCACAAACCGCCGAAGTATCGGCGATACAATCTGAGCTGAAAAGAGCCTTGGCTGATATCCAAGCACTAAAATAAAATATTTCAGCCCTAGAGAATGAGGTGGACGAGATAAAAAATAAAATTCAGTATATCCTTCATCAAAAGGTAGCTGCATTGCAAGTTTCTTCTTCCACAGATCCTACTGACAAGCTCCCTCATGCAATTGTGGAAATGAGTCTCAAGGACACCCAATTGAACCAGGTGCAGGATCAACTAAAAGCTAAGTCCGATGAACTTATCAGTATAAATGAAAAGGTATCCAAAAGGGACCGAGCCATCTCAGAACTACAGCAGTCCAGAGATGATTTTCGGAAGGATGTCCAGGACTTGTCCCAAACACTAACAGGTAAGCCCTTTCTTAAAAGTGCTAAGTTCACAATCTGGGAATAGGTGACATCCCTGATAACCAAGCACTGGAACCACTTCATAGTCTCTCAAGAAGAAAGTGAAATATTTGAAGCTTCCACTCAAGATGCTCGTTCAGTCTTGAACAACGTAAGTAAAAAGACAAATTTGGCTAAAGATGCAATTGACTTTCTAAATGAGAAAACCTTCGATGAACTCCAAGCATATGCCATCCGAGATAGAACAAAAATAATCATGGACACCAATAAAATGATTACAAAAGGGATGGTTTCTCAAAATGTTGCAGACATGGTGGCACATGTGAAGCAAGACATTGATTCGTTCAAGGAATTATTCAAAGATGTTTTTCCCCTCGGCCTCCCATCCTTCTAGGATGGACATGGATATTTGTACCAAAAAGAGCATTATAACACCATGATACTGGACGCAAGGAACTCGGCAGTTCATCTGGAATACATTCACCGGGAGCTGAGTGGTTGATTGTTCATGGACAAACTGCACACTAATTTTGAGATGCTCAACCACCTTCGAACTATTTTCAGAGGTCTACCGAAACCCACTTTTGAGCATTATTCTGAGCTAGATATGTCCCTTAGAGAACTAAGGGTTTTTCAATATCCTATGGGTAAATATTGGAAAGGTATCATAAGAATTATGCAGATACAACAAATAGAGAATACTTCATGCCCATAGTCAGTAGCTGGAGCATCCTCATCGCAACAGAACATTCCTCCACCTCAGCAAGGAGGACCCCAGTCTTCTATGTCGGCTAGTCATCAACAAGCTTAACAGATATAATTTTTGTTGTAACCATTTCTATTTGTAATAACCAAAATCCATTGGGTTGTAACAAACTTACTGTAAATTTTGTAAATCCCATAGAGGCTATATATAGAGAAAAAAGCAATTAAGACAAGGTCGACTTTTTTTTGTAAGAAGTGTAACTTCAGATGATTTAATTCTGGTAAAAATATATAAGAAAGAAACTTCAAGCTCTACCTGGGGTTTTATGTGGATTCAAAGATCTAAAATGTTCAATTCGTACTCTCTTCTCCTATGATATCATCCCTCTTTCATATGATTCCTATGATTTGAAAAGTTAGTATTGATTCAAATATAAGTGTTCTTAGATTCCCATCTTGTTTCCAGATGAATTATATTTGTGAAGTATTCATGATATAAAATCTGGTTATATTATCCTCATAACGATTGAATCATGCTTCGTGGTCATCTTGTATAAACTACTGAATTCCTTTTTGGCTCAGTACGTTTTCTTTTCAGTACACATGAGATAAAGAGTTACTTTAAGTGAGTACCTTCTCTCATGGCATTTCATCAACACAAATTCATTCAAGTTTTTACTGGTATATCAGAAGTTTTTCCCACAGTATACTAGGACTGATTGTCTTCATTATGTTCAAAAAGCAATAAATATGATTTTTTATTAAAAAGATAAAGAGTGAAACTTATTGATTCCTAGGCACAGTTCTAAAAACAGGCTTAGAATGCATTTGGGACTAACACCAATCATAATGAATAATTACTATTTATCATAACATTATATATAATTATTAGCGCATGACAATATATATAATATCCATATATTAATATTACATATGTACAACCAACATCATCACACAAACACTACTAATACTACACTTATGTAAACACTCAACATATACACAATCATACATTACGTTGCTAAGTATTTAAAAGTAGCACACTACTTATACCATCAACCAAAGTACATTCATAGTCACCTCAAGAAACCAAACATCCTACCACCAAAATATTCTAGCATTCTAGGATAAAATAATTACTAGCTATACAACACACCATCATACACTCATACCATACACCATACTTACTGTTACCATGTATTATTTCTATACATACGCTCATTTGTCTACATGCATATTATATTTCTTCAATCAATAATATATCATATTATTATTAATCATTACATATCATATTAGTCATATAACCCATATATCTTATATTTTATACACTCATATAATTATTATGTATACCATAATATCCATACAATTATAGCGGTATGATTACTTAATCCAATGCTATCATTTTAGGTACTCATTATAACATATATACTAACATAATACTTTTGATCATACTATACTTCATAATACTTCCAAAAACTTCCAAATACTTTCAAACACTTCTAAACACTTTTGAATACTCTCAAATACTCCCAAACACTTCCAAGCACTTCCAAATATTTCTACACTTACTTCATTACATACGTTCACATCTATACATATATATGCTTTTAATTACTATATGTATCACACATATTATATATATATATATATATATATATATATATATATATTATGCTATATTCAATATCTTATACCCCTCATCTATCTTACACCACATATTATGGTATACATATTTAAATTTATGTCATATATATATATATATATATAACATTATCATGCACTACTATACTACTTCCTTACACACATAAAATAAATAACTAAAATTAAGAGAATATGAACCATTAAGGACAAGTGGCTCATTTCCTCCAAAAATAGGCAAGGAGTTACATCCCCATAAATGAAATAAATAAAATAGAAGAGAAAATGAACCATTAAAGACAAGTGGCTCATTTCCTCCAAAAATAGGCAAGGAGTTACTCATCAATGTTGCCACCACCATCCAAGTGGCATAAATAAGCCTATAAAAACATACCATCAATAGAAAATCCAAAATCCATATAGGGTATAAATGCCACTTAATAAATCATATTAATATTTAATAATATTAAAACTATATCATTTAATAACTTATCATTAAATTAATACTGATAATGGTACATAGTACATACTATTATAATGACAATTATTTACTTATCAATTAATAATCATAATGTACTAGTAAATAAATCATACCACATGAAGCATTTCAATTTTAACAATTCAATGAGCAGTAAAAGAGGCAATGCACGATGAACAAGCATTGACCAATCAAGTCACTGAACAGGAAAAGAGGAAATGCACAAGCATCAACCAATCAAATCACTGAACAGTAAAAGAGGCAATGCACAAGCATCGACCAATAAAATCACTGAACAATAAAGAAGGCAATGCAAGGTGAACATGCATCAACCAATCATTCTACTTGATTATTAGATACACACCACATAGTACTTACCAATCAATCTATTGAACATTAAATATGCAATATTAAATAATTCTAAAGCATATAAAAAACTGATCTCTAAAGTGAGGCTTCTTATTCTTCCATTAACATAAGGGAGGTTAAATTTCTTTCACAAAGAACATTTATAAATTCCCAATGCACATAAACATAAAATTATGAGTCCGTAACAGGCGCAACAACCGCAGTGTTGGAACCATAGCTTTGATACTACATGAAATGTCCCTCGGGGCTATCAACGGGTATTAGGGACATATCATTAGCTCTATGAGGCTAATTACTTGATTTTTAGTGCAACAGATAAACCTAAAAAATTTAATTTCTATTTTTTCAAAATTAATTGCGACACATAATCCAATAATTAACAATAATTATAAATTCATTAACACATCCAATATCTGGTATAATGGATGGGAAAGATTCTTAACATCATATAACATTATCAAAACTTCAATACAATCCATATCAAAGATGATAACCACTTCTAAATGCTAATTATTCTTAATCACAGTTAACTAGTAATTAAGGTGTTAATTATGACACTTAATGACATAGTGTGCAACTGAGGACACTTATCACAAATCCAATTGTTAACAAATAACCATCAATTATCAATACCAATGGCTTAATCACATCTAATTACGTGTAAATAAGGCCTAATTACCAAAATTACAATAATTAATCATGGCAATTACAAATGAGAGTCCACAAGACTAGTTAACTAGTTTTCCAATAAAAGCAGCTAGTCTTGCACAAAATTAACTTGTAACCATTCCATTAAACCCAAAATAAATCCTACATCCATTAAAAACATAATTAAGTATGCACCTACATCCAATTCAAGGTTATTTGCATATCATTCCAATTTCACATAAGGTGATATTTTCCATCAATTCCAATGAAACTAGTTAAGATTCACCACAAGGAATTGAGTCTAAGTAACTGAAACAAAATGAAATGCATCCATAAGTAAAGGATTACACCTGATAATTATACACCTACAACACAATAACATTTTATAAACAGAGCACATGGTTTTAGCATTTTGTTTTTATGAAAACAAATATTTCAATCCACAACTAGTTATCAATTTTCACCCCAATGTATCTAGTTTACAATTTAACTTTCCGAATGCCAAATAAAGAGAAATATATGAATACTGTATCTCATGGATATAATATCAGGGTTCACCTACAATCATATGTCTATATCTTTCCTCCCATATATATTCCATTAAATAATTCACAAAACTAGCTAATTCTACTCATCCGAATTGACTAGTAATTCTAAGAATCGCCAGAATAATTAAATCCACAGCTCATAGAATCATTCAAATGCCATTCCAAATACAAATAAAATTTGTTATGAATCATAACAGAGGTATATCGCATTCAAACATTTCTTGAAACACTTCATATGCAAAGTCACAAATCTACTCAAACAATTCCATTGAAGGAGCTATAAATTGGAAATTGATCTAGAATTTCGGTAGACATTTCCCAAAAAATATCAAGAATATTTACCCTCGCATTCTCACACAAATTTCAATTTTATTTATCATACATAATGATAAAAAGAACAATCATGAATTCTTACAAACATTTCATGTGCTAAGTCTCCAAACTACGCAAAACAATCCAATCGAAGAACTGGTTTTCGAATAAAAGGTAGACGCATCAAAAAGAAGTGCTTTAAACCATTCTGATACTATTGTACCATAAAAATAAACATTATATAATGAACAAGTTAAAAATAATCATTTCTATAGCATAGGTTCCAAAGAATCATTTCCTCAAACAATTTGTGCCCAAAATCCCAATAACTAGTTTCCAATTCCTTCACAAAATTTACTTGCATTGTTGAATATGGTGATCATTGATGTCAAAGGAGTTCAGTAACGACAAAGGAATAACCAAGGACATGATGGCAAGGAAAACTCAGTGAAAGACAAAAGAATAACAAAGAGAGTGATGACATGGCCTATATGATGATGTGGCAGATATGATGACATGGCATGGCATGTATGATGATGTGGCATGAAGTTGAAAATACATCTGATGGTGTTCTGGTACTATCAATAAGTCATTTTTGCATTATGACAACATTCTGACAAATATGGCAATTTGGTGAAAATCAGGAAATTGACTAAGTATGAAAAAATTAGTCAAAACTTTCTTAGGAAAATGCCCGCCATAATTTATGGTTTGACTACAATTCCCGCACCATGATACCAGACTATAGCTTGTTGAAGTGGCTATCTAGTCATGGTCTCAGTTTTCCTTAATCATTTCCGAGGAGAAAATTATAGGTATGCCAAAACAGGGTTTTGCACCAGAGAAAGTAAAATTACCTAAGTGGTCTCAGGAAAATGCCCATCATAAATGATAGCTTAAAATAAATGCCTGCAGCATATGGTCAAGTTGTAGTCTGTTGATTTTTATACCTGAGCATGGTATCATTTTTCCTTAAGCATGTCTGAAGAAAAATTTATGGATCTTCCAAAATAGGGTTTCAGGATAAACTTTGGAGAAATTCCTGAAAATGACTAAGTGTTGGAAAACTGGCTCAGGTGGCCTTGGGAAAATGCCCGTCGTACCTCATGGGAGAATGATAAAAATTATATAGAACTATCATGCTCTAGCTTGTCAAAGAGGATATCTTTCCATGGTCTTAATTTGCATAGAAGGTGTTTGGTGACAAAGTTAACAGCCTGCCAAAACAGGGTTTCAGATTGCTTTTACACCAAAGTAGCAAATCTTCCTAAGTGGCCTTAGGGAAATGCCTGCCATAGCTTGTGGGTTGAAGAAAATGCCTACACCATATGGTCATCTTGTAGGTTGGTGTTTTTTATACCTAACCATGTCCTCATCTTGACTTGAATGTTCTTGAGGGAGAAGTTATGGATCTGCCAAAACAGTGTTTTAGGCAGATTGAACCAGCCTCAGAAAAAGTGTCTATGAGTATAGTATTATTGGTAAAAATTGTCTGAGTGACCTCAGTAAAATGCCTTCCATCTCTTGTGGTTGATGTGTTAAATCAGTTTGAGAGCATGGATCTCTAGAATGTTATTTGGTGCATCCAACCACGGTCTTGGATTGTCCAAAGAGTCTCTAAGGAGGAAGATATGGATCTGCCAAAAGTGCCTCTCAACTTGATTTGCACTGCTCCAGTAAAATGCACGCCTAGGTCAGCAGAAGTTGAATATGAAAGTGAAATAAGTTTTGTTTTGCTCAGTAAGTCGTACATTACATCCTCTGGTATCATTGTTTCATGATTTTGGTGAAATGAAAAATCCACCTTAGAGTTTGGACAAATTGTCTAAGTATAAAATCTCCTTGCAAATCTGCCTAAGTGGCCTCTGTAAAATGACCGCCACTTCCTGTATATGATGGATAAAATTATTCTAAAGGTACAGGACTTATATTGTTTGGTAGTGCGTCTAACCATATGAGTGGTTTGTCCAGAAAGTCTCTGATGGTAAATTTATTAGGCTAAAAAAGTTCCTTTTGACTTGATTAGCACTGCTCTAATACTGGTAGTTGCCCCAGGAAAATGCACATCAGATCTTAGGTGTTAATGATAAAATTAATCTGAGACTATCAGGCTGTATCCTGTTGATATGTGCATCTATCCATGATGTCATTTTCTTCTCTGGAGGTCACACGTGCGAGAAATGAATCTGCCAAGTTAGTGAAAATTTAAGTTTTCCTTACATAAGAAAAACCCCTGCAAAATAAAACTGTTTATTATTAAAACAAGATTAAAATGATGAACTTTTAATTAATAAACAGAATTATAATTTTAAACGGAATTATAATCAATTAAAAAGGTCATGACTAATAAAGTAAAGTTGAGATTCTTGAAGCGTTATTTAAACAGAATTAAATTCTGAAAAGCTACATGATTATTTATAAAGGCAGTAAGCTACATGAATAAGTTATAAACAGAAATATATTAAAAAGAGTTTATTATTTCTATAGAAGCATGAAACAGAGTTAGGATGAGACTATATAAGTTAGAATAGAGGAGTGATTTTTAGTTAAGTAATGCGTTGGATGAGCAGGCATTAACTAATAAAAGGAGATATAACAAACATAATATTATTATCTTAAAAACAACATTAAAATAAATTAAAAACAAAGTTAATTCAGTGAAAGGATGTGATTGTATAATAAATGAAGGAATGTGTTTTATGAAGAGACACTTTTGTTGAAGGGACACATTTGAAGAGAAGGCACATTTCCATATTGAAAGGGAGCGACTGGTGAAAAAGTATGATGTTGTAAATGTTGAAATATTGTAACTTCTAAGAATATTATATTTGTACCTTATTATTTCGGAGATGTTTCATTCCTCCAAAGAGACCCTATTGTATATCTGGAGATGTTTATTCCTCTGAGAGAGTGTGGTAACTAGGGTTATTAGATCTCCCATGTGAGATCGGCCCTGAGTTAGTTGTTTAGGGGTTATTAGACTCTCTTAGGAGAGGTCGGCCCCATTAGGGTAAAAAGTCACTTAGAACATGAGTATAAATAGAGGAGGTGTGTTCCTCATTTATCTCATTCATTCACTCACTTGTGATTGGCATATAGGAGAGAGAGAGGTCTGCATAGGAGGAGAAGAAGCTCTTGTTTGGGTACTACATCTTGTATTGGTTGATTATCTATATTGAGGAAAGCTTTGTTGGGTTTTCTACCCCATGAGGGTTTCCCAGGGTAAATCTTTGTCTATCTTGTGATTTTGTTTCTTTCAGTGATCTTGCTTGTTAAATTAGGCTAAACTTAACATGGTATTAGAGCTAGCCTGAATAGGACATCTTTCATAAGGTGAAAATACCTCTCTCTCCTCCGGTGAAAATTAGGGTTTCTGGAAAAGTTGGAATTTTTGAATTCTGATTGCATGGCTGGATAGCCCTCCTCAAAATCGAAGTTTTGAGCCCTAGATTGAACTTTTTGAGTGGGTAGAACCATGGGCTTTGTCAAACCCTAGTTTGAATTCTGGACCAGAAAACTAGAAAACCAGAAAACCAGTAAACCAGAAAAGTGTGCACCTGTGTACTAGAAAACCAGAAAAGGTGCGAACCAGAAAACCAGAAATTCTGTTGTAGATCCGAAAGTTGTTGATCAGATTTGAAGGGTGAAAAGTTGAAGATCCAAGAAGCAAAGTTCACCAGTTATCTCAATTCAATCAAGCACATCTCCTGGTAAGTGTTATTCTATCTTTTGATAAACTTCAATTTCTGTGTCCCCCTGGATAAGATGGCCCCAAGCACTAATCTTGAAGACAAGCTAGATGGTATAGAGAATTTTCGAGCATGAAAATATAGGATTGGTCTCATTCTTGAAGAGAATGATCTTGTCCAATATATCAAAGATGAGATTGCAGAACCTGAAGAAGATGAAGCCAAAGAGAAGTATAAGAAGGACTTGATTAGGGAAAAGAGAATCATTACTGATTCTATCAAAGGCCACTTGATTCCCTAAGTGGCATCCAAGAAGACTCCAAAGCAAATGTATGATTCCCTAGGCAGAATGTATGAAGGAATGAACATCAACAGGAAGATGAATTTGAGAACTCAATTGAAGAGTACCAAAATGAATAAAGGAGAATCTATTCAAGATTACTTCACAAGGGTCTCCAAGTTCAAAGAACAACTAGACGCCATTGGAGACATCCTTGATAAAGATGAACTAGTCATGACTGCACTCAATGGTATCTCTAGACCTTGGGAATCATTCATCCAAACTATGTGTGAAAGAAAGGAAAGTATGAATTTTGATGTTGTATGGGAGGATTGCATTCAAGAAGAGGCTAGGGTAGCCAATAAAGAAGCCATGCTCAAGGAAGATGACCAAGCTTTGACCACTCACACTAGAAGAAGAAGGAGTCACTTCAACTCCAAGAAGAATGGCCACAAGGAGTCTCATCCTCCTCATAGATTTAAAAGGAGAGGAGGAGTACGTTCAGAAAGAGACCTCTCCACAGTTCAATGTTATAATTGTCTTAAACTAGGACACTTTGCTAGAAATTGTACTTGACAAAAGAAGAAGAAGAAGAATATTCACAAAAGACATCTTGCAGAAGATGACAGTGAAGAAGAAGAGGAGGAAAAGCCTCTAAAGAAAAGAGCTAAAGTAGAAGAAGAAGATGCAGAAGAGTATGTTCTATTCTCTGCTTTCTCTGGGTCAGTGACACCTAGAGAAGATACATGGCTCATTTATAGTGGTGCTTCAAAGCATATGACAGGACAAAAGAAGACTCTTTCAAAACTTGAAGAAAATACATCTCCACAAAAGGTATCCTAGGATATGACTATCAATATCCCATCAAGGGAATTGGTTAAGCAAACTACAAGCTTGATTCTGGAACTCCATTGAAGATGAAGAAAATCTTATATGTACCATGTTTGAAGAAGAACTTACTTTCTATCTCAGCTTTAGATAAGAAAGGTTATAGGGTTGCATTCATAAATGGACAAGTACTCATGTGGCCCAAAGAAAAATAAATTGAGGATTCAATTGTTATTGGTGAAGAGGAAGGAGGTCTATACAAACTCAAGGGCCATCCAAAAGCTTCCCTTGTTCATTAAGCCACTAGCCCAAGTGAGCTATGGCATAGAAGGCTTGCTCACATTAACTACAACGCACTAAATCATGTGAGCAAGGTAGTCATAGGATTACCAGACTTAAAGATTGATCATGATGGCACATGCAAAGGATATGCAAAAGGGAAGAATATTAAGATGTACATTGGAGTTGATTCATTCAGATGTATGTGGACCAATTCCATCCACATCTTTGAGTGGATATGAATATTACCTTACATTCATTGATCACTACTCAAGAAAGACTTGGATATATTTCCTAAAGGGAAAGGATGAAGTATTTGGAAAATTCAAAGAATTCAAAGGCTTGATATAAAATCATTCAGAAAAGAAGATCAAGATACTCAAGATAGATAATGGTGGAGAATATACTTCAAAGGATTTTGAAGTATTTTGTAAAGAAGTTGGAATCAAGAGGGATCTAACCACTCCCTACAATCCTCAACAAAATGGTGTTGTGGAGAGAAAGAATAGGACCATAATGGAAGTAGTAAAGACAATGACACATGATCAAGACCTACCTATGTATCAATGGGATGAAGTAGCCAGGACAACAGTCTATGTGCAAAATAGACTATCTCATAGTGCTCTTGATTTCAAGACCCCAGAAGAAGTGTTTACAGGGAAGAGACCTGAGGTAAGTCACCTCAAGATATTTGGATGCCCAGTATACATTCACATTCCAAAAGAAAAGAGGACCAAATGGATCCTTCTGGGAAGAAGGGAATATTTGTTGGATATTGTGAAGCATCCAAAGCATTCAGAATTTACATCCCAGGATTCCATCATATGGAAATAAGTAGGGATGTGACATTTGATGAAGAGGCAGCTCTCAAGAGATCTAGGAAGTGACAGTATGAAGAAGTATATGTGGAAGATGCACCTTCCAAAATTACAGAAGTTGTACCCACCCCTGAAGATGTAACACCTAAATACCATGACATAATAGAACCACCTAAACCCCCTACCTTAAACATATCAAGAAAAAGAAATCCATCATGGGAAAGAGACATTATACTAGGAGCAGAAAATTATGGAGCTCCTAAAGGCTCCACTAGAGTGAGCAAGAAACCAAAGACATTCTCCCACTATATGGCCTTGGTGTGTGATCTTGTAGATCAAGAACCCACTAGTTATGAAGAAGCATCTCATAAGAAAGAGTGGGTGGAGGCAATGACGGAGGAGTACCAGTCAATAATGAAGAATGATGTTTAGGATATTGTTCCCAAACCAAAGGACAAGAGTGTGGTATCCTCCAAATGGATATACAAAATAAAGCATGCTACGGATGGTAGCATTGAAAAATATAAGGCAAGGTTTGTATCCAGAGGATTCTCTTAGAAAGAGGGAATTTACTATGAAGAGACATTTGCACCAGTTGCAAGGTACACTTCCATTAGAACCATTATGGCACTTGCATCCATGATGAAGTGGAAATTACATCAGATGGATGTAAAGACAGCTTTCCTGAATGGTGTAATTGAGGAAGAAGTGTACATAGAACAACCACAAGAATTTGAGGTTGAAGATATAAGAACCCATGTATGCAAACTGAAGAAGGCTTTGTATGGGTTGAAGCAAGCTCCCAGAGCTTGGTATGGCAGAATTGACAGTTTCTTGACAAGCTTGGGCTTTACCAAGAGTAAAGTTGATCCTAACCTTTATCTCAAAGTTATCGATGATGAACCTGTCATATTGTTGATGTATGTGGATGATCTATTTCTGACTGGGAATGAGAAACAAATTATCGAATGCAAGAAGAAACTCTCTGCAGAATTTGAGATGAAAAATCACGGTTTGATGCATTACTTCCTAGAAATGGAAGTATGGCAAGGCTCAGAAGGAATCTTTCTCAACCAGGGAAAGTATGCTGTGGAAATCTTGAAGAGATTTGATATGTTGGAATGTAAAGCCATGGCCACTCCCATGGATTCCAACTTGAAGCTGTTAGCAAATGACTCATTAGAGTTAGTGGATGTAACTCTATACAGGCAAATTATTGGGTCATTAATGTATCTGACGAACACTAGGCCAGATATATGCTTTGCTGTGAACAACTTGAATCAGTATCTAGTGGAACCTAGACGTGTTCACTTAATAGCTGCAAAGCATGTGATGAGGTTCCTGAAGGGTACGTTAGACGTTGGTCTATATTATCATAGAGATCATGATTTCAGATTATATGGCTACACAGATGTTGATTGGGATGGAAGTGTATCAGACAGGAAGAGCACATCAGGTGGATGTTATTGTCTGGGATCTGCCATGATCTCATGGTTTAGCAGGAAGTAGTCTAGTGTGGCTCTCAGCACAGCTGAAGCTGAATACATAGTTACTTGCTCTGCCAGTTGTGAAGCAATATGGCTTCGGAAGTTGTTATCAGGATTGTTTGACTTAGAGATGAACCCCACTGTGATTCTGTGTGAAAACCAGAGTAGTATCAAAATGACAGAGAATCTATTGTTCCATGATAAGTCAAATCACATAGAGATCCGATATTTCTATATACGAGATATGGTGTAGAAAGGAGCTATCCAGCTCGAGTATGTAAGCATTGACGAACAATTTGTTGATATATTGACCAAACCTCTGTCTCGAGTAAAGTTTGAGTATTTCTGAGACAAGTTTGGTGTGGTTCAGAAGGACTCTCCTCGAAAGGGGGAGTGATGTGGTCACTGATGATGAGATTTCCTGCATCGGCAGTAAGGTCGATGATGTGGATACATGTATTGATGATGTCGACGATGAGGTCGATGAGCAATTCTTAGACTTGGTTTAAGTTGATGAGTGTATTATATCATCCCTAGACACATGTCCTAAAATAGATCCATAGACATATGTCTCCGAGAAAGTGGTCCCTAGTGGACGTGATAGGACTGCATCATCCCTGAACATTTGGTTCAAAATGTACGTGATAGGACTGCATCGTCCCTGAACATTCGGTTCAAAATGTACGCGATAGGACTGCATCGTCCCTTAACATTTGGCTCAAAATGTACGTGATAGGACGGCATCATCCCTAAACATTTGGTTCAAAATGTACGTGATAGGACTACATCGGCCCTGAACATTTGGTTCAAAATGTACGTGATAAGACTGCATCGGCCCTGAACATTTGGTTCAAAATGTACGTGATAGGACTGCATCTTCCCTGAACATTCAGTTCAAAATATACGTGATTGTTATAGGTTAAACTTGTACCTCTCCATCTGTGATCACCTTGAGCTGTTGATCACACAAAATGACAATTTGGATGGAGGAGCATGTTGACCTTAGATGATACTTTGAACTCACTCCATTTCCTGACATTATTGGAAAAACCCCAAAAAAATATCATTTTGAGGTATGAGCGCTACTCTACTCAAAGAGACTAGCACCCATACGCTACTCCAGTGTATAATAGTAGCGCCCATATCCTAGTATACGCTACTTTTTCTCAGCATAGTAGCGCTCACCATTTAAAATCGAATGAGCGCTAGTTGATAAGCACTAAAGTAGCGCCCTATACGCTACTTCACTGAACAAGAGTCACGTACATCTTAAAAGATGATTAAAAAATAAATTAATTTCTCAAGGAGGATTAGTTACTGGTAGTTTCCTAACTCCCCCAACTTCCTCCATAACTATACATCGACCTGAACTACTTCTCTAATCTTATAAATACAAAGAAGATTAAAGGAGAAAGGTTAGAACCTAGATAGTGAGATGAATTAATGGAGAAACTTTGAGACATAGAGAGAAGCTTGCATTGGAGGAGTTGATGCTGAAGATATCCAAGCCAGAGAAGAGCCAGAGCCCAGAATCAAGTTGCAGGAGCCTGTTTCATGATCAAGTATACTTGTACATCATTCTACTTTTGACAATAAAGGTTGAAGTGTCTTTCTTGTTCCAATTTAAATGTGTTCTGTAATGACATCTTGATTTGGATCTGTTGTGGTCAATGTTGAATGTTAAACATTGTTTTTGTTTCTTTCAAGCTTTATATATTGTCCAAAACGCTTTGAGAAAGGTATTGTTATTGCAGGTTTACTGAAGGGAAGGTGGATTTGGAGGTTGAACACAAGATCAAGTAAAAGCTGGGATCAAACTTCGATTGAAAGGTGTGTTTCCAAAATCCATAACTTATTTCTTTTCATAATCATATTTGCAATATCATCAATACACTTACCTGTCACTCCAA
Organism: Larix kaempferi; assembly: GCA_027924585.1. Lineage (NCBI taxonomy): Eukaryota > Viridiplantae > Streptophyta > Pinopsida > Pinales > Pinaceae > Larix > Larix kaempferi. The sequence continues at coordinate 6,660,807 of BSBM01000012.1, read as the reverse complement.
CCAAGTTGATAGCATTAGTTTCCTTTCTATAGGGTAGATTTGCCCGCCAACAGACTGGTGACTCCGCTGGGGAAAGTTGAGTTTTGGCTCTAGGAAACCTTGTTCTTGTTTGTCTTTCCAGATTGTTTTGACTTCTTGGATGTGTTAAGAAACCCTGTAGGTATCCCTTGCCTATTTCTTGCTGCTTTCATCAGTCTTTTGGTTTATTTCAAAGTCAATTTTTTAAGCTTTTGAGATATGAGCGCTACTCTGCTATATATACAGTAGCGCCCATACGCTACTGTGCTATATATACAGTAGCGCCCGTTTCTGCAGGGGCGCGAGTTTCCCTACTACACAGTAGGGTATGTTTCCTAAAGCTGTTCATTGACAGTTTGCTTGAGTTTTAGCCATTCTTGTGGTTTACTGACTGGGCTTTTAGGTCTCCGTGATTGGTGTATGAGGTTTTTAACTGTTGTTTGAGTCATAGAACCTTTTCTTGAAGTCTTTTTCCATCTTTTGAACTGCTTGTTGACCTTTGGAAAGTTTGGACTGTTTATTGACCTTTTTTGGAAGACTAGGTTGTGTTTGGTGTTGAGCACTTCCACTTTTTTAGGCCCTGACTACCTGTTGCTAGCTTACAAACCTGCATACTCTTGTATCCGCTGTTTGTGGCAACGTTTGTCTGCTTTTTACTCATCCTACCCTTTGTGTTAGGGTTTGGTCCTTTTTAAAGCTTCTAGGGTGTCTTCCGTTTTGGTTCTCCATTCTTCCTAGACTTATTGTTTTTTGCTGGTTGCAAGTGCATTTAAACAGCTGTAGGCTGAGTCTTTTCCTAGTTTCTTTGTGTTAGTAATTGGTAGCTTGCTTGTCTACTTTTGCTTGGCATAGTGGTCTTGCTAGGGCGAAATACTTTAGGTCAGTCCTTTTGTGTCTTTCTCTTTTGTTTTCTTTCACTTTGTTTCCAAGTTTAGAGGCTTTTTCTTTGTAAAAAACCTGTAGATCAAGTCTTTTTCGAGCTAGGGTTTCGACAGCTATAAGCTTAAGAACTTTTTAGCCTTATTTACACACATTGCACATAAAGTTTTATTATGCTTGCCATTTTTATATAGTTCTTTTTCGTTTATAGAAAAAGCAAAAAAAAAAAATTGGTATTTTGAGTTTAAATAAAACTTGTTTTTGTTGTTACAAGATAACTTAGGATATTTTGTACAATTTCAAAAAAGAAAACAAAAATTTTTTAAGTAGGTTTGCTTAGATTTTCAGTTTTGGAAAGAAGTAAATGAAAAAATGAAAAGAGCATTGTTGTAGAAAGTTTTTAATGCACTTTTATTTTCTTGTTATAACCACGCCACACAAAAGCACTACCCTTTTTGAGTAATAACAGCCCTAAAATTTGTTAATAAAATGAACTAGAAACATTTTTTCTTTTTAGGGATACACTACACCAACTAGTTTTGGTTAGGATCTTGAGTTTAAATCACCTTAAACCACTCAAGATCACACATTGCGCAAAAATCGTAGTAAGACTATCACAGGTAAACCCACCTCACTCAAAACTTGCCTGGGATCTATGCAGTAGGTCATTGCAAGATCAGATTGTTGGGAATACCCCTCCTACTTTCTATTCGAGCATACGCCAGGATCGGATTGCGTATTGGGGACTCTTTCGAGTTTCGGGCTTAGCTACCCTGCCCACGCTTCCTGATTCAACCGGTGACTGTTCCCCTAGGAGTTTTTGATGTTGTGGTATCCTTAGTATCTGACTCCAGGTTCATACACAGGTGATAGCAGAGGGTATATCTGATGTACCTAAGACAGACGTGGGAGGAAATCCCTTGCAGGCCTTTGGGAGGGCGGTTGGTTGATTCCAGCGCTTGCACCCTTAGTCATTGTATTGTGGACCTCGGGTAAATGTCTTTCTTCCTTCGTTGATCTGTTCTGGGCCCTCATCATCCCAGACTCTTCTCCGGAAGGCATCTTTGTTTGCCTGGTTTGTATACTTAGGACTTTTTAGTTGGCGTGTTGTTTGCCCCCTAGTTGTAGTGGCCACTAGGTTCTAGTCTGTTATTTTATATTTATAATCACGGAGAATCAAGAGCTTCGTAGATCGAGGAGGTTTCAAAACCTTCCACCCCTTAGAACAGAACCTTTACAACCAGCTAGACGACAGCGGGTAAACCCCGGTATTTCTTCAGAAATTACTCCTGAAACTGAATTTCCTGAAGAAATTCTTGTAACAGAAAACCTTGAAATCGAGGTTCCTGAGGAACCACTACCAGGTACTACAGATCAGCAACACTTTAGTACAGTTGAGGTGGAAGATCTTACTTCTGCGGAGTATAGCACTCCTTTCAATCCTCCCTTAACCAATATTAGAATTCTGCTTCTGTCACCTGTTGGTTTCCAGCAGCCCCATTTCAGTGCAGATAATTCCTTACCCAGACATCTGATGTCTAACTTAGGAGGTGAACAGGGAGTTCCCCAAACTCCCACTTTAGGTATGAACACCAACACAGTAAATCCCTCTTTTACTGCTACACCAAGTCAGGCACAAACCACATCTGTGTCTACTCCATCTTTCAGTTTCAACACTGGTACATTAGGTATGCCTAGTTCGACAACGATGGCATCTATTCCTACACCTACTTTTGGACCCAGCAATACAGCTAACTGTGCAGCACCTCCTGCTTCTCAACCGTTATATCAGATACCTAGTACTTGGATTTCCACACCTGTTGTAGGACCAAGTGATTCTGCAAACATGCCAGTCATGGGTACCATGACTGCACCGTCCACGTCAGCTTCTACTGGTTTCAATACCTTTGTAGGCCCTAACATGAACCAATGTAGTATGCCTGCAAGTAATGTCCCTTTTTCCTTATTTTCATGGGGAGGGGGTAATATCTTTAACCAGCAATATGGCGGGGCTAACACCCAGCCACAATGGACGAACCCACAGATCACTAATCCACTTTCATATGGGTGGGGAAGTTTTAATAACTCTTTAACACAACAACAACAAATAGCTGGGGGTAACCCCTACCAACAAGTGGCTGGGGGCAACCCCTATCAACAGATGGTAGGTGGAACTCCTATCAACACATGGCCGGAAGCAACCCTTATCAACAGATGGTTGGGGGCAACCCCTACCAGCAGACGGCTGGGGGAAACCCCTACCAACAGTTCATGGGTCAAACGATGGGTGGTTCCCCTTATCAAATACTGTCTTACCGGCCTCATCTACCATTTCTGGCAACTTTAAATTTGCTAGATCTTTCCAAACTGATGAACGATCCTGTGTGTCATAATGCGGCATGGCCATCATTTCCCACCAAGTTACCTTCGTACATTCCAAAGTTCGAAGGAAAAGCAGGTGAAGACCCTGGTGACCATGTCACTACTTTCCACTTATGGTGTTCCTCCAATTCATTAAACGAAGACTCCATCAGATTGAGATTGTTTCAAAGGACCTTAACCGGTGCTGCAGCCAAATGGTACATTGAGTTACCTGCAGCAACATTCTCTAGCTTTGGGGATCTCGCAACCGTCTTTTTGAATCACTTCCAGCTTCCTGTTCGGTATGATGCCGGAACAGAACTTTTGTCTACTTTTAGACAAAATAAAGCCACTCACTTATCTGACCACATTCAGGAGTGGCGAAGACGGAAGAGGCTCATTAAAGCCAACATACCTCCGGAGTTCCTTCTTGAGTGGTACTTGAAATCACTCCTTCCTTATATTTCTAAGGAAGTAGCTACATCTAGAGTATCCAATGAGGAAGAATCCATCTTACGGACTCAGCAATTAGACCTTGTGTATGCACAATCTGGGTTACTGTATGAGATCATACCCGATGCACCGCGATCGAACATCGATCCGAGTAGACCGAAACCTGGACCACATGCTGACGGCATAGTGGGTTCAGTTGACTCTGCAGCTTTCAAAGTGCTGACTAAACAGGTTCACGCCTTATCAGTCAAATAATCGACTGCAAATGTTTCTTCCGTCACGACCTCTCCTTCTACCTATGAGCCTGTCAACCAGGTTCAGAACAATCAAAAGGGCCCTCGGCAGCCCAATAACAAAAAGAAGGGCAAGAAAGGAGAGGGGAACCAACAAAAGCCCAAAAAATAAAATGCCAAGAGGGTAACAAAGAGGAAAAGAAGATTAAGTTCCCTTGTAAACTTTGCAAGCAGAACCACCTCACTCATCAATGCCCTCTGCTTGAAGAAGCCCAAAAGCTCTTAAGAGAAAAGAAGCCCGCCGTCCTGAAAGATCCATTCCCTAAAGGGCAGGGCTCAACTTCTGGCACCTCAAAAACTGGGGGCACTACACATGCTACGGTTGATCAAACATTTATCAACATGGTTAATTCAGATGCACTCTTGCAAACTAGAGCCAGGAACTATACCCCAGAAACACAGAAAAAGGATAAGGAGATTCCAGAATCTTCCACTCCACTTCACATACCTGTGGACCCTATGCCCAAGATTTCGAAAGGTGTCTTGAAGAGGGCATCGCACAATCCCAACACACAGGCTGCTTCTAACTACAATGTGGTTGAAGATTTAGCCCTGACCCCTTGTGCCATGTCTACTTTAGAAGTCTTGCAAAGTTGTCCTTTACAACGAAATGCGCTTCTGGCAGCCATTGGGAGTATGGAATCCTCTAATATGTATGCACGATTTGATATGAATGATGTCAAATACCGGTTTCCCTACCATGTTTCCCTTCAGATTGAAGTCGTTCATGATCCAATGACCATTAGACGAGCTGTTGTAGATGAGGGCACGTCGACTTGCGTAATGTCAATTTCCTATTGGAAAGCTCTAGGTTCTCCTAAGTTAGCCCCTTCTAACACACTGCTTACTGCATTTGATGGCAGAACTTTCCGTCCACATGGATTTTTTCCATCATTTGATGTCACTTTGGCCGATAAGACAGTTGCTGTTGAAGTAGAAGTTTTGGACGCTCCGCTTGATTACAATATGTTATTGGGCAGGAGTTGGACATATGCCATGCGAGCTATTGCATCGGCAGTTTTTCGAGTGGTCATGTTCCCATTTGAAGGTAAGATCGTTACAGTCGATCAACTTTCTTTCACTCAGAGAAACAACCAGACTTCTTCGGAAACCACAGTTCCATTAATTGATCAAACCACCCCGGTTGGTGAAAGTTTAGGAGCAGGACTTTATGGATCACTAATTGGCACTTTTGACCTACCTGCTCCTACTTTATTTGTTGGTGTTGAGGGATGTTCATCACCTGAAACTTCCATGATTAGTTTAACAACTGAGGCTGAGTTTCTCCCAACTAATACAAACCCCTCCGTACACACCCCTGTTGTAGAAGTTACTCACCTGGATTCTTATCAAACTACAACAGAACATATGTTGACTCCATTAGTGTCTGTCGAGTCAAACATAGATTGTGCCACTACTCAGACACCAGACCCAATCCACTCTCTTGACAGTTTAGATACTACTTTACCTTCTGAAGAGGAAATGTTAGAAGCCATGACCGACCCAGATCTTCCTCGGGAACATATAGATCCTAGGTCCTTCTTGTTTCCTGTTCTTAACTTGATAGAGAGAGGTGAATTTTGTTCACCACCCGATGAAAATACTGATTTCACTTCTTCACAAGTTGGTTTTGTTGAAGCAAATAGATTACATTCCTCGCTGGTGAACATTTTCACTGGGGTCACGGAAACATTTTCTTTGAAATGGGTTGTTATCTCGATGAGATCATTCCGTATACCAACCTTTTCCGTGATTTCCATAACACCTTTTCCCGACCTCATGAGGAGGATCCAGGCATTGACACTACCTGAAGAAGTATTATGCTTAGGCTGAAGTACTTTTTCTTGTAACATAGCTGTATATTTTTGTAAAGCTAGTTTTTTTATGCTCGTTAGGTAATCTTATGTGTGTTTCGTTTCGTGTACCAGATGTCAACCGAACACTTCTTAGGATTTGCTGATGGCGCCAGTCGCCACACCTGTCAGTTGGCTGTAGCAGCTTGGGTCATTTATTCACCCGTTGACCAACTTGTCTCTTCGGGGGGGTTTGTTTGGGTCCTACCATGAATAATGTGGCTGAATACAGTGCAGTTATAGAACTTCTCTGAGATTCTCTCAGTCAAGGCATTTCACATTTGGAGGTAAGGCTTGACTCACAATTAATTGTATTTCAGTTAACAGGTGTCTATCAGATTAGGGATCTTGGATTGCTACGTCAGTTTCTACGAGTTAGACTATTGGAAAGACAATTTCATTCTATTAGATATGAACACATTCCAAGAAGTTTAAACACATTAGCTGATTCATTAGAAAACTATGTGTTAGACTGGCATTTGCATCATACATTGTCATAAACAACATTGCACACATAAAACACATACACATGTAAATAACCGATATTGTATATAGCCGATACTCTATCAAAAAATATGAGTTTTGAGTCACAAGTCATAAAAGTACAAAACTGGGCATAGTAGCCTCAAAAATATATACATAGAATGTATCCCTCTCCTATGGAGAAGGAGGGACCTCCTCATCATCCACTGCATTGCGATAGCAAATGACAAGCCTAGCTATCTTCCGCAGCCCCCTAAGCCATGCTGGGGGCACCCCAACAACATCTTCCTGCATATCAATAGGTATCTGATCCATACGGCATGCAGGATCTTCGTGAGTCAACCGACCTATTTTCTCTCCAGGGTTCCCAACATAGCATCTGCTGCAGTAATATCAGCTGGCCTCACAAAGATGGTAGGATGTCCCTTAGGACGAACAGGCCCAAAATCTGCATGTGACACTTGATTAGAACTTCAAAATTCATTCATAAAAATCAAATACTTGAAAAAGTTTGAAAAAATCAAATAATCCTCAAAATTTTAAACATACCAATATCTCCCCAGGCTCCACCTGGAGGAAGCACCAGCTCTGGATCGTGACGGAAATCCAATCCAGCATATGGAAACTGCTCAAAAGCGGGCACTTGCCTCTCCCACCACCCCCAGAAATCATCAGTATGATAACAATAGTGACTTTCCCCACCACCCTGGCGAAGGAATATGTCACCCCAACGGCCTAGTCTGGGCTCACGGGGGTTAACCTGAGGTAGAGGCATCCCAAAACTGATAGCAGGCATCCTCTCAAAGAAGAAAGTACACAAAATACTACCGTACCCAAAATTCTTCATTGTGCCGGATTTGCAACCTGTCAATTGAGATTTCATGTTTGCCAGCAAACTAGTACACCAATCATAGACATGACCGTGTAAGCATTGTACACCAATATGCATAGAGTGCATGGAAGCTAAGTTTTGTGAAGCACTACCTGCCACTCGGTTCATCATGCTCACTATCACTTTCGAAGGGAGACCGTCAATAGTTGAAATCAAAACTTGGCTTCCCGATTTTTTTGCTCTGGCAACACAATATGTATTCACATATTCTTGCACTGATATTACACCCACACGAGAAGACCCTTTCAGATTGATTACATCTCCTCTTCGTGAGAGACCAATAATAAAATATATGTCATCAACAGTAAGCTCCAGAGTTTTCCCACGGATGACAAAAGTATTGGTATCCACATCCCAATACTGAATAAGTCTTTGAAACAGTTTGTTTAAAGCCCTCATGTTTACGGTTCGGTAAAACTTCAACAAATCGCATCTTCGGAGAGCGTGGAGGGTGGCCGGATCTTGCATGGCCAACCTATCCATGTCCTCATGCTCCCTCTCCCTCCATTGAAGGACCATCCTGCACAAAAAACCAAAATTTTTTGAGTCTCGACGCTTGTTTGTAGTTTTTCAAGAGTGTACGATACTGTGTATACTACACAGTCACGTATGGGCACTACTCTGCTTCAGCACAGTAGCACCCATCGCGTTTATACGTTATTGCTGTGGTTACACAGTAGCACCCACGCAGCAACACTTGTGAGCATTGCGTTACAAGCTAATTTTTGCTCAAAAATTAAAAAATAAACCATGAAAATGCAAGTCAAGTGGATTTTAACGTACTTGGTGGAGGAATAATGGCGTTTGGATGCTTGGTTCGATCGCAATGGAGATTTGAAATTTGAAAAAGGTTGCCCCAATCTTTGCCCTACAAAACAAAATTGAAAATTGATTTTTTAAATGAAATTATATATATAAATTGGATTTTGATTTTTACCCACATTTGTTCATTTTCTATAGTTTCAAAACTTTCAAAAAATCCCTAATTAATCAATTGAAACACACAATATGGTACAATACTAATCCAAGTTCAATTTTCATTTAATTTTTGTCGGATTCGTCTCCTAAGTTTAAAAATTCTTGATGATAGACCTTGTCAACTAGCTAAATATTTCAAATTCATATATCATTCGAGATTTTTGCCGCATCAACTAATCTTTTGTTGAAGACCTAGTTTTGGCAGAGTATGAAGCTATGATCCTAGAAGCTGACCTTTAAGTCATTTTAAGCTCTTGTTTGGACTATCTAAACCTAAACAAGATTGCTGAGCAAGCTTGTCCTCTTCGAGCTCGTTAAAGTAATCGAGGCTCATCCACTCAGGTATAGAATTACCCCTTTTTCCGGGCCTAGGTGGATTAACTACGGAAAAGGACAATTTGGATCACCTCTCCGTCCGTGATCACCTTGAGCTATTGATCACACAAAAGGACAATTTGGATGGAGGAGCATGTTGACCTTAGATGATACTTTGAACTCACTCCATTTCCTGACATTACTGGAAAAACCCCCAAAAAATATCATTTTGAGATATGAGCGCTACTCTACTCAAAGAGACTAGTGCCCATATGCTACTCCAGTGTATAATAGTAGCGCCCATATCCTAGTATACGCTACTCCTTCTCAGCATAGTAGCACTCACCATTTAAAATCGAATGAGCGCTAGTTGATAAGCACTAAAGTAGCGCCCTATACGCTACTTCACTGAACAAGAGTCGCGTACATCTTAAAAGATGATTAAAAAATAAATTAATTTCTCGAGGAGGATTAGTTGCTGGTAGTTTCCTAACTCCCCCAACTTCCTCCATAACTATACATCGACCTGAACTACTTCTCTAATCTTATAAATACAAAGAAGATTAAAGGAGAAAGGTTAGAACCTAGATAGTGAGATGAATTAATGGAGAAACTTTGAGACATAGAGAGAAGCTTGCATTGGAGGAGTTGATGCTGAAGATATCCAAGCCAGAGAAGAGCCAGAGCCCGGAATCAAGTTGCAGGAGCCTGTTTCATGATCAGGTATACTTGTACATCATTATACTTTTGAAAATAAAGGTTGAAGTGTCTTTCTTGTTCCAATTTAAATGTGTTCTGTAATGACATCTTGATTTGGATCTGTTTTGGTCAATGCTGAATGTTAAACATTGTTTTTGTTTCTTTCAAGCTTTATATATTGTCCAAAATGCTTTGAGAAAGGTATTGTTATTGTAGGTTTACTGAAGGGAAGGTGGATTTGGAGGTTGAACACAAGATCAAGTAAAAGCTGGGATCAAACTTCGATTGAAAGGTGTGTTTCCAAAATCCATAACTTATTTCTTTTCATAATCATATTTGCAATATCATCAATACACTTACCTGTCACCCCAACCAAGTTGATAGCATTAGTTTCCTTGCTATAGGGTAGATTTGCCCGCCAACAGTGATAGGACTGCATCATCCTTGAACATTTGGTTCAAAATGTACGTGATAGGACTGCATCGTCCCTGAACATTTGGTTCAAAATGTACGTGATAAGACTGCATCCTCCCTGAACATTTGGTTCAAAATGTACGTGATAGGACTGCATCTTCCCTGAACATTCAGTTCAAAATATACGTGATAGGACTGCATCATCCCTGAACATTTGGTTCAAAATGTACGTGATAGGACTGCATCGTCCCTAAACATTTGGTTCAAAATGTACATGATAGGACTACATCGTCCCTGAACATTTGGTTCAAAATGTACGTGATAGGACTGCATCGTCCCTGAACATTTGGTTCAAAATGTATGTGATAGAACTGCATCGTCCGTAAACATTTGGTTCAAAATGTATGTGATAGGACTGCATCGTCTCTAAACATTTGGTTCAAAATGTATGTGATGGGATTACATCATCCCTAGACATGAGACTTGTCTTAAAAGGATCACGGATTGTATCGTCCCTAGACATGAGACTTGTCTTAAAAGGTGTTGGGCGGGGCCCAAATGGGATGGAAAAATATACAAGTTTTGATAATTGCGCGCTGTGGCAGGAAGAGGAAGTAGTTTTGAGAAATTGTGCATGTTCATGCAGCGGAAAGGAATAGGAAAGGTTGCGCAATATGCTAGTGCACGGCTCGCGCGCAACAACCATTCTGGAGAAAGAATGGAAGGAAAGGCCGGAGCGGAGAAAGCGACCTGTTTTGGGACATGGAGATGAATGGAAAGGACCTGTTAGAGTGAGTGACGACAAGCAATTGAGAAGCAAGGCCACGATGTTGATGGTGACAGGAAGGCGGAAGCAGTAGACAGGGATAGGCCATGATGCAGTGTAACCATTTTGAGGACTGCGACTGTCAGAGAAGCGTGTCAACCACAAGTGGTCTAGTTGGATGGCTTGGAGCATGCTGAGTAAGCTATCGACGGTGATAGTCAGGTTGGAAACTGGTCATGCCTGTTTTGTAGACCTAAGGGATTTTGCTTACGAATTGTAAAGAGATGCCTACAAGCATAATCTACAAATAGGCATGATTTTTTATAGGAAGGGTTGGTTGTCAAACTCTCATTGTGGGTTATTGAACATTCTAAAATCAATTGAGCTTGAAGCTCTTGAAAAGGCTCTGTAGTTGAGTGTGAGAGACCTATCTGAGAGAAGAGAGAGTCTACAGTTGAGTGCGCAGACTAAGAATGGTTGTACCCTTCCCTTAAAGAGCAATATTAACAACCGTTCTTATGGACATAGCTTCCATCTGGGGGGGTGAACCATGTTAAATCTTGTGTAGTGTGATTAAATGTGTTGTTTGCAATTATCTGTTTGTTATATGTATGCTTGAATTCCAGTTATCAGTTATATGTTAATGCTTTTATATGTATTCGCCATAGGAGAAAGATGGGAATAATATGTTAAGTATTACATGAATGAATGGTTGATGGATGAAAAGTATTTCAGATTGTGAATGTATCAGTTGATAAATGAACACATGCATGGAGGAATGTTAAGTATTCGGCAACTACAAGTCTGTGAATGTATGAATATGTTGATTAGTCACATAGTTGAACATTGAATTTAATCACAGCGTTGGAGCGCACAATATTGTATGTTTATTCAATTGCATGCACCATACATTAGGTCAGCTAAGTGTTATGAATGGATAAAGGTCGTCAAGTCTTGGTTGACATCAAACTAATCCCAAGTAGACGCGCGGTCTAGTCGACGCCCTGACCCCTTGACAGTGCTGCGAGGTAAGTTGTTGATAGCGTATCACCGTGACGCATGAAACAACCACATACCACACAATTTTGGATGCGCTGGTTGTGCAGGCACCTCTGCTTGCCGAAGTATATGACGCGAAGTAGAGACTTCACGCAGTTGTTGTCTGCAATAGCCCGCATAGTGTTGCGCTGCTCCGCAATCCATTTACCTTCGCATCACCAGGTTGCGGAAACTTGATTCCGCAACCACCCCCTCAGCTTCGCCTCGGGTGATACCTCAGGCTGCACGCAGTCTATTGCCGAAAGGGACAGTGAATAGAGGTTTTGTTGGTTCCTTGTGTAAAATTAGTCACAACAGATCTAATGAACAAGTAAATCAATCACAATAGATGAAACTTAGAAAATATGGTGTAAACTGTGCAAAAAGCATGCATCAGTACTCTATATCCCAATAAGGGTGAAAATACAATACAATACTGTCACAATGAGTGAGAAATTTGAATTAACCAAGGAGGTCATTCGAATATACTGCATTGTGTAGCTTGGCTCCAACTAGGAGTCCTCATCATCAATCAGTGGTGGTCATCAATGCACAAGTCACTGTCAGACAGGTGTCAAACTGAGTCTAAATGATTCTAACTAAGTGTAATAAGTGTAATGGATGGTAAGTGGCACTAATATAGGGATGGAGGCTTAGTTGAAGGTGCATGAGTTCTTAACTGCACTCAGAACTGTCAAACATGTCTCATCGGAGGTCAATCAGAGTGATAACATCAGTTATGGGTCAATCGGAGGTAAATCAGAGTGATAACTGAAGTGTAATTGGACTGGTAGGTGAGAAAGGTGCCCTTCTGCAATGGAAGGTGAGAAGTGGGCACATGACAGGATAGGAGGGATAAATCTGAGTGGTAAGTAGCTCCCGAGTGCTGGGAGACTAAGGACTAGGTGCTAGAGGCATCATACTGGTGACTGGGCAGCATGCGGGTGCATGCAGAATGCATGCATGCATGCAAAGTACAAAAGGGAATGATGAGATATCCTAAGAACCCCCCTCAAGCTATACTATGATGTAAAAAATAAAATGTAGGGCCCTGGTTATTGAGACCAAAGGTCACCCCAATACAATAATCCAAAAAATGCTGAAATAAGTTAAGTGAGGAAAGAGGGAAAACCCAGTGGGAAGAAAGCCCCCCCTCAAGCTAAACATAAAAATGGATCTAATCTATCTCCACCATGATGTAACTCACCCCCAACAGTGAACGGAGGTAAGAGAAATTCTTCTCAGTGAATATCTTGGTGAAGATGTCTGCAATTTGCTCATCGGTAGGGCAATATTGCAGAATGATGGTGCGATCATGCACCAACTCTCGAATGTAGTGCATATGAATCTCAATGTGTTTAGTCCTCTGCTGCTGAAATTGATCGGTGGAGATATTAATAGCACTTTGATTGTCACAAAATAGGACAGTGTAAGTAGTGTTACCAAAATCAAACTCGGAAAGAATACCCTGCAACCAAACTGCCTGAATGCAGGCATTGACTGCCCCTCGATACTCTACCTCTGCTGAAGAAAGTGTAATGGCTGCCTGCTTTTTTCTTGACCAGAAAATAGGCCCATGTCCAATCATGAAAACATATCTGGAAGTGGACTTCCGATCTATGTTATCACCTTCCCAATCTGAATCAATAAAACCAATAAAATCTAGCTCAAAATCTGCAGCATAATGTATGCCAAAATGTTTCGTACCTTGCACATACTGCAAGATCCGCTTGGCTGCTCGCCAATGAATCTCATGGGGCTGCTGCATATAACTTGATACAGCACTCACGGCATAAGATATATCATGCCTTGAGTGTGTCATGTAGATTAATGAACCAATTAACTGTCGATACATAGCGCAATCTGCAAGTGGTGTAGTATTTCCTTCTTCAAGACTGATTCCTGAGAGGAATGGAAACGGGAAGCCTTACATTTTGCCATATTAAACTTTAATAGAATGTATTTAGCATAATTTTTATGAGATAATGTGATCCCATCAAATTTTTGAGCTATCTCCAAGCCCAAAAATTGCTTAAGCAAGCCCAAATTGCTAATATCAAAAGCTAGATTTAAAGCGGTTTTTCAGCTTGTTAATTGTAAGGAGAGTGCTACTAGTAATGAGAAGATTATCAACATATAAAACAACAATCAGACAATTACCTAACTTGTTGTAGGTACACATTAGGATCATATGTGTATCTTTTGAAATTCTAAGAAAGAAGGAAGGAGTCCATATTTGTGTACAAAGTTCTTGGGGCCTGTTTCAATCGATACAAAGATTTCTTCAATCTGCAAACTAATGATGGATCTAATATGTATCCTTCTGGTTGTTTCATATATACCTCTTCATCAAGGTCTCCGTGTAGAAAATAACTCTTCACATCCATGTGGTGCACTTCCCAGTGCTTGGATGCGGAAATGGCCAAAACTAGGCGGATGGAATCCATCTTTGCAATTGGTCCAAAAGTCTCAGTGTAGTCCACACCTTGGACTTGGGAGAAACATTTTTCCACCAACCTAGCTTTGTATTTGCTGATAGAGACATTAGAATCAACCTTCGTGCGGTAGATCCACTTGCATTGAACTAATTTTCTTCCAGGTGGAAGAGAAACTAGCTCCCATGTATTGTTCTTTTGAAGAGAACTGTACTCTTCATCCATGGTAGTTTGCCATCGTGGATATCGGTGGGCATGATAGTATGATTTGGGATATGAACCAATCATCAAATAACATTTCTCAGATAATAATGGATCAGAAAAAGAAAGAGCCACACCTTCTCTTTGATAGTCTGCTCTTGTTCTCCTTGGATCAGCAGGATTTCCAATGTTTGGAGCAGCAGATTGTAGAGTGTTTTGGGCCCACTTTGGTAATTGAGGAGGATCATTATGGTCTGATTCTGAACCTGATATGTCATGGCCATCAAATTTTGATATAATATCAGAGATATCAGATCCAATTCTTTCTTCATACTCACTTGAATCTTCTTCTTGTGGAGGGTGTAGATCGGCAATGTTCTCCTCAACTAGTTTCAGATCTGGTAACGGTTCTTCAAACTTCACACTTCACTCTATGAATACCTTTTTGGATCTGATATTCATGAGTTTATATGCTTTTGATTCTTCCCCATATCCTATCAGGATACATTCAATACTTTTTGGATCCAAATACTTTCTCTTATCAGAAGGAATTCTAGCCCATGCAGTGGAGCCAAAAACCCTCAAATTGGGCACATCCGGTTTGCAACCAAAGAATGCTTCGAAAGGAGTTTTACCTTTCACGGATGAATGTGGAACTCGGTTCTGAATATATGCAGCAACATTAATGGCTTCAGCCCAAATATTTGCAGCCAAACCTTTTGCCTCAAGCATGCAGGTAGCCATCTCTTTCAATGACCGATTCTTCCTTTCCGCTACACCGTTCTGCTGGGGTGTGTAGGGAACTGTATGTTGGATCTGAATTCCGCTTTCAGCAAAAACTTGCAGCAACTCAGCCTTGATATATTCTCTACCATTATCATATCTAAGAGATTTGATCTTGCTCTCAGTGGCGGTCTCAACAGAAGCCTTAAATCCTTGAATTTTCCAAGCACTTCTAACTTGTTTTTGAGAAGAAATACCCAAGTAAAGCGGGAAAAGTCGTCGATGAATGTCAAAAAATACCTTGAACCATTCATGGACATATTTGGTAGTAGACCACTGATATCAGAATGTATGAGCCCCAAAATGGTAGAAGCTCTGCTAGCTTTGCCGCAATCGAACCTATGCTCAAGGTGCTTCCCAACAATGCAACCGGGGCAAATTCCCTTCGAGGAACGGAGTTGCGGAATACCATCAACCATGGAATTATTTTGTAACAGCAGAAAATACTTGTATTTAAGGTGTCCAAACCTTTCATTCCAAATCCTACTAACCTCGTTTCCATGAGTGAGGAGAGCAGTGGGATTTTGGAGCGGCACAAAGTGAGAAAACTCATAGTATTTTGCAGTGTGATTGGCCTTTCCGACTGCAATAAGTCTTCCACTTTTAATATCAGAAATTTCAACTTTGTTAGGGCTGAATGTAACTTTCTTCGGTTCACCATTGTGTTTCATTTGATATACAGACAGTAGATTTAAATCCAAGGAAGGCACATAGAGAACATTCTGGAAACTTCCATGCTCTACATGGATGGTACCTTTACCCTTTGATGAAATTTTTGAGTCATCTCCCAAATGGATGGGGATGGAGCTGCTTGGATCAAATGAATAAAAGGATTCAATTTTTGCAGCCATATGATTCGAGGCACTGGAATATATCAGTAGAGTGGTGGGTTTCGAAACAGTTTCCATGAGTGCTTGACCTCTTTCATGATCATCATTTATATCCTTCTTATGTGCACCATCGGGAAGACATATGTTATTCTTTTCCAAAAGAAGGGCCATTTTATCTATTGTTTTCTTCATGCATGAACTTTCAAGATGAAAGCCATAGTTGCAATATGAACATTTAGATTTTTCCTTTCCCTCTTTACCCTTCTGCTTGTTCCTCAAACCAGATGGTGCTTCCGGTTGCTTGCCTTTATCTCTTTGCTTGGTAGGCTCGAATTTGGGCTTCTCTTTCCTTTGCTTTCCTTACCATTCAAATTCTTGGGTCCTTGAGCAAAGAGGGATGAATATTTGGAGTTTATGGACCCCATTTGAATCAACTTATCATGCTCTTTTGTGACGGACTCAATGAAGGCATTCAAGGTAGGCATCTTCCAATTCAAGGTAGTTAGCCAACCGGAATTGAAAGTAGAGACAAATACTGAGTAATCTTTCCCAAGCTTTGTGACAATGGAGAGGATCAATTGCTTATCCTATTTCATAACACCACTGTTCTTCAACTGCAATGACAAGTGCTTGAATCTTGTGAAAAACTCATTGATGGTCTCGAAATTCTCAGGACTAAGGGCAATCAATTCATTTTCCAATTGAAAATCCCTAAGCTCGTCCTGCTTGCCAAAGAGATTTTCAAGTTGCTCCCATATTGCTTTTGGAGTCTTCAATCTGCTGAGATGGAAGTGAAGATCCTTTGAAATAGAGAGGAAAAGGAGACCATAAGCTTCATCAAGCTTATTGTAGTGTTTGGTTCTTTCCGACAATGTGCTTGGCTCCAATTCGAGGCCAACAGTGACTCTATAGAACCCTTTTGAGCGCAATATAATCTCCATATCATCTTTCCATTCAAAATAATTCAAAGGAGTAAGAAATGGCTTGGAAGAAGAGTATTCCATCACAAATGGTGAGTGCACTTGATGTAGAAGAACTTGTCAAACATAAGAGAGCGAATGCAATTGATGGAGATGATTAACCTACAAATCACAATCAAAACAAGAACAATAAGGTCGAACAATCCACCCTTTTAGAGTTGCATCACACCTGGGATTGGAGATCAATCAAGTTGAATGGGTCCAATGTATCAAATCCAAGAATTATGTGGAAAACTCAAGCTTCTGGAGTGGATTGGAGTGTATTTTTTTGCTTTGCATTCACATGAGCGAATGCACATGAGATCTTTCATGCCAAAACTTCAGTAATTTTGAGCAAATTCACTCAAATCTTCTTGTAGAACACCTGTAGAAAAGAGATCTTGTCCCTGCAATGGCTTTGATACCATGTAAAATTAGTCACATCAAATCTAATGAACAAGTAAATCAATCACAATAGATGAAACTCAGAAAATATGGTGTAAACTGTGCAAAAAGCATGCATCAGTGCTCTATACCCCAATAAGGGTGAAAATACAATACAATACTGTCACAATGAGTGAGCAATTCAAATTATCCAAGGAGGTCATTCGAATATACTGCATGTTGTAGCTTGGCTCCAACTAGGAGTCCTCATCATCAATCAATGGTGGTCATCAATTCACAAGTCACTATCAGACAGATGTCAAATTGAGTCTAACTGAGTCTAGCTAAGTGTAATAAGTGTAACTGATTGTAAGTGGCACTAATCTAGGGATGGAGGCTCAGTGGAGGGCGCATGAGGGCTTAACTACACTCAGAACTATCATTCATGTCTCATTGGAGGTCAATCGGAGTGATAACATCAGTTATGGGTCAATCGGAGGTAAATCAGAGTGATAACTGAAGTGTAACTGGACTGGTAGGTGAGAAAGGCGCCCTTCTGCAATGGAAGGTGAGAAGTGGGTGCATGACAGGCTAGGAGGGCTAAATCTGAGTGGTAAGTAGCTCCCGAGTGCTAGGAGACTAAGGACTAGCTGCTGGAGGCATCATACTAGTGACTGGGCAGCATGCGGGTGCATGCAATGCATGCATGCCAAATGCATGCAAAGTACAAAAGTGAATGATGAGATATCCTAACACCTTGAACCGCGAATTACCTATGTCTACACTGGAAACCTCAAGAAGGTGATATACAACCAACAAATGGTTCTGTTGCTCAGCTAAGACCAGTGATGCGATAGTGTGTTTGGAAAGTAATGTGTCAATAAGAATAGCAATACCCGTTGGGTTCAGACAATTGGCATCCTGAAAAGAAAGAGATCTAGGATTGGTGTGACAAGATCAAAAAATATTTTGCAAAGAAAGAGAACAGAAATCCATGCCTCTCTGACATATAGTGGTTGAACAGATATTTGTGGAGAGAGATTCACGAGATTTTCTGGGCTTCATTTGGAAACTAGTTGCACGAGTGGATCTCATGACTCGTAGAAAAGAAAACCTGTTTTCAAGGAGTACCTACAAAGTGGACTCCAGAGCTCACAACGCAGCTCAAAGCAATAGACAGCCCACTAACGCGAGTAGTCAACTTCTAGGTTGATAGCATACTTGAAGGATTTGTGACCGAGTTTGCTGTAGACATGCTGAAGTCCTACAGTCAAGCTGAAGCATACTTTTTCGAAGGATTCAGAGGTAAGTTCTTGAACAATCTAAGTCTATACATTAAAATGATTTTAGCTGAGAAAGGCGTTTTAAGAATGCAGTAATAATTTTACATATGTCATGGTCAATAGCATTTTTAGTGATTCTGGCGAAGAGACACATAATCTAAGAAGTGGAAAGAGATATAAGTTTAATAAAGAAAAGAATCCTGGAGGACCTAGACTCCGTCTGAATACCAAACTCCCATGTGACCTTAACAATCAGACCGCACTACCATCAGCCACTATCCACCCTATTACACCTCAGAATCTGCCGGTTGTAGAAACCATGCCACCCTTAGATCAGAACCCACCCACTGCGAGTGTAGCACAGCCCATTCCACAGAATACCACTACTCTGAATATTCCCTTTATTTTCTCCACGCAAATAGTCAGCACTACTCAAAGAGGTGCACAACTAGGAAGGAGAATGATAGATAATGATATAAAATTGTTGATATTCAAAGGAACGGGTCTAGAAGACCCTGATTAGCACTGGTTTCTATGTGAATCCGTATGGAGTTTAAAGCAAATCTAGGATGATGCTGTGAAGAGAGCGCAGCTCATCACTACTTTCAGAGACCATGCCTTGCATTGGTTTATGAAATATTCTCAGGCATAGCCGAGAACCCTAATACAAATTAAGGCTGCACTTGTCGTAGAGTTTAAGAAGCCGAAGTCAGAATCGTAGTGCATAACAGAATTAAAGGAAATCAAGTAGAATCCTACCGAATCAGTCTGGGAATTTGACCAAAAATTTAAAACATTGTTAGACCAATTGAGCTTTGTGATAGCTCCGCAACATCACCAGGAATGGTTCATCGCTGTGCTGTTGCCCCACATCAGACAACCATTGATACAACAAAAGGTTGCGTCGTAGGCAGAGGCCTTAGAGATCGCAATGAAGTTGGAGGCTTCACCGATTGGGGAGAGTAGTACTAGGATGTCACAGATTCAGAACCAGTTGAATGCCCTGACGTTAGAATTGCAAGGTATGAAGAATGGAAAAGAACAAAGATATGAACACAGACGTGAAGTTTGGTGCACTGGATGAAAAGGAGAGGGCCATACCAAAGAACATTGCCCCCTATTTCAAGATTACCTTGACAGTGGCGCACCGAATCCAATAAATATGAATCATAATCAGGCGCCATGGTGTGAAATATGCAGAAGCATAGGACATAGGCCTGAGGATTTTTATCTCATATAGAAATGCGTAAAGACACCTAAGAGCTTGTATTGTAATTTATGTAAATCAGTGGGACATGAAGAGTCCAACTGTCGTGCATATGAGTTGATGAATGAAAGAAAGCGTGATATGGAAATGATGCAAGGTGCTGGAATGTTCAGCATCCAAGAAGAAAATTAGCCGAAACAAGAAAACACACAATATGATCAAGGAGGATATAGAGGCCATGGTGGTGGATACCGCGGGAGAGGAAGAAATGCCATCCCGGCACAAGGAAGAGGCTGCAGCTAGGTAATCTGTTATAACTGTGGCTAGCCAGGTCACGTTTCTAGAGATTGTACCAACCCATGCAAAACATGTAGTTATTGTAAATCATTTGAGCATGTTATTGAAGATTGTCCGGTGCTAGAGGTGGAAATGCAAAAACGAAGAAGGACAGAACCACCAAATACCAACATTCAGTTGATCGCAGCAAAGAACAGAACTGGAGATCCAAGTGCAAAAGTAGTAACGTGCAGTGGTGCTGATACAAGAAGGGATGGAGGCACAGAAGCTTCGACCTCTGAAACAAGTGATCCTAGGTAGAACTCTAGTGAGCCAGTATGGATTAGAAAATCCCCAGGGAAAGCACTCAGTCTAGACTTACAGAATAATAAGGGAGCATTCAAGGAAGCACGGGAAATTTTCAGAACACCGCCACTTGGCTCCCTGAGAACACAGTTGCACAGTGAAGTACCGCAAAGAGAGGATATGCCAATGGCATACGAACAGACAAGCCCCGCAACAAATATAGGGACCTCTGTTGCATAGTTCTTAAGGAGATGCATGAAACTACTGAAGAGTGCAGACGCTTACACAGAATTTGAAAAGCTACTAAGGCAGTATGAGCCGAACAATGAGAGGGGGACTACCAATGGCGCAGTCCACAATATTAGGAGTCCTAAAAGAATAGGAAGGGAAATGAGACTCACTGCACAGATTGGGGACTATGAGATGGATGAGATCATTCTTGATCTTGGATCCGAAGTGAATGTCTTGACCAAGCAGACATGGCATCAGATGGGTAAACCCAAGTTACAGTGGTCACCTCTATAGTTGAGAATGGCTAATCAAGGAATAGTTATACCATTGGGAAGGTTACCCAACACCATTGTTGACATTGACGAAGTACGCAGCTATGCAGACTTCGAAGTGATTGAGATTGTGGACGACAACCATCCTTATCCAGCACTGCTGGGTATCGATTGGGAAATAACTAACTCTGCCATTATTGATTTAAAGACCATGAAAATGATATTTGAAGGCAGTGATATCAGGGTCATCGCGCCATTGGACCCTTCACAAGGTGAACAATATGTTGAACCAATTCAAGAGGAATCCAAAGCTCAAGACTTGGACCGTATTTACAAGATGACAACCAATACTACTAATTACATTAATCCAACTGTGGATGGCACACTCAGTTGGCATTGTGATAGCTCTTGCATCTCAGACTCTGATGCAGAACTAGAGAGCTGGAAAAGTAGGTTACATGAAGTATCTGCCAGGAAATGTGTGCGGATCACGAAGTCATTGCATTGGATCAGAAAGGAGGTAAGCCCAATCCCTGGCTATGATGGTTTCTCTAATGTTTATTCTTTTATCAATGAATATACTGCAGCAATTGTAGACAAACATTGATTACAAGCATTAGATGTGGCGTTGCGCAACACACCTACCAAATGGTGGGACGTGCATAAGAAGACATTGACAACATGGGATCAGTGTAGAATTAATATGTAAATTAGGTTTGTTGATAAGGTTACCCTATCCTTTGAGAAATATAATGGACAGACAGATCCAGGAGAGCATATTCGGATCTGTGCCGAAGCATGGAAGGAGAGGCCACGGATAGAATGGGTGCATCTATTTGTGCACACGTTAGAAGAACTGATTCTGAAGAAGTGGTACCTAGAGCTGGAGTTGCGTAGAGGCACAGTGGATTGGTCGGGCCTGACTGCGACCTTCCAACAGGATTTCAGTTTCGAAGATGAGCATCCAAGTATTAATGACATGCTGCAGGCTATTAAAGAAAAAATATTCAGTCCATACTGTACACAAGGAAACATGACACTAGAAGAATTCTTTGGCGTAGAAAGCATACCTGCGTTCCTACAACCTGAATGGGAGGAGCAGCTAGAACATGCTCTCGATTGTTATCACATCGATGGAGAAACCAAGGATAAAGCAGATAGTGATGAGGAGGACCCGCGCAATATATAGATACCTAAGTCAGATGGATCACGCGAGGTAGAAGGACCTCCATTGGAAATTCCAGATATGAGTGGACCCATGAAAACAAGGAAAGTAAACATTGGTACTAGCAAAGAGCCAAAGTTCACAACTATCGGAGATTACTAGGACATAGGCACGGTTGAGGAGGTCGTGGGGATATTACAAGAATATCGAGAACTATTCCTGACCAAGTTCACAAAAATGAAAGGTATACTGGGAGACTTAGGAGTGATGAAAATTCCTCTTAGACCTGGCACAAAGCCTGTGAAACAAAGACCATATAGACTGAACCCGCGCTACAAAGAACGAGTTAAGGCAGAACTCGATAAGATGCTCGATGCAGGGATCATTGAGCCAGTTGAAGAATCTGGGTGGATAAGCCCGATGGTTATCCAGGATAAAAAGACAAAGGGTGAAATCAGGATCTGTGTAGATTTGAGAAAGCTAAATGACGCTTCCATGCATGACCCATTTCCTACACCTTTTATAGACGAAGTGCTAGAAAATGTTGGAGGAAATGAGTGATATTCTTTTACTGATGGATTTTCTGGATACCATCAGATCAGGATCAATTATGCAGATAGGCATAAGACTACTTTTGCTACAAAATGGGGGTCGTTCCAGTACACAATGATGCCTTTCGGTCTGAAGAATGCACCCGCCATATTTTCTAGAGTGGTCGTCGCAGCATTTAAGGATTTTATACATAAGTTCCTAGAGGTTTACTTTGATGATTGGACCATTTTTGGTTTATTGAAGAACCATTCCGCGAACCTCAGATTGATGGTGGAAAAGTGTAGACAGCATCAAATCTCGTTAAATTTGAAAAAGTGTGTCTTTTGTGTGCCCTATGGAATTTTGTTGGGACACATTGTGTGCAAGCAGGGCTTGATGGTAGACCCTACTAAGATCACGTTCATTGTAAAATTTCCCACACCTAACTTAGTTAAGCAGCTGCGCACTACACTGGGGCATACCGGTTATTACAGGAAGTTCATAAAAGGGTATGCGCAGATAACCGCGGCTATGGAAAAGCTACTGAAGAAAGATGTACCCTTCGTTTGGAATAAGGACTGTGAGAAAGGCTTTAACACATTGAAAGAGAAAATGGTCACGACGCCAATCCTAGTTTTTATGGACTGGGAGAAGCCATTTCACGTCCATGTTGATGCTCTGTGTATCGCATTGGGCGTTGTTCTTTCTCAGCCAGGAGAGGGAGGTATTGATCATCCCATTTCCTTTTCCAGTAGGAAGTTATCATTCGCTGAGAAGAACTATACCACTATTGAAAGAGAAGGGCTCGCAATGGTATATGCACTGCAGAAGTTTAGGCACTACTTGCTTGGTGCGCACTTCTCCATCTTCACTAACCATTCTACCTTGAAATACCTGGTCAATAAGCTAGTGTTAGGGGGGCACATATGCAGATGGTTACTACTATTTCAAGAGTACAACTTTGAAATTGTTTTTAAGCTAGGAAGGTTGAATTTGGGACCTGATCATCTATCAAGAATTGAATCAGGAGAAGAGCCTACGAATCTGGAGGATAATCTGCCTGATGCACAGTTGTTCTCCATACAAGTTGCTGACGATTATTATCAGGACATCATTGATTTTTTGACTACTGGGTTTGCACCCACAGAGTTCACTACGCAACAGAAGAAGAAGCTGGTAGTGCGCACAGCAGACTTCACTATAATTGTAGGTCAGCTATATAAGCTAGGACCGGATGAAGTACTGCGCAGATGTGTGCTAGAGCATGAGAAACCATTCATATTAGTTGATGCACACTCAAGAGTCGCAGGGGGCCATTATGCAGGGAGAGCTACTGCGCAGAAGGTATTGCGTGCAGGGCTATGGTGGCCTACAATTCATAAATATTCGAAGGAACATTGCCATAGTTGCGATGTTTGTCAAAGGACAGGGAATCCATCACACAAAGATGAAATTCCATTAAAACCACAGCTGACATTGTAGGCCTTTGAGAAGTGGGCCATTGATTTTGTGGGTCCTATTAACCCACCAGGGAAAAGAACTGGTGCGAGGTATATCATTACTGCTACCGATTACCTCACCAATTGAGCAGAAGCAAAGCCAGTTAAAGACTGTAGCGCAGCTACAGCCGTGGATTTTATATATGAAAATATCCTTACAAGGTTTAGATGTCCGAAGATATTGATGAGTGATCAAGGCACTCATTTTTTGAATAAGACCATTGAGGCTTTGACCAAAGAGTTCCACGTTCATCATCAACCCAGCACGCCTTATCATCCACAGGTCAATGGAACTGTTGAAGCATTTAACAAAGTGTTGGAGAATTCTATAACCAAGATATGCAACGTCAATCCGGACGATTGGGACCTGCGCATTCCATTTGTACTATGGGCATACAGGACTACCTTCAAGAAATTGACTGGCCATACACCTTTCAGGTTGGCCTATGGGTAAGAAGCAATAATTCCAATGGAGTACATTGCTCACAGCTTAAGAATAGCAGTGTTTACAGGCATGGAAGATCGTGCAGCACTCGAAGAAAGGCTCCTACACTTGGTTGGGATAGAGGAAGATTTCTTTGTCGCAGGATTCCACCAACAAGTACAGAAACAGCACGAAAAGGCATGGCATGATCGCCACATCAAGAACAAGAGATTTCAGGTAGGTGATCTAGTCCTCCTGTATGATAGCAAATTCATGAAATTTCCTGGAAAGTTTAAGATGCATTGGCTTGGCCCATATACTACAATGCATGTTACTAACGGTGGCGCAGTCCAGTTAGCTACATTGACCGGAGATACCTTTCCAAGTTTGATAAATGGTAGCAGACTAAAGCTTTACCACGATAGTCTAGCTGCGTAGAGTTCAGTATGATTCAGGGAAGTGTACCGCGCAACACTGCCGAGGTTGTGCGCAAAAAAAAAAGAAAATAAAAGGAGAGTAGCCGCGTAGAATAAGTCGAGATACTGATCACACAAAGAAGATGGAATGACTGTCATGCAGAAGGCGAAACCAAGTGCGCATCCCGAAGTAAACATCCTGTTAAGACTACCAGCACATTATGACGGAAACCGTTACCACAACATCTGTTGACCAGTTAGTGGGCCGTTAACCAAATTGGCGGCACTTGGACAGTTTAAAATTTAAGGGTGGATGCGACATTTTGGAACCCATTAAAGACCGACATGACTAGTTAGCATCGAAATCCAGCTGGCAGGCTAAGCCATTAACGTTGATTTGACGGAGTTGACAAGCTGGCTTGCCAAGCAACCTTTTGGCATTTAAGGAAACAGCATTGGCATGATGAGAAGGATCGGCGGACAGGACCAAGATCATATGCATGAATTGATAATGAATATGGCATTTAGTGCCTTGGCAACTGCAGAAGGCCACGTTGCAGACCAACAACGGTTAGAAATAGACCTCACTCGACCACTTAACCATTTTCACGAAGCATTCGAACTATTTGAGAGCTGAGTGACCAGAGCATTGTATGAGTGAACCGGTTGAGTTGGAAGACATCTCCTGGTTATTTGAGCAAGCAGGGATTCCAGCAGCAATGATGGCGATGAAGGCAGGTGCATCTAGAATTTTAGCATGGAAGGCTGCGAGAAGCAACAAGGGCAAAGAGACAGCTTTAGAGCAGGGGGGGTCCAAACTACCAGTGCAGCAATCGGCTTCGGCTGAGAACTTACCCATCTATCCAATACCAAAATACATCCCTCCATGGAAGCTCGATGCCCCACCAATCCACATAGGAAATAATTTCAAGTATGAAATACCGATGCCCACCATCTCTACCAGGGTGAAAATTGAGGAGAATCTGATGGGTGGTGTACCAGGTTGCAAGCTGGATGACTTGGACTTACTTGAAATTATGCAGGTAACGTCGAAGACTTAACCACAATTCAAACCGAATGCATATATCAATTACATAAGGGACACACAGACCAACGCCCACAAGCTGGTAGTCCAAGAATGGCTAAGGCCCATCCAGAGATCAGGCTTGTTAAATCTACTGCAAATGCCTCACTTTACTAAGAGCCCAGAGTTTTCCACGGTAGTGCGCACATTACTCACTTGCGTACATGAAGGCTTCTTATGGCTAGTTACCCACATTGATATCAGCATTGATATGATCCATCACATTACAGGCCTGAACAAAAGAGGCGAGGACCCTGTTGACCTCCTCATAAGAGGGTGCAAGATAGAAATCTAAGCATCAAAGTTGCTAAAGAATTTGGCGTAGTGCGGAAGGGACAAGGATTCCCAACAGTCGATATCAATGACCGCACAACAAATTTTACGACCCAGTTGCTTGCAGGAAATATTTTGCACAAATGTAGACCACCTGAGGTACCAGCGGTCACAATCAAGGCAGCATCTAACACATTGCGCGGCAAGCATTATAATTGGTGCCAGTTCCTACTGAATGAGCTTATTGCAGATATTCAAGAAACGCAAGATAATGGAACACCGTTCCATTTCAGCTGGCTACTAGTGCTGATAGCCTTTATAGGCTGGAAAGAGCCAGACGCATATCAAGGAGCTCCAACCTTGGCAAGGCAGGGATGCGGAGCATGTT
The DNA here is from genome assembly GCA_027924585.1 of Larix kaempferi. Taxonomy (NCBI): domain Eukaryota; kingdom Viridiplantae; phylum Streptophyta; class Pinopsida; order Pinales; family Pinaceae; genus Larix; species Larix kaempferi. Next base: position 6,634,418 of record BSBM01000012.1, on the reverse strand, counting down.
TTACCAACTTATGGGCGAGCTCAAAGGAATCAAGGAAATGACATACCGTCGAAGTATTTTATGCCTATTATCACCAGTTGCGTGAGGCGATTATGGCAACGCCACGCATTTCCCAAACACTAACCGACAAATATACATGCATCATGAGGTTTAGTGTGAAAAGGCACCAGTCACACATTCAACCAAGGGCTGATGCACAAGCAGGATTATGGTATCCAGGGTTTTACCGACTCAGTGAGGATGCCATCGAGGCCATGATGGAACATTGGGATGTCGACTGGAAAGTTCCTCTTCCCAAGATGATGCATCGGATTATGAGGAGAACATCCCACCTATCTCCACGTCCAAGATGGACATCAAAAGTTCAAACGAAGAAGATACTCAAGGAGATAGCAAAGAACCAGCAGCAAAGAAGGAAAAGAAGGGTGGGCTACCTACAGGCACGCCCATTGAGGAAGAGAAGGATGACGCGTAGATTCAACATACAATGACGTCGGTGGGAAAAATAAAGGCCGCCGAAGGCCCCTCACAATCGCAAAGCCGACGCACAAAGAGGAAGGCTAAAAAACCTGAGTTTGGGCCACAACTACATCTAGATGATTGCAAGGTCATCGCAACAAAAGTGCAGGAAGTATGGGAAGAGACTCGTGCTAAAAAAGAATCCAAGCAAGAACAACTGCAGCTGACCATAATCCAAACTATGGAGGCGGTCAAGACAATGGTATCCCATATGGGGCTGGGGCAGCTAGGCTCAACTTTTGACGGGAAGTCAGGGGGACCAAGAGCGTAGTGAAGACCACCTGTTGTTGTAAGTAAATATCTGCGTGTCTTGAACCTTGAACCAGGCTACCTTATTTACCCAAATGAAGCGGTTAAGGAGGCACTAAAGACTGGGCACCTTGACCTGAACATTGGGGCCCTGCCCCTAGAGAACCTGAACGAGTTGCACATCAGAGTTGCGGAATAAATTCATGAGAGAGGCCTCGCCTCATATGATAAGTGTGCACAGTTAATTGAAGACATCAATCAGTTAAGGCAGGAATCAGATAACAGCAAGCAAGAATTGAGCACAGCCAAGGAAAAAGGCTGAAAGATGAAGGAAACCGTTTCAGCTGTGTGCACAAAAATAGAAGAATGTGAAGAAGAAGTTGATATGGAGGACACGATAAAGAAAATTGGGGCCAAGGTAGAGTCCCTTACCTATGAGAAAATACAAATGGAATCCTCTTATAAAGGAAAGATCGCAAGGATGGAGGCTAGGCACCCTGTCATTCCACCAGATCAGTGCCCGACTCTAGCTGAGGACATCAAAGCAACCATGGATGACATTTCGGCGGAAGTGACGAAATGCCAAGACTTACTTGAATAGATAACTACAGCAGTCACTGGGTTGAGTGAGGATCCTGCGCTCCAGCAAGTAAGAGTGGAATTACAACAAAACCAGCAGTAGGTAGATGCTGCAAGCGTGTAGCTGAGGAATGCGCTGGCAAGGGAGAAAGTGCAGAAATTTAACGAGGTCAAGGACCTACAGAAAGAGTTGGCGACGCCAAGGGAGAAAGAGGCTGCTACATCGGTCAAGCTACAACCTATTGAACAGGAAGGCCTCGAATTGATGCAACAATTCGATGCAAAGTTCAGAGAAATTTAGGCAACAGAAGGAACTATGAGAGAACAAGTGGCAAGGGAGAAGGTCTCGCAGGAAACTCTGGAGACACTTCACGATTTCGAAGAAAAAGCCAAGGAGATAGTTGCAGAGTTAGCAGGAACTCTACAAAGCTTTACATCAAAGCTCGGTACGCCGAAAGATGCGGCACCAGAGTCCGCAAGTTGAAGTGGCTTGGGATGAGCCACAGGTGAGTGTTAAGGGCCTGTTGGGCAGGTCCCAAATGGGATGGAAAAATATACAAGTTTTGATAATTGCGCATTCCACGTTGTGGCAGGAAGAGGAATCAGTTTTGAGAAATTGTGCATGTTCGCGCAACGGCAAGGAATAGGAAAGGTTGCGCAATATGCTGGCTTGTGGCTCGCGTGCAACAACCATTCTGGAGAAAGAATGGAAGGAAAGGTCGAAGCGGAGAAAGTGACATATTTTGGGATGTGGAGATGAATGGAAAGGACCTGTCAAGGTGAGTGGTGGCAAGCAGTTGAGAAGCTAGGCCACGATGTCGATGGCGATAGGAAGGAGGAAGCAGTGGAAAGGGACAAGCCATGATGCAGTGTAACCGTTTTGAGGACTGCGGCTATCAGAGAAGCGTGTGAACCAAGAGTGGTCTAGCTGGACGGCTTGGAGCACGCAGAGTAAGATTTCGACAACGACAGTCAGGGTGGCAACTGGCCACGTCTATTTTGTAGACCTAAGGGTTTTTGCTTATGAATTGTAAAGATATGCCTACAGGCATAATCTATAAATAGGCATGATTTTGTACGGGAAGGGGTTGGTTGTCAAACTCTCATTGTGGGTTATTGAACATTGTAAAATCAATTGAGCTTGAAGCTATTGAAAAGGCTCTGCAGCTAAGTGCACAGAGAATTATCTAAGAGAGAAGAGATTCTGCAGCTGAGTGCACGGACTAAGAATGGTTGTACCCTTCCCTTAAAGAGCAATATTAACAACCGTTCTTGTGGACGTAGCCTCCATCTGGGGGGTGAACCACATTAAATCCTGTGTAGTGTGATTAAATGTGTTGTTTGCAATTATCTGTTTGCTATATGTATGCTTGAATTCCAATTATCAGTTATATGTTAATGCTTTTATATGTATTCGCCATAGGAGAAAGATGGGAATAATATGTTAAGTATTACATGAATGAATGGTTAATGGATGCAAAGTATTTCAGATTGTGAATGCATCAGTTGATAAACGAACACATGCATGGAGGAATGTTAAGTATTCAGCAACTACAAGTCTGTGAATGTATGAATCTGTTGATTAGTCACATAGTTAAACATTGAATTTAAGCACAGCATTGGAGCGCGCAATATTGTGTGTTTATTCAATTGCATGCACCATACATTAAGTCAACTAAGTGTTATGAATGGATAAAGGTTGTCAAGTCTTGGTTGATGTCAGACTAATGCCGAGTAGACGTGCGGTCTAGTCGATGCGCTAACCCCTTGAGAGTGCTGCAAGGTAAGCTATTGATAGCTTATCGCCGTGACGCATGAAACAGCCACATACCAGGCAATTAGTGGATGCACTGGTTGCGCAGGCACCTCTGCTTGCTGAAGTATCTGATGCGAAGTAGAGACTTCGCGAAACTATTGTCCGCAACAACCCGCATAGTGTTGCGCCGCTCCGCAGTCCATTTACCTTCGCATCACCAAGTTGCGGAAACTTGATTCCGCAACCACCCCCTCAGCTTCACCTTGGGTGAGACCTTAGGTTGCGCGCAATCTGTTGCCAAAAGGGCCAGTGAATAGAGGTTTTTTTGGTTCCTTGAACCGCGAATTACCTGGGTCTACACTAGAAACCTCAAGAAGGTGATATACAGCCAACAAAAGGATCACGGATTGTATTGTCCCTAGACATGAGACTTGTCTTAAAAGGATCACGGATTGTATTGTCCCTAGACATGAGACTTGTCTTAAAAGGATCGTGGATTTTATCATCCATATACATGAGACTTGTCTTAAAAGGATCACGGACTGCATCATCCCTAGACATGAGACTTGTCTTAAATTTATAAGGATTGATCATCCTGGAAGTAGATCTGGATTTCATCGTCCATATACATGAGACTTGTCTTAAATTGATAAGGATTGATCATCCTGGAAGTAGATCTGGATTGTATCGTCCATAGACATGAGAGATGTCTTAAAGTGAGAGGGATTGATCATCCTGTAATTGGATAATGTGTGTTTCAGGGTATGCTCCTATGATGTTGTTGATCTAGAGATCCAGATGATGCTGTTGATAGAGAGATCCAAATGATACTGTTGATAGGGAGATCCAGTTGTTGATGTTGTTGATCGATCTAGATTATGCTGTTGATCTAGAGATCCAGATAATGTTGTTGATAGAGAGATCCATATGTTGATGTTGTTGATCGATCCAGATGTTGATGATGTTGATCGAGAGATCCAAATGGTGATGCCACTGTAGCTGTTCGAGTGCTGCAGAAGATGAATACTCAGTACTGAAGATGTTGATGTTCCACTATTGAAGATCTTGAAGATGTTCTAGTAACTGGTTGATTTACTGATGATGTATGAAGAAAGCTTCCAATGATTTATATATGTATCATGTATTATGTAGTTGATGACTCATTGCTCCTACAGATGTTGTTATAATATTCTTCTCGTTAAGGGGGGGTGTTTAAATATTGTAACTTCTAAGAATTATATATTTGTACTTTATTATTCCGGAGATGTTTCATTCCTCTGAAGAGACCCTATTGTATATCCAGAGATGTTTATTCCTCTGAGAGAGTGTGGTAACTAGGGTTATTAGATCTCCCATGTTAGGTTGGCCCTGAGTTAGCTAATTAGGGGTTATTAGACTCTCTTAGGAGAGGTCAGCCCCTTTAGGGTAAAAAGTCAGTTAGAGCATGAGTATAAATAGAGGAGGTGTGTTCCTCATTTATCTCATTCATTCACTCACTTGTGATTGGCACATAGGAGAGAGACAGGTATGCATAGGAGGAGAAAGAGCTCTTGTTTGGGTACTACATCTTGTATTGGTTGATTATCTATATTGATGAAAGCTTTCCTGGGTTTTCTACCCCATGAGGGTTTCCCAGGGTAAATCTTTGTATATCTTGTGATTGTGTTTCTTTAAGTGATCTTGCTTGTGAAATTAGGCTAAACTTAACATTAAAGGTATGAAAGTAGTATTTAAATAGTAGTTTAAAGAGGAAGATAAGTGTCTCAGTAATCCAGATTGTAGAAGCAGCTAGATGAGGTAGAGACCAGTGGCATGATGAAAAGTTTGTGAATGAGTTGAAAAGGGAGACTTGCAAGATTGAAAAAAACATATCAGGGTGGAAGGGTGTGTTGGCACCCCAACAACTCCCCTTGATTTTGTAAATGAAGGGCCCCCATGTAAATTTTGTAAATATTTAGCCTTTCATTTCTTTTAGTTTTTCGTGCTTGGTTTTGAGAAGGTGATTCCACGGTTTTCTTTCTTTGGTCCTTCACTCTTGATGATGCTTGTCTCCTGGCTTGATTTTCATTTCATAAGGTTTGGTAATTTTTGGTCATTTGATTCTCTTGGATTCTTGGTTGCTCAACAATGATTGCATACCCTTTTAAGTTTATTGCATCTTTCAGTTTTCCTTTCAATGAATGAATGATTTTACTTGCGAGTTGTGATAATTTGATTAATTGCTTATTTTTGTAAACTTCAATTCATATTTTGAAAGAGACTTTGTTAAAAAATGGGAGTAGAATCTTAATTTTGATGACTTCTTGAATTTTGAAAGAAAACTTTTAACTCTTATATATATATATATATATAGTGAAAACTTTTGAATTGAAGCTCATATTGTGTACAACTTAATTCAATCTTAACAAATGTATATAAAACATGGAAAATAAATAATAATTTTCAATTTTAAGGAAAGTATTAATTTGTGAAAGCCTTTAAACTTTGTTTAATATTTTCTTTTACTTCTTTTCTAATTTTATCATTTTTTTTTTGACAAATTAAAAAATTAAAACTTAAATTTTTGGTCTCATTATTTTATTTCATGTTATAAACCAAATCTCTATACTTTAATAAAGAATTGTTTTACACATCATCTTAAAAAAGAAGATCATCGTTCATTCTTATTTGAACCAACATTCTCATGTTTGATAATGTCCATACCATTTGGTGGTCAAATTAAAAGCGTTTCTATGATGACATAAGATTAAACATTGGTAATTGAATATCCATGCATTTGTGTATACTTATGCATGATTTTCGATGGATTTTAAATTTATGATTTTATATTATTGCGCCGAGAGTCGCTCTACAGCCCAGTATGAGGGAGATCTTGTAACATGTGTGGAGTGTTTGTCGAGTAACAAAATAATAAAAATAAAATATTGTAACGCTGGCCATTAATAAAAATATAAGAAGTAAAAAAGATAAAGAAGTAACCTAGTATGAGGGAGATCTTGTAACATTTGTCGAGAGTTTGTAGAGTGTTTGTCGAGTAACAAAACTAAAATAATAAAAATAAAATATTGTAACGTTGGCCACTAATAAAAATATAAGAAGCAAAAAAGATAAAGAAGTAACCGAGTATGATGGAGATCTTAAACTTGAACTTAGGTGTAAATATTTTTTAACATGTAAAAAAGTTAGATAATTTTTTATGAACATGTAAAAAGTTAGATATAGAAAATTACACTTCAAGAAATTGGATCCTTCTCGGTAATTGGTAGATCCGGATTTAAGATGGATCTATAATGGTATAAAAACAATTATATATCTTATCATAAATTTGTGTGTAAAAACTTATGTTATTCTTGAAATTGACGTGTTTATGAAATGTCAAATGAATAAACTCTTTGAAGTTTGTGATTTCATTTAATCTAATAAAAAGAGATCACCGTTTATACACAAAAGAGATAACATTAAACCTTTCCATATCCATGAAGCCGAAGACTTCCTCATTCGGTAGCCACCTGGATGTTTGCATTTATGTGTTGGTTTTAATGAAGCATCATTGTATAAGATAGCATGGAAAATAAAAACCCTCTTAAAATTCTGCCACGATATTGAACTACATTTAGTTTGAGGGAAGAATTCTATTTTGATTGCCATGTGAATTAGCAGAAGAGGCATTATCCAAACTGATAAAAATGTATTGAATGTCCAATAGGGATCTCGCACAAATATGTGTTCTATTGTTGCAGTTTAAAGCAGAGAGTTGTTTCTTGTAACTACTCCACTGCGAGATGTCCAACAAATTGCAGATAATTCGCAGGAAATAGGTGCTCATGTACACCAGTGAATTAAAAGATTAAATGATTGCCCAATATTCGCCGGTACAGAAGGTCACACCTAGCTAATAGACTTCCACCAAAACGATTAAGGGAAATCTTTTTACTTATACTTCACAGTATTCCTTTCATTTGAATTATTTTTGTTTTTACTGGTCTTGCTGCTTGATTGCGAGAACGATTAATTTTTTGATGGTGCAGGTTCACTAGCCCAACCAGATCTACAAAATTTACCTCTTTCGTTTACTGTTGCGCTTACGGATTGCACAGATGCCAATCACTAAAGGACCTTGACATCTTTCCACATAAGTATCGAGGCTGTTACAGTTGCACTTTGAAGATCTTTTCACGAGGATGCGAGTAATCGAAGGCTCGGGAAAATGAAGAAGGTTAATCGAGGTGATTGCACCAGATTGCTAACTGATTGAAAGAATATCCGGGCTCAGTTTATTGCCCAGAATAGACATCAGTTTCCTTATAAAAAGTTAGAGCTTTGATTACCAGAGGAGAGGAACGTTCCAGGAAACTGGACAAACTTATTTTTTTCATTTTTCTGTATGTTTCTCTGCTAGAGGGGGGAGGAGGGCTCGTCAGAATAAGTGAAACTGAGTTTTCATTATTCTGTTTCTATTTTGTAAAATCTCTGTTTGCAGAGTGGAGGAGACACTGCCTAGAAGGGGGGAAAGACTCTGTAAAGAGTGCAGAGAACTATTTTTCTGACAAACTTTACTGTTTTTCTCCTACATATTCGATTTTCTGAGACATTTGAGAGACATATAGTACAGTATCATATTTTGTTCTATTTATTTCAGTGTTCTTTTTGAACTTCTTCTGAGAATTATTGAATATTGCAGATTACTGAAGATCTTAGCTAAGTATTTAGAATATCTATGATGTGTTGCTGATCACTCTCTTTTGTTATCCTTATTTTCATATATATATATTTTGTTATTATATGTGAAATACCTTTCCTTATTTTCATATATATATATTTTGTTATTATATGTGAAATACCTTTGATGAATTTCGAATGGTTATGCTTATCTGAAATATGAATGGTTTATTTTCATATTGATATTAACGAACTTCTTCATGATATCTATTGCTCATAAATCAATTCTGATAAATTTCTAACTTGCAGGTTGACCTTGTTTCATTTACAAGTTAGTATATGATTATATTTATATATTTCAGAATAGTGTATCTAGTTAATTTCATTGATATTGGGTTTGAAGTTCTTTTACAATTACTTTACAATAGATTGTTATCTTATTGTGAGATAATTGAGATTTACTTCTGCAATTGAGGACTTTTCTACCAATCCAGAAGTGTTAATCATTTTCATGTTTTAAACCTTAGGTCATTTCATGCTCTCTGCGGAGATAGGTAGCAAGCATTTAGGTCATCTTAGAACATAATAGGAGCTGCTAATTTTTTGTATTTAGCTTTAGATAGTCTTTAGCATTTCCTTAGAGTAAATTTCTCTCTTTTGTTAGCCGATTGATTCAAACAAACTTGGCACACACCTACCTTAGATGTTGATGTATATGTAACTTCGGAATGTATTTCACATATATGTATATTGTATTCCTATAGAGATGTTACGGAAGTGTTTGTATTCCTATAGAGATGTTATTATTCCTCTATATGGAAGTGTCGTCATTTATATTGTAAGTGTCGTAACTTATACTTGATGGGTTGTTAGACCACCTTGTTGGGGTCGGCCCTATATAAGTCATGTGGGTCAAAGGGTTATTAGACCACACTATTGGGGTTCGGCCATGTGGGTCAAAGGGTTATTAGACCACCCTATTGGGTGTCGGCCCAGTCAGCATTATGTTAAGTGGTTAAGTTGAGGCCGACCTAGTTGAGTAAAAGTCAAGTCAAGTTAGTGTATAAATAGAGAGTGTGTCTCTTTCATTTTACACATTATATTCTCTCACTCACACTTGAGAGAGTGGCGCACTTGTGGAGGAGGAGGCTCTGCTGCTAGGAGAAGACTATCTCTTGTATTCTGGTTGTATCATTGCTCTATCTATCTCTGAGGAAGTTATTGGGGTTTTTCACCTTTATGGTGTTGATGTATATGTAACTTCGGAATGTATTTCACATATATGTATATTGTATTCCTATAAGAGATGGTATTATTCCTCTATAAGGAAGTGTCGTCATTTATATTGTAAGTGTCGTAACTTATACTTGATGGGTTATTAGACCACCTTATTTGGGGTCGGCCCTGTATAAGTCATGTGGGTCAAAGGGTTATTAGACCACCCTATTGGGGGTCGGCCATGTGGGTCAAAGGGTTATTAGACCACCCTATTGGGGGTCGGCCCACTCAGCATTATGTTATGTGGTAAAGTTCGAGCCTACATGAGTTAGGTAAAAAGGCAAGTCAAGTCAAGTATAAATAGAGTGCGGGAGGCACTCTATTTACTCACTCACTTCTCACACATGCACTCAAGGAGGAGTGGCGCACTTATGGAGGAGGAGGATCTGCTGCTAGGTTATGGCTATCTCTCTTGGTTGGTTGTATCATTGCTCTATCTATCTCTGAGGAAGTTATTGGGGTTTTTCACCTTTATGGTTTTCCACAAGTAAATCTTTGTGTCTCTTGTGTGCTTGCATTATTGTCTCCATGATTGATATGCTGTAGATATGCTGTACATGTTGTTCTCTCAGTTAAGATCCTAGATCAGATTGAAGTAAATTCTAAAAATCTAACATGGTATCAGAGCTAGCCTGAAAGAAGGCATGATATGGCATGTATGACACTTGTTGCACTTACGATGCTAGGGCTTGATATAACAAAAACCAGTCATCGTAGAACTTTCGCTATAAATCCGTTTTGGCGAAGTTTTCGGATCTGAAATTGTTACAGAAAGAAGCTAAAATCTCCAGGTACCTTGTGTCCAAAGGACAACCTCTAATTCGTTGTACTTTGTGATTTATGATCTGTACAATATAGGGTTTCTGCCTCTTCCAGATCTGAGTCAAAATCAGGTGACCTTGGGAAAAAGGTCATAACTTGGGCTAGGAAGCTCCAAATGAAATTTCGTGAAAAGTGACAGGTAGTACACAGACTGTACTATCTCAGAAAACGTTTTCATAGGCCGAAGTTGAACCATTGACACGTAGCACTCCGTACAAGTTCGCTCTCCTGTATTATCCCATAAACAGGTCACGTTGCGACACTTGGAATAAATCTCTCTCAGAGAATCCAATTGAGGTCAGACCTGTCAGGATGGAAAGATAATAGGTCTAGCTATCGTAGAAAACTTTTTCAAATGCCGAAGGTCAAACAGTGACACGTGGCACGCCGTACAAGTTCGCTCTCCTGTATTTTCCCAAAACAGGTCACGTTGCGACATTTGACATAACTCTCTCTCAGAGAATCCAATTAAGGTCAGACCTGTCAGGATGGAAAGCTAACAGGTCAGGCTATCTCATGAAACTTTTTCAGACCCTGTGGATCAAAAATTTCGGAGTTACACCAGAAACAATCAGGTACATATTTCTGTCAAAACAGAATTTTTTTTGGTACCTTCATTCATGGCTTCCGGAATTTAGGGCTTTGAAGAAAGTTGGAATTTTTGTAATCGGAGACCACGGCTGGATGCTACTCATCAAAATAGAAATTTAGAGACCAAGATCAGAATTTTTGGTTGGGCAGAAGGCCGGGCTTGATCAAACCCTAGTTCGGGACTTTGATCAGAAAAGTGGAAAATTAGGGCTTCTGTAAAAATGGGAATTTTTGAAATCTGTGACCATGGCTGGAAGCTCCTCAGAAAAATAGAAGCTTAGAGCTTTGGATCAAAATTTTTGACTAGGCAGAAGAGTGGGCTTCATCAAACCCTAGTTCAGGGTCACGTCCAGTGAATCCAGAAGTCTCAAAGGCAAAATTGAGGAGTGAAACTTTGTAGTTTTCAAATTCTGAATATACCAGCTTGATCAGCTCATCAAGGCGCATATTTCTATCCTTTCAGAAGTTCTAAATTCAAAGTTTGAATTTTTGGGGTTTCTCTGACAAACCCATATCCAGCTCCAGGTCCAGTTCTTGCAAATCAAGTGGATTGGGTTAATCCTAGAAGAAGATGGATTGGTCACCTGCATAAGTGAAGGAGTTCCTGTTTCAGAGGGAGATGAGGCTAAGGCTTTACATAAGGAGATTACAAGCGATCTCGACAGGTATGACTCATCGAGGTATGTTTTGAGATTTGTTCATGATTAAGTTTATGGTATGTTTGTCTTCATGTTATTACGGTTAGTACAATCTTGATTTTAGACTTGTCATATCACCTTAATAAAACTATGAATGCACAATAGAAAATATTCATTGATTGGGGTGTTGACACTTATGATTGTACTAATGCATTATGGTGTTGTATGAGATTTATGTTGTCTACTAACATGAAAGGTACACCAAGAAAGACAAATCATGTTCTGGTTCAAAGAACATATGATCATGATGACATGAGGACAAAGATTCATCCATTGTCATGGATCTCATAAAAGATCCATTTACGAGGTATGTATAACTTGGTTTTATAATGGTTAACCTATGAGATATACAGGTTACTAGCACAAGTCATTGAAGAAGAACAAGAAGACATCATGTGAGTATGTTAGACATAATTAGCTAGCATGCTAATCCAGGTATGTTTTTCCTATATCAAGTTAGAATCTCACCTTGTGATAAGATTCTTTATTTAAGTATACTTAGCATGATTGATTATGATTATTCATTGAAGTTAGTACTCATGGGTTTAGGCATATTATGATTTTTACTTTGATTGATGATATGACTAACCAGAAAAGTCCTATGGTCAAATAGGAATATAAGTAAAAGAATTATGTCCCTTATATTGATTGATTTGACTAACCAGAAGAATCATGAAGGTATAGGTTTGAATAATCACAGGTTTTATGCATATTATATCTCTTATCTTGATTGATGATTCAACTAACCTGAAGAGTCATAGGTTTGAGTAATTATAGGTTTAGATATGTTATGTTTCTTATGATTTGACTAACCATAAGAATCCTGCGTAAACCTTGAATAATAATACTTACTATTTTTGTTTGAAATGATCATGACTATACATGCTTGAGATTATTGTGTTTTAATAGTATACTAATGAATGTATGATTTTATATTAGACCTAGAGGATAACACAATGATGATACTAACAAGCATGCATAGGGATCGAGAATGTATATAAGTTCAAGGACAGGTAATCCAGGGAGCAAAGATCAAGAGGGAGTACACTTCAGTAGTTTCTGCAAGAATGCAGATATTCAGAGGGAGTTGACCATCTTTCTACATTCCACAACAGAAAGGTGTAGAAGAAGCTACTGCAGATTAGGATTCCAGCAGCTCCTCAGAGGGAGTCCACCCAACGAACAAACAAAGATAAGTATTTTAATTTCTTGCATATGTGTTTGTTTAAATAAAATTGTTCAATGATGTATATGCTCATGTTCCTAGACTTAGGATATGTATAGTTGCATTGATGAACAGTATACTACTAATATACATGGGTAAGTGGCCTATGGCACTATACAACATTCCATTGCTACTTATCTAGAATGAAACCTCTTTGCTGACATGTTGGGAGTTGTGCACACTCTTAACAATGTTCTGGTAGAGATTGGAAGGCATCTAGAAAGTTATGGGATATGGATAAATGTTGTATTGAAGCATTGGCTAAGATAATTGCATGACTGTATGACATATTTCTTTATGTGTAAGAATTTGTTCTGAAAACTATGAGATGTTTTCTAATCATGCAATTTAACTTGTTGTGTAGGAAAGATCGTATGCCATCTCCTACAAAAGGACTACAACATTTGTTCCAGCAACAAAGATATTTATTTAAGATATTGAAGTTCCCAGGATCTGGGATGAAGAAATATAATGCCATGATCCGTCGATCATGAAGAATGATGTTTGGGATGTAATCCCAAGACGTGAAGGGAAGTTTGTTATGACTTCCAAATGGAACTATCAAATCAAGCATATTGCAGATGACAGCATTGAGAAATATAAAAGTGATGAAATAGAAGATACACCAGATGGATTTCAAGACAGCATGGTGTAGTCAGATATGTGTGCAGAACTTGGTATGGTAGGATAGACAGCTTTCTATCCAGTTTGGGCTTTACCAAGAGTAAAGCGGATTCCAACCTTTACTACAAGGTTGAGGAAGGAAATCCAGTGATACTACTTTTGTATGCAGATAACCTGTTTGTTACACGTGAAAATAGTTTGATTGCCGACACGCAGCGAAAGCTTACTACCAAGTTCGAGATGAAGAACTTGGGGATGATGCACTATTTGTTTTTGGCATGGAGGTGTGGCAGAGTGGTGGAATCTTCCTTGGACAGGGGAAGTATGCAATAGAGATCCTGAAGAGGTTCGGGATGATGGACTGCAAGGCTATGGCCACACCTATGGCATTGAATCTAAAGCTTCTATTTGATGCTTCATCTGAGCCGGTTGATGTCTCCATGTACCATCAGATGATTGGGTCCTTGATGTACCTGACAAACACAAGACTAGACATTTACTTTGCTATGAACACATTGAACCAGTTCCTGACGGATCCGAGGAGTGTTCACCTGGTTGCTGTAAAGCATGTTCTGAGGTACCTGAAGGGTACAGTGGATTATGGGCTCAGGTATGAGGCAAATCAAAAGTTTAACCTGCAGGGTTATGTTGATTCAGATTGGGTTGGCAGTGCTACAGATAGGAAGAGCACATCTAGGTGTTGCTTCAGTATGGGATCAGGTGTGATCTCTTGGTTTAGCAGGAAGCAGTCCTGCGTAGCACTGAGTACAGCTGAGGTAGAGTATGTTGCAGCCTGCTCAGCTAGTTGCGAGGCAGTATGTCTACGGAAGCTACTGTCTGAGTTATTTGATCTCTCATTGGAGGCTACTGGTATCTTCTGTGATAACCAGAGTTGTGTGAAGCTATCCGAGAACCCAGTGTTTCATGACAGGTCGAAACACATAGAGATCAAATATCACTATATCAGGGATATGGTGCAGAGAGGAGCTGTGAAGCTCCTGTATGTTGCGACGGATGAGCAGATTGCAGATGTGCTGACGAAGCCACTAGCCAGAGTGAAGTTCGAGTACTTCAGAGAGAGGCTTGGCGTTCTTTAGATCGAGGACACTTCGAGGAAGAAGTGATGGACACATTTGCTAAATCCATTCCAAGCATGTTGGAAGGAGGATCCTTCACATGGCTGTGGATGTAAGCGCTGGATGATGAGCATTAGGATGATGTTCTGGTTTCTGCTCGATATGATCAGTTGGATCATTTTTATGTATGTATGTACACATCATGTTGGATGCTGGATATGATCGGTCGGATCATTTTTATGTATGTATGTACGCATCATGTTGGATGCTGGATATGATCAGTTGGATCATTTATGTATGTATGCATCATGTTGGATGCTGGATATGATCAGTTGGATCATGTGTATGTATTTTGTATAAGCATCATGTTGGATGCTTGGACCATGTATCTGTATATGTATCAGGTGGATACATTGTATGATCAGGCGGATCATGTATGGTGATATGTATCATGTATTTGTATTTGTATCAGGTGGATACATTGATGATCAGGAGGATCATGTATGATGATATGTATCAGGTAGATACTTGGTATGCATCAGGTAGATGCATTGATGATCAGGAGGATCATGTATGATGATATGTATCATGTATTTGTATCAGGTGGATACATTGATGATCAGGAGGATCATGTATGATGATATGTATCAGGTAGATACTTGGTATGCATCAGGTAGATGCATTGATGATCAGGTGGATCATGCAGCAGGATGTTGCAGTGATGATCAGGATGATCATAGATGACGAGCTTCAGGATGTTGCTCCAGATGACATGCAGCAGGATGTTGCAGTGATGATCAGGATGATCATAGATGACGAGCTTCAAGATGTTGCTCCAGATGACATGCAACAGGATGTTGCAGTGATGATCAGGATGATCATAGATGACGAGCTTCAGGATGTTGCTCCAGATGACATGCAGCAGGACGTTGCAGTGATGATGATCAGGATGATCATGGATACATCAGGATGATGTATGGTGAGTATCAGGTTGATACTCTGTGGCCGTGGATCAGGTTGTGCAGATGAGCATGTAATCCGGTGCCCTGGGAGATTTGCAGATGGTCTTTCGAGGTTTTGCCTATGGCATGTAATTCGGTGCCCTGGGACATCTGGCAAATGCTCTTTCGAGGTTTTGCTCTGGGAGGACATGTAATTCGTTGCCCTGGGAGATCTGCAAATAGTCTTTCGAGGTTTTGCCTATGGCATATAATAGCGCCCTGGGATATCTGGCAGATGCTCTTGCGAGGTTTTGTCCTATGGCATGTAATTCGTTTCCCTGGGAGATCCGATAGGTTGGGTTGTGTGCCCGTAATCAGTCCTGGGATGCTCTTGCGAGGTTTTGCCATGACCACATGTAATTCGTTGCCCTGGGAGATCCTATAGGTAGAGCTGTGTGCTCGTAACAGCCTGGGATGCTCTTGCGAGGTTTTGTGGTGGACCACATGTAATTCGTTGCCCTGGGAGATCCTATAGGTAGAGCTGTGTGCTCATAACAGCCTGGGATGCTCTTGCGAGGTTTTGTGGTGAGGTCACATGTAATTCGGTGCCCTGGGAGATCCTATAGGTAGAGTTGTGTGCTCGTAATAGCCTGGGATGCTCTTTCGAGGTTTTGTGACGCACGTAATATGTCCTGAGGATTCCACAGTATGGCCAGTGATGATGAAGACCTGCAGGTGGTGGGCCTACATCCAGTATGAAAAAGGACTGGCTCTGTAGAACTTCCTATGACGAGTAGATTCAGAGATTGATTGAGATAGAAACAGCAATGACGATGATGATGACTCGATGACGATTATCTAGTGACGATGATCCAGAGAAGATGACTTGTGCTAGAAGAACTGTGCTGAGAAATACCTTCCTAGTTAAGAGGGAGTGTTGATGTATATGTAACTTCGGAATGTATTTCACATATATGTATATTGTATTCCTATAAGAGATGGTATTATTCCTCTATAAGGAAGTGTCGTCATTTATATTGTAAGTGTCGTAACTTATACTTGATGGGTTATTAGACCACCTTATTTGGGGTCGGCCCTGTATAAGTCATGTGGGTCAAAGGGTTATTAGACCACCCTATTGGGGGTCGGCCCACTCAGCATTATGTTATGTGGTAAAGTTCGAGCCTACATGAGTTAGGTAAAAAGGCAAGTCAAGTCAAGTATAAATAGAGTGCGGGAGGCACTCTATTTACTCACTCACTTCTCACACATGCACTCAAGGAGGAGTGGCGCACTTATGGAGGAGGAGGATCTGCTGCTAGGTTATGGCTATCTCTCTTGGTTGGTTGTATCATTGCTCTATCTATCTCTGAGGAAGTTATTGGGGTTTTTCACCTTTATGGTTTTCCCCAAGTAAATCTTTGTGTCTCTTGTGTGCTTGCATTATTGTCTCCATGATTGATATGCTGTAGATATGCTGTACATGTTGTTCTCTCAGTTAAGATCCTAGATCAGATTGAAGTAAATTCTGAAAATCTAACATATGGTTTTCCCCAAGTAAACTTTGTGTCTCTTGTGTGCTTGCATTATTGTGTCCATGATTGTTATGCTGTAGATTTGCTGTACATGTTGTTCTCTTAGTTAAGATCCTAGATCATATTGAAGTAAATTCTGAAAATTTAACATGGTATTAGAGCTAGCCTGAAAGAAGGCATCATATGGCATGTATGACACTTATTGCACTTACGATGCTAGGGCTTGATATAGAAAAAAACCAGTCATTGTAGAACTTTCGCTATAAATCCATTTTGGCGAGTTTTTCGGATCTGAAACTTTTATAGGTCGAAGAGAAAATCCCCATGTACCTTGTGTCCAAAGGACAACCTCTAATTTGTTGTACGTTGTGATTTATGATCTGTACAATATAGGGTTTTTGTCTCTTCTAGATCTAAGTCAAAATTAGGTGACCTTGGGAAAAGGTCATAACTTGGGCTAGGAAGCTCCAAATGAAATTTAGTAAAAAGTGACAGGTAGTACATAGACTGTACTATCTCATAAATCTTTTTCAGAAGCCGAAGTTGAACCAGTGACACATGGCACGCCGTACAAGTTAGCTCTCCTGTATTATCCCATAAACAGGTCACGTTGCGACACTTGACATAACTATCTCTCAGAGAATCCAATTGAGGTCAAACCTATCGGGATGGAAAGATAACAGGTCGGGCTATCTCAAGAAAAAAATTTAGAGGCCAAAGTTGAACCAGTGACACGTGGCACGCTGTACAAGTTCGCTCTCCTGTATTATCCCATAAACAAATCACGTTACGATACTTGGCATAACTCTCTCTCAGAGAATCCAATTGAGGTCAGACCTATTGGGATGGAAATATAATAGGTTGGGTTATCTCAGGAAATATTGTCAGACCCTGTGGATCAAAAAGTTCGTAGTTACACTAGAAACAATCAGGTACATATTTCTGTCAAAACATAATTATTTTTTAGCACCTTCATTCATGGCTTCCAGAAATTAGGGCTTCAGAGAAAGTTGGAATTTTTGTAATCAAAGACCATGGCTGGATGTTACCCATCAAAATCGAAATTTAGAGACCAAGATCAGAATTTTTAGTTGCGCAGAAGGCTGGACTTGATCAAACCCCAGTTCGAGACTTTGATCGGAAAGATGAAAAATTAGGGCTTCTGCAAAAATTGGAATTTTGGAAATCTGTGATCACGGCTGGAAGCTCCTCAGAAAAATCAAAGCTTAGAGATTTGAATCAAATATTTTGGTTGGGTGAAGCTCTGGGAAACTCAAACCCTAATTCAAGGTCCTCCCTAGTGAATCCGGAAATCTAAAAGGCAATTTCGAGGGGTGAAACTTTGAATTTTCAAATTCTGAATATACCAACTTGATCAACTCATCAAGGTGCATATTTCTATTCTTTCGGAAGTTTGAAATTCAAAGTTTGAATTTTTTGGGTTTCTTTGACAAACCCTAATCCAGCTCCAAGTCCAGTTCTTGCAAATCAAGTGGATTGGGTTAATCCTAGAAGAAGATGGATTGGTGACCTACATAAGTGAAGAAGTTCCTATCTCAGAGGGAGATGAGGCTAAGGCCTTCCATAAGAAGATTACAAGCAATCTTGACAGGTATGGCTTACAGGTATGTTTCATGGTTAAGTTTATCATATGTTTGTCTTCATATCATTACAGTACAATCTTGATTAATTACTAGACTTGTCGTATCACCTTAATAGAAGATATTCATTAATTAAGGTTTTGACACTTATGAATGTACTAATGCATTGTGATGTTGAATGAAGTTTATGTTGTTCGCTAACATAAAAGGTACACCAAGAAAGACAAATCATGTTCTACTTCAAGAACATCTGATCATGGTGACATGAAAACAAAGATTCATCCATTGTCATGGATCACATAGAAGATCTACTTTCGAGGTATGTATAACCTGGTCCTACAATGGTTAACCTATGATACATGCAGGTTACTAGCACAAGTCACTGAAGAGAACCAGAAGACATTATGCGGGTATGTTAGACATAACTAGCTAGCATGCTAATCCAGGTATATTTTTCCTATATCAAGCTAGAATCCTACCTTGTGTTAGGATCTTATACTATTGTGTTGTTGATAATGATTATTCATGAAGTCATAGGTTTGAATAGTCATGGCTGTATGCATATTATGTTTCTTACCATAATTGATGATATGACTAACCAGAAGAATCATGAAGGTATAGGTTTGAGTAATCACGGGTTTATGCATTGATGATTTAACTAATCAGAAGAGTCCTATGATCAAATAAGAATATGCATGAGTAAAAGAAGACTTCCCTGAAACCTTGAATACTAATGTTTATTATCTGTGAATGATCATGACTATACATGTTTAAGATTATTGTGTTTTGATAGTATTAAGATTATACTAATAAATGTGTGATTATGTATGAGACCACAAGGATAACACAATGATGATACTAATAAGCATGCATAGTGATTAAGGATGGAAGTAAGTTCAAGGACAGGTAATCCAGGAAGCAAAGATCAAGAAGGAGCACACTCCAATTGTTCCTGCAAGAAAGCAAAGGAGCACACTCCAGTTGTTCCTGCAAGAAAGCAAAGGAGCACACTTCAATAATTTATGCAAGGATGTAGATATTCAGAGGGAGTTGACCACTTCTCACAATCCACATCAGAATGGAGTTGCAAAGATTCAGAGGGAGTCCACCCAGCAACCAAACAAAGATAAGTATTTGAATTGTCATTTCTTACATAATGTTATTCAATGATGTATATGATTATGTTCCTAGAATTAGGTTGTGTATTATGCATATTAGAATAGTTGCATTGATGAATAGTATACTACTAATATACATGGGTAAGTGGCTTATGGCACTGTACAATATTCCATTGCTACTTATCTAGAATGAAACCTCTTTGCTGACATGTTAGGAGTTGTGCACACTCTTAACAATGTTCTGGTAGATATTGGAAGGCATCTAGAAAGTTACGGAATATGGATAAATGTTGTATTGAAGCATTGGCTAAGATAATTGCATGACTGTATGACATATTTCTTTATGTGTAAGAATTTGTTCTGAAAACTATGAGATGTTTTCTAATCATGCAATTTAACTTGTTGTGTAGGAAATATCATATACCATCACCTACAAAAGAAGGACTACAACATTTGTTCAACAACAAAGTTATCTATTGAAAATATTGAAGATATTGAAGTTCCCAGGATCTGGGAAGAATGCCATGATCAAGGAGTGCCAGTCGATCACGAAGATGTTTGAGATGCAGTCCCAAGACCTGAAGGGGAGTCTGTAGTGACTTGCAAGAGGATCTACAAGATCAAGCATGTTGCATTGATGAAGAGGAAGATGCACTTTCTTGAATGGTGGAGTTGAAGAAGAAGTGTATGTGGTGCAACCACTTGGTTCTGAGACACATGATAGGGAGTCATATATGTGCAGAACTTGGTATGGTAGGATAGACAGCTTTCTATCCAGTTTAGGATTTACCAAGAATAAAGCGGATTCCAACCTTTACTACAAGGTTGAGGAAGGCAATCCAGTGATACTACTATGTGGATGACCTGTTTGTAACAGGTGAGGATAGATTGATTGACGACATGTAGCGGAAGCTTGCTGCGGAGTTCGAGTTGAAGAACTTGGGGATGATTCACTATTTGTTTTTGGCATGGAGGTGTGGCAGAGTGCAGATGGAATCTTCCTTGGACAAGGGAAGTATGCAGTAGAGATCCTGACGAGGTTCGGGATGATGGACTGCAAGGCTATGGCCACATCTATGGCATCGAACCTGAAGCTTCTATGTGATGCTTCATCTGAGCCAGTTGATATCACTATGTATCATCAGATGATTGGGTCCTTGATGTACCTGACGAACACGAGAGTAGATATTTGCTTTGCGGTGAACACATTGAGCTAGTTCCTGACGGATCCGAGGAGTGTTCACCTGGTTGTTGTAAAGCATATTCTAATGTACCTAAAGGGTACAGTTGATTATGGGATCAAAAGTTTAACCTATAGGGTTATGTTGATTCAGATTGGGCAGGCAGTGCTACAAATACGGATCAGGTGTGATCTCTTGGTTTAGTAGTAAGCAGTCCTGCGTAACACTGAGTACAGCTGAAGCAGAATATGTTGCGATGGATGAGCAGGTTGCAGATGTATTGACCAAGCCGTTGGCCAGAGTACAGTTTGAGTACTTAAGAGAGAGGCTTGGTGCACTTCAAATCAAGGTTCCTTCCAAAGGGAAGTGATGAGTCTGGAAGATGCAGATGCACATGATCTTTTCTGACATAGTTGATGTGTTCTCCCTTGGTCGTGATGTAATTGTTGAGCCATTTTTCACATGGTGGTAGATGTGTTCTCCCATGGTGAAAAAGTAAGGGCTAGATCCTTCCTCGAATGGTGGTAGATGTGTTCTCCCATGTTGGTAGTGTAAGTGTTGGATGATGTGCATATGGGCTGTGCTTCGTGGATGATGAGATGATCTGAAGAGGACAATGCTTGTTATGATCAGTTGGATCATTGCATCATGTTGGATGCTTGTTATGATAAGTTGGATCATTTATGTATATATGCATCATGTTGGATGCTTGGACCATGTATCTATATATGTATCAGGTGGATACTGAGATCATGTATGTTGATATTTATCAAGTGGATACATTGTGTGGATCATGTATCTATGTATGTATCAGGTGGATACATTGTATGATCAAGTAGATCATGGATGATGATATGTATCAGGTAGATACTTGGTATGCATCAGGTGGATGCAGTGTATGATCAAGATGATCATAGATAACGAGCTTCAGGATGTTGCTCCAAATGACATGCAGCAAGATGTTGCAGTGATGATGATCGGGATGATCATGTGTACATTAGGATGATATCTGATGAGTATCAAGATGATACTTTGTGGCCGTGGATCAGGTTGTGCAGATGAGAATGTCTGGGAGATCCTATAGGTCGGAGTTGTGTACCAGTAACATCCTGGGATGCTCTTTCAAGACATTGCTCTGGGAGGACATGTAATTTGTGCCCTGAGAGATCTTCAGGTCGAAGTCGTGTACCCGTAACATCCTGAGATGCTCTTGAGAGGTTTTGTCCTATGGCATGTAATTTGCTCCTGGGAGATCTGGACAGGATGAAAAAGGCCTCAGATGCTTCAGCCAGGTTTTTCCATGACCACATGTAATTTGCTCCTGGGAGATCTGGACAGGATGAAAAAGGCCTCAGATGCTTCAGCCAAGTTTTTCCATGACCACATGTAATTTGATCCTGGGAGATCTGGACAGGATGAAAAAGGCCTCAGATGCTTCAGCCAGGTTTTGTGGTGAGATTACATGTAATGTGCCCATGGGAGATCCAATAGGTAGAGCTATGTGCTCGAAACAGCCTGGGATGCTTCAGCCAGGTTTTGTGATGGGTCACATGTAATGTGCTCCTGGGAGATCCGACAGGTAGAGTTGTGTGCTCATAAAATCCTGGGATGATGCATCCAGGTTTTGTGATGCACGTAATAAGTCCTGAGGATTCCACAGTATGGCCAGTGATGATGAAGACCTGCAGGTGGTGGGCCTACATCCAGTATGAAAAAGGACTGGCTCTGTAGAAATTCCTATGATGATTAGATTCAAAGATTGATTGAGATAGCAGCAGCAATGATGATGACAATGACTCGATGACGATTATCCAGTGATGATGATCCAGAGAAGAAGACTTGTGCTAGAAGACCTGTGTCGAGAAATACCTTCCTAGTTAAGAGGGAGTGTTGATGTATATGTAACTTCGGAATGTATTTCACATATATGTATATTGTATTCCTATAGAGATGTTATTATTCCTCTATACGGAAGTGTTTGTATTCCTATAGAGATGTTATTATTCCTCTATATGGAAGTGTCGTCATTTATATTGTAAGTGCCGTAACTTATACTTGATGGGTTATTAGACCACCTTGTTGGGGTCGGCCCTGTATAAGTCATGTGGGTCGAAGGGTTATTAGACCACCCTATTGGGGGTCGGCCATGTGGGTTAAAGGGTTATTAGACCACCCTATTGGGTGTCGTCCCAATCAGCATTATGTTAAGTGGTTAAGTTGAGGCCGACCTAGTTGAGTAAAGGTCAAGTCAAGTTAGTGTATAAATAGAGAGTGTGTCTCTCTCATTTTACACATTCTATTCTCTCACTCACACTTGGGAGAGTGGCACACTTGTGGAGGAGGAGGCTCTGCTGCTAGGAGAAGAATATCTCTTGTATTCTGGTTGTATCATTGCTCTATATATCTCTGAGGAAGTTATTGAGGTTTTTCACCTTTATGGTTTTCCTTAAACTCTGTGTCTCTTGTGTGCTTGCATTATTGTGTCCATGATTGTTATGTTGTAGATTTGCTGTACATGTTGTTCTCTCAGTTAAGATCCTAGATCAAATTGAAGTAAATTATGAAAATTTAACATTAGAGAGACTCTCTGTTTTGAGAGCATATCATAAAGGCAGTAGGGCCTTGATCCTGTGAAGGACAGTTACTTTAAACACATACAAGACTGCATTAAGTCGAGTGTGTGGGTTGTCTTTCCGTAAGTTGGCCTAGGACAGTTTTTCCGGCAAACAAATGGCGCTAGAAGGAGGGCCGAGGTAAATCTCTATTAGGAGTCATGTCTCAAGAAATAATCATTCTACGCCATCTAAGATAGTTTATCTCTTGTCAAAAAACAAATTTGATGGTGAAAGTGGGATTTCTGCAATTGACCATGTTTCTCAATTTTTGCAAAATTGTTTTACTAATCATGTTTTCGAGGAAGCAATCATTAGCAGATCGTTCACTTTGAATATCAAAGGCCGAGTTTGAAAATGGTTTGAAACTTTGCCATCGCAACATTCTTTACAACAATTTTTAGGTGAGTTCATTTATTCTTTTCATGATCCTGATTATGAGAAATTGTTTGTAGAATTAATCAATCTCAAAGAGAATACGATGAATCATATGAGGACCATGCAAACAGATTTTTTAATCTTTGCTACATATTTCCTTTGAAACTTGTCAGTTCTATTTTTCAATTGATCCATGAGGTTATGTCTTTTTCAAATGAATTAGATCAATCAGATAAAAGTCAATTTTCTTCATATAACAATATTCTGATTGGTTCTAATCAATGTTCAGAAGTTATAAATCAACAATACTGTCCAACTTTTTTTACCTCACTTAATCAAAAGGAATACAATGTATTAGAGGATGCTAATGTCCCTTCTGATAATGATAATTCGTCTTTATCTTCTCTTATTGAGAATAAAAATCAAAGACTCAATGAGGAAAGTTGTCAATCACATCAAGATCTTATGACTATTTTAGAAGAGAAAGGGACACAATCTGAAATCTATATGGAAAAAGCTCCTCTGTTAGGAACCCATGTCTTTACTTTGTTAGTATGTTGTTATTGGACGCATATGCTTTGTAAGTGGTCCCGTAGTATTTGTTGATCAATAGTTTGTGTTCTTGTTGTTGGCGCATATGCTTTGTAAGTCGCCCGTAGTATTGTTGATCCATAGTTTGTAGTGGCCCATGGTTTTGACCAATAGTATTGGTGCCTATACTTAGTATATAAGTGTGTGTTGAGACCTATGAAGGCACCGTGAAGTTATTTGTATTGAGCTTGCTCATAGGAGGTTTCCCCCTCGAAGTGGCCTATGATCAATATAAAAGTGATTCTGAGTTCTGTCATTTCTGTTATTTCGCATATTCATATTAATTAATTGTTGCAGGTGCATCACATCTGGTATCAAAGCACTTTCTTGGGCTCGCTGGGTGAAATTTCTACCAATTTTTTTTTCGCATCTGTTGCAGGTTCGGATTTGGGAATAATCCCTATCCGCTTAACTGTGGGAAGTACTTGGGCATAAGCCCTAAAACTCATTGTGAGGAGTACCACAGGAACCCCGAAGTAGCTGGCCCATTGAGAGGACCTGCCAGCGAAAAGGGCAACGACCCCTACCTGATTGACTAGTTCCCACCCGTGAGGTAAACCAAGAGCTGTCGTTTGTGGCAAAGCGGTTATCAGTTTTACGTGAGCCGTGGAGTGAGGGGTACTGCCCCAATGCGCAAGCCATCAGACAGCATTGGTGGCCGAGTGAAACCCCTGAACTGTTAGGAAGCCGCACATACCTGGGGTCCATATCTACTTTCAGTTGAACTATTGTCGATCACTATTGCGTCGTTTCAGATCCATTTTGCAAGCCATTCCAGATCCAGCCGTTTTCAATCCATTCAGCGTTGTTCCAGATCCCTTCCGAGCCGTAGCTGCTCTAGTCTGAAAAATAAATAAATAAATAAATAAATAAAAAATAAAAATAAAAAATAAAAAAATAAAAAATAAAAAAATAAAAAAAATTTGTCCATATCTCCCTTATTTTCACTCTATTTCCCTTGAAATTTTCGAGGAACACCTATCATCCCATTCTACATATTTCATTCCTGAGGACCCTATTCCCAATTCCCCTTCCCATAGCCCGAAAGCCCACATTTGTCTATTTTTAGGGTTTGCCATAACTTCCTCAGATTTCACCCAATCACCTTCAAATTTTACCACCGAGTTCCTTTCTGAATTCTGCTTCTTTGTCCCCCTCTACCGAATTTTCCCATTCTTTCACCCCGCTTCTAAAATCCTCATTTTTGGCTTCCCTATCTAGCCGACAGTGTCCAACACCTAGTCAAACCCCAATTACCCTTCATATTTTTTCTCAAGTCCAGATTTTCCCTTACTGAAGCAGTTTCTGTTTTTGTTTTCCTACCCAAAAAAAAAAAAAAAACTCCTGATTATGGTTGTCACCCGTGCAGGAGCAAAAACCATGGAAGAAGCACTTGCAGCCATCCAAGCCAAACTCCGGGATCTGGATGAAAAATTTCTCAGCCTCCATCTTGGACATTCAACTATGAACAACAAACGGCAGTCCGAGTCTTCATCAGACAATGGGTTCTCTTCTTCCAGCAATTTCCATGGTCCGAAGATTGATTTTCCTCGCTTCAATGGTACTGATCCAACTGGATGGATCTATCGTGCAGAACAGTATTTCAGTCTGCATAATACTTTTGATGTCAACAAATTTCCGTTGGCATCATTTCACTTGGAACAGGAAGCTCTTTAATGGTACCGTTGGTACATCAAGGCTCATCCAGAGCCCAAATGGTCAGACTTTTGCCAGCTTCTTTTGCAACGATTTGGTCCTAGTGCTTTTGATGACTTCACCGGAGCCCTCACTAAACTTCGCCAAATTGGCACTGTGAGAGAGTATCAAACCGAATTTGAGAACCTAGCCAACCACACCGAAGGATTGTTTGATGACTTTTACCGGAGTTGTTTTATCAGTGGTCTAAAGGATGCCATCCACTCTGAGGTCAAAATGTTCTGTCCCACCATAATGATGGAAGCCCTAGGGTTGGCTAAGTTGGCAGAAGACAAGATTGCAGCCCAACAACGCTCCAAGCACACTTTTGTTCCCTTCCGAAATATGGGTTCTCGGCGACCACCTATACCGCAGGCTCCTCGACCGACTCCTATCAAGCGTTTGTCTGAAACAGAGATGCAAGCACGCAGAGAAAAGGGGCTTTGCTATAATTGTGATGAGAAATTCACTCAGGGACATAGATGTGTTCAGCAAAAGCTCTATCTCTTGGATGTGGAGTCTCCTCCTGCCTCTAAAATTGGTGACGAAGATCCAGAAACACTGGATGCTCCGGTCGACATTCAGGAACCGCCTATTGACCCTCCGTCTGAGGATGACCAACCAGAGATATCTCTCCATGCTTTAGCTGGAATCACCACCCCCCAAACAATGCAGGTCAGGGGTTACTTCAAGAAGCTTCCTCTTACAATACTCATTGATTATGGTAGCACTCATAATTTCATTGACCCTCGGATCGCCAAACAAGCTGATTGTTTTATCCATCCTTGCTCCAACTTTGAAGTCATGGTTGCCAATGGGGGCACCTTACCTTGCAAAGGGAAGTGTTGAAATGTGCGTATCTCTATGGGAGATTATACCTTGCGCTCTGACATGTTTTCCTTGCCCCTAGGCGGATGTGATGTGGTTTTGGGCACTCAATGGCTACGCACACTTGGCCCTATCTTATGGGATTTTGTTGAACTTTGGATGCAGTTTTCCCTCAATGGACAAAAGCACACATTGACAGGATTACAACCAAGTTCTCTTAGCATCATCAGTTCACATCACATGGAAAAACTCGTCAAGAAGAATTCACATGGTGTCATCGCTCGGATCCATTCCATTCAGATGCAACCATTAGCGGTCTCCACTACTCCTTTAGATCTACAACAAATTCTGGATCGATATACAGGTGTCTTTGCTGAACCAGTGGTATTGCCACCTTCCAGGCCAGAATACCATCATATTCAATTCCTTCCTGGCAGCGTTCCTCCCAACATTAGGCCCTATCGCTACCCATTTCACCAAAAAATGGAGATTGAAATGCTCGTTTGGGACTTATTGAAGCAAGGTATTATTCGCCCAAGCACTAGTTCCTTTTTGTCTCCAGTTATTCTTGTCCGCAAAAAAGATGGGTCATGGCGCCTCTGCATTGACTTCCGATTACTTAATCACCTCACCATCAAGGATAAGTTTCCAATTCCTGTTGTTGATGAGCTTCATGGGGCTCACTTTTTCTCCAAGTTGGATCTTCGTTCTGGGTATCATCAAATTCGGGTTATGAGGATGATATCTCTAAAACAGCTTTCCGCACACATGATGGCCATTATGAGTTTTTGGTCATGCCCTTTGGCCTCACTAATGCTCCTTCCACATTCCAGGCCTTAATGAATAAAATATTTCGACCCTACTTGCAAAAATTCATTCTGGTATTCTTTGATGATATCCTCATCTACAGTAAAACATGGGATGAACATCTCCAGCATTTGGATCTTGTCATGCAACTTTTCTCTGACCATCATCTCCATGCCAAGCAGTCTAAATGTGTTTTTGGACAAAAGGAAGTTGAGTATCTCGGGCACATTATCTCAGCACAAGGGGTTCACGTGGATCCTACCAAAATCGATGCCATGAACAATTGGCCGCATCCTCAGACACTCAAGAGCCTTCGTGGTTTTTTGGGGTTGACTGGCTACTACCGCAAGTTTGTCAAGGATTATGAGAAGATTGCAGATCCATTAACTGCTCTATTGAAAAAGGATGCTTTTACATGGACACATGCTGCTCAGTGTGCATTTGACAAACTTAAACAAGCTATGTGTACTACACCTGTGCTAGCCATGCCCGATTTTTCCAAGCCCTTCACTATTGAAAGTGATGCTTGTAGCAATGGACTTGGTGTTGTTCTCCTTCAAGATGAACACCCCATTGTGTTCACCAGCAAAACCCTTTCAGGTAAGAGTTTAGCTGCCTCTACCTATGAGAAGGAAATGATGGCTATTTTGCATGCAGTATAGAAGTGGCGCCCATACCTATTAGGGAATCATTTTTGCATCAAGACTGATCACCAGTGTCTAAAATATTTCTTGGACTAGCGTGTCTCCTCCCCGGCACAACAAAAATGGGTTAGCAAACTCATGGGTTATGACTATGAGATCACTTACAAGAAGGGTAAAGACAATATTGTGGAAGATGCTATTTATCGCACATTTGATGCCCAATGTTCTCTTTCAGCTATTTCTATGCTTGTTCCAAATTGGTTGCAATCTGTTCAACAGGGTTATGTCAATGACTCTTCCTTATCTCAAATCATCCAACGCTTGACCAACAACCCTTCTGTTGTACCACATTACTCTTGGGATGGTGCTTCTCTGCGATACAAGGGTCGTCTGGTGCTTCCCCAGAGCACAGATCTTCAACAGGCTGTCTTCTATGAACTCCATGCTTCTCCATCGACAGGGCACTCCAGGTTCCTCAAAACGTATGAATGAGCACGGCGTAACTTCTTTTGGCAAGGCATGAAAAGGACAATTCAACAGATGGTGGCCGAATGTGATACCTGCCAGTGCAATAAGGGTGAAACAACACTCCTTCCAAGATTGCTTGAACCCTTTCCCATACCTACATGGATTTGGACAGATATTTCTATGGATTTCATTGAAGGGATCCCTAAATCTGGCGGGAAGACAGTGATTCTCGTTGTGGTTGATCGCCTCTCCAAATATAGCCATTTTTGTGCTCTCAGCCATCCCTATACAGCCTCCTCCGTCGTTCAAATTTTCCTGGACCAGATCTTTCGTCTTCATGGCATCCCTTCTTCCATTGTCTCGGATCGTGATGCGACTTTCACTAGTCATTTTTGGACAGAACTATTTCGCCACACTAGCACCAAACTGAAGATGAGTTCAAGGTATCACCCACAAACAGATGGTCAGACTGAAATTATCAATAAATTCTTGGAAATTTATCTTCGTTGCTTCACCTCGGAAAAACAACATCAGTGGGCAAAGTGGCTCCCTCTTGCTGAATGGTGGTACAATACCTCTTACCACACTGCCTCTAAAATGACCCCATATGAAGCAGTCTATGGTGAGGCACCCCCAACTCTTCTTCCATACACCCCCACCAATTCACCAGTTCAGGAAGTTGACACGGTCCTTCAAAACCGCGATCAGATTCTTCGCATTTTGTGGGACAATCTTCACATGGCAAGAAATCGCATGAAGCAACAAGCTGATCAACACCATTCTGAGCGCACTTTTCAAGTCGGCGATATGGTTTTTCCTCGTCTCCAGCCGTATAAAAAATCCTCCTTGAAACTCAAAGGGCATCATAAGCTCGCTCCAAAGTTCTATGGGCCATATCGGATTCTTCAGAAGATTGGGTCCGTTGCTTATAAATTGGAACTTCCTCCTTCTTCCCGCATTCATCCAGTCTTTCATGTGTCTTGTCTAAAGAAAGTTCTTGGCACCAACATCAGTGGAAAAACGATTTTACCCGAACTGGATAATGAAGGATCCATCCTTTTGGAGCTAGAGGCCATCCTCAATCGACGCACGCGTCAGCTTCGCTCTCGCTCTATCACAGAGGTCTTAATTCAGTGGCATGGCATGCAACCAGAGGATGCTACATGGGAACCACTCCTTCAGATTCAACAACAATTTCCACATCTAAAGCTTTGAGGACAAATATTTTTTTTAAGGGGGAGGGGATGTTAGGAACCCATGTCATTACTTTGTTATTATATTGTTATTGGACGCATATTCTTTGTAAGTCGTCTCGTAGTATTTGTTAATCAATAGTTTGTGTTATTGTTGTTGGCGCATATGCTTTGTAAGTCGCCCGTAGTATTGTTGATCCATAGTTTGTAGCGGCCCATGGTTTTGACCAATAGTATTGGCACCTAGACTTAGTATATAAGTGTGTGTTGAGACCTATGAAGGCACCGTGAAGTTATTTGTATTGAGCTTGCTCATAGGAGGTTTCCCCCTCAAAGTGGCCCGTGATCAATATAAAAGTGATTCTGAGTTCCGTCATTTCTGCTATTTTGCATATTCGTATTAATTAATTGTTGCAGGTGCATCACATCCTCCTACATTAATTAAGCAAGACCAAGATATTATTTTAAGGGATTCCATTCCCAAATCTCATTTTTCTGATGGGTCTTGTGTTTCATGTATACCTTTACCTATTTGGAATGAACAAGAAAATTTGTCATGTTCATATTTTTCGTAAAGGGTATTGATCTGATTTTAGGAGAAGAAATTAATGAACATTTGAAATCAAATGAAAATACTCAAATAGAAGAAAACTTTTCTTTCAAATAAAATTCGTTATCAACAGATACTTTCAGTTTCTTTCTTTGTCCACCTATTTTTCATTATATCCTGATTTATTTAATAAATGTGCTTCTCAGGATAATCTTTCACATCTATTAGAATTTGATCATGAAGAACCTGCAACAATTAATTAATGCAAATACACGAGATAGCAGCAATATCAGAACTCAGAATCACTTTTATTGATCGCAGGCCACTTCGAGGGGGCAACCTCCTTTGAGCAAGCTCAATACAAATAACTTCATGGTACCTTCATTAGTCTCAACACAAACTTATATACTAAGTCTAGGAACCAATACCATGGGTCAATACCATGTGTCAATACAAACCATGGGCCAATACAAAATATGGATCAATAATTACTACGGGACGACTTACAAAGCATATGCATCCAACAACAATAATACAAACTATGGATCAACAAATACTACAGAACAACTCACAAAGCATATGCATCCAACAACAATATACTAACAAAGTAAATAGAAGGGTTGACATGGGTTCCTAACATCCCCTCTCCCTTAGAAAAAGCTTTGTCCTCAAAGCTTTAGATGTGGAAATTGATGCAGAATCTGAAGGAGTGGTTCCCCTGTAGCATCCTTGGGTTGCATTCCATCCCACTGATGCCTTTTGAGTTTCAGGGAGGATTGCTTGGAAGGATGTAGATGAAGAAGGACCATATCAGCTATGTGAAAAGTGCGCTCAGAATGGTGTTGATCGACTTGTTTTTTCAGTCGAATTCTTGCCATGTGAAGATTGTCCTGCAGAATGAGAAGAATTTGATTGCGGTTTCAAAGAACCGAGTCAATTTCCTGAACTAGGGAGCTATTGAGCGTGTATGGAAGAAGAACTAGAGGTTCCTTTCCATAAACTACTTCATCTGGTGTCGTTTTAGATGTGGTATTGTACCACTGGAGCGCTTCTAGGAAATCCATAGAAATAGTTTTCCACATCTGTGTAGGGATGGGAAAGGGTTCGAGCAGTTCCGAAAGGAGTGTCGTTTCACCCTTGTTGACCTAAAAAGTATCACACTCAACCACCATCTGGTGAATTTTCATTTTCAGCCCCTGCCAAAAGAAGTTATAGTGTTCCCGGTCATAGGTTTTGAGGAACCCAGAGTACCCTGTCGATGAAGAAGAATGGAGTTCATAGAAGAGATAGCCCTGTGGAACAGATTGCAACCAGTTTGGAACAAGCAGAGAAATAGCTATAAGAGAAATTGGGTCATCAAATTGGTGAGAAGGAGCATCTGCCACCATATTATCCTTACCCTTCTTGTAAGTGATCGCATAGTCATAACCCATGAGTTGGATAACCCATTTTCGGTGTGCTAGTGAGGAGACCCGTTGTTCCAGAAAATGTTCCAGACTCTAAGATCAGTCTTGATGCAGAAATAATTTCCTAATAGGGATGGCTGCCACTTCTGTACTGCATGCAGAATAGCCATCATTTCCTGCTGAGATGTAGATGCGGCTAAATGCTTACCGGAAAGGTCTCTTGAAGGCGGCAAGCCCACTGGCGCAACAAAGACACCTGCATATCTATCCAAGGAAGTAGTGGAGACCGTTGGTGGGTGCATCTAAATGGAATGGAGCTGAGCGATGACACCATGTGAATTCTTCTTAAAGATATTTTCTAGGCGATGTGAACTGATGTTGCGGAGAGACCCTAGTTGTAATCCCATAAATTTGTGTTGTGTCCCATTGACTGAAAACTGCATCCAAAGTTCAGCAAAATCCCATAAGATGGGGCCAAGTGCGCGTAACCATTGAATGCCCAAAACCACATCACATCCGCCTAAGGACAAGGAAAACATGTCAGAGCGTAGGTTATAATCTTCCATAGAGATACACACATTGTGACACTTTCCCTTGCAAGGTAAGGTGCCCACATTGGTAACCATGAATTCAAAGTTGGAGCAAGGATGGACAAAACAATCAGCATGTTTGGTGATCTGAGGGTCAATGAAGTTATGAGTGCTACCAGACTCAATGAGTATTGTAAGAGGAAGCTTCTTGAAGTAACCCCTGACCCGCATTGTTTAGGGGGTGGTGACGCCGGATAAAGCACAGAGAGATATCTCTAAGTGGTCTTCCTAAGATGGGAAGTCAATAGGTGGCTCCTGAATGTCGACCTGATCATTCGGTGTATCTAGAGCTTTTTCACCAACTTCAGAGGCGAGCGAAGAATCCACATCCAAGAGATAGAGCTTTTGTTGAACACATCTATGTCCCCAAGTGAATTTTTCATCACAATTATAACAAAGCCCTATTTCTTTGCGTGCCTACATCTCTGTTTCGGACAAATGCTTGATAGGAGTTGGTCGAGGAGCTAGCGGGATGGGAGGTCGTTGAGAACCCATATTTTAGAAGGAAACAAAAGTGGGTTTGGAGCGTTGTTGGGCGGCAATCTTGTCTTCTGCCAACTTAGCCAACCCCAGGGCTTCCATCATTGTGTTGGGATAGAACATTTTGACCTCTGGGCAGATTTCATCCTTAAGACCACTAATAAAACAACTCCTATAGAAGTTATCAGACAATCCTTTTGTGTGGTTGGCTAGTTTCTCAAATTCTGTCTGATACTCTCTCACAGTGCCAATTTGACGAAGTTTAGTGAGTGCTCCGGTGAAGTCATCAAAAGCACTAGGACCAAATTGGTGCAAAAGGAGTTGGCAAAAATCTGTCCATTTTGGCTCATTATGAGCCTTGATGTACCAACAGTACCATTGAAGGGCTTCATGTTCCAAATGAAAGGATGCAAGTAGAACTTTTTGGACATCAAAAATATTATGCAGACTGAAATACTGTTCTGCACGATAGATCCATCCAGTCGGATCAGTACCATTGAAGTGAGGAAATTCAAGCTTCGGACCACGGAAAGTGTTGGAAGAAGATAACCCATTGGTTGCAGAAGATTCTTGTTGTCGGTTATTTTTCATGGCTAAATGCTAAAGATGGAGGCTGAGAAATTTTTCGTCCAGATCTTGGAGTTTGGTTTGGATGGCTGCAAGTGCTTCCTCCATGGTTTTTGCTCCTGCGCAGGTGACAACCATAACTAGGATTTTTTTTTTTGTTGGGGGGGAATTGATAGAAAAACACAAACAAAAGCTTATTTAGTAAAGGGAAATTTGGATTTGGGAAAACTCGGATGGGTAATTGAGGTTTGACTAGGTTTTTGACACTTTCTAATGGATAGGGAAGCAAAAAATGGGGATTTCAAAAGCGGGGTGAAATAATGAGAAAATTTGTCAAAGAGGGACAAAGAAGTAGAAATAGGGAATGAACACGGTGGCAAAATTTGGAGGCGAGTGGGTGAAAATTGAAGAAGTTATGGAAAACCCTAAAAATAGACAAATGTGAGATTTCTGGTTTTGGGACGTAGAATTTGGGATAGGGTCCTCAGGAATGAAATATGCAGAATGAGATTGCAGGGGTGTCCGGGAAGTTTGAAGGGAAACAGAGTTAAAACAAGGGAGATATGGCGAAAAAACAGAAAAAAAATAAATAAATAAATAAATAAAAAATAAAATAAAAAATAAAAAATAAAAAATAAAAATAAAAAAAATAAAAAAAAATAAAAAAAAAATTCAGGAATGGATCTGCGACGGTGCGGAAGGGATCGGAAACAAATAGATCTACAACAACGCGGAAGGGATCGGCAACATATGGATCTGAAACGACGTTGAATGGATAAAAAACAGCTGGATCTTAAATGTCTTTCAGAATATATCTAAAACGACTGGATCTGGAATGACTGTCAGAATGGATCTGAAACGGCTCGAAATGGATCTGAAACAACTGGATCTAAAACAACGCGGAAGTGGTCGACAATAGTTCAACTGAAAATAGATATGGACCTAGGTATGTGCGACTTCCTATTGGTTTAGGGGATTCACTCAGCCACCAATGATGTCTAACGGCTTGCGTATTGGGGCAGTACCCCTCACTCCATGGCTCAAGTAAAACTGATAACCACTTTGCCACAAACGAAAGCTCTTGGTTTACCTCACGGGTGGGAACTAGTCAATCAGGTAGGGGTTGTTTCCCTTTTCACTGGCAAGTCCTCTCAACAAGCCATCTACTTCAGGGTTCCCATGGTACTCCTCACAATGAGTTTTAGGGATTATGTCCAAGTACTTCCCATAGTTAAGCGGATAGGGATTATTCCCAGATCCGAAGCTGTGACAGATGCAAAAAAAAATTTTGGCATAAATTTCACCCTGCAAGCCCAAGAAATTGCTCTAATACCAGATGTGAAGAACCTACAACAATTAATTAATGCAAATACATGAGATAGCAGCAATATCAGAACTCATAATCACTTTTATTAATCGTAGGCCACTTCGAGGGGCAACCTCCTTTGAGTAAACTCAATACAAATAACTTCATGGTACCTTCATTGGTCTCAACAAAAACTTATATACTAATTCTAGGCGCCAATACCAGGGTCAATACCATGTGTCAATACAAACCATGGGCCAATACAAAATATGGATCAACAATTACTACGGGATGACTTACAAATGTTCAGATATCCACACCATCTTTTTCAGGATCTTGCATGCAATTAAGGTTTGCATGCAAATTCTAGGGTTTGCATGCATCCCAATCACCAGGTTGATGCCTCCAGCACCTTAGCCACCTTATTCTAGCACCCGGGAGCTTCTTACATCAGTTCATTATCCCTCCTATTCAGGAATGCGCCCACTTCTCACCTATTGCCAGAGAAGGGCACACTTCTTCACCTACCACTGCAATTCCACTTCAGTTACACTCAGTTAGCTCCGATTCTCCCTGATTTGAGGCTAGTTTCACTCCCGACTGACTGTTTCATTCCGTTGGACCTACAGATTGACTAGATGACTTGTTCTGAATTCAATTAGCCTCCCATGCACCCTCCACTAATCCCACTTCCCTATATCAGTGCTACACATTTCAGTTACACTCAGTTAGACTCAGATTGACACCTGGATGACTGGTTCTTGTGCATTGATGACCACCACTGATTGATGATGAGGACTCCTAGTTGGAGTCAAGCTACTCCATTCAGTGATTCGAAAGACCTCCTTAGTCAATTCGAATTGCTCAGTCATTGTTACTGTATTTTATTGTAATCATTCACCCTTACTGGGATATTGAGCACTGACGCATGTTTTGCACAGTTTTACACCATTTTTCTGAGTTTCATCTATTGTGATTGATTTACTTATTCATTAGATCTGCTGTGACTACTTTTACATGGTATCAGAGCCATTGCAGGGACAAGATCTCTTTTCTGCAGGTGTTTCTACAAGAAGATTTGAGTGAATTTGCTCAAAAATTACAAAAAGTTTTGGCATGAAAGATCTCAAGGGCATTCGCTCCTGTGCATGCAAAGCTTGAAAATACTTCCAATACCAGTCCAGAAGCTTGAGTTTCCACATAAATCCTGGATTTGATACATTGGACCCATTCAACATTGCTTGATCTCCAATCCCATGTGTGATGCAACTCTAAAAGGGTGGATTGTTTGACCTCATTGTTCTTGGTTTTATTGTGATTTGCAGGTTATTGTCTCCATCAATTGCATTCGCTACTTTGCCCTTGCAAGCATTTCTACATCAGTGTGCACTCGCTCCTAGCAATGGAATACTCTTATTCAAATCCTATCCTCACTCCATTCAATTATTTTGATTGGAAAGATGATATGAAGATCATATTACGTTCAAAAGGTTACTATCGAGTCACTCTTGAATTGGAGCCAAACACCTTGTTAGATAGAACCAAACACTACAACAAGCTTGATGAAGCTTATGGTCTTCTTTGTCTCTCCATCTCCAAAGATCTTCACTTCCATCTCAGCGGATTGAAGACTCCAAAATCTATATGGGAGCAACTTGAAACACTATTTGGCAAGTAGGACAAGCTTAGGGCTTTTCAATTAGAGAATGAATTGATTGCCCTTAGTCCTGAGAATTTCGAGACCATTAATGAATTCCTCACAAAATTCAAGAACTTGAACATGCAGTTGAAGAACAGTGGAGTTATCAAAGAGGATAAGCAATTGATCCTCTCCATTCTCAGCAAGCTTGGTAAAGATTATTCGGTATTTGTCTCTACTTTCAATTTCGGTCGGCTAACTACCCCGAATTGGAAGATGCCTACCTTGAATGCCTTCATTGAGTCCGTCACAAAAGAGCATGATAAGTTTATTCAAATGGGGTCCATAAGCTCTAAAGATTTAGCCCTATATGTTCAAGGACCCAAGATTTCAAATGGTAAAGGAAAGCAAAAGAAGGAGAAGCCCAAATTCGAACCTCACAAGCAAAAAGAGAAAGGAAAATAGACAGATGCACCATCCAGTTCGAAGTTCAAGCAAAAGGGAAAAGAAGGTAACAAAAAATATAAATGTACTTATTGCAACCGTGGCTTTCATCCCGAAAGTTCATGTATGAAGAATACTATAGATCAAATGGCCCTCCTTTTGGAAAAGAACAACATAACTCTTCCTGACGGTGCAAGGAAGAAGGATAGGAATGATGATCATGAAAGAGGACAAGCACTCATGGCAACTGTTTCGAAGCCCACTACTCTCTTGATAGATTCGGGTGCATCGAATAATATGGCTGCAAATATTGATTCTTTTTCTTCATTCGATCCAAATAGCTCCATCCCCATCCATTTGGGAGATGACTCAAAAATTTCTTCAAAGGTCAAAGGTACGATTCATGTAGATCATGAAAGCTTTCAGAATGTTCTCTATGTGCCTTCCTTGGCTTCAAATCTTCTTTCTGTGTATAAAATGACACACAATGGTGAACCGAAGCAAGTTACATTCAGCCCTAATACAATTGAAATTTTTGATATCAAAAGTGGAAGACTTGTTGCAGTCGGAAAGGCAAACCACACTACAAAATGCTACGAGTTTTCACACTTTATTCCACTTGCAAAGCCCGCTGCTCTTCGCACACATGGTAATGAGGTTAGTAGGCTTTGGCATGAAATATTTGGACATCTTAATTATAAGTATTTGCTGCTATTATCAAACAATTCCATGGTAGATGGTCTTTCACAACTCTGTTCCTCGAAGGGAATATGCACTGGTTGCATTATTGGGAAGCACCCCAAGCACAGATTCGACCACGACAAAGCTAGCAGAGCTTCTATAGTTTTGGGGCTGATACATTCTGATATCAGTGGTCCACTGCCCCATACATCATTAAATGGTTCAAGGTATGTTTTGACATTTATTGATGATTTTTTCTGCTTTACATGGATATTTTTTCTCAAAAACAAGTCAGAAGTGCTTGGAAAATTCAAGGATTTTAAGACTTCTGTTGAGACCGCCACTGAGAGAAAGATCAAAGCTCTTAGATCTAATAATGGTGGAGAATATATCAAGGCCGAGTTGTTTCAACTTTGTTCCCAAACCGGAATTCAGATCCAACATACAATTCCCTACACACCCCAGCAGAACGGTGTAGTGGAAAGGAAAAATCGGTCACTGAAAGAGATGGCTACATGCATGATTGAATCAAAATGTTTGGCTACAAATATTTGGGCTGAAGCAATAAATGTTGTTGCATACATACAGAACTGTGTTCCACATTCATCCGTGAAAGGTATGACTCCTTTCGAAGCATTCTTTGGTCACAAACCGGATGTGTCAAATTTGAGAGTTTTTGGCTCTACTGCATGGGCTAGAATTCCTTCCAAGAAGAGACGAGCTTTGGATCCACAAAGTATTGAGTGCATACTGATAGGATATGGGGAAGAATCAAAAGCATATAAACTCATGGATATTATATCTAAAAATATATTCATAGAGCACAGTGTGCAATTTTAAGAACCGCTTCAAGAATTGCAACTAGTCGAGGAAGAAACTGTCGTTTCACCGCATTCACCAGAAGAAGATCCATGCAGCGATAATGAAGGTATGAGTTCTAATATTTCTGATATTTTAGTAGCACATGATGATCATGACATATCAGGTTTGGAATCCAACCATTATGATCCTCCTCAGTTACCAAAGTGGGCCCAAAACACTCTTCAATATGCTGGTTCAAACCTTGGAAATCCTGTTGATCCGAGACGAACAAAAGTGGACTTTCAAAGAGCAGGTATGGCTCTTTCTATTTCTGATCCATTACTTCCTAAGAGTTTTTATTTGATGACTGGTTCAAATCCCACATCATACTATTCTTCCCACCGAAATCCGATATGGCAAAGTGCCATGGATGAAGAGTATAGTTCTCTTCAAAAGAACAATACATGGGAGTTAGTTTCTCTTCCACCTGGAAGAAAATTAGTGAAGTGTAAATGGGTCTACCGCACGAAATTTTCTGTTGATGGCTTTATCAGAAAATACAAAGCAAGGTTGGTGGAAAAATGTTTCTCCCAAGTCCAAGGAGTGGACTACACTGAGACCTTTGCACCGGTTGCAAAGATGGATTCCATCCACCTTGTTTTGGCTATTTATGCATCCAAGCACTGGGAAGTGCACCACATGGATGTGAAGAGTGCATTTCTACATGGAGACCTTGCTGAAGAGGTATATATGCAGCAGCCAGAGGGATACACATAAGATCCATCATTAATTTGCAGATTGAAGAAATCTTTGTATGGGTTAAAACAGGCCCCAAGAGCTTGGTACGCAAAGATGGACTCCTTCCTTCTTTCTCAGAATTTTCAAAGATGCAAATCTGATATGAATGTGTATCTTCAGCGAGTTAAAGGTAATTTGTTGGTTATTGTACTTTATATTGATGATCTTCTCATTACTGGTAGCACTCTTACTTAAATAAACAAGCTAAAAACTGCCTTAAATCTAGCTTTTGACATGAGCAATTTGGGCTTGTTGAGTCATTTTTTGGGCTTGGAGATAGCTCAAAATTTTGATGGGATCACTATATCTCAGCAAAAATATGCTTCCAATCTATTATTGAAGTTTAATATGGCTGAATGTAAGGCATCCCCATTCCCATTCCTCTCAGGAATCAGTCTTGAGGAGGGAGATTCTACACCGCTTGCAGATTGCAGTATGTATCGACAGTTAATTGGTTCACTACTTTATTTGACACACTCAAGGCCTGATATTTCATATGCCATGAGTGTCGTGTCAAGGTATATGCAGCATCCCCATGATATTCATTGGCGAGCAGCCAAGCGGATCTTG
This sequence comes from Larix kaempferi, assembly GCA_027924585.1. Taxonomy (NCBI): domain Eukaryota; kingdom Viridiplantae; phylum Streptophyta; class Pinopsida; order Pinales; family Pinaceae; genus Larix; species Larix kaempferi. The sequence goes on along the minus strand of BSBM01000012.1, from coordinate 6,594,918 downwards.
CAGTATGTGCAAGGTACGAAACATTTTGGCATACATTATGTTGCAGATTCTGAGCTTGATTTCATTGGTTTTACTGATTCAGATTGGGCAGGTGATAGCATTGATCAGAAGTCCACTTCCAGTTATGTTTTCATGATTGTTCATGGCACTATTTGCTAGTCTAGCAAAAAGCAGGCAGCCATTGCACTTTCTTCAGCAGAGGCAGAGTATCGAGGGGCAGTCAATGCCTGCATTCAGGCAATTTGGTTGGAGGGTATTCTTTCCGAGTTTGGTTTTGGTGGCACTACTTCGACTGTCCTATTTTGTGACAATCAAAGTGATATCAAGATCTCCACAGATCCAGTTCAGCGGCAGAGGACCAAACACATCGAGATTCATATGCATTACATTCGACAATTGGTGCATGATCGCATCATCATTCTGCAATATTGCCCTACTGATGAGCAAATTGCAGACATCTTCACCAAGAGCTTCACTGAGAAGAAGTTCTCTTACCTCCGTTCACTGTTGGGGGTGAGTTCCATCATGGTGGAGACAGATTGATCCATTATTATGCTTTAGCTTGAGGGGGGGCTTTCTTTCCACTGGGTTTTCTCTCTTTCCTCACTTAGTTTATTTTCAGCATTTTTTGGATTATTGTATTGGGGTGACCTTTGGTCTTAGTTACCAGGGCCCCACATTATTTTTTCACTTCATAGTCTAGCTTGAGGGGGGGTGTTTGGATATCCACATCATCTTTTTCAGGATCTTGCATGCAATTAGGGTTTGCATGCACTTTGCATGCATCCCAGTCACCAGGTTGATGCCTCCAACACCTTAGCCACCTTATTCTAGCACCCGGGAGCTTCTTACATCAGTTCATTAGCCCTCCTAGTCAGGAAGGCGCCCACTTCTCACCTATTTCCAGAGAAGGGCGCACTTCTTCACCTACCACTGCAATTCCACTTCAGTTACACTCAGTTAGCTCCGATTCTTCCTGATTTGAGGCTAGTTTCACTCTCGACTGACTGTTTCACTCCATTGGACCTCCAGATTGACTAGATGACTTGTTCTGACTTCAATTAGCCTCCCATGCACCCTCCACTGATCCCACTTCCCTATATCAGTGCTACACACTTCAGTTACACATGTTACACTCAGTTAGACTCAGATTGACACCTAGATGACTGGTTCTTGTGCATTGATGACCACCACTGATTGATGATGAGGACTCCTAGTTGGAGTCAAGCTACTCCATTTAGTGATTTGAATGACCTCCTTAGTCAATTCGAATTGCTCAGTCATTGTTACTATATTTTATTGTAATCATTCACCCTTACTGGGATATTGAGCACTAATGCATGTTTTGCACAGTTTTACACCATTTTTCTGAGTTTCATCTATTGTGATTGATTTACTTGTTCATTAGATCTGCTGTGACTAATTTTACATCAAAGCATATGCGTCCAACAACAATAATACAAACTATGGATCAACAAATACTATGGGACGACTTACAAGCATATGCATCCAACAACAATATACTAACAAAGTAAATAGAAGGGTTGACATGGGTTCCTAACATTGATCTTGATGCGCAAAATTTTCATGAGTTTCCAAATGATAAAATATGTTTTAAGAATGAAGAGAAAAAATGGTATTCTTATGAATCTCTTGGTAAATGAAAAGATGAGAATCATATACCTTTAGAAACACCTCTTATTGATTCATCACCTCTCACAATCGATGAAGGATCTCCATGTTTAAATAATGAGTTAGATGAAACTGAATTTTTCATTAAAACTAGTCATGATTCCCATTTGTTTGATGAAGGCATGTTTAAGACAATATGGGATGATACCTCATTTGATTCTAGTCACTTACTTTAGTTTCAACCAATGCTTACCATAGATCCTCATTCATCTTGTACAATTTCTCAATCACGCAACTTTGTTCACATTGATCACTCATCTATTAATCTGCATGTTTATATTTTTCATGATAGAGTTGCGGATGGGCTTGAGGCTTCTTACCTCAAGAATTTTCCATTTAATGGTAAGGATTTATTTTATGTATATACAAATAAATATTTTAGTGGTAAGCATGATGCCTCCAATTTTTCTATTATTAACATATCATTTTCTATTACTAACTGAAAGTGATGTTTTTCTTACAGGAATGAAAATGCTTCGATGGTTCCATTGGATATTTCATTTCACTTGATTGTGTTATAGCTTTGGTTTTATTGTATATATGTACATATGTAGATTAGAGTTAGATTTAGATTTAGTTTAGTTAATTCATTTTCTTATTATAAGTAGTTTTCTTTATGTATGTGCAGTTAATAAAGGATGTGCAGATTTCGGGATGAAGACGAATTGTCATTTAGGAAAGTACTCATTTTCCTTTTATCTCTTTTGATTATTTTCTCTTACTATCAATAAATAATTAATGATGGAATAAATCGAATGATAAAATATTTTAGTCATACATAATTTTGCACTCTTTTGAATGCAACTCGCTCATTCTGTAATTATTTTCATAAAACTATACAACTCAAATTTTATTTTTGAATTTGTAAATAATTAATAAATAAATAAAAAATCTCATTTATCCTAACTCATCCATTTGAGTTATATCACAATTTCAAAAAAAGAAAAAGAAATTGAAACACTTTTTTGAATAAAGAATTCAAAATTCAACATTACGAATAACTTATTAAATTCTTGTATGCATATCACTATCTTCCTTTTTCTATCTTTTTGACCTTTTGATGAAATTTGTAAGAATTTAATCCTTTATCTTATAATATCAAGGTCAATTTACATTTTGGAAGATTAGTCGTCTTTTGTATGCATATATTATTTCATGATTTTTACATTGTTTTGTGTAGCTCGTCTCACAAAATATGACTATATCTTTTTGAATTTCGAGTTTATTTACCTCCCTCGACAATCAGTTGAAGTTTCAATGAATTTTTCTTTTGGATTGTAATACATACCTTTGGGTTGAATTTGGATTTGATTGGGTCTTATCTTATATATAAATTTTTGAGTGTTTTGATTACTGGTTTTATTTCACATTTTTTACTTTGTTTGATTGATTGGTTTTTCAAATACTGGATTTGAGATTTTAAGCATTTTGATTTTCTTCTTGGTTTTATTAAAAAATAAATAAATGAAAATTGTAAATAAATAAATCCTTGAGGCTTAAATCCAGTTTATTCATTTATCTCGATTAGTTGTGATAAGGAAAGATCTTCAAAATTTGATTAGACTGATCAGTCCTTCTCAAATCTGATAGGAACCTATAATTGATGATTGTCTGTGTTTATGATCAAAATTAATCTTCATCCATCTGTTTCTTTATACGTTAGGATTGCCGGCATATTTCCTTTTCAAAACTCGGTACTTGGGAAAACCTTTATCAATTTGTATTATCAATCATCTATTAAAAGTCTATTTATCATCTGCAAAGATTCTAAAAGTCTGCTCCATGCATAATTATCGGTAATACATTGGAGTTTGATTGAAGAATAGGAGGTCGCATCACGAGCCGACCTATCATGATCATCAGTTTTATTAGGAATAACATCATTTCTGATTACCAGGGTGATGGCTCTTGATCATATGATCAGGAGATAGGAGGTCTCATCGCGAGCCGACCTATTTATCTCTGATAAAACTCGTGAATGACGCTGTTAATATCAAGTTACCACGCTTGGACAGTAGTCTTCAGTTAAAGTTTAATGGAAAATCAATAAATCTTTTATAATTGGAGTAGGTCTTGAAAGTTTTTCAGAGAAGTAAATATATTTATCTTTATACTGATGATGCAGGTTACATTTATACTGAGTACTTTGTTTTGACAGGGAAATTTTCAGCTTGTCTATAACCAAATCTTTATCAACAGAAATGAAGATAATTCTGAAAGTATTCGCAGGTCTGAATTTAGTACTGATTCTTGTTAGATTAAGATTTTTTTATTTGTTTCAATTGAATTTTAAGATTTTTTTTTATTGCAATTTTTGTGATGAATAAGCAGAGATAACTGGTTCACCGAGGTATGTCGCCATTTGTTGGCACCCCAACAACTCTCCTTGATTTTGCAAATGAAGGGCCCCCATGTAAATTTTGTAAATATTTAGCCTTTAATTTATTTTAGTTTTCCGTGCTTGGTTTTGAGAAGCTGATTCCACGGTTTTCTTTCTTTGGTCCTTCACTCTTGATGATGCTTGTCTCTTGACTTGATTTTCATTTCATAGGGTTGGTAATTTTTGGTCATTTGATTCTCTTGGATTCTTGGTTGCTCAACAATGATTGCATGCCCTTTTAAGTTTATTGCATTTTTTGAGTTTTCCTTTCAATGAATGAATGATTTTACTTGCGAGTTGTGATAATTTGATTAATTGCTTATTTTTGTAAACTTCAATTCATATTTTGAAAGACACTTTATTAAGAAATGGGAGTAGAATCTTAATTTTGATGACTTCTTGAATTTTGAAAGAAAACTTTTAACTCTTTTATATATATATATATATATATTAATAAAGTGAAAACTTTTCAATTGAAGCTCATATTGTGTACAACTTAATTCAATCTTAACAAATGTATATAAAACATGGAAAATAAATAATAATTTTCAATTTTAAGCAAAGTATTAATTTGTGAAAGCCTTTAGACTTTGTTTAATATTTTCTTTTACTTCTTTTCTAATTTTAGCATTTTTTTTTTTGACAAATTAAAAAATTAAAACTTAGATTTTTGGTCTCATTATTTTATTTCATGTTATAAACCAAATCTCTATACTTTAATAAAGAATTGTTTTACACATCATCTTAAAAAAGAAGATCATCGTTCATTCTTATTTGAACCAACATTCTCATGTATGATAATGTCCATACCATTTGGTGGTCAAATTAAAAGCGTTTCTATGATGACATAAGATTAAACATTGGTAATTGAATATCCATGCATTTGTGTATACTTATGCATAATTTTCGATGGATTTTAAATTCATGATTTTATATTATTGCACCGAGAGGCGCTCTACAGCCCAATATGAGGGAGATCTTGTAACATGTGTGGAGTGTTTGTCGAGTGTTTGTCTAGTAACAAAATAATAAAAATAAAATATTGTAACGTTGGCCATTAATAAAAATATAAGAAGTAAAAAAGATAATGAAGTAACCTAGTATGAGGGAGATCTTGTAACATTTGTCGAGAGTTTGTAGAGTGTTTGTCGAGTAACAAAAATAAAATATTGTAACGTCGGCCATTAATAAAAATATAAGAAGTAAAAAAGATAAAGAAGTAACCGAGTATGAGGGAGATCTTAAACTTGAACTTAGGTGTAAATATTTTTTAACATGTAAAAAAGTTAGATAATTTTTTATGACCATGTAAAAAGTTAGATACAAAAAATTACACCTCGAGAAATTGAATCCTTCTCGATGCTTGGTAGATCCGGGTTTAAGATGGATCTATGATGGTATAAAGACAATTATATATCTTATCATAAATTTGTGTGTAAAAACTTATGTTATTCTTGGAATTGACGTGTTTATGAAATGTCAAATGAATAAACTCTTTGAAGTTTGTGATTTCATTTAATCTTATAAAAAGAGATCACCGATTATACACAAAAGAGATAACATTAAACCTTTCCATATCCATGAAGCCGAAGACTTCCTCATTCCGTAGCCACTTGGATGTTTGCATTTATGTGTTGATTTTAATGAAGCATCATTGTATAAGATAGCATGGAAAATAAAAACCCTCTTAAAATTCTGCCACGATATTGAACTACATTTAGTTTGAGGGAAGAATTCTATTTTGATTGCCATGTGAACTAGCAGAAGAGGCATTATCCAAACTGATAAAAATGTATTGAATGTCCAATAGGGATCTCGCACAAATATGTGTTCTATTGTTGCAGTTTAAAGCAGAGAGTTGCTTCTTGTAACTACTCCATTGCGAGATGTCCAACAAATTGCAGATAATTCGCAGGAAATAGGTGCTCGTGTACACCAGTGAATTAAAAGATTAAATGATTGTCCAATATTCGCTGGTAGTCACACCTAGCTAATAGACTTCCACCAAAACGATTAAGGGAAATCTTTTTACTTATACTTCACAGTATTCCTTTCATTTGAATTATTTTTGTTTTTACTAGTCTTGCTGCTTGATTGCGAGAACGATTAATTTTTTGATGGTGCAAGTTCACTTTACCGTGAGTAGCCCAACCAGATCTACAAAATTTACCTCTTTCGTTTACTGTTGCGCTTACGGATTGCACAGATGCCAATCACTAAAGGACCGTGACATCTTTCCACATAAGTATCGAGGCCAGTTGCACATTGAAGATCTTTTCACGAGGATGCGAGTAATCGAAGGCTCGGGAAAATGAAGAAGGTTAATCGAGGTGATTGCACCAGATTGCTAACTGATTGAAAGAATATCTGGGCTCAGTTTATTGCCCAGAATAGACATCAGTTTCCTTATAAAAAGTTAGAGCTTTGATTACCAGAGGAGAGGAACGTTCCAGGAAACTGGACAAACTTATTTTTTTCATTTTTCTGTATGTTTCTCTGCTAGAGGGGGGACGAGGGCTCGTCAGAATAAGTGAAACTGAGTTTTCATTATTCTGTTTCTATTTTGTAAAATCTCTGTTTGCAGAGTGGAGGAGACACTTTGCAGAGTGGAGGAGACATTGCCTAGAAGGGGGAAATACTCTGTAAAGAGTGCAGAGAACTATTTTTCTGACAAACTTTACTGTTTTTCTCCTACAGATTCGATTTTCTGAGACATTTGAGAGACATATAATACAGTATCATATTTTGTTCTGTTTATTTCAGTTTTCTTTTTTAACTTCTTCTGAGAAATATTGAATATTGCAGAATACTGAAGACCTTAGCTAAGTATTTAGAATATCTATGATGTGTTGCTGATCACTCTCTTTTGTTATCCTTATTTTCATATATATATATATCTTGTTATTATATGTGAAATACCTTTGATGAATTTCGAATGGTTATGCTTATCTGAAATATGAATGGTTTATTTTCATATTGATATTAACGAACTTCTTCATGATATCAATTGCTCATAAATCAATTCTGATAAATTTCTAACTTGCAGTTTGACCTTGTTTCATTTACAAGTTAGTATATCATTATATTTATATGTTTCAGAATAGTGTATTTAGTTAATTTCATTGATATTGGGTTTGAAGTTCTTTTACAATTACTTTACAATAGATTGTTATCTTATTGTGAGATAATTGAGATTTACTTCTGCAATTGGGGACTTTTCTACCAATCCAAAAGTGTTAATCATTTTCATGTTTTAAACTTTACGTCAATTCAATAATTCATGCTCTTCGCGAAGATAGGTAGCAAGCATTTAGGTTATCTTAGAACAGAATAGGACTTGTTGATTTTCTGTATTTAGCTTTAGATAGTCTTTAGCATTTCATTAGAGTAAATTTTTCTCTTTTGTTAGCGGATTGATTCAAACAAACTTGGCACACACCTACCTTAGAGAGACTCTCTATTTTGAGAGCATATCACAAAGGCAGCAGGGCCTTGATTCTGTGAAGGACAGTTACTTTAAATACATACAAGACTACATTAAGTCGAGTGTGTGGGTTGTCTTTTCGTAAGTTGGCCTAGGACAGTTTTTCCCGACCAACAGGATGGTGCTAGGGCAGGCAGAAATCATGCAAGGGGTCGTTGCCTCCTCCCAGTAGAAGATGGAAAACAAGGTGTCGTTGCATCCTTGTCTGTAGCTTCAAGCAGAAGTTCTAGGGTGTCGTTGCATCCTTGTCTGTAGCTTCAAGCAGAAGTTCTAGGGTGTCGTTGCATCCTTGTTTGTAGCAGCAGGCAGAAGTTCTGGGGTGTTGCAACATCCTTGTCTGTAGCAACAGTAAAAACTGGGGTGTTGTTGCATCCCTTCTGTAGTAGCAGATAAACAGTTTTGTAAAATTTATCTTATTAATGAGTTTGAGTTTGTGGTTTTCTCTTTGAGGTTTCCACGATAAAATGTTGTTTTCTAACTTGTTTGATTCTTTTTGTGTCTTATACTAGTTTTTTTAATAAAAGAAAAAGAAGGCAATACTGATTCACCCCCCCCCCCTTCTCAGTATTGTTGGATAATCCAACAATTGGTATCAGAGCAGGTTTCTTCACTACAGTCTAATCACTGGAAGGAAGATCCTAATTAAGACCACAATGGATCAACATGAAGGATTAGCTACCAACAGACCTCCATTGTTCACAGGAATTAACTATGCATATTGGAGTGCAAGAATGAAGTGTCATCTACTGTCTCTTGGATGGAAGGTTTGGAGAGGAGTTGAAAAGAAGTATAAGATAGAAGACAACCTACCTACAGACAAAAAAGAACTTGACCAATATGAGGCCAATGCAAAAGCCCTGAATGCAACCTTGAGTGGGTTAACAAACTCAGTGTTTGTGATGCTTGGGATAAATTAAAAAATTTCTATGAAGGAGCATCTAAAGTCAAACATTCAAAACTTCAAACATACAAAGGACAATTTGAAAGCCTAAAAATAAAAGAGGAAGAAAATATTGCAGAATATCTTCTAAGGGTAGATGAAATTGTCAATGCTATTAGAGGCCTTGGATGAGAATTAAAGGAGAATGAAGTAATTGACAAAGTACAAAGAACCCTCCCAATGAAGTATGACTCAAAGGTATCCACTCTAGAAGAACGAGATGATCTTGAAGACATGACAGTAGATGAACTACATGGGATCTTCACTGCCTATGAGATGAGAAGAGGACAAGATGGAAAATCAAAGAAAGAAGCAACATTTAAAGCCTTATCCAAGATTAAAAAAAAAAAAAAATTCAGATGATGAAGAAGCCCTTTTCATCAAGAAGCTTGAGAGAGGTACTGGAAAGTACAAGGGAAAGCTACCTCTAAAGTGCTTTAACTGTGGAATAATTAGACACTTTGCTTCAAAATGTCCTTATCCTAAGAAAAATGGAAGTGGTGAGAAAGAAGCCTCAAAGAAGTTCAAAAAGGGAAAAACAGGAAACAAAAAGAAGTTCAATGAAAAGAAGAATTTCCTTTACACCATGGAAGATAGTGAAGAGGAAGACACAAGTGAAGATGAGGAAACAGAGATTCATTTCATGGGAATAGAAGCCCAAGCTCAAGATGATGAATCAGTCGAAGGAGAAGTAGATCTAGAAGCTGAATTAATCAGTGCTCTTGAAGAACTTGAAAAATGCAGGAAAAAGAACAAACAGTCAAACCAAATCATTAGTAATTTGAAAACCCAACTTGAAGAGCCCAAGAAGATTGAAGGGGACCTAGATTTACAGCTCAAAAGGAGAATGCAAGAATCAAATAATATTGAAGAAGATATTATGCAGCTTAGAAAGAAGCTCGATGAAGAATCTATTAAGTCAAAATATGAAACAATTCAAAGACTTTAGATGACATCTTGAGTAGGAAAAGACCATCAAATGATAAAAATGGATTAGGTTATGACAAAGAAAAGAAACCCGAATATTTGGCTCCTACATTCCAAGATAGAAATAAAAGAAGCTATGATACTGCACTCAAAAACCCAATTGAGAAGGATAGTCAAAATGTTGCTCCCTCATCTCATAATAAAGACAGAACTGATATGATACCTAAAGGACCAATGACAAGTAGGGTCCAGCAGATCTTTTTTGGTCATTGCTACACCTGTCATAACTTTGGACATATGGCTAGAGAATGTAAGTTGATGAAGAATGCTTCAATAAAAGGTCAAGAACAAAAGAAGGAATGGAAGAGGATGGAAGATGTGAAGCAGGAAGATAAAATATTCCTCAAACATAAAGGAATATTCTATGGATATTTGTGAGGCACCTGCAACAATTAATTAACAAGAATGCACGAAATAGCAGAAATGACAGAACTCAGAATCACTTTTGTATTGATCACAGGCCACTTCGAGGGGGCAACCTCCTTTGAGCAAGCTCAATACAAATAACTTCACGGTGCCTTCATAGGTCTCAACACACACTTATATACTAATTCTAGGCGCCAATACTATGGGTTGAAACCATGGGCTGTTACAAACTATGGATTAACAATACTACGGGCGGCTTACAAATCATATGCGCCAACAACAATAACACAAACTATTGATTAACAAATACTACGGGACGACTTACAAAGCATATGCGTCCAACAACAACATACTAACAAAGTAAAGACATGGGTTCCTAACATCCCCTCCCCCTTAAAAAAAGCTTTGTCCTCAAAGCTTTAGATGTGGGAATTGTTGTTGAATCTGAAGGAGTGGTTCCCATGTAGCATCCTTTGGTTGCATGCCGTGCCACTGAATTAAGACCTCTGTGATAGAACGAGAGCGAAGCTTACGCGTGCGCCGATTGAGGATGGCCTCTGGCTCCAAAAGAATGGATCCTTCATTATCCAGTTCGGGTAAAATCGTTTGGCCGCTGATGTTGGTGCCAAGAACTTTCTTCAGACAAGAGACATGAAAGACTGGATGAATGCGGGAAGAAGGAGGAAGTTCCAATTTATAAGCAACGGACCTAATCCTCTGAAGAATCCGATATGGCCCATAGAAATTTGGAGCAAGCTTATGACGCCCTTTGAGTTTCAAGGAGGATTGTTTGTACGGCTAGAGACGAAGAAAAACCATATCGCCGACTTGAAAAGTGCGCTCCGAACGGTGCTGATCAGCTTGTTGCTTCATGCGATTTCTTGCCATGTGAAGATTGTCCCGCAAAATGTGAAGAATCTGATCGCGGTTGTGAAGGACCTTGTCAACTTCCTGAACTAGTGAACTGGTGGGGGTGTATGGAAGAAGAGCTGGAGGTTCCTGACCGTATACTGCTTCATATGGGGTCATTTTAGAGGCAGTATGGTAAGAGGTATTGTACCACCATTCAGCGAGAGGGAGCCACTTTGCCCACTGATGTTGTTGTTCTGAGGTGAAGCAACGAAGATAAGTTTCCAAGCATTTATTGACAATTTCAGTCTGACCATCTGTTTGAGGGTGATACCCTGAACTCATCTTCAGTTTGGTGCCAGTGTGGTGAAATAGTTCTGTCCAAAAATGACTAGTGAAATTCGCATCACGATCCGAGACAATGGAAGAAGGGATGCCATGAAGACGAAAGATCTGGTCCATAAAAATTTGAGCGACAAAGGAGGCTGTATAGGGATGGCTGAGAGCGCAAAAATGACTATATTTGGAGAGACGATCAACCACAACGAGAATCACTGTCTTCCCGCCAGATTTAGGGAGCCCTTCAATGAAATCCATAGAAATATCTGTCCAAATCCGTGTAGGTATGGGCAAGGGTTCAAGCAATCCTGGAAGGAGTGTTGTTTCACCCTTGTTGCGCTGAAAGGTATCACATTCGGCCACCATCTGTTGAATTGTCCTTTTCATGCCCTGCCAAAAGAAGTTACGCCGTGCTCGTTCATATGTTTTGAGGAACCCAGAGTGCCCGGCCGATGGAGAAGCATGGAGTTCATAGAAGACAGCTTGTTGAAGATCTGTGCTCTGGGGAAGCACCAGACGACCCTTGTATCGCAGAGAAGCACCATCCCAAGAGTAATGTGGGACAGCCGAAGGATTGTTGGTCAAGCGTTGGATGATCTGAGATAAGGAAGAGTCATTGACGTAACCCTGTTGAACAGATTGCAACCAATTTGGAACAGGCATAGAAATAGCTGAAAGAGAACCTTGGGAATCAAATGTGCGAGAAAGAGCATCTGCCACAATATTGTCTTTACCCTTCTTGTAAGTGATCTCATAGTCATAACCCATGAGTTTACTAACCCATTTCTGTTGTGCCGGGGAGGAGACACGCTGGTCCAAGAAATATTTCAGACTTTGGTGATCAGTCTTGATGCAGAAATGATTCCCTAATAGGTATGGACGCCACTTCTGTACTGCATGCAAAATAGCCATCATTTCCTTCTCATAGGTAGAGGCATCTAAATTCTTACCTGAAAGGGCTTTGCTGGTGAACGCGATGGGGTGTTCATCTTGAAGGAGAACAACACCAAGTCCATTGCCGCAAGCATCACTCTCAATAGTGAAGGGCTTGGAAAAATCGGGCATAGCTAGCACAGGTGTAGTACACATAGCTTGTTTTAGTTTGTCAAATGCACACTGAGCATCAGGTGTCCATGTAAAAGCATCTTTTTTTAATAGAGCAGTTAATGGAGCCGCAATCTTCCCATAATCCTTGACAAACTTGCGGTAGTAGCCAGTCAACCCCAAAAAACCACGAAGGATCTTGAGTGTTTGAGGATGTGTCCAATTGTTCATGGCCTCGATTTTGGCAGGATCCACGCGAACCCCTTGTGCTGAGATAATGTGCCCGAGATACTCAACTTCCTTTTGTCCAAAAACACATTTAGACTGCTTGGCATGGAGATGATGGTCAGAGAAAAGTTGCATGACAAGATCCAGATGCTGGAGATGTTCATCCCATGTTTTACTGTAGATGAGGATATCATCAAAGAATACCAGAATGAATTTCCGCAATTAGGGTCGAAATATTTTATTCATTAAGGCCTGGAATGTGGAAGGAGCATTAGTGAGGCCAAAGGGCATGACCAAAAACTCGTAATGGCCATCATGTGTGCGAAAAGCTGTTTTAGGAATATCATCCTTATGAACCCGAATTTAATGATACCCAGAACGAAGATCCAACTTGGAGAAAAAGTGAGCCCCATGAAGCTCATCAAGAAGCTCATCAACAACAGGAATTGGAAACTTATCCTTGATGGTGAGGTGATTAAGTGTTTGGAAGTCAATGCAGAGGCGCCATGACCCATCTTTTTTGCGGACAAGAATAACTGGAGAAGAAAAGGAACTAGTGCTTGGGCGAATAATACCTTGCTTCAATAAGTCCCGAACGAGCATTTCAATCTCCGTTTTTTGGTGAAATGGGTAGCGATAGGGCCTGATGTTGGGAGGAACGCTGCCAGGAAGGAGCTGAATACGATGGTCTTCTGGCCTGGAAGGTGGTAATCCCACTGGTTCAGCAAAGACACCTGTATATCGATCCAGAATTTGTTGTAGATCCAAAGGAGTAGTGGAGACCGTTGATGGTTGCATCTGGATGGAATGGATCTGAGTGATGACACCATGTGAACTCTTCTTAAGGAGTTTTTCCATGCGATGTGAACTGATGATGCTGAGAGAACCTGGTTGTAATCCTGTCAATGTGTGTTTGTGTCCATTGAGGGAAAACTGCATCCAAAGTTCGGCAAAATCCCATAAGATAGGGCCGAGTGTGCGTAGCCATTGAGCACCCAAAACCACATCACATCCGCCTAAGGGCAAGGAAAACATGTCCGAGCGCAAGATATAATCTCCCATAGAGATACGCACATTTCGACACTTCCCTTTGCAAGGTAAGGTGCCCCCATTGGCAATCATGACTTCAAAGTTGGAGCAAGGATGGATAAAACAATCAGCTTGTTTGGCGATCCGAGGGTCAATGAAATTATGAGTGCTACCAGAATCAATGAGGATTGTAAGAGGAAGCTTCTTGAAGTAACCCCTGACCCGCATTGTTTGGGGGGTGGTGATTCCAGCTAGAGCATGGAGAGATATCTCTGGCTGGTCATCCTGAGACGGAGGGTCAATAGGCGGTTCCTGACTGTCGACCGGAGCATCCAATGTTTCTGGATCTTCGTCACCCATTTCAGAGGCAGGCGGAGACTCCACATCTAGGAGATAGAGCTTTTGCTGAACACATCTATGTCCCCGAGTGAATTTCTCATCACAATTATAGCAAAGCCCCTTTTCTCTGCGTGCTTGCATCTCTGTTTCAGACAAACGCTTGATAGGAGTCGGTCGAGGAGCCTGCGGTATAGGTGGTCGCTGAGAACCCATATTTCGGAAGGGAACAAAAGTGGGCTTGGAGCGTTGTTGGGCTGCAAGCTTGTCTTCTGCCAACTTAGCCAACCCGAGTGCTTCCATCATTGTGTTGGGGCAGAACATTTTGACCTCAGAGCGAATGGCATCCTTTAGACCACTGATAAAACAACTCCGGTAAAATTCATCAGACAATCCTTCGGTGTGGTTGGCTAGATTATCAAATTCGGTTTGATACTCTCTCATAGTGCCAGTTTGGCGAAGTTTAGTGAGGGCTCCTGTGAAGTCATCAAAAGCACTAGGACCAAATCGTTGCAAAAGGAGCTGGCAAAAGTCTGGCCAGTTGGGCTCTGGATTAGCCTTGATGTACCAGCGGTACCATTGAAGAGCTTCCTGTTCCAAATGAAAGGATGCCAATGGAACTTTGTTGACATCAAAAGTATTATGCAGACTGAAATACTGTTCTGCATGATAGAACCATCCAGTTGGATCGGTACCATTGAAGCGAGGAAAATCAAGCTTCCGACCACGGAAATTGCTGGAAGCAGAGAACCCATTGTCTACTGAAGACTCGGACTGTCGTTTGTTGTTCATAGCTGAATGTTCAAGATGGAGACCGAGAAATTTTTCATCCAGATCCTGGAGTTTGGCTTGGATGGCTACAAGTGCTTCCTCCATGGTTTTTGCTCCTGCACGGGTGACAACCATAACCAGGATTTTTTTTTTTTTTTTTTTTTTTTGTCTGACTGGGTAGGAAAACAAAAACAGGAACTACTTCAGTAAGGGAAAATTTGGATTTGGGAAAAAATCAGAAGGGTAATTGGGGTTTGACTAAATTTTGGACACTGTTGGATAGATAGGGATGCAAAAATGAGGATTTCAGAAGCGGGGTGAAAGAATGGGAAAATTTGGCAGAGGGGAACAAAGAAGTAGGATTCAGAAATGAACTTTGTGGTAAAATTTGAAGGTGATTGGGTGAAATCTGAGGAAGTTATGGCAAACCCTAAAAATAGACAAATGTGGGATTTCGGGCTTTGGGAAGGGGAATTGAGGATAGGGTCCTTAGGACTAAAATATGCAGAATGGGATGACAGGGGTTCCCTGAAAATTTCAAGGGAAACAGAGTAAAAATAAGGGAGATATGGAGAAAATACTGAATTATTTTTTTTTTTTTTTTATCTCAGACTGGAGCGGCTACGGCTCGAAAGAAATCTGGAACAGCGCCGAATGGACTGAAAACGGCTGAATCTGGAACGGATTGCAAAATAGATCTAAAACGGCGCAGCAGTGATCGACAATAGTTCAGCTGAAAGTAGATATGGACCCCAGGTATGTGCGGCTTCCTAACAGTTTAGGGGTTTCACTCGGCCACCAATGCTGTCTGACGGCTTGCGTATTGGGGCAATACCCCTCACTCCACGGCTCAGGTAAAACTGATAACCGCTTTGCCACAAACGACAGCTCTTGGTTTACCTCACGGGTGGGAACTAGTCAATCAGGTAGGGGTCGTTGCCCTTTTCGCTGGAAGGTCCTCTCAATGGGCCAGCTACTTCGGGGTTCCTGTGGTACTCCTCACAATGAGTTTTAGGGCTTATGCCCAAGTACTTCCCACAGTTAAGCGGATGGGGATTATTCCCAAATCCGAACCTGCAATAGATGCGAAAAAAAAATTTGGCAGAAATTTCACCCAGCGAGCCCAAGAAAGTGCTCTGATACCAGATGTGAGGCACCTGCAACAATTAATTAACAAGAATGCACGAAATAGCAGAAATGACAGAACTCAGAATCACTTTTGTATTGATCACATGCCACTTCGAGGGGGCAACCTCCTTTGAGCAAGCTCAATACAAATAACTTCACGGTGCCTTCATAGGTCTCAACACACACTTATATACTAATTCTAGGCGCCAATACTATGGGTCGAAACCATGGGCCGTTACAAACTATGGATTAACAATACTACGGGCGGCTTACAAAGCATATGCGCCAACAACAATAACACAAACTATTTATTAACAAATAATACGGGATGACTTACAAAGCATATGCGTCCAACAACAACATACTAACAAAGTAAAGACATGGGTTCCTAACAATATTGTCACTACTGTCATAAGTTTGGTCACAAAACTGTTGATTGTAGAACCAAGAAAAAATATCTAAGTAGGGAATTCAAGGAACACAAAAGGTCAGTAAGCAGAGTATCTCATTGAAAGATGTGGAGAAGAAAGGAATACTACAAAGAGTCGGAAGAAACACATATTCCAAGCATCAATGAAGATGATGAGGAGCATAACAGTGTTGTAGATAAGAATGACATTCATTATGATGGAAATAAATATGACTATATAAAAGAATACACCGATGGAGATGATGGTGGAACTCAAGATTGTCTTTTCTAAAAATCTCTCATGACCAAGAAAAGAACCCTGAAATTAGCATTGGAAAGGATCATGTACTCAGGGGGAGTTAATATTAGAAAATTGCAATTGGTACTTAAAAATATCTTTTGGTAAGAAGAAAAGAATGTTTTGACGTTGCCATCAAAACAAGAAGAAGAAGAGTCATAATACTACTTGGTAAAATATATCTTCCTCAAAGACAACAAGAAGTGTAGAAGTGACAAATTGAAAAAGAAGACTTTGCTAGAGACAATGTGAAGTATAATAAATAGTTGAAGTGTAATAAAGTCAGAAGTAGAATTAGAAAAGACAAGAGATGATCTTAAGACTAGTGTATGGTTGGCAAAGAACAAAGTGTAAGTAACATGAAAATATTAAAATGCGTGATCCATGAGATACATGAAGACCATGAAGTCTCCAATCCAAAATGAGGATTATACTTATTATTCAGATCAGCTGGTTCATGAAAGTTCATCTACAGTTTTCTAGAATGATGAATGGTTGCAATTTGTTGGTGCTATATGGTTCTACAAAATATGAAGTCATGACACATTAATTGAGAACTTTGTTTCATCCTAAAAGTATTCTTTTGATTACATTAGTTTGGGATGACCTTCCACATTTACACATGGAGAATTTGATAATCTTGTCTTCGTGGTTGATGAGCACATGTAAAGATTAATACAAGAGCATATTTAGACAATATTAAGGACTGTCTGATGGGGCAATTATAAATAGTCATTATTTTTATTGGAAACTTCCAGGATGAGTAAAAGTAGCAGTAAGATTGCATCCTAGGAATCAAGAGGAGAAGGCTGCAGATTCAAATTTCGCATATTATGAGGAACTTCAACTAGAGCTTCAACAGTTGAATATTGAGAAGGAACAATTGGTATCATGGTGCAATATATAGAAGAGAGTGATCTCAGTAACATTGGAAGAACAGTATAGTGTGAATGAAGCTATTGCATATCATTTTGATCTATGGTGAAAAAGGGGAGCAAAAACATAAAGTTGTGAAGTTGCTTGTATGGCATTGAAGACTCCTTAAAGAAGAACAAGTTATATGATGTATCTTTAAAGATAAATATATGGAAGAAAACTAAGGTTTGAATGAAAGAACTCAAAAATAAACCAGTGAGTATAAACTTTGTCACAAAGAGAAGAAAATGTGTTGGCAAGAGGAGGCGAACTGTGATAGGGGGACTTTATGAACCCATCATTCAGGTTCTCGTTCATAATGGTTATCATTCAAAGGGTAGCTACAAGATGCTAACTAGATGATCAGCACCAAGTCCAAGTTAATTGGAGGAAGAGAAGCAAAATAAGGGCAGTTGTCTAAAAGGATAATGATTGGAAATTCTATGTCAAGATAGTTGCAGCAAGGGCATAACAAGTTATACTTTGTCATTGTTTTCAAAGGGGGAGAATGTTTAGATGTTTCCATCAATTCCAAAGGGGGATAATGTTGAATATGGTTTTCATTGATGTCAAAGGAGTTCAGTAATGACAAAGGAATAACAAGGACATGATGGCAAGGAAAACTCAGTGAAAGAAAAAGGAATAACAAAGACAGTGATGGAATGGATTGTATGATGATGTGGAAGATATTATGACATGGCATGTGTAATGTCCCTTGTTATTAATTTTATTAAAATGGCAATTTTTCACTTTTTTTTCCCTAGTTCGACTTTTGACTAGTTTTGAGCTATAGGTCTCCAAATTGCTACAATTGCTCCCAAATCTTATGAGAAGGTATATGGATGATGTTAGAACATAAATATGTGTTTCAGGGATGATTTTTTACCTTTAAAATACTTCTGCAAATCCTCTTTCGATTCTGGCCAATGTAGGGAACTTTACTAGTAATTTCCCTTTGACTAATATTGGTCTCTAGGTCTCAAATTGGCTCCAAATGCCTTCAAATATTCAAGTAAGGTGTATGACTGATATTTGTACTTGATTATGATGTTAAGGGATGATTTATTACCATCAAAATACTTCTTCAAACTTGTTTAAGATTCTGGAAAAAGTATGGAATTTAACTAGCAATTTGGGGTTCAAATCCCCCCAAGGTAAGTACTAAAAATGACTCTCCAAATGCCTCCAAACTCACTCGAAATTATGAAAAGAGGTAGGGGATGTATGAGGGACATTATTTATGTATCATGTACACCATTAATCAATTATTAAGTATGTTCTAACCTTCTCCCAATCAGCAATAAAAATCACTAGTTCGACCTTGGGGGAAATAACATGAAATATTCTTCAAATAAAATAAAACTGAGCAAGATCGATCCAAATGCTTAAGTGTTGAACATGAAACTTATAATACTCATCAATGGAAGTACATACATAATAAATATATCAGATAAATATTCTTCCATTCGAAATCCTCATCAATACATTGGCATACATCAATCTAGTGGGGGAATGGTCACTGTTTTCTCATTAATAATCCATTTTACATATAACCACTTGATATTTTGACCTGAAACTTTCTGGAGATGAATAAAAGAGTATATTAATCATATTAAAACATAAATATATCATTATAAGCTCTCCCAAATATTACAATATCTCACCAAAAATTCCCTCCCTCAAGGGTCAAGAATATGCCATCAAAACTGGAAATGGTTGAGAGAGTGTGTTGCACTAGAAGAAACCATGAGCTTACCTGTAGATTACACTTGCAAATAAAAACTCCATTAAATATACAAACGAAATTTTTGAATGGACTTTCCAATTACCAACTTGGATGGGAATCTTTCACCCTCGAAATTGGCTAAGGCAATAAATTAGTCATCCACTAGCTCTCCCTCTTCACAAATGCAATTGAAAATTTCTCAAATGATCAAAAGCTGGTTCTTTGTTATTGAAATTTATAAACTTCTAATGTCCTCCATGGGTCTAATTCCTTCCAAGAGACTCATGCCAACTCAAGTTGGGAAGAGATTCCAAAGAACGCCACTTGTACAACAATTCATAGTCTCCCACTTCCACCAAATCACATGTGGAAGCCTCTTAGCTACCCTAAATCCATTGAGCACCCTCTTGGAGGCTAGTTTTAGCCCTGACATGTCATATATGTCATATGTCAACCTTCAGGTCTGATTTGTGTCATAGGTGTCATAGCATCTTCATCATTGTTGTCATATAGATAGGGAATCTAGCCCAAGTGTCTCAATAACTCCAAATTGCCTCTTCCTCTTCCATGGGAGTTACTCTTACTCTACATTTCGACCTTGGATGAGTCATGCAATGAATAATACATTTTGAACTCCCCCAAGTATGTTACCATTCACCTTGAATTCGAATTGGTGAGATAATTATGCCAAGTGTAGTGGGGAAATCTAACCATATGTGGGTCCTCCATGATCAAATGCCACTTTGATTTTCAATTGTATATATTTATTTATCTCCTTTATTAAATATTTATGCTATTATAATGTTCAAACATCATTTATTATTCCCCTTATTCTGAATCCCAAAGCTTCCACCCCAAACATAGGAAACTAGTAATTTTTCTCCTTGGCAATTATTTGACCCTTAGCATCAATTTGAAAAAATCTAATGAATATGTCCAATGTGCTTAGGAAATTGTGACCCAATGAAAAATTTGGGACATGACAAATCCTCCCTTCCCAATATTTCTTGTCCTCAAGCAATTTCGAACATGGGTGTTGAAGAACCTGCTTCTTTGAAGCTGCCACTGAATTGCCCAACTTTGAGTCTTCGAGCTTCCATGAATATTTTAGAGAGGAACCACCATGATTGCTGTTGCACTACTCTGATTAAAATCATTTTATTGAGTGGGGAATCCATCCCCCGTGTTACAACGTAATTTTTCACCTTGTGAGCATCAGCACTCTTTGGCCTACAGAATCCATTTCACTGACTCAAATCCACTTTATATCCTTCAAACACACTATTTTCCCTTTTTTTCCCTGTACGCTAGCTACATCACTACAGTGAGTGTACCCACGAGTTGCATCACTATAGCCTGCGGGTAGCATGTAAAATGGTAAAAATCACTAGTTAATTACTTTTTACTCCCAAAACGCGGTCATAGGATGACCTTTGGCCCTCCATTTTCCCCGAAACACCTCGATGTGTCCTTTCACTTACCTTTGGGAGGACTATATATTGAGCACATATGGCTTATGGACGGGAGGAGAATGGAGAGCAAGAGAACTCTAGTGGATTTTTTCCCTATAGTGAGTCTACACTCATTGATCCTTGTAGTTGTGAACTTTCTATGTTCACCTTCCAAACTCCTATCATAGTTTGAGTTTTCCATTCCATGGAGGATTGAAGTGGAGGCACAAGTGGATTGACCCGGATCTTGGTTCAGATTGGCTGCCGGAAAGAGGTCGTATCACATTGTACTTCTTATTATTTATTAATAGAAATACTGATATTCTCATCCATTAATGTTGTGAATATTGTTTATATTACATTGGGTTGCATTTACTTATAATATCATGGACCGTTGCTATTGATGATGTTAATGTCGTTTATATATTATATGCACTTGTTGTATATTGGCTGTCAATACTAATTTGCAGGTTCAAGTGCAGGAATTGAAAGCTCCAACGGGGATCTACATCAAACGTTTGGATCGATGTTGGTTATATTCTCCATTATCTTACAATTGTCATTTATATAGCATAGCACTGACAATTGAGTTAATTTCTGATAGTCAACTGTCTATTGTGGTCCACCCCAAGCCATAGGAAGTTTTCTCCAACATAGAAATGGCGACGCCGCTGGGGATAACATCCATTTTTGGGGATTTTTAAGCATTAGTCCTTACTTAGAGTTGATGTGTGTCGAGTCTCTGTGTCATTGATTTGTCATTGGGATACTCTATAGAAAACATATTTTTTTCTGAGCCACTGGATTCTTTGTTTTCTCATTTGCTTTTCCCTACCCGTGAGTGGGCCTAGCTCTGCCCAGTTTTACTCGCTTCTATCTGCACTATAGCCCGCGGGTACCTGTAGGTATTCCTTCGACAGTAGTGTACAACTCCGGGGGCGATTTGTTTATGGCCTTTAGTTGTTGCTGGGTTGGTTCTGAGTGTTCCTGAGTCTTGTTTGGCCTTGTTCCTGACTATTCCAAACCTTGATTGTGACCGGAACTCCTCTTTTCTCTTGGTTTTGAGCCTCATTGGTTTTTACCCACTTTCGATTTTATATATCATTCCATCGGCTGAGTCTTACTATTTAGGATTTGCTAGGTTGTCTGAGTGATTTTTTCATTTTTGTAACTGAATAGTAGGATTTTGCTTGCAATTTTCATTTCATTATATTGAAAAATACAAAAAAAATGGTTTTGCATTTTCCTTTTGCTTATAAGAGAAAATACAAAAAAAAATTACTTTTATGTAGTGTATTTTGCATTGAGTGCTTGTTGCTTTCATTTAGGTTCTGCTTATGCATTGAAAATATAAAAGAGTTGCACTTTTATTTCAAAACTGTTGGATTGATTTTCATTCTAGTGGCATTGTTTTTATTGGATAGATAAGTCTAGAATTTTTCGATTTTGCATACTATTGAGTCATATACATCACTAGTTTCACGAACATATCCTTTGAGTAACCACAGTCGTTAAAATTAACGCTTTATCTTAAAATTGATTAGAACGATTTTATTTATAGTGTACACCATTTAGAATAGGTTTAGAG
The DNA here is from genome assembly GCA_027924585.1 of Larix kaempferi. NCBI lineage: Eukaryota > Viridiplantae > Streptophyta > Pinopsida > Pinales > Pinaceae > Larix > Larix kaempferi. The sequence goes on along the minus strand of BSBM01000012.1, from coordinate 6,572,958 downwards.
TCTTGGAATATATCATTATGAGTAAACAATCCAAGACTACTAGACGAAACATTATGTGTCTGACCAGAGAGTGGTGAAATCCATGGTATACATCGGTGTTCTCAGGAATCTCTACTCAGACCATAGTTAAGCACAAGGTCATGGGAGGTTGGTTGCGGAGATATCCCTCCAATATCGGCTGAACGTGGGAGATATTTCCATGGTTTGTTCGTATTTGGGGAGTCTTGGGGGATTTGACCCTCTTGAGTTTCAGGCTCAGCTACCCTGCCCATACGATGGATCCCACCTGCGACTATCCCCCTGAGCATTGGTTATATTGTGGTGACCATAGTTGCCTTACCTAGGTATCCCATAGGGTACTTGCAGTGGTTATACTGTTTGTGTCCTGAGTCAGATAGGGGTCGAACAACACAGTTGCTATTGTATAGGGACTTGACCCTATGCACGTAGTGAAGTCTAGGTCTGTTATACGTGATTCCATTACCTCCAGCTACATTTTGGGAGTCTCAAGACTCTCCTAGGTTAGACATACCGGCTCTAGTGTAGGGATCTCATTTAGCCACTTTGTTTGTTTGCTCTTGGTTGTAGTTTCTCTAGGTGTGTGCTCTTGATTTACTGTTTTTGATCGATAGTTGGCCATTAGGGGATGTTGTGATTTTATTTTCTCTCTGGAGATATCATGGTGCAAAGTCCTACTCTCTGTTGATCCCATCGATTGGCTGGCTTACAGCCTATCGAGATTTCATGCTGTTTTACTAGGGGACGCCGGCGGGCTCCCTCCGAGTCTTCAGATTCTTAAGAAACATACGTCATGATGGCTGCACACTCTGACACGGGTCAAATCCCTACAACTCCATCGGGTAGAGTCGAACACACTTCAGACACCCCTACTCCTCGTGAGGCGTGGGGGGGTGATCCAGCTGAGACCCAACCTAGTTTGTTTGGTCCGGATCCCCTCGAGACTCAACCTAGTTTGTTTGGTCCGGATCCACCCGAGGACAACCCATTCGATCCTTCATATCCACATAATTATTTATACAGGATGCCATAGTTACATGATGACACAGGTCCTATGATCAACCCTATCACGTTCTCATATGGTATGCCTAATTACAACACAGTTGATCCTTCCACTGACTTTGGTAGCCATGCTGGCACTAGTCATGGTGTTAGTAACACTACACCCACTGGGGGAAATACCATCGCCGGGGGAACCACGTTATCCACTTACATACATAGTATGGGGACTGGTCATATTCCTCCTAGCAATGCTAATGTTGGAAGATGACCGCCTCCTAGGGATACCCAACCTAATAGGAACACTATTCGCAACACGACTCGCCATCCACAACCTAATACACATGCCGCTACCTGTCAACCTAGGACCACTTTTAAGAATGTTAATGCTCCTCCCAACCATGGGGGTGGACATATACCGCATACTTTTGTGTCCACTTCCGCTACTACTAATGCTAATGTAGGAGGTGGGAATATACCTCATCCTCATGGTCATAACGCCACCATTCCTTCTACTAGTAACACCAATGTTGGGTTTGGGAATACATCTCATGGTTATGGTCACCACACGACTACTCACGCTAATCCTAATACTTACGCAGGAGGTGGGAACATACCTTACCATTATGGTCATTATAACACAGTTTCTGCTACGAATAGTACGTATATGCCCCATAATTATGGTGGAAACACTTACTACAACACAGTCGGTGCTGGCCACTAGTACAACCCACCTCAATATGGTTCCCAAAACACATATATACCTGCTTACTCTCACACGAGACAGGTCGGAGGAGGTTATCAGCCTTATGGCCATGGTCAAGCTTATGGTCATTCAGGTCCGTATAATCAACAGTTTAATGCTCATGGTCAAGCATTTGGTCCATCTTATAATTCGGTTCCGTACAACCAACCTTTTATGGGGGCTTATAATCAATCTTTCCAGCCGCAGCTTTCATTTATTACACGTTTGAATCTTCCAGATCTTTCGAAGCTCGAATGATCCAGTGTGTCGCGACCCTAATTGGCCTCCAGTCCCTACCAAACTCCCTTCAGACATTCCTAAGTTTGAGGGGAAAGGTGGTGAGGATCCAGGTGATCATGTCACAATGTTTCACCTTTGGTGCTCTTCCAACTCATTGAATCATGATTCTATTCGACTACGACTATTTCAACGCACCCTCATAGGGGCAGCTATGAAGTGGTATGTTGAGTTTCCTGGGAACACTTATAGGAGTTTCAATGCGATCGCTTCGATTTTCTTGGATCATTTCCAATTACCAGTTCGTTATGATACTGGTACTAAACTTTTGTCTACCTTCCGTCAGAATAAGGCCACACATATTTCATACCACATTCAAGAGTGGCATCGACAGAAGAGGTTAGTGAAAGCCAACATTCCTCCATAGTTTCTGTTGGAATGGTTCCTCAAGCCCTTACTTCGATATATTGCTAAGGATTTTTCAATGTTCGGCATTGTGACTGAGGAACAAGCGATCTTAAAAGTCCAGAAGTTTGATTTACTATATTCTCAGTCTAGCATTTTGTACGACATTATTCCTGACGCGCCGCAAACACGACATGAGCCCAAGTCAGTTCCTAGACCACATGCCGATGGCATTGTGGGATCCGCAAGCACTCGCCCTGTATATTTGGTGGCTAATCAAATGCAAAATTTGGCGCTTAACCAACCTACTCCCGGATAGGTCCACACCTTGTCCACTTCCACCCCCTCGTCCGATGTCCACAGTGTTCCATCGACGAACCCATCGGATAACCAGCAACCTAGTGGTAAGAAGAAGGGGATAAATAACCGTAAGGGTGGAAACAATGGGAAAAATAATAGTAATCACAATACCCCTCGTAAGGAGAATGCCAACCCTCCTCGGGAAGGTGGAAATGCTGGTGAGGACCGTAAACCTAGGCGTAAGGTGAAATTTTCTTGTAAGCTTTGCGGGGAAGAGCATCTTACTCACTTATGTCCTCGAATTGAAGAAACGTCGAAGCATCTTGCATAGAGCCCAGCTGTGTTGAAGGATCCCCTTCCTCATCATGAAAACATGGCTTCGCATGCTCCCACCACTGGTTATGGACCTAATAAGACTGCAACATCTTCTTCCAATACTAGTGGTTATGGATGCGTGAATATGGTTCAATCGGAGTTTAGTGTTGCTACTCGTCAACGCGATTATGGTGCACCAAAACCTAATATGGGGAGTGAGCCTCCCCCTCCTCCTGATAATTCGTTGCATATCGAGAAGCTCTCTATTATGTCGTGGATACTGAAAGGTTTTCTTAAGCACTCTACGCATAATACCAATGCTCGAGCCGCCCACAACTACTACATTGTAGACGATTTGGGACAAAATCCATGTGCCATGTCAGCTCTTGAAGTTTTACAAGCGTGTCCTTCTCAAAGGCATGCCATTTTGAGTGCATTAGGAGTTAAGGATGGGGCGAGTCCCAATGTTATCAGGTTTGACAATACTAATGTTCAACCTCACTTACCTTACCACGTGGCTTTTCAAATCCATGTGGAGTGCCTTCAGAATTTTGTCAGGAGAACGGTGGTTGATGAATGTGCTTCCGTGTCAATGATGTCTTTAACTTGTTGGAAATCTCTTGGCTTTCCTCCTCTACTCGCATCTAGAACCATGCTCACTGCATTTGACGGTCAGTCATTTAAGCCGCATGGGATTATCCCTTCCCTTGTTGTCCGCTTGGGAGGTAAACCTGTGCCTATTGAAGTCGAAGTGGTCGATGCGCCCATCGACTACAACCTTTTACTGGGTCAAAATTGGATGTACGCTATGAAAGATGTCGCATCTACTGTATTTAGAGTTATTTGCTTTCCACACAAAGGGAATATTGTGAGAATCAATCAGCTGGATTTCGTTAATCCTCCTCCCATAGCATCCACGGAATCCGTAGTCCCGTAGGTTACAGATTCTTAGCTGACAACTGGGAACATGGGTGTTGGTATGTACCCTTCATTGATGGGATCTTATGATTTCCCTGCACCTGTCAATTTTATTGGAACCATTTTCGACAATGCGTCTCCTCCATTGCATAATGTACAGTTCTGGACTTCATATTTTGATGATCCGTGGAATTTACCGTCCACGAGTTCTACGTCTGGAGACATTACACATGTCGGGATGTCTATGCCACTATCTGTATCTGAGCTTGCTTACCAGGATATTCAACAAGCCACTGCAGATTCAGATCTCTCTTCTTCTCAAAAAGATGAGGAAGATCCCATTATGCTGCCAATTTGGGCAGCCAACTCGTCTTGTTCACACGATTGCCTTGATGGTACTTTACCTTCAGATGAAGCTATTATCGAGGCCATGTGTGGTAGTGAGAGGCCTTGGGAGGATAAGCACCATCGCTCTTATTTGCTTACCAACCTCGATCTCACCGAGCAAGAAGAGTTTAGGATGACTCTTGCCGAGATGGTTGGTCACCCTGTGGCTCTTTTGGGTTCACATGAGATTTTCGCGGAGGGGAACATGGGTAATATTTCCCTGACTATACCGATCAACATCTCTTGCAATCCCGGAAAGATTGAAAATGTTTACATCGGTGTTTATTGCTCTCCTGAGGAGGTTTCCATCTACACTGAATTGTTTACAGAACTTAGAGAAGCTTTCGCTTGGTCATATGAGGAGATGCCAGGAATAGACCCCAGTATTGTCGAGCATGAGATTAGAACTTATCGTCACGCTAAACTAGTTCGACAACGGCTTTGTGTTGTTAACCCTAGGAAGGCAGCAGCTATTAAGGCAAAGGTGGAGAAACTACTCAAAGCTGGTTTTATCTACCTCGTTCCCCTTACCGAATGGGTGTCAAACCCCGTTCCAGTGGATAAGAAGCAGGGAACGATCCGCGTATGCACTGATTTTAGAGACCTGAATCGTGCATGTCTAAAATACAACTTCCCCACGCCATTCATTGATCAAATCTTAGATGCTTGTGTGGGAAGTGATATTTTTTCATTCATGGACGGCTTTTCAAGGTATAACCAAATTCAAATCAAACCCAAGGACCAACATAAGACTGCTTTCATTTGTTCTTAGGGTACGTTTGCATACCAGAAAATGCCCTTCGGACTTAAAAATGTCGGAGCTATATTTCAATGTGCCATGACCTATGCCTTTCATGACCTTAAAAGTATAATGGAGGTTTTCTTGGATGATCTTTCCGACCATTCTTGCAAGAGAATGGACCACCCCAGGCACCTCCGTTGGATTCTCGAATGATGTATACGCTACAAGATTCATTTGAATCCCAATAAATGCATCTTTGCGGTGAGGTCAGGTCGCCTTCTAGGATTCATAGTTTCGAAAGAGGGTATTAGAGTCGTTCCTCTTAAAGTTGAGGCAATACTTCGATTGCCTCCTCTGCACAAATTGTTTCAACTTCAGAGCCTCCAAGGGAGAGCTACATTTCTACATCGATTTCTAGTCAATTATGCTAATATTACCAAAGGTTTTGCATGCTTGTTGAAGAAAGACACACCATATATCTTGGATGAGTGAGCCCAACAGTCTTTCGATGCCCTTAAGAAAGATTTGGTATCATCCCCTGTGCTTAGTCCACCTGACTTCGTACGAGATTTTACACTTTATGTGGCTGCGTCTCAAGAGACGATTGGCATGGTCTTAGTTCAATTTGATGATGTGCTCGTCGACCATGTGATCTATTACCTTAGTCAAAATATAGTAGATGTTGAACTGAGATATACTCACGTGGAAAAGTTGCCACTTGCAACTGTCCATGCAGTCCAATGGTTACGACACTATATTTTGCTTAGAACAACCAAAGTTGTAGTGCATATTAATCTGTTTCATTTCGTGCTATCACGATACCTTATAGGGGGGAAGTACAATAAATGGATTGTGATCCTTCAGGAGTTCGATCTCGATTTTTCTTCGACGAAGTTGGTGAAATTGTTGGTGTTTGCTGAGCTTATGTCGAACCTTCCAAGACTTGATAAGGATGTCATACATGAATATTCCTTTGTGGATGAACACTTGTTTCTTATCTTGTCAGAGGACCCTTGGTATGGGGATGTCATTGTATGTCTCCAAACTTTGAAGTTTCCTTCGCATTATTCACGGGACGAGCGACGGCATGTGAAACATCACGCTAAATATTATACTATCATCGGTGACACTTTGTATCGCTGAGGAAAGGATTATATTCTCTGTCGTTGCTTGACTCAAGAAGAAGTGGAGCGTGTGCTTAATGATTTCCATGCTGGGGTGTGTGGTGTTCACTTATCCAGGCTTGCTATATCCCAATGTATTATGCGAGATAGTTATTTTTGGCCTTCCATCTTTAAAGATTGCATGAACACTGTAAAGAGATGTCACCCTTTCCAGGTGTTTTATCGGAATGTACGCTCGCATCCAGCACCCCTTCATCTAGTCGTCACCGTCAGTCCCTTCACTAAGTGGGGGGTGGATTTCATGGATTGCAAACTAGCTTTGACTAGGGGACATCACCATATCATAGTGGTCGTGGACTACTTTTCCAAATGGGTTGAGGCCATGCCTACCGTAAAATTCGATGGTGCTACAACAACCCATTTCGTGTTCAATCAGATTATCACTCGATTCGGTATTCTGAAAGAGATTGACACTGACCATGGAAGTCACTTTCAAAACAAAATGATGGAGGATTTGTCACTCAAGCTTGGGTTTTTTCAAGAACACTCATCTTCTTACTATCCCCAAGTGAATGGTCAGGTAGAAGCAGTCAATAAGTCTTTAAAGACCATACTCCAATGTACCATCCAACAAAGCAAGAACAACTAGCATATTATGTTATATCCTGCTTTGTGGGCGTATCAAACCACAGTCAAGACTGCCACTGGGTTCTCACCATTTCAGCTGGTACACGGTGTGGATTCGATTTTACTAATTGAATGCGAAATCCCTTCACTTAAACTGGCCATAGAGCTCCTCCCTGATACAACAGGTATTGAGCAACGTTTAATCCACCTCGAGCAACTTGACGAGCAACGTCAATATGCCGCTATGGCTATAGATGCCAATAAATGTCATGTTAAGGTTCAGTATGATAGGTCTATCCATCCCCGGCAGCATGCTGAAGGTGACTTGGTCCTCTTATATGACCAAGCTAAAGAACCCCTAGGGGCAGGCAAGTTTAACCCCATGTGGCATGGTCCTTACATTGTGAAGCGTATCCTAGAAAAAGGATCCTATGAATTAGAGGACTATGAGGGGAACATTTTGAAGGAGCCTAGGAATGGGCTCTACCTCAAGCGGTATTACGCTTGAACTTCTAGTTCAAGCTAATACTTTTGCACACTATTGTATAGTTGCTTCTATACATAGTTTAGATTTCTTTTGGATTTCGGATCTGCTGATTCGCTTCCATTTGATTGACAGATGTCAGCAGAATATCCTATGTTCTTAGGGTTCATGGATGGTGCTATCCGTCATACGCAACAGCTTGCTTCTGCTTCCTGGGTTATTTATTCACCTGACCATCTAGTTGTGTCTTCAGGAGGTGCTTGTCTTGGTCCTACATCTAAAAATTTGGCTAAGTATAGTGCCGTGATTGAGCTACTTCAAGATGTTATTTCACATGGTATCCAGTCTTTAGAAGTCCTCCTGGATTCACAACTAGTTGTGTCTCAGTTGAATGGTCATTACCGTGTGAGAGATCCTACGTTACTACGGAAATTCTTAAGGGTAAGACTCTTGGAACGACATTTTGTTTCAATTACATACATTCATGTTCCGAGAAGTTTTAATCACATATCTGATGAATATGCTAACTATGTCCTAGATTGGCATTTGTCACACTCACCATGAAGCACACAAATAAAAGATACATTCATACATTTGTACATACACACATATAGTAGAACCGGAGAACCGTGGTTTTTATAAATTATATGTCCAAAATGGTATTGTCATAATACAAAATTGGAGCCTGTAGCCCTCAAAAACATACATATCGATACAAAAATGGACCCTGAGATGTCTAACCCCTACGAGTAGGCTTAGATACTGCCCCAATAGGATGTGTCTGATATTAATATTGTACTGCATTTGCTATACACTGCAGTAGTCGTACTTAGTTACCCGGCACCCCCACTACTTGGCACTGCATATCCTCTGGTAGTTGCGCCACCTCTATCTATGGTACCCTAGTAGTCATCCATGATAGGTTTCCCCATAGAGTTTGTAGTGTACGCTTTGCTGCAGCACCCACTGCCTCATCACCCCTGCACCGGCGACGATGTCTCAGGAAGCCCTTGGGTCTCACTAGGCCCTTGTCTGCGAGCAAACAGTAAATCATTAACATATGACACTACCCCCAAAAAATATTTTTACATTTACATCTATAATAAAAAATCCATAAAAATTTAATACACCAAAAAACCTAAAAAGAGTACTCACCAATGTCTCTGAACGCTGCATCTAGTGGAAGTGGCATGTCACGATCCTAGCGGAAGTCTATCCCTGCATATGGATAGTCATCTACATCTATGACTTGTCGGTCCCACCAGTGAAAGAACTCCTCTGTGTATGGTGACGCCTGATGGACACCACCCTATTGCGTCAAGACCTCTGCACACCGGGTCAAGGCTGGGTCGCGGAGACTATGAGGAGGGACCTCAACCCTCGAACTGAGCCCCAAAACTCTCTCAAAGAAGAAACTACATAAGATACTGCAGTATCTAAATTTTTTTGCCTCCCCTTGCTTACACTCTGTCAACTGGGTCTTCATGGACCCCAGTAGCATTGTGCACCAGTCAAATATCATGGGTTGCATACACTGCGATGCATAGAACATCTCTAGCCTGGATGCCTAGTGAAGAGATTTTGAACCAGCAATCCACACCAAGGTATCCACTAGAATATTCATACTCAAATTGACTATGGCTTTGATGGGCACCTGACTCCCCACTACCCGAATATTTGGAACACAATACCGCTCTATATAGTCGGGGATGGTGATCCCACCACCCACAGAATGAGATCGAAGGCTTTCCACTTCACCTCAACGGGACAAACCAGTAATGAAGTAGATATCTTCCACTTCCAGAGTGAGTATTTTCCCAACTAAGTTGAAGTTCTGTGCATCTATGTCCCAGTAGTCTATCAAACGGTGGAGCAATAGGTTTTGGGCCCTCAAACCCCCTATGTTCCAAAATTTGTATATCCCACATGCTTGTAAAGCTTGTTTTGCACGCACATCATTGTGGACGGCCTCATCCACAAGGTCATGTTCCCTATCTCTCCACTCTAGAACCATCATGGAGGGAGAAAAACCAAAGAGTTTAATCAGTTTTAAAAACTAGCTTCACGGCCGTACCCGTGGGAAATTTTGCTCACAGAGGCGGGTACCCGCGGTCAATGTATGCGTTGACTAGGAATACTTTGCCCTACCTGCGACTCACATTGTAATAGCCCGTAGGTAGCGCCGTGACCATTTAGGGCTTGGCCACATAAAAAATCCAACTGATGAAAATTAAAATAAAACCATTAAAATGAAAGGTATGGATGAGACTACCAACCTACTCCTGATGGTTTGATGATCGGACGCCCGTAGCTCCCAGAATCAACAGTTGAACTTTGAGGTGAAAACTAACCACAAAACTCCAAATGGGTGAATAGTAAAAATGAATTGTAAATTGTAAACTTTGATTACTATTTATAATTTTTGAAAACCGCTTGTCTATAGTTTCCACCATTTTAAGCTATTTTGGACTAATATAATGTCTTGGAGCAGCATTTTTTGACCAGATTTCTTCAGCGAGAGTTGTTTTGGACCATTTCGTGCCTATGGCAGGTATATTTCACACCTGGCATATAGCTTAGATGTCATTTTCAAATGCATTATGCATTTTACCTTTTGACCATTTTCATAAACCCTAGGTGCAACCCCGCTTCTTAACTGACATGGAGCCTTCATATTGTTATAGAAGTGTCGTTATGTGGCAGTAGGGCCTTTCTGAACATGGGTACCCTAAATAGAACCCATTTTTGCATTATGGTGCCCATGCCATTGTTTGTCCTTAGGATCAGGAGTCCTTTGTAGTTACGCGATGACTTTACGATAAAAGATTCATACTCTACTTTGTCTTATGCTGGCCATCTCTAATGAGGACTGCCCCAGTTATATCAAGTTGTGATTGCATTGCATCATCCTGCATGCTGCTTGAGCCTTGTGTCATCTCCCACTCACTCAGTTGTTAGCCTAGTGCCTGAGCACTTTTCCCTGTCGAGCCTTGCAGAGATTCCATTTGTCCTTCACAATTTGATGACCTTTTGACCCTTAAGGAACACCCCCCCCCCGAGTGTCCACATCCTACATGCTTCCTTGCATTGATCATAGGTATGTTCCACTGCTTGGGACTAGCCTACTCGCTATTTGACACTCGTTCCCTCACTTTTTGTACTATAAGCAATTTTATTCTTTTTCAAGCTCTTCCAAATATGAAAAAGACCAAAAAAAATCAAATATTCCAAAAAGCCGGATGAGATTATGGTTACTACTTCTAGGTTGCAATTGTTGTGTCACCTTTGAATAGAGCATTCATTCCACTCCATACATGATGAATCGGGACTATAGTTGGACCTTAGGAGTTTTACTTGTTTCTCAGTTTACTCCACTGATTGGTTAAGCTTCCAGTCATTATGGATCCCTTTGTGATGCCTCCTGCATCGCACAGTCTATATTGAGTCTATGTTTCCTGAGTCTATCCATCTTCTCATACTCTTGTTCAAAGGAAGTCTTGAAACCAGAGTCGGCCACTCCTCATATTTCTTGACTATTGCATGTCGGCCATCCTTATTGAGTCAGTCTGTTTCACCTAAGATGTTCCAAATCTTTCAGCGTAGCTGGTACCTCGTGGTGGTTGATGGGGGATGCCTTAATGCCCTCCTTCCAGCGAGTCTCATTCCGTGAACTTCAACCCATTTATTTCGGGACTTGAGGCTTAGAGTTCGGTTGAGTACCTTGAGGCTTGCAGTCATTAGTGGCAGGTTCTCTCGCCATCGAAATTTTTTGGAATACATCAATGTCCACTGATCGATGGATTCATCTTAGTGTTCAACTTCAACACATATATTCACACTCTGGTGATTGTGCTCTGTTCCTTGATGCCCATTTTCATTATTGGTGGGTTATCTCGCGTCTATTAATGGTATACATCATTGACTGGTAATCAGACTATGTCACATTAGATTCGACCTCAACTCCTTTATTCACTTGATGGAACTTGCATCGTCGAAGACTTGTGTAGAAGACCCTAGGCGATAGTGGAATTCAATATGCTACTTATGATTATGACTTTACATCTGAGATATCACCTCTCAGATATCAGTAGTTTGTACCTCCAATTCGCACCAGTTTTTTCCTTTTCAGCAGGAGACCATATCTTACTGTAGAGGGATCATGGTTGTGATCACTTATGACATGTATTCACTATGTACTGCCTATTCATGGCCATTGTATCAGACTGTTGTACTATACCGACTTGTATTCATGGATACTATTGTATTATGATAAGTGAGTTGATCCTTCCACTTGTATCTCCATCACTCCACTTATGAGATTTATAATGTATTTCGACCATCATAGCATCAGTCTCTAACCTCACACATTAGGGGGCATCTGTTACAATGTAATTTTCCACCTTGTGAGCATCAGCACTCTTTGGCCTGCAGGATCCGTTTCACTCACTCAGATCCACTTTATATCCTTCAGACACACTATTTTCCCTTTTTTTTCCCTGTATGCTAGCTACATCACTACAGCGGGCATACCCGCGAGTTGCATCACTATAGCCCACTGGTAGCATGTAAAATGGTAAAAATCACTAGTTAATTACTTTTTACTCCCAAAAAGTGGTCATAGGGTGACCTTTGGCCCTCCATTTTCCCCTAAACACCTCGATGTGTCATTTCACTTACCTTTGGGAGGACTATATATTGAGCACATATGGCTTATGTATGTGCGGAGAAAGGAGAGCAAGAGAACTCTAGTGGATTTTTGCCCTATCTTGAGTCTACACTCATTGATCCTTGTAGTTGTGAACCTTCTATGTTCACCTTCCAAATTCTTATCATAGTTTGAGTTTGCCATTCCATGGAGGATTGAAGTGGTGGAGGCACAAGTGGATTGACCCGGATCTTGGTTCATATTGGTTGTCGGCAAGAGGTCGTATCACATTGTACTTCTTGTTATTTATTAATAGAAATACTCGTATTGTAGTCCATTATTGTTGTGAATGTTGTTTATATTACATTGGGTTGCATTTACTTATAATATCATGGACCGTTTCTATTGATGATGTTAATGTTGTTTATATATTATATGCACTTGTTGTATATTGGTTGTCAAGACTAATTTGCAGGTTCAAGTGCAGGAGTTGAAAGCTCCAATGGGGATCTACATCAAATGTTTGGATCGAGGTTGGTTATATTCTCCATTATCTTAGCATTGTCATTTATATAGCATAGCACTGAGAATTGAGTTAATTTTTTGTAGTTATTTGTCTGTTGTGGTCCACCCCAAGCCATAGGAAGTTTTCTCCAACACACCCCATACTACTTTTTTCCCCAAAAAATTGAAACCAATGAGACTAAGAATTATCCCAGGGTGTCATTGCTTGTATTGCACTCCAACAATTAGAAGTGCTCTCCAATTCATAGTTCCTGGATCCCATTTTCTTGTACGCATTCTTCCAAACATCATGAGTACAAAATATATATCATCAAAGTACATAACAACATAATAAAAATGTACATCAAGGATATGCTTCATCAAACAATCATGAAAGTGCTTGTACCTCCAAGTAAGTAGACCACCATTTAGCAGGTGCATACAAGCATCAAGTGAACAATCAAATCTACTCCAATGACATAGGTGAGTATCCCATGTCCTATAATGCTGCTCCAAAAATATGTAAGATGCATCAAAACAATCAGCCTTGTATCATTTCATCCAAGTAGTTAATGAAGTTTCTCCAACATCAATTGAACTAAGCAAGGAGCAAGGAAAATCATGAGTCTTCAAGTGACTCAAGTATACATCATAAGGGCATCCATGAATATATGTATCATCATAAGGTAAAAAAAGATGCTGATGCAAACGTAAATAATGAGGTGCTCTATTCATGTCATTATCAAAAGGAGAGGTAGGAGTTTCACACCCCTCATGTGGCACCATTAGAAAAAAACCTTTCACCCAATTTTCATCCCCAATTGATGAGGCTGAAAAAGTAGGGGGTGAGGAATTATGAACCAACCTTAAATATTTACAACTCTTACCCATCAAAATCTTTAATTCATCTTCTTCATAATTGGCTGGTCCAACTATTTTGAGATCATGTTCCACCTCCAACGCTTTGAAATTATCTCCATGAGGAAACTCATAATACCTCTGAACAAAGAAAAGTTCTTGTCCTTCTTCTTGTTTGAGTGTAGCATCTTCAAGCACCTACATATCAACATGTACCTCATGTTCCACCATTATATGAGGTTCCTCCTTTGTGACACAAATTCTTTCATCCATTGCCTTTTTTTCCTCGAAAAGAGAACGAATCCTCCCTCCTATTTCCAATTTGATCCCCAGTTGGCTACCCAACAATTCCAATATTTTCATCAATTTTCTACTCATGTCTTTCATACCCATGGAAAGTTCATATTTTCATCCTCCTCTCTACCCATGGTTTTAACAAAAGACTCTTCTTCTTCTACAAAAACCTATTCAACTACTGGTACAAAAGGTGGTGGTTTATTATTTTGAATTCTTGTTAAAACCATCAGGTGCCAAGAGCATTCTCTGATACCACTATAATGTTCCTTGCTAGGAATTTTATTAAAATGGCAATTTTTCACTTTTTTTCCATAGTTCGACCTTTGACTAGTTTTGAGCTCTAGGTCTCAAAATTGCTCCAATTGATCCCAAATATTCTGAAAAGGTATATGGATTATGTTAGAACATAAATATGTGTTTCCGGGATGCTTTTGGGCCTTTAAAATACTTCTTCTAATCCTCTTTCGATTCTGGCCAATGTAGGGAACTTTACTAGTAATTTCCCTTTGACTAGTATTGGTCTCTAGGTCTCAAATTGGCTCCAAATACCTTCAAATGTTCAAGGAAGGTGTATGAATGATATTTTTACTTTATTATGATGTTCAGGGATGATTTATTACCATCAAAATACTTCTGAAAACTTGTTTAAGATTCTGGACAAAGTATGGAATTTAACTTGCAATTTGGGGTTCAAATCCACCCAAGGTAAGTACTGAAAATGACTCTCCAAATGCCTCCAAACTCACTCAAAATTATGAAAAGAGGTATAGTATCTATGAGAGACATTATTTAGGTCTCATGTGTGCCATTAATAAATTATTAAGTATGTTCTAACCTTCTCCCAAACAGCAGCAAAAATCACTAGTTCGACCTTGGGGGAAATAGCATGAAATCTTCTTCAAATAAAATAAAATTGAGCAAGATGGATCCAAATGCTTAATTGATGAAAATTAAACTTATAATACTCATCAATGGAATTCCATACATCATAAATATATCAAATAAATATTCTTCCATTCGAAATCATCATCAATACATTGGCATACATCAATCTAGTGGGGGAATGGTCACTGTTTTCTCATCAATAATCCATTTTACATATAACCACTTGGTATTTAGACCTGAAACTTTATAGAGATAAATAAAAGAGTATATTAATCATATTAAAACATAAATATATCATGATAATCTCTCCCAAAGAGTACAAGAGCTCACCAAAAATGCCCTCCCTCAAGGGTCAAGAATATGCCATCAAAACTGGAAATGGTTGAGAGAGTGTGTTACACTAGAAGAAACCATGAGCTTCCCTGTAGCTTACACCTGAAAATAAACACTCCATTAAATATCCAAATGAAATTTTTGAATGGCCTTTCCAATTACCAACTTGGATGGGAATCTTTCACCCTCGAAATTGGCTAAGGCAAGAAACTAGTAATCCACTAGCTCTCTCTCTTCACAAATGCAATTGCAAATTTCGCAAATGATCAAAAGCTGGTTTCATTTTTCGTTATTGACATTTATAAACTTCTAATGTTTTCCATGGGTCGAATTTGTTCCAAGAGACTCATGCCCCCTCAAGTTAGGAAGATATTCCAAAGAACGCCACTTGCACAACAATTCCTAGACTCCCAGTTCCACCAAATCACATGTGGAAGCATATTAGCTGCCATAACTCCCTTGAGAACCCTCTTGGAGGATTTTTTTAGCCCTGACATGTCATATATGTCATATGTCAACCTTTAAGTCTGATTTGTGTCATAGGTGTCATAGCATCTTTATCATTGTTGCCATAGAGCTAGGGAATATAGCCCAAGTGTCTCATTATCTCCAAATTGTCTCTTTCTCTTACATGGGAGTTACTCTTCCTCTACATTTCGACCTTGGATGAGTCGTGAAATGAATAATACCTTTTGAACTCCCCCAAGTATGTTACCATTGTTGGTGTCCATTTTGTCACCATTTTTTATCACCAAATATACTTTGAGTGGCATTATTTTCACTATTTTGATATAATAAATCACTCTTCTCACCATTCAGACCGTCAATGAGATGCAGGTATGATCGTATTTACATATCACATGAATATTGGCTAAATATCATTATTTTCATGGTTTATTAATATTACTTTAATGTTTCTTGACTCATTTGGAAAATAGATTTTGGCTTGCAAGTTATGGGTTTCAAACAGACCTCCGTTTAGACTCATGTTCACATTGCAAACGTTCAGCCACATCCAGCTCGCCGTTCAACCCTTTGTTTAGCCCACGGAATCGTTGGTTGGCATATTCCTACCCATTAAAGACAAAAACAGAAATATGGGTTTTGTTAGCAATGTGGTGGTTATAGTTGGTGAGTCAACGCTCTAGAAGATTAGCTTCCTTGCTTGACCATCTCGATAGCACATGACTCTCCCCACGTCAACACTCTAGAAGATTCATTTTCCTGCTCACTCAGCTCAACATCACATGCTCATTCCCACGTTGACGTTCCAGCAGCTCCATCCTCCTACTTACATCCTGCCAACATATGCTTCTTCCCACGATTAAACGAAACTAACACGCAGTTGTTCGCATCAGGGAGAATCGATCTCGTGGAAGCAAGTCGACAGCCTCTGCGCTGTCGTCAACCACCAAGCAGCCATTGTGTAGACATTAAAGACTTTTATTTTTAGAGAGATCAATTATTTCAACCTTCTCTCTTATTCAAAACTTATAAATAGATGTCTCCTTTGGAGAAACGAGACGATATAGACGACATTTAACACAGTAGATATAGGCATTTACACTATTATTAATTTGTAGAAACGTTGTATAATTTTCTCAGTTAATGGAAGCTCCTGAATTTACTGTTGATATTCTATTGTTGGTGATTAAGTTGATTTAGTTCCAATATCTAAATGTTGGGAAGGGCCCCTCATCAACCGAAGGTTTTTATGTATATTTTTGTATTTTTCCTTTTTGCAAGTAAATAGTTCATTTTCCAGTATATGTAATTAATTCTGTTTTCCTATATATGCCATTTCCTTATTCTTTTGTAATCTGTATTTTTTTGCTAACTTAATTTACTTTTCCAGAATTGATAATGGTCGACCAAGCATAGTATTTATAGTTTGCCTTCAATCTTTTGTAATTAGATAGAGTGCTTTCAGTATTTTTCAATCAAATAGAGTTTAGTTAGTTGTTGTTTCAGGTTTAGTTATAATTAGAATTAGTCTTGTTAGTTTCTTCCTGTAGCTGTAGGTTAGTTTTATTCATATCTCAGTTTTGTTTGATTAAGCCATAGAAATAGTTTATTTCTTTAAAAAATGATTAGAATAGGTTACTTCTTGCTATCTTAGTTTCTCCACAATATTCTCACTGACTTTCTTTGCACTGTAGGATCATATGCATCAGCCAGCTGGTAGTTAAGATCATCCAAACTGCTTCTTTCCTTAGTTTAAATCATTTTCCTCCATCCGGACTATCATTCAGACAGTCATCCAGATCGTCATTCGGACCTTCATCCTTTCTGCATTGTTTTTATGCTTATTTAGAACCTAGTTTCTTAGGATTTTTAATTGTAATATTTCTTGCTTTTAATTAGCAGTTTTAGATGTAATTAAGATCTTGTTTCCCATTGCATAGAGTTTTAATTAAGTTTTTGTCATCATTCTTAGTTTCCATTTCATCCTCCTTAACTTTGTTTTAACTATTTTTCAAGTTATGTCTTTTATGTCTGATTGGCTAATAGGTTACTGTTCTAGAATCTATCAGTTTCATTCTAACTATAATTTGTTATATATTCTTAAGGTTTATTTTGAATTAGAGCTAATAATTTCATTCTCCAAGTTATCTTAATTCTGGTAGTTTTTTTGTTAAGCATAGGATCAGTTTCTCATTCACACAATTAATGAAGATGTTCATGAAATAGAGTTTGGTTCAGAAATAAATATCTTTATCCAGTTTTCGACTTGCTTCTATATAAAATATCTTTATCAAGTTTTCTACTTGCTTCCAAATCAAATTCAGCTCAAACAAATATCTTTATTAAGTTTTCTACTTGCTTCTAGATTTCATTAGTTTCATATCATTTTGCTTGTCGATAGAAGACATATCATAATGTTTAAAATTAATTGTAATTGGTCTCTTTGTAGTTTACATCTCTTTGTAGAAATTAGGTTAGATTTACTTCCATTTTGTTTTGTCATTACTTTTGAAAGTCATTACGATACATTCACCCCAGTTCCTATCACATTTGACGTACAACATCAAGGAGAATGAAATTAGATATTTTAGTGTAGTCTTGAAGTATTAATTGAATGCATGAATAGTTGTTGAATTCATTAAGTAGTTTGTAGTTTTTGTTTTAAGTCAAGCAGATCCCATTTTCATAAAAATTAGTTTTCTTTTTTATCAGTATTTGTTCTTTTCTCATTGTTTAATCATAGAGTAGAGTAGTATCGCTTGATTCTATTCTGATTTGTTGGTTTAGTTAGGTTTAATTAGTTCCTTTGTTGTCTTTCTAAAATTTGACTCGATTTTTCATTTTGAAAGATCTTTCGATCTTTTATTTATTAAACATTTTCTAAGGTCTGCCGAGCTGAAACTTTAGGCCCCATTCTACCTCAGCGTATACTGTGCCACAACTCTAAGATTACCAACCATGGTCGATAATTAAATATTTTGGTGATTCCTTAAGACAGTAATTACACCTCAACATTTTGGCTCCATTGTCGGGGAGTTGTAGATAGGTAGAACTCAGTTGTAGATAGGCAAAACTCGGTTGTATATAGATAGAACTCTCCTTTTAAAACTTAGTGATATCTTTGAATTCTTCGCTTTAAAAATTAGAAATAGGCTGATGGCGGGTGAGCGGTAAGACGAGAGGTAAGAACCTGCGCATATGTTATAACAGGCATCCCCAAAACCCAACAATAATAGTGATGTAGTTATAATTTGTTTTCATGAATAGCTCTAGAGACTCATAAGGTAGATTTATTAAAACTAGCCCTCCTACTAGAATCCCTACTAAAATTCCTACTAACCTATACGGGGGGCGTGCCACCCCAACTGCTAACTCAACAGAAAGGTATCAGAAGACACCTAAAGGGGATAGTCCTACTTGGTAAGAAAAGGAAATCCTTTCTGGAAATCAATTAGGGGAAACCATAGGGACATCATAAAAGTTTGTTCATAAATAAATTCCACAGGAACCTCAAGCTCATATTGAGACTAAACTTAGACAAGAGGAAACTCAAAAGGATAAAACTTCAGAACCTCCCAACCCTTCATTAGTTCAAAAACCCAAAGACACTACTTTTTCAATAATATGTGGTCCAAACTCAGTAGATTTTGTTGATCCTACACAAGTAGACACTCTTTTTTAGAATTCTATGAACATAGTCATCTCACAGATTGAGATAACAACAGTAGGACATTCAAAACTGGATATCCACATAGCTGGTAATTCTCCTCCTAAAAACAAGAATACTCTTCCTGAAACAGAACATTGGGACATCCCATATTCACCAAGAAAGGATCCACCTAAGTATTCTCTCTTTGGAAATCGGATCTTCATGGAGGATGAAAATGAAGATCATGTCCGACAAGATGAAGGAGAAGGATAAGTTAGAACTGAGTGTACCTTCGGTTCCCTATCTTAGACACTGCACAAGATGTTAACATGAAAAATATCCCTCCTTCCTCACTACCAACCTTCTATGGGAAGAGTAGCGAGGATCCGGATACATTCTTATTTGAATTTGACATTTTATGTAGGAGTTATAACTACCTACAAGATGGCCAAAAGCTAAAACTCTTTCCTGCCACATTAAAAGATTCTTCTCTCTGATGGTTCATGGGGTTAAGAGAATATAGTATTAGAACTTGGGAAGACATGAAGAATGCATTTCTACGGAAATATCAGGATTACTGTAAACCTAAGGACTCTCGCAATGATATTTTCAAAATTCAACAACTTGAAGATGAGAGCCTAGAAGACTATCTCAAAAGATTTAACTATGTGTTACATAAATCCAAATATAGTGATCTTTGGGAAGATGGAGTAAGAACACTCTTCCTCAAGGGAATCTTAGAAGAATTCTTAGAAAACCTTAATCTCATGGTAGCAGGAGAAATCTCTCATAAGTCTTTTGCACAGATTTGTGAGCTCTGTAGGAATTACTCTGGGAGCAGAGGGAAAAGTGGAAGAAACTTTCGAGAATCTTATGCTAGGAACCTAAAAGGAATCACATTCGGTCCTGTTGGAGTTACAAGGCTAGAGTTGGGAAACCTATTGGAAAATTTCAAAACAGATATCTTAGGAGCCATGGGTTCTCAACTAGATGCACTACAAGCTAAAAAGAGATAGGATGAAGAGCGGGCAGCAATGAGTGTTTTATGTCCTATTTGTAGAACTAAACATCCCCAATGAGAATGCCCATTGAATAATGTTTTAGTTTGTCACCTTTGTACAGAAGAACATCTGACTGATAATTGTCCATCGTTGCCTGGGTTGCAAGATGTGTATAAGAGTGGAAACTTTGGTGAATCCTCTAGGAGACCTTGGAAACCTAGAGATCAATCATCATATCAAGATCCATCATCACAAATTCCACCCTATTACTATCCTTATCAACCTTCTCAACAATGGAACACTTCAGGTTGGAAAACTTGGCCACCTCAGTACCCTCCTCAGAATGCTCAACAACAACAATGGCCATACAGATGGAGAGGACAAGATTATGCTCAACCACCTCCTCCTCTGCCTAACTATCCTTATCGACCTAATATCCAGCAACTCTTGCCTAGATTTGTACCTCCTTCACTACCCCCTATCCCAAATAAACCTCACCATTTCCAGAACATGAACCCTCCAAGGCCCACAATATTACATGCACCATCGATACCAAATCCTAACAACAAGCCAACCCAAGCTCTTAATAACATTGGGTTGTTACCTCTTCCATCATATGCCATTTCGACCACACTAATACATGAGATTCAACTGCAGTCTGGAAGAGTTTTGCAAGATCAACCCAAGTCATCAATTGTTATCCGAGAAGAGAATGAAGAAGAAGACATACCTAATGAAGTTTTGAATGATGCCATTCTTAAAGATTTGGTTATTACTAAATATTCAACACACAACCATCCACATAAAGAAGTAATTATAGGAGAAAAATCACCCCCATATCCGGAGCGTCTAGTAATAGAAAAACCTGTAACTTATCCAGAGTATGATCTCATTAACGACTTGAAAAATATCTGCATTAAGATCCCCTTGTTACAAGCCATTAAGGATATCCCAATCTATAGTAAAGTAATAAAGGAACTCTGTATTAAGAGACCAGGTAGGAAACAAAAATATCCTCCGATGATTCATGTGATAGGTGAAATATTGGATTGCATAGCAAACCAACCTAGAATCCCAAAGTATTCAAATCCACGGAACCCTGTGGTGATTGTTATCATCAATAACACTGCCATATGAAACACACTTATTGATATAGGAGTTTATATTAATCTGATGACTACCACAGTTGTAGAAACTCTCAATTTAGGACAATTCCTCCGGCCTACCCCAAGAATGCTAGAATTAGCAGATCACACTATGGTTCAACCTACTGGGGTCTTACATGACATCACTGTATTAGTAGCTTCATGGGAATATCTTTTGGACTTCATGATCATTGAATCAAAATACCCTTCCAAAGGTCATCCCATTATATTAGGAAGACCTTGGTTGGCTACTGCCAATGCATTTATAGGATGTTGGGATGGAGAGATGATTATCTCTGATGGGTTATCTACAAGAAACCTAGCTTTATACCCACCAGCTCAGCCAGTAACTGAAAACCTATTATGGTTAGATTGTCCTTTAGGGGATGAGAACTTGGAAGAACTTTCCCTTGTTAGTGATCTCTCCTGGGCACTTCAAGAACAGAATACCAAGAATGTGTTGAATCAATTTATCTCTTCCACAACATGTATATACTTTCCCCAGTCTTTTTCCCAACTTGACTAGATTTTTGGAGATGAATTTCAAGAAAACATGAGCCTCTCAACATTTACGAGTACACCTTGTGTCTTCATAATTGAAGAACATCTAAGATCCTATACCATACCTTGTGAGGTTAGTTCTGAAAAATTTCTACATATAAATGTAGGTTTAGATGAGAGTAAGCAAAAACAAATACTAAAAGTTCTCAAGAGTCAAACTGGAGCATTTGAATGGGAATATACTGATATGAAAGGTATACACCCAGATACTTGTATCCACCACATTTACACAGACTCAAACATACCTTCTGTTAGGAATCCCTAGAGAAGAATGAATCCATCCCTAAAATATATAGTAAAAGATGAAAAATATATAGTAAAAGATGAATTACAAAAAATCCTTAATGCTGATTTCATTTACCCAATTTCCAACAGTAAATGGGTGTCTCCTCTAGTGGTAGTTCCAAAGAAATTCATAGGGAAATGGTGTATCTGTGTTGACTTTCAAGAACTAAACAAGGCCACTCTCAAGGACTACTTCCCTTTGCCTTTCATCGATCAGGTGTTAGACACCTTATCAGGGAAACAATATTTTTCATTCTTTGATGGGTATAGTGGATACAACCAAATACTAATAGCACCTGAGGATCAAGAGAAGAAAACCTTTACTTGTTCTTAGGGGACATATGCCTATCGAGTGTTACCATTTGTCCTATGTAATGCACCTGCTACCTTCCAGCGTGCAGTTCTATGAATCTTTTCTGACCTTATGCATGATTGTGTAGAAGTTTATATGGATGATTTTACAGTTTATGGAAATACCTTCCAAGAAGCCCTTGACAACCTTGAAACAGTCCTTATTCGGTGCCAAGAAATGAACTTAACTCTTAGTCATGAAAAATGTAAGATGTTACTAGCTGAGGGCATAGTTCTGGGACATCATGTCTCTCTTCAAGGTATCAAGGTAGATCCTACCAAGTTAGAGATAATTGTTAATCTTCCTCCTACAAAAAATCCGAAGGAAGTAAGAAATTTTCTTAGCCATGCAGGCTATTATAGACGTTTTATTGAAAATTTCACTAAGATAGCTGCACCTATGTTTAAGCTACTCATGAAGGACACAGAATTCTAATGGACTGAACCTTGCCAACATGCCTTCGAAACTTTGAAGACAAAGCTATCAGTAGCACTAATACTTAGGGGCCCCAATTTGTCCCTTCCTTTCCATATATCCACTGATGCTTCTGACATAGCTATAGGGGAAGTCCTAGGTCAAAAAGAGGGACAAACATCACATGCCATTTACTTTTCTAGTAAAAATTTGACTCCTACAGAATCGAAATACACTGTTACTAAAAAAGAGTTTTTAGCAGTAGTCTATGCCATCAACAAGTTTCGTCGTTATATCACAGGATATGAAATTTTTATACACAATGACCACTCGGCCATTAGGTTTCTGATGAACAAACCTTTCACGAATGGCAGAGTGACTCGGTGGATTCTTTTGTTACAATAATTTAATATCACCATTGTTGATCGACCCGGTCGAGAGAATGTGGTAGCAGGTTTTCTCTCTTGAATTCAAACTAATGATAATGATAGTCCTGTCAATGATAGCTTGTCAGATGAACATTTTTTCACTGTGTCTGTTCGAACCCCGTGGTTTGCAGACATAGCCAATTATTTAGAAACTAGAAAGTTTCCAAACCATCTCTCCCCACCTAAGAAACATAGGATCATGGTTCAGAGTTCGAATTACTCTTGGGTGGACAATGATCTCTTTCGTACTGGTCCTGATCTTATTATTAGATGATTTGTATGGGAGGATGAGATGGCAGAGATCCTACATGCATGTCATGGTGGACCTTGTGGTGGGCATTTTTATGATAAGAGAACAGCATAAAAAGTGTTGCACTATGGGTATTACTGGCCAAGCATTTTCAAAGATGCTGCCAAGTATGTCAAGGGGTGTGATAGTTTCCAAATAATGGGTAGACCGACGCCATCTGATGAGATGCCTTTACAACCCCAATTTATGATTGAGCCTTTTGAGAAATGGGCTCTGGATTTTGTTGTGCCAATTTTGCCTATGTCTCGCAAGAAGAAGTACATCCTAGTCTGTATAGATTTTGTCACCAAATGGGTAGAAGACAAAGCCTTATTCAGAGCCACAGAGAAATCTGTGGTGGATTTCATATATGAAGAAATATTCACCCGATTCGGTGTACCTAGGGAAATTGTAACCGATCAAGGATCTTAGTTTACCTCCAAGTTGATGAAAGAGCTTACTGACAAATATGGTATTAAACATTGTAAATCTTCACCATACTACCCGCAAGCCAATGGTCAGGTAGATTCCACCAACAAAGTATTAGACGTTATCCTAACTAATACTATCCAATTACACCATAAAGACTGGGCAGATAGGCTTCCAGAAACCTTGTGGGCTTATAGGATAACTTGGAGGAACACCACTGGCCATACACCTTATGAACTTGTTTATGGTAAACAAGTCCTTCTACCTATTGAATTTCAAGTCAAAACCTTTCGTATGGCTGCACAATTAGGGATGAATATAGAATAAGCACAGAGACAACGAATCCTGCAAATAAATGAATTAGATGAGATTAGGCAAGATGTTATTCAATGCACACTCTTAATACAAAACCAACGCAAAAAGTGGCATGATAGATACATTAAACAAAAACAATTCAAAACTGGAGACTGGGCATTACTTTTTTATTGAATATACAAAAACTTTAAAGGTAAATTAACTACTCGTTGGATGAGTCCATATGAAATTGTTACATCTTTTGATAATGGATCTGTTAAAATTAAGACAATTGATGATTCGTGAATTTCTTTTGTTGTAAATGGACATAGACTTAGACTTTATCATCAACCAATATCTAAAAAAGATTTTGTGCAGAATTCCTTACAACAGGAGGAAATGGAGCTGGTAGAAGAGGAAGTCATTCCTCCTTCTCCTAGTTCTTGAATAATTTTGGGTTATCTTCATTTGTATATATGTAAATATGTTTTTGTTTTTCAATAATAAAGAGTCATTTCTAACCATTGATTGCATCTTTATAGGAAACTCATTTTTATGATCAGCTTATGAAATTTTGTCAATTAAAACAGGAAGACTATTTTCCCTTTTTCCTAATTTCATATGACTTTTTCTTTGTACATATGTTTTTGTTTTGAATAAATTTGAATCATCTAACAAGTGGTTTTGCAGTTTGATTACAAGAAACTTATAATCTGCTCATGCAATATTATATAAAAAGGGAAGTGCTCTAAAAATAAATACTTATCTTCTCTTTCGATTATTGTTAAAAATTGAAAATTTATAGTGAAAAGGTTAAAACATTCTTTATATCATTTTTAACCACTTTCTCTTATGATTCCGCATATGGTATTTGATTCAGACATGTACATTTCTGGTTTATCATTAGAACAGTTGCTTAAGACCTATCATCATGATTTTCAAAAATTATATCTTACACCTATGGACTACTAGTTCATCCTAGACTCAATATCAAAACTTGTCTCTTAAGCACTTTTAAAAGGTAGCCCAAAAGTGAGTGATATTTTATATTTTGTGGGGAACGTTACTGATATTTTATGAAGAAGATAGACTGAGAGGTCAAAGAATAGCTTTAGGTTATTAGCTTTTGACATGATATATAATTTAGGCCATTATAAATAAAGTTACTCATAAGGTTCGTTCTAAAAATTTGAATTATGTGTTTAACAGGCTTAGCACACTCTAGTGCCAACCGGCTTCCTTACTAAAAATATCATTATACGAAGCAAACCCATCAAGGTACTGAACAAGATCGCTAGCAGTGGGTCCATGCTAAGTAAAATCTTAAACAAGGAAGCTCGTTAAATGCAAGTAAACCCATCGGGGTACTGAACAGGCTCGTTGGCAGCGGGGATATGCTTGCATGGTACCAAGATAAACCTGTCAGGGTACTGAATAGGCCTGCTGGCAGCGGGGCAATATCGAGTAAAAGAGGTTTGGTTAACACATTGCTATGCACATGGCTCATAAAAAAACCTGAGTATACAAACACATTTTTAGGCCAATTATTTGTACTAGCATTGGAGAATGGCTGTAAGTTGGACTTGTACCCTGTCATCTAATTCAAACAATATCTAGGATATGACTATCCTAGAAATGGGACCCATAACTATAGAAATCTCACAAACTCTATGGTGAACCTTATCTATATTCTTTGGATTATAAGAGATCTTTACAATGAGTCATGGATGACTAGTTTTCCTATGGCATTTTTCACATCAATTATACTATCATTCTTCATATGGTCTTCTTAAGCACTGTTGTATTCTTTTTTATGAATGTACATATCTGACTCATCTACAATTATTAGTTAATATTTCATTTTCTTACGAAAATTATCACAGCAATTTAGAAGTTACCCCCCAAACCATTAATTGAAAATATTTGAATATTTTATCAATTTTTCTTTGATGGCTTGAATATTAATCAGAACTATTTTTAATTTCTGAATATTTATGAAAATTTTTATTTATCTCTGATAAAATGATAGGTGTTTGCGGGAATAATGAGAAATAGTAGAAGGAGGATTGTCCTAATCAATGATAAATAAAGAGGAACGCAACTGAAATATCCAGAAAAGCAAAGTTTACAGCATCTTTTGTGCACTAATAGCCTTAGAAATTCCCTGCAAAATCAGTAAGAAGATCTTGTACAGACAAAAGTCTGTATGAAGGGTTGAATGACGGGTCAAATGTCGATCCGAATGAGGTGACGAACGAGGAAAACAAACAACTATCCGAATGGAGTGTCGAATGAAACCATAGCTTATAATGGCTTTATTAAATATGCCAAGGTGTCCAAATTTGAATATTATTGATAAATCTAATTGGCTAATTATGTTAGGAATCAATCAAATGTCAATTTCGCACGTGGTCTCATTCCCTTATCCATCTCGCCTCCATTAAACAAATGGATTATGCATCATTGCAATCTTCAGAATCATTACATGACCGCCATATGGTCTTAATTATCTTATCATACGATCTGCCATCATATTAATCGAGTCATCATGATCTCTCATGTATAATTCATGTTTATAATTTCATTTAGAGAATTACATTCAACCTGTCCAAAGTTCAACTTTGGACATGGTTAAATATATTAGAACCACACGTATTCACTAACTCACACATTTCTATGTTGGCACTCGATTCAAGATCTTGGAATGATAAGCGTGATCTCTCAAGCATGCTAAATCCTCACCTATGACCATTCAACCATTCAAACAGACTTCAATTTAAATTGACGACTGCATGAATTTCGCTTCATCCTGTTCGCTTTCCATCTTTTCTGTTAAGCCACGTCTCCTACATCTCTTGCATCTCCTGTACCTATCTGCATCCCTCGACCTCTGTCCAATTATGCCGATCTGTCATGAACCTGGAAGTTACCAGGATTTACTTCGCATCCCCGAGTTCAAAGAATGTCGTGAGGTATTCCTTTGATCCAAATGGGGTCCATTTCTCCACCTTCTCCAAGGCCACGACCACGAAATTTCATTGCTTTTCGCTAAGGGATTCGATGGTAAGATGGCCAAATTTAGCCATCACACTTTTTCTGTGACGGAAGAATCTATTGCATTAGCCACAAAAATTCATAGGGAAGGTGCCCGTTGGCACAAACATCTCTTCCTTCCATGGAAGGCTCGTGAATTTGCTTTGAAGGCCGAATATTAACATGTTGCTGGAACAAAAGGATTTCATCAGGAGTGGCTCAAGACAGAATATCTAGATCCCTTGATTGTCATCATCCATCTTATCACTTGTGAAGGTAAGTTTACTATTTTTAAAGTATGCCATCTTAGATTGCTAGCACATTTTGTTAACAATCAAACCCTCAATTTCCCATTTTATTTCCTAAAAAGTTTAGAGAAAATTTCAAGCCAGGTTAGGAAGAATACTGTTAATCCCTCTAGTAGCTTGTACCATCACTATCTCATTAAAATCCTGATCATTCACCAGTTGGAAGAGACAGGGAAAACCTGGGATCGTTTTGTCTTTGAAATACTAAACCCTCATTTGATCGAGAAGCCTATTGTCAAATCCTCTGCTTCTCGAAAACGCCATCATTTCCAAACCAATATTAGTGAGCCTACCCAAGCCTCTATGCAAACAGAACGAGACACTAAGCATGTGTGAATCAATGAGGATCCCTTAGGCGATTTGCACCTTGTCCATCCATCGCCTTCTCCTAATCTTTCCCTTGGTGACCCTACTTCGGAACCCCCACTTTTTTCATCAGTACCCACTAAATCCAAGAGAAAAAATTGTGACCAGTCCGTCGACCAGTCTGTCATCTAGACCATTGTTTAGCCATCACGTTCAAATGACCAATCAGACAACCATACCCTCGAAACACCCCTCCTAACATTAGCCAACGTATCTACTCAATTGTGTGAAGCCCTTGCTACTAGAAGTTCTCCTGCACACAACGAAGACAGAGTTCTTGAAGAACATACTATTGAGCTTGAAACATTTTCAAAAGAGCTAAGTCCTCAAAAGGACTTGGAACAACGCATAGAACAACCCATTCTGAATCAACCGGAAGTGGATAGGTTGACCCGAGGGATAACATGGTTGACAAACTAGAATCAAAACTATGTGGAAACAATCTCTGACCTTCATAAAGAAAACAAGGTACTGTGCACACAAGTAAGAACCATTGAATGCTTGGTCAATGCTAAAACAACGTCCCATACTTCTCTCTGGATGAGGTATGACGCCTTGAAGGATCAATTCAAGAAGCTTAAGGCTAAGTCAACTTCCTCTTCCAAGTCGAAGGCAGCTGCTACCACAGCTCAGCCTTCTTCTTGAATTCCTTTCCTTTTTTGCTCAGTGGAACCTGTCATATCTCCGGTTTGGGGGAATGTTGGTGTCCATTTTGTCACCATTTTTTATCACCAAATATACTCTGAGTGGAATTATTTTCACTATTTTGATATAATAAATCACTCTTCTCGCCATTCAAACCATCAATCAGACCTAGGTATGATCGTATTTACATGTCACGTGAATCTTGGCTAAATATCATTATTTTCATGGTTTATTAATATTACTTTAATGTTTCTTGAATCGTTTGGCAAATAGATTTCGGATTGCAGGTTATGGGTTTCAAATGGACCTCTGTTCAGACTCGTGTTCACATTGCAAACATTCAGCCGCATCCAGCTCACCGTTCAGCCCGCGGAATCGTCTGTTGGCATATTCCTTCCCATTAAAGACAGAAACATAAATATGGGTTCTGTTAGCAATGTAGTGGTTATGGTTGGTGAGTCAACGCTCTAGAAGATTCGCTTCCTTTCTCAACAGCACATGACTCTCCCCACGTCAACACTCTAGAAGATTTGTTTTCCTGCTCGCTCAGCTTGACATCACATGCTCATGCCCACGTTGATGTTCCAGCAGCTCCATTCTCCTACGTCCAGCCTGCTAACACATACTTCTGCCCACATTTAAAGGAAACTAACGCGCAGTTGTTCGCATCTGGGAGAATCGGCGTCGTGGAAGTAGGCCGACAGCCTATGTCCTGTCATCAACCACCAAGCAGTCGTTGTGTAGACATTAAAGACTTCTATTTTTAGAGAGGCCAACTGTGTCGACCTTCTCTCCCATTGTAAACTTATAAATAGAAGTCTCCTTTGGAGAAACGAGACGATATAGACAACATTTAGCACAATAGATATAGGCATTTACGCTATCAAGAATTTGTAGAAACGATGTATAATTTTCTCAGTTAATGGAAGCTACTGAATTTTACTGTTGATATTCTACTGTTGGTGACTAAGTTGATTTAGTTTGAATCTCTGATTGTTGGGGAGGGCCCCTCATCAACCGGAGGTTTTTATGTATATTTTTGTATTTTTCCTATATATGTCATTTCCTTATTCTTCTGTAATATGTATTTTGTTTCTAACTTAATTTACTTTTCTTGAATTGATAATGGTTGACCAAGCATAGTGTTTATAGTTTGCATTCAGTCTTTTGTAATTAGATAGAGTGCTTTTAGTCTTTTGCAATCAGATAGAGTTTAGTTAGTTGTTGTTTCAGGTTTAGTTATAATTAGAATTATTCTTGTTAGTTTCTTCCTGTAGCTGTAGGTTAGTTTTATTCATATCTCAGTTTTGTTTGATTAGGCCATAGAAATAGTTTATTTCTTTAAACAATGATTAGAATAGGTTACTTCCTGCTATCTTAGTTTCTCCACAGTCTTCTCACTGACTTTCTTTGCACTATAGGATCATATACATCAGCCAGCTGGTAGTTAAGATCATCCAAACTGCTTATTTCCTTAGTGTAAATCGTTTTCCTCCATCCAGACAGTCATCCGGATCATCATTTGAACCTTCATCCTTTCTGCATTGTTTTTATGCTTATTTAGAATCCAGTTTCTTAGGCTTTTTAACTATAATATTTCTTGCTTTTAATTAGCAATTTTAGATGTAATTAAGATCTTATTTCCCATTGCATAGAGTTTTAATTAAGTTTTTTTCATCATTCTTAGTTTCCATTTCATCCTCCTTAACTTTGTTTTAACTATTTTTCAAGTTATGTCTTTTATGTATGATTGGCTAATAGGTTACTGTTCTAGAATTTATCAGTTTCATTCTTAGTATAATTTATTATATGTTCTTAAGGTTTATTTTGAATTAGAGCTAATAATTTCATTCTCCAAGTTATCTTAATTCTGGTAGTTTCTTTGTTAAGCATAGGATCAGTTTCTCATTCACACAATTAATGAAGATGTTCATGAAATAGAGTTTGGTTCAGAAATAAACATCTTTAGCCAGTTTTCTACTTGCTTCCAAATCAAATTCAGCTCAAATAAATATCTTTATTAAGTTTTCTACTTGCTTCTAGATTTCATTAGTTTCATATCATTTTGCTTATGGATAGAAGATAGATAATAATGCTTAAAATTAATTGTAATTGGTCTCTTTGTAGTTTACATTTCTTTGTAGAAATTAGGTTAGATTTACTTCCATTTTGTTTTGTCGTTACATTCGAAAGTCATTACAATACATTCACCCCAGTTCCTATCACATTTGATGTACAACATCAAGGAGAATGGAATTAGATACTTTAGTGTAGTCTTGAAGTATTAATTGAATGCATGAATAGTTGTTGAATTCATTAAGTAGTTTGTATTTTTTGTTTTAATTCAAGCAGTTCTCATTTTCATAAAACGTAGTTTGTTTTTTTATCAGTATTTGTTCTTTTTCTCATTGTTTAATCATAGAGTAGAGTAGTATAGCTTTATACTATTCTGATCTGTTGGTTTAGTTAGGTTTAATTAGTTCCTTTGTTGTCTTTTTGAAGTTTGACTCGGTTTTTCATTTTGAAAGATATTTCGATCTTTTCTTTATTAAAAATTTTCTAAGGTCTATCGAGCCGAAACTTTAGGACCCATTCTACCTCAGCATATACTGTGCCACAACTCTAATATTACCAACCATGGTCGATAATTAAATATTTTGGTGATTCTATAAGACATTAATTACACCTCAACAACCATTCACCTTGAATTCGAATTGGTGAGAGAATAATGCCAAGTGTAGTGGGGAAATCTAGCCATATGTGGGTCCCCCTTCCTGCATATGTCTTCTTGATAAATGCCACTTTGATTTTCACTTGTATATATTTATTTATCTCCTTTATTAAATATTTATGCCATTCTAATGTTCAAATGTCATTTATTATTCCTCTTATTTTGAATCCCAAAGCTTCCACCCCAAACCTAGGAAACTAGTAATTTTCCTCCTTGGCAATTATTTGACCCTTAGCATCAATTTGACAAACTCTAATGAATATTTCCAATGTGCTTAGGACATTGTTACCCAATGAAAAATTTTGGACATGACAAATCCTCCCTTCCGAATATTTCTTTTCCTCAAGCAATTTCGAACATGGGTGTTGAAGAACCTGCTTCTTTGAAGTTGCCACTGAATTGCGCAACTTTGAGTCTTCGAGCTTCCATGAAGATTTTAGAGAGGAACCACCATGCTTGTTGTTGCAATACTCTGATTAAATTCACTTTATTTAGTGGGGAATCCATCCCCCATACTACTTGTTTCCCCAAAAAATTGAAACCAATGAGACTAAGAATTATCCCAGGGTCCCATTGCTTGTATTGCACTCTAACAATTAGAAGTGCTCTCCAATTCATAGTTCCTGGATCCCATTTTCTTATATGCATTCTTCCAAACATCATGAGTACAAAATATATATCATCAAAGTACATAACAACATAATGAAAATGTACATCAAGGAGATGCTTCATCAAAGAATCATGAAAGTGCTTATACCTCCAAGTAAGTAGACCACCATTTTCCAGGTGCATACAAGCATCAAGTGAACAATCAAATCTGCTCCAATGACATAGGTGAGTATCCCATGTCCTATAATGCTGCTCCAAAAATATGTGAGATCCATCAAAACAATCAGTCTTGTATTCTATCATCCAAGTAGTTAATGAAGTTTCTCCAACATCAATTGAACTAAGCAAGGAGCAAGGAAAATCATAAGTCTTCAAGTGACTCAAGTGAACATCATAAGGGCATCCATGAAGATAGGTATCGTCATAAGGTAAAAAAGTATGTTGATGCAAATGTAAATAATGAGGTGCTCTATTCATGTCATTATAAAAAGGAGAGGTAGGAATTTCATACCCCTCATGTGGCACCATTAGAAAAAAAACCTTTCACCCAATTTTCATCCCCAATTGATGAGGCTGAAAAAGAAGTAGGGGGTGAGGAATTATGAACCAACCTTAAATATTTACAACCCTTATCCATCAAAATCTTTAATTCAACTTCTTCATAATTGGCTGGTCCAACTATTGTGAGATCATGTGCCTCCTACAAAAATTTCCAATTCTCTCCATGAGGCAACTCATAATCCCTCTGAATAAGGACAAGTGCTTGTCCTTCTTCTTGTTTGAGTGTAGCATATTCAAGCACATGCATATCAACATGTACCTCATGTTCCACCATTACATGAGTTTCCTCCTTTGTGACACAAATTCTTTCATCCATTGCCTTTTTTTCCTCGAAAGGAGAACCATTGCTCCCTCCTATTTCCAATTTGATCCCCAGTTGGCTACCCAACAATTCCAATATTTCCATCATCTGTCTACTCATTTCTTTCATACCCATGGAAATTTCATCAAAACATGGTTTTAAGGCTGCAACAAGTTTCTCCTTATGTCTTAAATTTCCATCCTCCTCTCTACCCATGGTTTTAACAAAAGACTCTTCTTCTTCTACAAAAACCTCTTCAACTACTGGTTCAAAGGGTGGTAGTTTATTCTTTTGACTTCTTGTTAATACCATCAAGTGCCAACAACATGCTCTGATACCACTGTAATGTCCCTTGTTAGGAATTTTATTAAAATGGCAATTTTTCACTTTTTTCCCTAGTTCAACCTTTGATTAGTTTTAAGCTCTAGGTCTCCAAATTGCTCCAATTGCTCCCAAATATTCTAAGAAGGTATATGTATTATGTTAGAACATAAATATGTGTTTCAGGGATGATTTTCTACCTTTAAAATACTTCTGTAAATCCTCTTTCAATTATGTCCAATGTAAGGAAAATTTTACTAGTAATTTCCCTTTGACTAGTATTGGTCTCTAGGTCTCAAATTGGCTCCAAATGCCTTCAAATATTCAAGGAAGGTGTATGAATGATATTTGTACTTGATTATTATGTTCATGGATGATTTATTACCATCAAAATTCTTCTTCAAAGTTGTTTAATATTCTGGACAAAGTATGGAATTTAATTAGCAATTTGGGGTTCAAATCCCCCCAAGGTAAGTACTAAAAATGACTCTCCAAATGCCTCCAAACTCACTCGAAATTATGAAATGAGGTAGGGGATGTATGAGGGACATTATTTAGGTATCATGTGAACCATTTATAAATTATTAAGTATGTTCTAACCTTCTCCCAAACATAAACAAAAATCACTAGTTCGACCTTGGGGGAAATAACATGAAATCTTCTTCAAATAAAATAAAACTAAGCAAGATGGCTCCAAATGCTTAAGTGCTGAATATGAAGCTTATAATACTCATCAATGGAATTCCATAAATCATAAATATATCAGATAAATATTCTTCCATTCGAAATCATCATCAATACATTGGCATACATCAATCTAGTGGGGGAATGGTCATTGTTTTCTCATGAATAATCCATTTTACATATAACCACTTGGTATTTAGACCTGAAACTTTATGGAGTTGAATTAAAGAGTATATTAATCATATTAAAACATAATTATATCATTAGAAGATCTCCGAAAGAGTACAATAGCTCACCAAAAATTCCCTCCCTCAAGGGTCAAGAATATGCCATCAAAACTTGAAATGGTTGAGAGAGTGTGTTGCACTAGAAGAAACCATGAGCTGCCCTGTAGCTTACACCTGAAAATAAACACTCCATTAAATCTCCAAATGAAATTTCTGAATGTCCTTTCCAATTACCAACTTGGATGAGAATCTTTCACCCTCAAAATTGGCTAAGGCAAGAAACTAGTCATCCACTAGGTCTCCCTCCTCAGAAATGCAATTGCAAATTTGTCAAATGATCAAAATCTGGTTTCATTCTTTGTTATTGAAATTTATAAACTTATAATTTCCTCCATGGGTTCAATTCCTTCCAATAGACTCATCCCAACTCAAGTTGGGAAGAGATTCCAAAGAACGCCACCTGTACAACAATTCCTAGTCTCCCACTTCTACAAAATCACATGTGGAAGCCTCTTAGCTTCCCTAACTCCCTTGAGAGCCCTCTTGGAGGCTATTTTTATCCCTAACATGTCATATATGTCATATGTCAGCCTTCAAGTCTGATGTGTGTCATAGGTGTCATAGCATCTTCATCATTGTTGTCATAGAGCTAGGGAATCTAGCCCAAGTGTCTCACTAGCTCCAAATTGCCTCTTCCTCTTCCATGGGAGTTACTCTTCCACTACATTTTGACCTTGTATGAGTCATGCAATGAATAATACCTTTTGAAATCCCCCAATTATGTTATCATTCACCTTGAATTCGAATTGGTGAGAGAATGATGCCAAGTATAGTGGGGAAATCTAGCCATATGTGGGTCCCCCTTCCTCCATGTGTCTTCATGATCAAATGCCACTTTGATTTTCACTTGTATATATTTATTTAGCTCCTTTATTAAATATTTATTCCATTCTAATTTTCAAGCATCATTTATTATTCCTTTTATTCCGAATCCCAAAGCTTCCACCCCAAACCTAGGAAACTAGGAATTTTCCTCCTTGACAATTATTTGACCCTTAGCATCAATTTGACAAACTCTAATGAATATGTCCAATGTGCTTAGGACATTGTGACCCAATGCAAAATTTGGGACATGACATCATGGCATGTATGATGATGCAGCATGAAGTTGAAAATACATTTGATGGTGTTCTGGTGCTATTACAGAGTCATTGTTGCATTGTGACAACATTATGACAAATATGGAAATTTGGTGAAAATCGGGAAATTGACTAAGAATAGAAACATTAGTCACAACTTCCTTAAGAAAATGCCCTCCATAATTTATGTTTTGACTACAATTCCCGCACCATGATACTAGACTATAGCTTGTTGAAGTGGCTATCTAGTCATGGTCTAAGTTTTCCTTAATCATTTATGAGGTGAAAATTATAGGTCTGCCAAAAATGATAGGTTAAAATAAATGCCCGCAGCATATGGTCAAGATGTAGTCTGTTGATTTGTCTACCTAACCATGGTCTCATTTTTCCTTAAGAATGTATGAAATAAAAATTTATGGATCTGCGAAAATAGGGTTTCAGGATAAACTTTGGAGAAATTCCTAAAAATGACTAAGTGTTGGAAAATTGGCTCAGGTTTCCTTGGGAAAATTCCCTCCGTACCTCATGGTAGAATGATAAAAAATATCTGGATGATCTAGCTTGTCAAAGAGGCTATCTTTCCATGGTCTTAGTTTTCACGGAAGGTTTTTGGTGACAAAGTTAACATCCTGCCAAAACAGGGTTTCGGATTGCTTTTACACCAAAGTAGCAAATCAGCCTAAGTGGCCTTAGGTAAATGCCCGCCATAGTTTGTGGGTTGAAGAAAATGCCTGCACCATATGGTCATCTTGTAGGTTGGTGTTTTGTCTACCTGGCCAAGTCCTCATCTTTACTTTAAAGTGCATGAGGGAGAAGTTATGGATCTGGAAAAACAGTGTTTTAGGCAGATTGGACCAGTCTAAGAAAAGTTGTCTAAGTATAGAATTACTGGTAAAAATTGTCTGAATGACCTCAGTAAAATGCCTGCCATCTCTTGTGGTTTATGTCTTAAGTCAGTTTGAGAGCATGGATCTCTAGAATTTTATTTGGTGCATCCAACCATGGTCTTAGATTGTCCAAAGAGTATATGAGGAGGAAGATATGGATCTGCCAAAAGTGCCTCTCAACTTGATTTGCACTGCTCCAGTTAAATGCACGCCTAGGTCAACAGAAATTGAATCTGAAGGTGAAATAAGTTGTGTTGTGCTGGGTAAGATACATTGCATACTCTGGTATCATTTTTTCATGGTTTTGGTGAAATGAAAAATACACCTTAGAGTTTGGACAAATTGTCTAAGTATAAAATCTCCTTGCAAATCTGCCTAAGTGGCCTCTGTAAAATGCCCGCCACTTCCTGTATATGATGGATAAAATTAGTCTAAAGGTACAAGGAATTAGATTTTTTTAATGTGCATCTAACCATATGAGTGGTTTTTCCATAAAGTATCTAATGGTAATGTTATTAGGCTGGAAACGTGCCTTCTGACTTGATTTGCACTGCTCCAGTACGGGTAAATCTACCTAAGTTGCCCTAGGAAAATGCACACCGGATCTTAACTGTTAGTGATCAAATTAATATGAGACTATCAGTATTTAGCCTGTTGATATGTGCATCTATGCATGATGTCAGTTTCTTCTCTGGATGTCACACGTGCGAGAAATGAATCTGCCAAGTTTGTGGAAAATTAAGTTTTCCTTAAAGAAGAAAAATGCCTGCAAAATAAAACTGTTTATTATTAAACAAAATTAAAATGATGAAAGTTTAATTAATAAACTAAATTATAATCAATTAAAAATTTCATGACTAATAAACTAAAGTTGAGATTCTTGAAGCATTATTTAAACAGAATTAAATTCTGAACAACTACAGGATTATTTAAAAATGCAGTAAGCTACAAGAATAAGTTATAAACAAAAATATATTAAAAAGAGTATAAACAGAAATATATTAAAAAGAGTTTATTATTTCTGTAGAAGCATGAAACAGGGTTATGTTTATTAAAAAGGATGAGACTGTATAAGTTAGAATAGAGAAGTGATTTTTAGTTAAGTAATGTGTTGGATGAGCATGCATTAACTAATAAAAGGAGATATAAAAAACATAATATTATTATCATGAAAACAGAGTTAATTCAGTGAAAGGGTGTGACTGTATAATAAATGAAGGAATGTGTTTTATGAAGAGACACTTTTGCTGAAGGGACGCATTTGAAGAGAAGGCACATTTCCAGATTGAAAAAGCGTGACTGGTGAAAAAGTATGATGTTGTAAAGGTATGAAAGAAGTATTTCAATAGTAGTTTAAAGAGGAAGATAGGTGTCTCAGTAATCCAGATCATAGCAGCAGCTAGATGAGGCAGAGACCAGTGGCATGAAGAAAAGTTTGTGACAGATTTGAAAAATAAGATCTGGAAGATTAGCAAAAACATATCAGGGTGGAAGGGTGGTGCTAGGGAAAGAAGAAATCCTGCAGGGGGTCGTAGCCTCCTTCCAGTAGAAGCTAGAAAATAGGGTGTCATTGCATCCTTGTCTGTAGCAGCAGGAAGAAGTTCCAAGATTTCATTTCATCCGTGTCTATAGCATCAGGCAGAATTTCTAGGGTGTTGTAGCATCCTTGTCTGTAGAAGCAGGAAAACTGGGGTGTTGTGTTAAAATTCAATATGCTAAGACAGAAAATAGCAGCATTACATTCTATTTCACAATAATAGCATATACAGGATCACTGAAGAAACAACAAGCATAGCATAAACACAAGAGACACAGATTTATCCTGGGAAACCCTCATGGGGTAGAAAACCCAGCAAAGCTTTCCTCAATAAGATGATAAACCAAAATACAAGATGTGCTCCCTCCTTCTAATCCTCCTTAGCAAATCTCCCAGACAAGTGCTCCTCTTTTCAAGTGTGTGAGTGTATCAAATGAGGAACACACCTCCTCTATTTATACACTACTTTGACATATATTTTACACAAGTACATGTAGGCTCGTATTTAACCATTAGGTTAAATACCCTATTATAACTGACTGGGACGACCCCCACATGGTGGGTCTAATAACCCTAGTTGCCACAACTCCTTGGAGGAATAAACATCTCCGGATACATAATAGAATCACCTCGGAGGGATGGAACATCTCCGGAATAAATAATGTACAAATATAATATTCTTAGAAGTTACAATATTCAACACTCCCCCTTAACGAGAAGGATATTATAACAACATCTGCAGGAGCAAGGAGTCATTGACTACATCATTTATATATCATCGGAAGTTTTCTTTAATTCATCATCATCAGTAACTCAACTAGTTACTGGAACATCAACATCATCAGAGTTGATATTACTCGATCATCAGCATCGTCATCATCATCGTCATCACATGATCACACGATCATCAGCATCGTCATCACACGATCATCAGCATCGTCATCACACGATCAGCAGCATCGTCATCATACGATCAGCAGCATCATCATCACACGATCATCAGCATCATCATCACACGATCAGCAGCATCGTCATCATACGATCAGCATCGTCATCACACGATCAGCAACATCGTCATCATACGATCAACATCGTCATCACACGATCGGCAACATCATCATCACACGATCAGCATCGTCATCATGCGATCAGCATCGTCATCACACGATCAGCAGCATCATCATCACACGATCAACATCGTCATCATACGATCAACATACACGATCGGCAGCATCGTCATCACACGATCACATTACAGGATGATCAATCCTACTCTCTTTAGGACATAGGTCCATGGATGATGCAATCCAGATCAAGTTCCAGGATGATCAATCCTTATCTCTTTAAGACAAGTCTCATGTCTAGGGACGATCCAATCCCAACCATAGTGCCAATCCTTTTTCATACTGGATGTGACCTAGATCAGATCTAGGATTTACCACCACAGAGCTAGTCCTTTTTCATACTGGATGTGTCACATCTACAGAGCCAGCCTTGTTTCATGCTGGATGTATCACATCTACAGAGCCAGCCCTGTTTCATGCTGGATGTATCACATCTACAGAGCCAGCCCTGTTTCATGTTGGATGTATCATATCTACAGAGCCATCCCTGTTTCATGCTGGATGTATCACATCTACAGAGCCAGCCCTGTTTCATGCTGGATGTATCACATCTACAGAGCCATCCCTGTTTCATGCTGGATGTATCACATCTACAGAGCCAGCCCTGTTTCATGCTGGATGTATCACATCTACAGAGCCAGCCCTGTTTCATGCTGGATGTATCACATCTACAGAGCCAGCCCTGTTTCATGCTGGATGTATCACATCTACAGAGCCAGCCCTGTTTCATGCTGGATGTATCACATCTACAGAGCCAGCCTTGTTTCATGCTGGATGTATCATATCTACAGAGCCAGCCCTGTTTCATGCTGGATGTATCACATCTACAGAGCCAGCCCTGTTTCATGCTGGATGTGACCTAGAACAATTCTAGGATTTGTCATGTACATTTTGAACCGAGGTCCAGGGACGATCCAGTCCTATCATGTACCTTTTGAACCGAAGTCCAGGGACGATCCAGTCCTATCGTGTACCTTTTGAACCGAATTTCAGGGACGATCTAGTCCTATCATGTACCTTTTGAACCGAAGTCCAGGGACGATCCAGTCCTATCATTCAATTCTTGGAGATCTCATGTCTACGGCTCAATTCAAAGGACCATAGTCCGAGGATGATCCAATCCCCTTACCTGTTCATTCAGGATTTAGTTCTCGGAGACATCATGTCTACGGCTCAATTCAAAGGACTAAAGTCCGAGGATGATCCAATCCCCTTACCTGTTCATTCAGGATTTTGTTCTCGGAGACATACGTCTACGGCTCTCTTTAGGACTGAATTCCAGGGATGATCCAATCCCCTCAAGTCCACCAAGGAATTCATTCTCGAAGACATATGTCTACGGCTCTCTTTAGGACTGAAGTCCAGGGATGATCCAATCCCCTCAAGTCCACCAAGGACTTCATTCTCGAAGACATACGTCTACGGCTCTCTTTAGGACTGAAGTCCAGGGATGATCCAATCCCCTCAAGTCCACCAAGGACTTCATTCTCAAAGACATACGTCTACGACTCTCTTTAGGACTGAAGTCCAGGGATGATCCAATCCCCTCAATTCCACCAAGGACTTCATTCTCGAAGACATACGTCTACGGCTCTCTTTAGGACTGAAGTCCAGGGATGATCCAATCCCCTCAAGTCCACCAAGGACTTCATTCTCGAAGACATACGTCTACGGCTCTCTTTAGGACTGAAGTCCAGGGATGATCCAATCCCCTCAAGTCCACCAAGGACTTCATTCTTGAAGACATACGTCTACGGCTCTCTTTAGGACTGAAGTCCAGGGATGATCCAATCCCCTCACATGTTTACCAAGAACTTCATCAAAACATGTGTCAATCATGTATCCTCATCATCAAAACATGTATAACAAAACATGTATCCTCATCATCAAAACATGTATAACAAAACATGTATCCTCCTCATCAAAACATGCATAACATCTATCATCAAAAGCATGTATACATCTATCATCAAAAGAAAAAATATAAGATTCCTAAATCTAAATAATTCTAAGTAACTAGGTGCAGTAAATAGGTAACCTCATCATTGATGAGACAGACTTGTTATCAGATACTATGCTACTCCCCCTTTCGAGGAGGGTCCTTTTGGACTATACCAAGCTTGTCTCAGAAGTATTCAAACTTTACTCGAGATAGAGGTTTAGTCAAGATATTAGAAATCTGATCCTCAGTTCTTATATACTCGAGCTTGATAGCTCCTCTCTGCACCATATCTCGTATATAGAAGTATCGGATTTCTATGTGTTTTTGACTTATTGTGGAATACAAGATTTTCTATCTTGATGCAGTTTTGAATGTCACACATAATCATAGTGGAATTCATTTCTAAGTCAAACACTCCATATAATAGCTTCTGAAGCCACACTGCTTCACAGCTGGCATAGCAGACAGCTATATATATATTCTGCTTCAACAGTACTGAGAGCCACACTAGAATGTTCCTTGCTGAACCATGAGATCATGGCAGATTCAAGACTATAATATCCACCTGATGTACTCTTTCTGTCTGAGGCACTTCCTGCCCAATCAGAATCTGAGTAACCATGTAAACGGAGTTCATGACCTCCAAGATAATATAGACCAAAATCTAATGTACCTTTTAGGTACCTCACTACATGCTTTGTAGTTATTAAGTGAACCTTTCTAGGTTCTACTAAATATTGACTTAGGGTATTTGCAGCAAAGCATATATCTGGCCTAGTATTTGTTATATACATCAATGACCCAATAATTTGTCTATATAGGGTTAGGTCCACTAAATACGATGAGTCATTAACTAACAACTTCAAGTTGGAGTCCATGGGAGTGGCCATGGCTTTATGCTCCAACATATCAAATCTTTTTAGAGACTTCACAGCATACTTACTTTGAATTAAAAGATTCCTTTTGGATCTTGCCATACTTCTAGACCTAAGAAGTAGTGCATTAATCCGAGATCTTTCATTTTTCATTTCTGCATCCATTTTCATGACCTGTTTCTCATTCCTTGTCAGAAAGAGATCATAGTCATACAATAATGGTATGATAGGTTCATCATCCACAACCTTAAGGTAAAGGTTAGGAACAGCTTTACTTCTGGTAAAGCCCAAGCTTTGTCATGAATCTATCAATTGTCCATTATTCACACTCAACATTGAGTGATCTTCTGCATATCTATCTGTGCCATCTCTCGTCAGATGGGTCTACTAATATGAGCCTCAAAATCATTCGAACTCTGTGGTGAGTTCTTTCTTGCATCCATGTCATATGTGTATAGAATCCATATTCAACCTTGTAGCAAAGGTTGAGATCCACATCACCCATGGTGATCATTAAGCTCATCAATTGATTATCGATCCTGGGAACCCATACAGAATCTGATTCACACTTCTTCTTTAATTACACCATTAAGAGAATGGTCTTATCTAGCCACTTGGAGCAAACATCTCATCATGATTCTCTTCCTTCTTTCTAAGAGAATCTTCTAGCCACAAGCCTTCTATAGTGTGTTTCTTTTGTTGAACATCCATCGCTTGTTCAGTGTTCATCATTCATCATGATCTTTCCTACAA
Organism: Larix kaempferi; assembly: GCA_027924585.1. NCBI lineage: Eukaryota > Viridiplantae > Streptophyta > Pinopsida > Pinales > Pinaceae > Larix > Larix kaempferi. The sequence goes on along the minus strand of BSBM01000012.1, from coordinate 6,530,780 downwards.
ATCAAAATTAAGTACATGATTAGTAATACTTCATAATCATCAAATCATATTGACATGATAACCTATTATGCATACAGATATCATTTACATAGTTATGCAACTATTTTGACCAATACTTTGGCACAACACTTTCCCATATCCTGTATGCATACAGTGGCTATCTAGATGCCTTCCATCTCTACCAGAACATACTATTGAGAGTGTGCACAGCTCTCAGCATGTCAGCAAAGAGGTTTCATTCTAGACAAGCAACAATGGAATGTTTGTCCAACTTACCAATCATATGCATATTAGTAGTATACTGTTCAATGCTTTATGAATGTTTACACTCAGCATGATATATTCTAGGAATACAAATATGCATACAAGCAATATCATTTACTATTTCTAATAACAACTCAAATACTTATCTTTTATGTTTGTGTGGTTGCCTCCCGCTTGATCTTCTGTATGTCTTATGAAATTCTATTCATTCTGTACCACTATGCATGCTCAAGTGTACACTAGTGTCATCCTCATGATCTCATACACAAACATACATTCATTAGTATATTCTCAATATTATCAAAACATTCTAATTCTAAATAATATTGAATATGTACAGTCATGATCATTAGTATTCAGGGTTTCAAGAAAGTCTTCTTTTACTCATGCATATTCTTGTTTGATCTAGTTAGTTAAATCATCAACCAAGATAAGAGACATAATATGCATAAACCCTTGATTACTAACCAATCATACCCAGTATACTTACACAAGGTAAGATTCTAACATGACATAGGAAAACATACCTGGATTAGTATACCTGCTTAGTTATGTACAACATACCTAAACAATCTCTTCAATGATTTAGAGATCCTGAGCTAGAACCTGCATGTCTCGTAGGTTAAACATAATATAACAAAGTCATACATACCTCATGAGTCTTTGTCTTCATGTTGTCATGGTCATGGAACTTGATTTGTCTTTTGTAATGTACCTGAACCTCCTTAAGTCATACCTGTCGAGACTTTTTGTAGTCTTCTTATGTAAGGCCTTAGCCTCAACTCCCCCTGAAACTTGATCTGGAGCTTGATTAGGGTTTTGTAAAGAAACCCTAAAAATTCAGTCTTTGACTTTCATACTTCTGAATGGATGGAAGAATGTGTCTTGCTGAGCTGATCAACCTAGCATTCTTCAATTTTGAAATCTCCAAAATTTGACCCCTCAAAATTGCCTTCGAAACTTCTGGATCTTCTGGACAGGAACCCGAACTAGGGTTTGATGAAGCCCACCCTTCTGTCCAATCAAAAGGTTCGATCCAAGGCTCTAAACTCTTATTTTTCTGAGGAGCTTCCAGCCGTGGTTACATACTTCAAAAAATTCCAACTTTCTCCGAAACCCTAAATTCCGGAAGCCATGAATAAAGGTGCTAAAAATAATTCTGTTTTGACATAAATATGCACCTGATTGCTTCTGCTATAACTCTGAAATTTTTGCTCCACAGGGTCTGAAAACTTTTTTTGCAGTAGCCTGACCTGTCATCTTTCCATCCTGACAGATCTGACCTCAATTGGATTTTCTGAGAGAGAGTTATGCCAAGTGTCGCAACGTGACCTGTTTATGGGATAAAACAAGAGAGCGAACTTGTACAGCGTGCCACGTGTCACTGTTTGATCTTCGGCTTCTGAAAACGTTTCCTGAGATATATCGCCCTGTTATCTTTCCATCCTGACAGGTCTGACCTCAATTGGACTCTCTGAGAGAGAGTTATGCCAAGTGTCGCAACGTGACCTGTTTATGGGATAAAATAGGAGAGCAAATTTGTACGGCATGACACGTGTCACTAGTTCACCTTCGGCCTCTGAAAACGTTTCCTGAGATAGTACAGTCTGTGTACTACCTGTCACTTTTTACTAAATTTCATTTGGAGCTTCCTAGCCCAAGTTATGACCTTTTTTCCAAGGTCACATGATTTTGACTGAGATCTGGAAGAGGAAGAAACCCTAACTTGTACTGATCATAACTCATAAATTACAACGAATCTGAGGGTTCCCTTTGGACACAAGGTACCTGGGGATGTTATCTTCGACCTGTAAACTTTTCAGACCCTGAAACTTCGCAGAAATGGATTTATAGCGAAAGTTACACGATGACTGGTTTTTGCTATGTAAAGCCCTAACCTTCAAATTGTCGGAAGTAAAGCAAGTGTCGTAAGTTCCATACCTTGTCTTTCTTAAGGTTAGCTATGATACCATGTTAAAATTCAATATGCTAAGACAGAAAATAGCATCATTACATTCTATTTCACAATAATAGCATATACAGGATCACTGAAGAAACAACAAGCATAGCATAAACACAAGAGACACAGATTTATCCTGGGAAACCCTCATGGGGTAGAAAACCCAGCAAAGCTTTCCTCAATAAGATGATAAACCAAAATACAAGATGTGCTCCCTCCTTCTAATCCTCCTTAGCAAATCTCCCAGACAAGTGCTCCTCTTTTCAAGTGTGTGAGTGTATCAAATGAGGAACACACCTCCTCTATTTATACACTACTTTGACATATATTTTACACAAGTACATGTAGGCTCGTATTTAACCATTAGGTTAAATACCCTATTATAACTGACTGGGCCGACCCCCACATGGTGGGTCTAATAACCCTAGTTGCCACAACTCCTCGGAGGAATAAACATATCCGGATACATAATAGAATCACCTCGGAGGGATGGAACATCTCCGGAATAAATAATGTACAAATATAATATTCTTAGAAGTTACAATATTCAACATGTTGTTGCATCCCTTTTGTAGTAGCAGCTAAGCAGTTTTGTAAAATTCATCTTATTAATGAGTTTGAGTTTGTGGTTTTCTCTTTGAGTTTTCCATGATAAAATCATGTGTTCTAACTTGTTTGATTCTTTCTGTGTCTTATACTAATTATATTAATAAAAGAAAAAGAATTCAATACTGATTCACCCCCCCCCCCTCAGTATTCCTGGATAATCCAACAATTGGTATCAGAGTAGGTTTCTTCACTACAGTCTAATCATTGAAAGGAAGAACATAATTAAGACCACAATGGATCAACAGGAAGGATTAGCTACAAACAGACCTCCACTCTTCACAGGAATTAACTATGCATACCGGAGTGCAAGAATGAAGTGTCATCTAATGTCTCTTGGATGGAAGGTTTGGAGAGCAGTTGAAAATAAGTATATGGCATAAGACAACATACCTACAAACAAAGAAGAACTTGACCAATATGAGGCCAATGCAATAAACCTGGATATAATCTTGAGTGTGTTAACAAACTTAGTGTTTGTGAAAGTCATGCAATCCAAGACATCCAAGGATGCTTGGGATAAATTAAAAATTGTCTATGAAGGAGAATCCAAAGTCAAACAATCAAAACTTCAGACATACAAAGAATAGTTTGAAAGCCTAAAAATGAAGGAGGAAGAAAATATTGCAGAATATCTTCTAAGGGTAGATGAAATTGTCAATGCTATTAGAGGCCTTGGAGGAGAACTAAAGGAGAAAGAAGTAGTTAACAAAGTACTAAGAACCCTTCCAATGAAGTATGACTCAAAGGTATCCACTATAGAAGAATGAGATGATATTGAAGACATGACAATAGATGAACTACATGGGATCTTCACTGCCTACGAGATGAGAAGAGGACAAGATGGACAATCAAATAAAGAAGCAGCATTTAAAGCCTTATCCAAGAACCAATTAGAAAATTCCGATGATGAAGAATCCCTTTCCATTAAGAAGCTTGAGATAGGTACTGGCAAGTACAAGGGAAATATACCTCTAAAGTGCTTTAACTGTGCAATAATTAGACACTTTGCTTCAAAATGTCCTTATTCTAAGCAAAATAGAAGTGATGAGAAAGAAGCCTCAAAGATGTTCAAAAAGGGAAAAATAGGAAACAAAAAGAAGTTCAATGAAAATAAGAAGTTCCTTTACACCATGAAAGATAGTGAAGATGAGGAAACAGAGATTCTATTCATGGGAATAGAAGCCCAAGCTCAAGATGACGAATCAGTGGAAGGAGAAGTAGATCTAGAATCTGAATTAATCAGTGTTGTTGAAGAACTTGAAAAATGGAGGAAAAAGAACACACAGTCAATCCAAATCATTAGTAATTTGAAAACCCATCTTTAAGAGGCCAAGAAGATTGAAGGGGACCTAGATTTACATCTCAAAAGGAGAATGCAAGAATCAGAGAATCTTGAAGAAGAGATTATGGAGCTTAGAAAGAAGCTCGATGAAGAATCTATTAAGTCAAAATATGAAAACAGTTCAAAGACTTTAGATGACATCTTGAGTATGCAAAGACCATCAAATGATAAAACTGGATTAGGTTATGACAAAGAAAATAAACCATAATATTTGTCTCCTTCATTCCAAGATAGAAATAAAATAAGCTATGTTGCTCACTCAAAAACATGATTGAGAAGGATAATCAGAATTATGGTCCCTCATCTCATAATAAAGATAGAACTGATTTGATACCTAAAGGACCAATGACAAGTAGGTTCCAATGTTGGAATATTCTATCCATCATTTTTCATATTTGCATGTATGCATGCATTTTGTATGCATCCAGTCATCATGCATGCATCCAGTCATCATTTTGGTGGTCTCCCCAACGCCTAGATCCTAATTTCAGTTCCCTAGAGCCTGTCTTCAGCCCCCAGTATCCCTCCTACCTACCTAATGCGCCCTATTTGAGTATCCTGCATTACATGTGCACCTTTTCTCACCTACCAGGATTTATCATTCAATTAGAGCACCTTATCTCACCTAACAGGTGTTTGACAGTTAGTTAGAGCATTGATTGAGCAGTTCTTCCACTGATTGCTCATCCTAATTGCTTGTAGCTCCTAGTTAGCTAGTTCTGAAGTGCCTCTTGACCTTCTGACAACCTCATGCGCCCTCCTTGGATTCTCCATCCCCTGATTTGTGCTCACATGGATCAGTTAGACTCATTTGACTAACTATTGACCATTCATGACTGCTACTACTGATTGGATGATGTCTCCAATGTTTTCCAAGCTATACTTTGAGCATGATTCGAATGACCTCCTTGGTTTATTCGAATTCTACTTTACAGTTATTGTATTGTAATTCATTATTCATAGTGCCATCTCACAGCTGATGTATGATTATACTGTTATTCTCCATTTTTTGTGTTCATGAGTGATTATTGAGTACTTTCTTCTCTTCTTCTATGCACTTCCTTAGTGAGTTTTGTGTGAGGCTTGTTAAACTATCAGATCCTACTACAGATTATCACATGGTATCGGAGCTTGTAGAAGCTATTCGAATTGCAGCAGTTGCAGCGTTTCATTGAGAAATTATCTTTCATTTGAGCACCAGAAGCCTTTGAGTTTCCACAGCAAATCCTGGTGCCATTACCTTGAATTCATTGGAGAAATCTGGTGAGGTCTATCCAGGTATGAAGGACGTAGTCATATGTGCTCAGTTTCCTAAGGCAGTGTTCATTTGAAGTGTAAAAAATCTCCATAAAAAAACTCTTCTTGTTTTGCAGGTTTATTCACCCATTCGAATTCCTCTTCAATTCAACCTTCACTGCTCAGATGGATCTAAAACTCAATTCTTCCAACTATTTTGAATGGAAAGCCAAGATGTCTCTCTTCATGAGGTCCAAGAGCTTCACCAGGATACTAAATGGAACTATGGTCGAACCTCTCAGTGCAGTAGAGAAATCCTAGTACTTGGATAGGCTTGATGAAGCAGTAGGCTTACTTCTTCTCTCAATTTCTGAAGATCTTCAATTCCATGTCATCGATCTAATATCTCCAAAAGAGGTTTGGGACAATCTCGAATCCCTCTTTGGACAGAAAAATTATTTGAAAGGTCATAAATTGGAGAATGAACTCATCTCATTGAGTCCTGGAAGCTTCGAATCCATCAATGATTTCCTAACCAAGTTCAAAAGGTTGATTTCACAGTTGAAGAGATATGAGATAGTGAAAGAAGACAAACAACTCATTCTTTCCATTCTCTCCAAATTGGGGCCAAACTTCTCATTTTTTGTCTCCACATTTCAGTCAGCTAAGATGTCCATTCCAAAATGGATGTTTCCTACACTTGATGACTTCATCCAATATCTCACACAAGAGGAGGAGAAGTCAATCTCCATGGGAATGATAAAAGAAAAGTTGGATTCGGCCCTTACAGTTGTTGAGGCCAAAAGAGCAAATGCAAAGGGAAAGCAAAAATTTTCTGAAAAAAGAGCGAATGATACAAAGCCAAAAGATGTTCCATATCAATCATATGAGGCTTTGAATTCAAAGAAGAAAAAGCAATCTCAGAAAGAGAGATCCAAGTGTGCATATTGTCATCAAGGATTTCATCTTGAGAGTTATTATATGAAGAAGACTATAGACTTCATGGCACAGTTACTTGAGGAGAACAATCTTCCTATACCTGCATGTGCAAGGAAGAAAGATATTGATACTGAACCTTCTAGATCTGAGGACAAAGAGAGATTCCATGCCCTCATGGAAAGTGCATCAAAAGAATCCACATTCATCATAGATTCAAGAGCATTAAGACATATGTCTTCCTCCAAATATCTCTTCTCCAAATTCGAATGCTCAGTTGGCCCTTCCATCATGTTGGGCAATGATTCACAAGTCTCCTCTCAGGGGATTGGAAGAATCAATCTTGACCATGGCTACTTTTCTGATGTGCTTTATGTTCCACCTCTCACAGCAAACTTACTTTCAGTGTACCAAATGACTCATATTGGAGAGCCCAAAAGACTGATTTTTTCTCCAAATGAAGTCGAGATGCACCACATGGTTTCAGGGAAAATCATTGCAAAGGGAGTTGCAAATCACACTTCAAAACTCTATGAGTTTTTCCACTTCTTACTGATCTCAAAGCCATCTGCTCTCCATACTCATGCCAATGAATAAATCAGATTGTGGCATGAGAGATTTGGGAATCTCAACTACAATCATTTGCAAGACATGCAAGCTCAAAATTTGGTTGAAGGTCTTCCAAATGACAAGTTTGCTCATAGAACCTACAAAGGTTGCTTGAAAGGAAAAGATCCACCAAAGAAGATTGAGAAAAAGAGGACTCTTGAAGAAGTGTGAATGCTAGATCCATATCCACAAAAACTTGAAGATATAGCACCTAAAGTTTCATATCCTATTTCTACATGGGCCACCACTACTCCTGTCTCCACCATTGATCTTGTCAAATATAGATCTGATCTTCATGATACAAGAACTGCACTCTCTCCCTCAGATCCATTTCTAGCTAAGAGAGATTCTTTCTTACGATTGGATCTGATCCAAAGACATAATTTGAATCCTCCCAAGATCCGAGATGGGTAGCCGCTATGGAAGAAGAGTATCAATCTCTTCAAAGAAATGAGACTTGGGAGCTTTTTTCTCTCCCACCTGGAAGGAAACTTGTTCAATGCAAGTGGATCTATAGAGCTAAGATTGATTCAGATGGAGTCTCCAACAATTACAAGGCTAGATTGGTTGCAAGAGGTTTCTCCCAAGTTCATGGGATTGACTATTCTGAGGAATTCACTCATGTTGCTAAGATGGACTCCATCCATCTTGTTCTTGCTCTTGCTGTATCCAAGCACTGGGAAGTGCATCATATGGATGTCAAGAGTGATTTCCTTCATGGATATCTAGAGGAGGAGATCTACATGAAGCAACCTAAGGGGTATATTGATGATCCTTCACTTGTTTGAAGATTGAGGAAGTCCTTGTATGGGCTTAAGAAAGCTCCCCGAGCTTGGTATGCCAAGATGGATTCCTTCTTGCTCTCACAAGATTTTCAGAGGTGCAAATCAGATTCAAATGTCTATATGAGACATGATGGTAAATCCTTACTTCTCATTGTACTTTATGTTGATGACTTTTTGATTACTCAGAGCAATTATTCATGTCTTAGATCTATAAAAATTGCTTTGCACAACTCCTTCTCCATGTCATATCTGGGATTGCTCAAGCAATTTCTTGGTCTTGAAGTCACTCAGAGTGATTTAGGAATCAAAGTTGCTCAGTCCAAGTATGCTTCAAATCTGCTTGATAGGTTCCATATGAGCGAATGCAAACCAATTGCACTCCCCTTTCTTTCAGGGATCAGCCTTGAGGATGGACCTTCTACACCCTTGGTAGACAGTACCTTGTATCGGCAGTTGATTGGTAGCATTTTGTTTCTCACACACACTCGTCCTGATATATCCTATGCAGTTAGTGTTGTCTCCAGATACATGCAAGAGACTCATGAGCTTCACTAGAAGGAAGCAAAGAGGATCTTGCACTATGTGCAAGGTACCAAGGCTCATGGTATTCACTATTCAGTTGGGTGTCCTTTGAACTTAGTTGGATATATTGACTCGAATTGGGATAGAGATAGCTCAGATTGGAAGTATACATCTGGTTTTGTTTTCATGATTGGATCTAGACTTATATGTTGGTTGAGAAAAAAGAAGACTGCTTTAGCTCTTTCTTCAGCAGAGGTCGAGTACAGAGGTGTAGTAAATGCAGCCACATAGTGCATTTGGCTGCGGGCCATCTTATTAGAGTTTGGGATTCGATTCAGTACTTCACCAGTCATCTGTTGTGACAATCAGAGTGCTATTAGGATTTCCACAAATATGGTTCTAAGACAGAGAACCAAACACATTGAGATACACATGCATTACATCAGAGGATTAGTGCATGATCAGATCATCTCACTGCTCTACCTTCCGATGGAAGAGTAGATTGCAGATATCTTAACCAAGACCTTCACGGTGAAGAGGTTCACTTATATTAGATATCTTCTTGGGGTGAGTGATGACATGTTGCATTAGCATCCTTCAATCTATTTTGAGAGAGGGATTTCTTCCCACTGGGTTTCCCCTCTTTCCTCATTTATTATTTAGATTGTTGTATGGGGTTCCCTTTGGTATCATTCATCAGGGCCCTATTTTTCAATTTTCAGTTATTACCTCATAATATAGCTTGTAGGGGGGTGTTGGAATATTCTCTCCATCATTTTTCAGATTTGCATGTCTGCATGCATTTTTCATGCATCCAGTCATCATTTTGGTGGTCTCCACAGCACCTAGAGCCTAATTTCATCTCCCTAAAGCCTGTCGTCATCCCCCAATAGCCCTCCTACCTACCTAATGCGCCCTATTTGACTCTCCTGCATGACATGTGCGCCTTTTCTCACCTACCAGGAGTTATCATTCAGTTAGAGCGCCTTATCTCACCTACTATGTGTCTGACAGTCAGTTAGAGCATTGATTGAGCAGTTCTTCCACTAATTGCTCATCCTAACTACCTGTAGCTCCTAGTTAGCTAGTTCTGGAGTGCCACTTGACCTTTTAACAGTATCATGTGCCCCCCTTGGAGTCTCCATTCCCTGATTTGTGCTCACATGGCTCAGTTAGACTCATTTGACTGACTATTGACCATGTATGACTGCTACTACTAATTGGATGATGTCTCCAATGTTGTCCAAGCTAGAATTTGAGCATGATTCGAATGACCTCCTTATTTAATTCGAATTCTAGTTGACAGTTATTGTATTGTAATTCATTATTCACAGTGCCAGCTCACAGCTGATATATGATTATACTGTTATTCTCCATTTTTTGTGTTCATGAGTGATTATTGAGTACTTTTTTCTCTTCTTATCTGCACTTCTTGAGTGAGTTTTGTGTGAGGCTTGTTACAGTTGTCAGATCCTACTGCAGATTATCACATCCAACAGATTTTTTTTGTTCATTGCTACACCTATCATAATTTTGGACATATGGCTAGAGAATGTAAGCTAAGGAAGAATGCTTCAATAAAAGGTCAATAACAAAATAAGGAATGGAAGAGGATGTAAGATGTGAAGCAAGAAGATCAAATATTCCTCAAATAAAAAGGAAGATTCTATGGATATTGTCACTATTGTCACAAGTTTGGTTACAAATTTGTTGATTGCATAACCAAGAAAAAATATCCAAGTAGGGAATTCAAGGAACACAAAAGGTCAGTGAGCAGGGTATCTCATGGAAAGATGTGTAGAAGAAAGGAAGACTACAAAGAGTCAAAAGAAACACAGATTCCAAGTATCAATGAAGATGATGAGGAGCATAATAGTGTTGTAGATAAGAATGACATTCATTATGATGGAAAGAAAGATGAAGATATAAAAGAATAAACCGACGAAGATGATGGTGGAACTCAATATTATCTTTTCTAAAAATCTCTCATGACCAAGAAAAGAACCCTGAAATTATCATTAGAAAGGATCATGTACTCAGGGGGAGTTAATATCATAAAATTGCAATTGGTAATTAAAAATATCTTTTGGTAAGAAGAAAATAATGTTTTGAGGTTTCCATCAAAACAAGAAGAAGAAGAGTCATAGAGTACTTGGTAAAATCTATCTTCCTCGAAGACAAGAAGAAGTGTAGAAGTGACCAATTGAAAAAGAAGACTTTGCTAGAGACAATGTAAAGTATACTAAATAGCATAAGTGTAATAAAGTCAGAAGCAGAATTAGAAAAGACAATAGATGAGCGTAAGACTAGTGTATGGTTGGAAAAGAAAAAAGTGTAAGTAACATGAAAATATTAAAATGCGCGATCCATGAGATACATGAAGACCGTGAAGTCTGCAATCCAAAATGAGGATTATCCTTATTATTCAGGTCAGTTGGTTCATAAAAGTACATCTACAGTTTTCTAGAATGATGAATGGTTGCAATTTGTTGGTGCTATATGATTCTACAAAATATAAATTCGTGGCACAATAATTGAGAACTTTTTCCATCCTGAAAGTATTCATTTGATTACATTGGTTTGGATGACCTTCCACATTTACACTTGGAGAATTTGATAATCATGTCTTTATGGTTGATGAGCACATGTAAATATTAATAAAAGAGAATATTTAGACAATATTAAGGACTGTCTAATGGGGCAATTATAAACAATCATTCTTTTTATTGGAAAGTGCCAGGTTGAGTAAAAGTAGCAGTAAGATTGCATCCTAGGAATCAAGAGGATAAGGATGCAGATTCAAATTTTGCATATTATGTGGAACTTCAGCCAGAGATTCAACAGTTGAAAATTGAGAAGGAACAATTGGTATCATGGTGCATTATATAAAATAGAGTGGTCTCAATAACATTGGAAGAAGAGTATAGTGTGAATGAAGCTAGTGCATATCACTTTAAAGACAAATATATGGAAGAAAACTAAGGTTTGAATTAAAGAACTCAAATGTAAACCAATGACTATAATCTTTGTCACAAAGAGAAGAAAATGTGTTGGAAAGAGGAGGAGCACTGTGATAGGGGGATTTTATGAACTCATCATTCAGGTTATCATTCAAAGGGAAGATACAAGATGCTAACTAGATGATCAGCATCAAGTCCAAGTTAACTAGAGGAAGAGAAGCAAAAGAAGGGCAGTTGTCTAAAATGAGAATGATTGGAAATTCTATGTCAATAAAGTTGCATCAAGGGCATAACAAGTTAACCTTTTTCATTGTTGTCAAAAGGGGAGAATGTTTAGATGTTTCCATCAATGCCAAAGGGGGAGAATGTTGAATATGGTTGTCATTGATGTCAAAGGAGTTCAGTAATGACAAAGGAATAACCAAGGACATGATGGCAATGAAAACTCAATGAATGACAAAGGAATAACAAAGAGAGTGATGGCATGGCCTGTATGATGATGTGGCAAACATGGTGACATGTCATGGCATGTATGATGATGTGGCATGAAGTTGAAAATAAATATGATGGTGTTTTGGTGCTATCAGGAAGTCATTGTTGCATTTTGACAACATTCTGACAAATATGGCAATTTGGTGAAAATCAAGAAATTGACTGAGTATGGAAAAAATAGTAAAAACTTCCTTAGGAAAATGCCCACCATAATTTATGCTTTGACTACAATGCCAGCACCATGATACCAGACTATAGCTTATTGAAGTGGCTATCTATTCATGGTCGCATTTTCCCTTAATCATTTCTTAGGAAAAAATCATAGGTCTTCCATAACACGGTTTTGCACCAGAGAAAGTAAAATTACCTAAGTGGTCTCAGGAAAATGCCTACCATAAATGATAGATTAAAATAAATTCCCGCAGCATATGGTCAGTTTGTAGTCTGTTGATTTGTCTTCCTGACCATGGTCTCATTTTTCCTTAAGCATGTGTGAAGAAAAAGTTGTGGATATTCCAAAATAGGGTTTCGGGATACAATTTGGAGAAATTCCTGAAAATGACTATGTTGGAAAACTGGCTCAGGTGGCCTTGGGAAAATTCCCGCCGTACCTCATGGGAGAATGATAAAATTTATCCAGAAATATCATGCTCTATCTTGTCAAAGAGGTTATATTTCCATGGTATTATTTTGCACAGAAGGTGTTTGGTGACAAAGTTAACAGCCTTTCAAAACAGGGTTTCAGATTGCTTTTACACCAAAGTAGCAAATCTTCCTAAGTGGCCTTAGGGAAATACCCACAATAGCTTGTGGCTTGAAGAAAATGCTCGCACCATATGGTCATCTTGTAGGTTGTTGTTTTTTGTACCTGACCATGTCCTTGTCTTGACTTGAAAGTGCCTGAGGGAGAAGTTTTGGATCTGCCAAAATAGTGTTTTAGGCACACTGGACCAGTCTAAGAAAAATTGTCTGAGTATAGAATTACTGGTAAAAATTGTCTGAGTGACCTCAGTAAAATGCCTGCCATATCTTGTGGTGGACGTCTTCAATCATTTTGAGAGCATGGATCTCTAGAATGTTATTTGGTGCATCCAACCATGGTCTTGGATTTTCCAGAGAGTCTCTGAGGAGGGAGATATGGATCTACCCAAAGTGCCTCTCAACTTGATTTGCACTACTCTAGAAAAATGCACGCCTAGGTCAGCAGAAGTTAAATCTGAAGGTGAAATAAGTTGTGTTGTGCTGAGTAAGGTACATTGCATACTTTGGTATCATTTTTTCATGGTTTTGGTGAAATGAAAAATACACCTTAGAGTTTGGACAAATTGTCTAAGTATAAAATCTCCTTGCAAATTTTCCTAAGTGGCCTCTGTAAATGCCCGCCACTTCCTGTATATGATGGATAAAATTATTATAAAGGTATATGGACTTAGATTGTTTGGTTTTTCATCTAACCATATGAGTGGTTTGTCCATAAAGTATCTCATGGTAAATTTATTAGGCTTCAAAAGTGCCTTCTGACTTGATTTGCACTACTCCAGTACTGGTAAATATGCCTAAATTGCCCTAGGATAATGTACGCCGGATCTTATGTGTTAATGATAAAATCAATCTAAGACTGTCAGGATGTAGCCTGTTGATATGTGCATCTATCCATGATGTCAGTTTAATCTCTGGAGGTCACACGTGCGAGAAATGAATCTACCAAGTTAGTGAAAAATTAAGTTTGCCTTAAAGAAGAAAAATGCCTTCAAAATAAAGTTGTTTATTATTAAAACAAAATTAAAATGATGAGGTTTCAATTAATAAACAAAATTATAATTTTACACAAAATTATAATTTTAAACAAAATTATAATCAATTAAAAAGGTCATGGCTAATAAACTAAAGTTTGGATTCTTGAAGGGTTATTTAAACAGAATTAAATTCTGAAAAGCTACAAGATTATTTAAAAAGGTAGTAAGCTACAGGAATAAGTTATAAACAGAAATATATTAAAAAGAGTATAAACATAATTATATTAAAAAGAGTTTATTATTCTGTAGAAGCATGAAATAGAGTTATGTTTATTAAAAAGGATGAGACTATATAAGTTAGAATAGAGAAGTGATTTTTAGTTAAGTAATGTGTTGGATGAGCAGGCATTAACTAATAAAAGGAGATATAATAAACATAATATTATTATCATAAAGTAGAGTTATAATAAATTAAAAACAAAGTTAATTCCGTGAAAGGGTGTGACTGTATAATAAATGAAGGAATGTGTTTTTTGAAGAGACACTTTGGTTGAAGGGATGCATTTGAAGGGAAGGCACATTTCCATATTGAAAGGGCGTGACTAGTGAAAAAGTATGATGTTGTAAAGGTATGAAATAAGTATTTAAATAGTAGTTTAAAGTGGAAGATAGATGTCTCAGTAATCCAGATCGTAGCAGCAGCTAGATGAGGTAGAGACTAGTGGCATGAAGAAAAGTTTGTGACAGAGTTGAAAAAGCAGATCTGGAAGATTGACATAGACATATCAGGGTGGAAGGGTGGATCTAGGGCAGGCAGAAATCCTGCAGGGGGTCGTATCCTTTTTCCATACAAGCTAGAAAACAGGGTGTCGTTGCATCCTGGTCTGTAGCAACAGGAAGAAGTTTCAGGGAGTCATTGCATCCTTGTCTGTAGCAGCAGGTGGAAGTTCTAGGGTGTTGTAGCATCCTTGTCTGTGGGAGCAGAAAAAACTAGGGTATTGTTGCATCCTTTCTATAGTAGCAAATAAACAGTTTTGTAAAATTCATCTTATTAATGAGTTTGAGTTTGTGGTTTTCTCTTTGAGGTTTCCATGATAACATCCTGGGTTCTAACTTGTTTGATTCTTTGTGTGTATTATACTAATTTTTTAATAAAAGAAAAGGAACGCAATACTAATTAACCCCCCCCTCTCAGTATTGCTAGATAATCCAAAAATTGGTATTAGAGCATGTTTCTTCACTACAGTCTAATCACTGCAAGGAATATCCTAATTAAGACCACAATGGATCAACAGGAAGGATTAGCTACCAATAGGCCTCCATTGTTCACAAGAATTAACTATGCATACTGGAGTGCAAGAATGAAGTGTCATCTAATGTCTCTTGGATTGAAGGTTTGGAGAGAAGTTGAAAAGAAGTATAAGATAGAAAACAAACTACCTACAGACAAAGAAGAAATTGACCAATATTAGGCCAATGTGAAATCCCTGAATACAATCTTGAGTGGGTTAACAAACTCAGTGTTTGTGAAAGTCATGCAATGCAAGATAGCCAAGGATGCTTGGGATAAATTAAAAATTGTCTATGAAGGAGCTCCAAAGTCAAACAATCAAAACTTCATACATACAAAGGACAGTTTGAAAGCCTAAAAATGAAAGAGGAAGAAAATATTTCAGAATATCTTCTAAGGGTAGATGAAATTGTCGATGATATTAGAGGCCTTGGAGGAGAATTAAAGGAGAAAGAAGTAGTTGACAAAGTACTAAGAACCCTTCCAATGAAGTATGACTCAAAGGTATCCACTCTAGAAGAACGAGATGATATTGAAGATATGACAGTATATGAACTACATGGTATCTTCACTACCTACGAGATGAGAAGAGGACAAGATGGACAATCAAATAAAGAAGCAACATTTAAAGCCTTATCCAAGAACCAATCAGAAAATCCAGATGATGAAGAAGCCCTTTTCATTAAGAAGCTTGAGATAGGTACTGGAAAGTACAAGGTAAATATACCTCTAAAGTGCTTTAACTATGCAATAATTGGACACTTTGCTTCAAAATGTCCTTATCCTATGAAAAATGGAAGTGATGAGAAAGAAGCCTCAAAGAAGTTCAAAAAGGGAAAAATAGGAAACAAAAAGAAGTTCAATGAAAATAAGAAGTTCCTTTACACCATGGAAGATAGTGAAGATGAATACACAAGTGAAGATGAGGAAACAAAGATTCTATTCATGGGAATAGAAGCCCAAGCTCAAGATGACGAATCAGTGGAAGGAGTAGATCTAGAATCTAAATTAATCAGTGCTCTTGAAGAACTTGAAAAATGGAGGAAAAAGAACAAACAGTCAAACCAAATCATTAGTAATTTGAAAACCCAGCTTGAAGAGGCCAATAAGATTGAAGGGGACCTAGATTTATAGCACAAAAGGAGAATGCAAGAATCAGAGAAGCTTGAAGAAGAGATTATGTAGCTTAGAAAGAAGCTCGATGAAGAATCTAATAAATCAAAATATGAAAACAGTTCAAAGACTTTAGATGACACCTTGAGTAGTCAAATACCATCAAATGATAAAACGGGATTAGGTTATGACAAAGAAAAGAGACCAGAATATTTGTCTCCTACATTCCAAGATAGAAATAAAAGAAGCTAAGATGTTGCACTCAAAAACTCGATTGAGAAGGATAGTCATAATTCTGCTCCCTCATCTCATAATAAAGACAGAACTGATATGATACCTAAAGGACCAATGGCAAGTAGGGTCCAGCGGATCTTTTTTGTTCATTGCTACACCTGTCATAATTTTGGACATATGTCTAGAGAATGTAAGCTGAGGAAGAATACTTCAATAAAATGTCAAGAACAAAAGAATCAATGGAACAGGATGGAAGATGTGAATCGGGAAGATTAAAGATTCCTCAAACATAAAGGAACATTCTATGGATATTGTCACTAATGTCACAAGTTTGGTCACAAATTTGTTGATTGTAGACCCAAGAAAACATATCTAAGTAGGGAATTCAAGGAACGTAAAAGGTCTGTAAGCAGGGTATCTCATGGAAAGATGTGGAGAAGAAAGGAAGACTACAAAGAGTCAGAAGAAACACAGATTCCAAGCATCGTTGAACATGATGAGGAGCACAATAGTGTTGTAGATAAGAATGGCATTCATTATGATGGAAAGAAAGATGAATATATAAAGGAATACACCGATGGAGATGATGGTGGAACTCAAGATTGTCTTTTCTAAAAATCTCTCATGACAACGAATAGAACCCTGAAATTAGCATTAGAAAGGATCATGTACTCAAGGGGAGTTAATATTAGAAAATTGCAATTGGTACTTAAAAATATCTTTTGGTAAGAAGAAAAGAATGTTTTGAGGTTGCCATCAAAACAATAAGAAGAAGAATCATAAGAGTACTTGGTAAAAGCAATATTCCTCAAAGACAAGAAGAAGTGTAGAAGTGACAAATTGAAAAAGAAGTCTTTTCTAGAGACAATGTGAAGTATACTAAATAGTTGAAGTGTAATAAAGTCAGAAGAAGAATTAAAAAAGACAAGAGATGATCGTAAGACTAATGTATGGTTGGAAAAGAACAAAGTGTAAGTAACATGAAAATATCAAAATGCGTGATCCATGAGATACATGAAGACCATGAAGTCTGCAATAAAAAATGAGGATTATCCTTATTATTCAGGTCAGCTGGTTCATGAAAGTTCATCTATAGTTTTCTAGAAAGATGAATGGTTGCAATTTGCTGGTGCTATATGATTCTACAAAATATGAAGTCATGACACATTAATTGATGACTTTGCCGCTCCTGAAAGTATTCATTTGATTACATTGGTTTGGGATGACCTTCCACATTTACTCTTGTAGAATTTGATTATCTTGTCGTCATGGTTGATGAGCACATGTAAAGATTAATACAAGAGAAGATTTAGACAATATTAAGGACTGACTAATGGGGCAATTATAAACAGTCATTATTTTTATTGGAAAGTTCTAGGATGAGTAAAATTAGCAGAAGGATGCAGATTCAAATTTTGCATATTATGTGGAACTTCATCCAGAGCTTCAACAGTTGAAGATTGAGAAGGAAAAGTTGGTATCATAGTGCAGTATATAAAAGAGAATAATCTCAGTAACATTGGAAGAAGAGTATAGTGTGAATGAAGCTTGTGCATATAATTTTTATCTATGGTAAAAAAGGGGAGCAAAAACATAAAGTTGTGAAGTTGCGTGTATGGCATTGAATACTCCTTAAAGAAGAACAATTTATATGATGTATCTTTAAAGATAAATCCATGGAATAAAACTAAGGGTTGAATGAAAGAACTCAAAGATAAACCAATGAGTATAAAATTTTTCACAAAGAGAAGAAAATGTGTTGGCAAGAGGAGGAGTACTGTGATAAGGGGAATTCCTGAAAATGACTAAGTGCTGGAAAACTAGCTCAGGTGGCCTTGGGAAAATGCCCGCCGTACCTCATGGAAGAATGATAAAAATTATCTGTAACTATTATGTGTATGCTTGTCAAAGAGGTTATCTTTCCATGGTCTTAGTTTGCACAAAAGTTGTTTGGTGACAAAGTTAACAGCCTGCCAAAACAGGGTTTCATATTGCTTTTACACCAAAGTAGCAAATATGCCTAAGTGGCCTTAGGGAAATGCCTGCCATAGCTTGGGGGTTGAAGAAAATTCCCGCACCATATGGTCATCTTGTAGGTTGGTGTTTTTTCTACCTGACCATGTCCTCATATTGACTTGAAAGTTCTTGAGGGGGAAGTTATGGATCTGCCAAAACAGTGTTTTAGGCAAATTGGACCAGTTTAAGAAAAATTGTCTAAGTATAGAATTACTGGTAAAACCTAACTGTGAACTCAATAAAAACTAAAATGCCCGCCATCTCTTGTGGTTGATATCTTAAATCCGTTTGAGAGCATGGATCTCTAGAATTTTATTTTGTGCATCCAACCATGGTATTGGATTTTCCAAAGAGTCTATGAGGAGGAAGATATGGATCTGCCAAAAGTGCCTCTTAGCTTTATTTGCACTGCACCAGTAAAATGCATTCCTAGGTCATCAAAAGTTGAATCTAAAGGTGAAATAAGTTGTGTTGTGCTCAGTAAGGTACATTACATCCTCTGGTATCATTGTTTCATGGTTTTGGTGAAATGAAAAATCCACCTTAGAGGTTGGACAAATTGTCTAAGTCTAAAATCTCCTTGCAAATCTTCCTAAGTAGCCTCTATAAAATGCCCGTCACTTCCTTTACATTTGGATAAAATTATTCTAAAGGTACAGGGACTTGGATTGTTTGGTTGTGCATCTAACCATATGAGTGGTTTGTCCAGAAAGTCTATGATGGTAATATTATTAGGTTGCAAAAGTGCCTCTTGACTTGATTTGCACTGCTCCAGTACTGGTAAATCTACCTAAGTTGCCCCAGGAAAATGCACGTCGGATATTAGGTGTTAATGATAAAATAAATATGAGACTGTCAGGATGTAGCCTGTTGATATGTGCATCTATCCATGATGTTATTTTCTTCTCTGGAGGTCACACGTGCGAGAAATGAATCTGCCAAGTTAGTGAAAATTTAAGTTTACCTTAAAGAAGAAAAATGCCTGCAAAATAAATCTGTTTATTATTAAAACGGAATTAAAATGATGAAGTTTTAATTAATAAACAGAATTATAATCAATTAAAAAGGTCATGACTGATAAAATAAAGTTAATATTCTTGAAGAGTTATTTAAACAGAATTAAACTCTGAAAAGCAATAAGGTTATTTAAAAAGGCAGTAAGCTACAGGAATAAGTTATAAATGGAAATATATTAAAAAGAGTATAAACATAAATATATTAAAAAGAGTTTATTATTTCTATAGAAGCATGAAACAAAGTTATGTCTATTAAAAAGGATGAGACTGTATAAGTTAGAATAGAAAAGCGGTTTTTAGTTAAGTAATGCGTGTGATGAGCAGGCATTAACTAATAAAAGGAGATATAACAAACATAATATTATTATCTTAAAAACAAAGTTAATTCAGTGAAAGTGTGTGAATGTATAATAAATGAAGGAATGTGTTTTATGAAGAGACACTTTTTCTTAAGGGACGCATTTGAAGAGAAGGTACATTTCCATATTGAAAGGGCGTGACTAGTGAAAATGTATGATGTTGTAAAGGTATGAAAGACGTATTTAAATAGTAGTTTAAAGAGGAAGATAGGTGTCTCAGTAATCCATATCGTAGCAGCAGCTAGATGAGGTAGAGACCAATGGCATGAAGAAAATTTTGTGACAGAGTTGAAAAGGGAGATCTGGAAGATTCACAAAAACATATTAGGGTGGAAAGGTAGTGCTAGGGAAGGCAGAAATCCTGCAGGGGGTCGTAGCCTCCTTCCAGTAGAAGCTGGAAAATAGGGTGTCGTTGCATCCTTGTATATAGCAGCAGGAAGATGTTCCAGGGTGTCGTTGCATCCTTGTCTGTAGTCGTAGGTAGAAATTCTGGGGTGTTGTAGCATCCTTGTCTATAGAAGCAGGATAAACTAGGGTGTCGTTGCATCCCTTCTATAGTAGCAGATAAAGAATTTTGTAAAATTCAGCTTATTAATCTGTTTGAGTTTGTGGATTTCTCTTTGAGGTTTCCACGATAAAATCATGTTTTCTAACTTGTTTGATTCTTTCTGTGTCTTATACTAATTTTTTTAATAAAAGCAAAAGAAGGAAATACTGATTCACCCCCCCCCCTCTCAGTATTGTTGGATAATACAACAATTGGTATCAGTGCAGGTTTCTTCACTACAGTCTAATCACTGGAAGGAATATCCTAATGCATACCACAATGGATCAACATGAGGGATTAGCTACCAACAAACCTCCACTGTTCACAGGAATTAACTATACATACCGGAGTGCAAGAATGAAGTGTCATCTAATTTCTCTTGGATGGAAGGTTTGGAGAGCATTGAAAAGAAGTACAAGATAGAAGACAACCTACCTACAGACAAAGAAGAACTTGACCAATATGAGGCCAATGCAAAAGCCTTGAATAAAATCTTGAGTGGGTTAACAAACTTAGTGTTTGTGAAATTCATGCAATGCAAGACAACCAAGGATGCTTGGGATAAATTAAAAATTGTCTATGAAGGAGCATCCAAAGTCAAACAATCAAAACTTAAGACATACAAAGGATAGTTTGAAAGCCTAAAAATGAAAGAGGAAGAAAATATTTCAGAATATCTTTTAAGGGTAGATGAAATTGTCAATGCTATTAGAGGCCTTGGAGGAGTATTAAAGGAAAAAGAAGTATGTGACAAAGTACTAAGAACCCTTCCAATAAAGTATGACTCAAAGGTATCCACTCTAGAAGAATGAGATGATCTTGAAGACATGGTATTAGATGAACTACATGGGATCTTCACTTCCTACAAGATGAGAAGAGGACAAGATGGACAATCAAAGAAAGAAGTAGCATTTAAAGCCTTATCCAAGAACCAATCAGAAAATTCAGATGATTAAGAATCCCTTTTCATTAAGAATCTTGAGACGGGTACTGGCATGTACAAGGGAAAGATACCTCTAAAGTGCTTTAACTGTGTAATAATTGGACACTTTCCTTCAATATGTCCTTATCCTGAGAAAAATGGAAGTGATGAGAAAGAAGCCTCAAAGAAGTTCAAAAAGGGAAAAACAGGAAACAAAAATAAGTTCAATGAAAAGAAGAAGTTCCTTTACACCATGGAAGATAGTGAAGATGAGGAAACAGAGATTCTATTCATGGGAATAGAATCCCAAGATCAGTTGATGATGAATCAATGGAAGGAGAAGTAGATCTAGAATCTCAATTAATCAGTGCCCTTGAAAAACTTGAAAAATGCAGGAAAAAGAACAAATATTCAAACCAAACCATTAGTAATTTGAAAACCCAGCTTTAAGAGGCCAAGATAATTGAAGGGGACCTAGATTTACAGCTCAAAAGGAGAATGCAAGAATCAGAGAATCTTGAATAAGAGATTATGCAGCTTGGAAAGAAGCTCGATGAAGAATCTATTAAGTCAAAATATGAAAATAGTTCAATGACTTTAGATGACATCTTGAGTAGTCAAAGACCATCAATTCATAAAACTAGATTAGTTTATGACAAAGAAAAGAAACCAGAATATGTGTCTCCTACATTCCAAGATAGAAATCAAAGAAGCTATGCTGCTGCACTCAAAAAACTGATTGAGAAGGATATTCAGAATTCTACTCCCTCATCTTATAATAAAGACATAACTGATATGATACCTAAAGGACCAATGACAAGTAGGGTCCAACATATTTGTTTGGTCATTGCTACACCTGTCATTGGACATATGGCTAGAGAATGTAAGCTGAGGAAGAATGCTTCAATAAAAGGTCAAGAACAAAAGAAGGAATGGAAGAGGATGGAAGATGTCAAGCAGAAAGATCAAAGATTCCTCAAACATAAAGGAATATTCTATGGATATTGTCACAATTTTGGTCACAAATCTGTTGATTGCAAAACCAAGAAAAAATATCTAAGTAGCGAATTCAAGGAACAAAAAAGGTCTGTAAGCAGGGTATCTCATGGAAATATGTGGAGAATAAAGGAAGAATACAAAGAGTCGCAAGAAACGCAGATTCCAAGCATCAATGAAGATGATGAGGAGCATAATAGTGTTGTAGATAAGAATGACATTCATTATGATGGAAAGAAATATGAAGATATGAAGGAATACACCAATGGAGATGATGGTGGAACTCAAGATTGCATTTTCTAAAAATCTCTCATGACCAAGAAAAGAACCCTGAAATTAGCATTAGAAAGGATCATGTACTCAGGGGAAGTTAATATCAGAAAATTGCAATTGGTACTTAAAAATATCTTTTGGTAAGAAGAAAATAATGTTTTGAGGTTTCCATCCAAACAAGAAGAAGAAGAGTCATAAGAGTACTTGGTAAAAGCTATCTTCCTCAAAGACAAGAAGAAGTGTAGAAGTGATAAATTGAAAAAGAAGACATTTCTAGAGACAATGTGAAGTATACTAAATAGCTTAAGTGTAATAAAGTCAGAAGCAGAATTAGAAAAGACAAGAGATGATCATAAGACTAGTGTATGGTTGGGAAAGAACAAAGTGTAAGTAACATGAAAATATTAAAATGCACAATCCATCAGATACATGAAGACCACGATGTCTGCAATCCAAAATGAGAAATATCCTTATTATTCAGGTCAGCTTGTTCATTAAAGTTCATCTATAGTTTTCTAGAATGATGAATGGTTGCAATTTGTTGGTGCTATATGATTCTACAAAATATGAAATCATGACACATTAATTGAGAACTTTGTCCATCCTGAAAGTATTCATTTGATTACATTGGTTTGGGATGAAATTCCACATTTACACTTGGAGAATTTGATAATCATGTCATCATGGTTGATGACCACATGTAAAGATTAATACAAGAGAATATTTAGACAATATTAAGGAATGTCTGATGGGGAAATTATAAAGAGTCATAATTTTTTCTGTAAAGTGCGAGGATGAGTAAAAGTAGCAGTAAGATTGCATCGTAAGAATCAAGAGGAGAAGATTGTAGATTCAAATTTTGCAGATTATGTGGAACTTCAGCCAGAGCTTCAACAGTTGAATATTGAGAAGGAACAATTGGTATCATGGTGCAATATATAAATGAGAGTGATCTCAGTAACATTGGAAGAAGAGTATAGTGTGAATGAAGCTAGTGCATATAATTTTGATCTATGATAAAAAAGGGTAGCAAAAACATAATGTTGTGAAGTTGCTTGTATGGAATTGAAGAATCCTTAAAGAAGAACAAGTTATACGATGTATATTTAAATATAAATCTATGGAAGAAAACTAAGGGTTGAATGAAAGAACTCAAAGATAAACCAATGAGTATAAACTTTGTC
The DNA here is from genome assembly GCA_027924585.1 of Larix kaempferi. Taxonomy (NCBI): domain Eukaryota; kingdom Viridiplantae; phylum Streptophyta; class Pinopsida; order Pinales; family Pinaceae; genus Larix; species Larix kaempferi. The sequence goes on along the minus strand of BSBM01000012.1, from coordinate 6,507,378 downwards.
ACAAAGAGAATAAAATGTGTTGGCAAGAGGAGGAGCACTGTGATAGGCGAAGTTTATGAACTCATCATTCAGGTTATCATTCAGAATGGTTATCATCCAAAGGGTAGCTACAAGATGCTAACTATATGATCAATACCAAGTCCAATCTAGCTGGAGGAAGAGAAGCAAAAGAAGGGAAGTTCTATAAAAGGATAATGATTGGAAATTCTATGTCAAGATAGTTGCAGCAAGGGCATAACAAGTTATCCTTTGTCATTATTGTCAAAGGGGGAGAATGCTTAGATGTTTCCATCAATTCCAAAGGGGTATAATGTTGAATATGGTTGTCAATGATGTCAAAGGAGTTTAGTAATGACCAAGGAATAACCAAGGACATGATGGCAAGGAAATTGTAGTGAAAGAAAGGAATAACAAAGAGAGTGATGACATGGATTGTATGATGATGTGGAAGATATGATGACATGGCATGGCATATATGATGATGTGGCATGAAGTTGAAAATAAATCTGATGGTGTTCTGGTGCTATCAGGAAGTCATTGTTGCATTCTGACAACATTCTGACAAATATGGCAATTTGGTAAAAATCAAGAAATTGACTATGGAAAAATTAGTCAAAACTGCCTTAGGAAAATGCCCGCCATAATTTATAGTTTGACTACAATGCCCGTACCATGATACCAAACTATATCTTGTTGAAGTGGCTATCCATTCATGGTCTCAGTTTTCCATAATCATTTCTGAGGAGAAAATTATAGGTCTGCCAAAACAGGGTTTTGCACCAGAGAAAGTAAAATTACCTAAGTGGTCTCAAGAAAATGCCCACCATAAATGATAGGTTAAAATAAACGCCCACAGCATATGGTCAGGCTGTAGTCAGTTGATTTGTCTACCTGACCATGGTCTCAGTTTTCCTTAATCGTGTTTGAAGAAAAAGCTATGGATCTACCAAAATAGGGTTTCAGGATAAACTTTGGAGAAATTTCTGAAAATGACTAAGTGTTGGAAAACTAGCTCAGGTGGCCTTGGGAAAATGCCCGCCGTACCTCATGGGAGAATGATAAAAATTATCTAGAACTAGAATGCTCTAGATTTTCAAAGAGGCTATCTTTCCATGGTATTAGTTTGCACATAAGATGTTTGGTGACAAAGTTAACAGCCTGCTAAAACAGGGTTTCGGATTGCTTTTACACCAAAGTAGAAAATCTGCCTAAGTGCCTTTAGGGAAATCCCTGCCATAGCTTGTGGGTTGAAGACAATTCCCACACCATATGGTCATCTTGTAGGTTGGTGTTTTTTCTACCTAACCATGTCCTCATATTGACTTGAAAGTTCCTAAGGGAGAAGTTATAGATCTTCCAAAACAGTGTTTTAGGCAGATTGGACCAGTCTAAGAAAAATTGTCTAAGTATGGAATTACTGGTAAAAACTAACTGAGTGGCTTCAATAAAATGCTCGCCATCTCTTTTGGTTGATGTCTTAAATCATTTTGAGAGCATGGATCTCTATATTGTTATTTGTTTCATCCAACCATCGTCTTGGATTGTTCAAAGAGTCTCTGATGAGGAATATATGGATCTGTCAAAAGTGCCTCTCAACTTGATTTGCACTGCTCCAATAAAATGCATGCCTAGGTCAGTAGAAGTTGAATCTGAAGGTGAAATAAGTTGTGTTCTGCTCAGTAAGGTACATTAAACCCTATGGTATCATTGTTTCATGGTTTTGGTGAAATGAAAAATCCACCTTAGAGTTTGGACAAATTGTCTAAGTATAAAATATCCTTGCAAATCTGCCTAAGTGGCCTCTATAAAATGCCCGCCACTTCCTATATATTTGGATAAAATTATTCTAAAGGTACAGGGACTTAGATTGTTTGGTTGTGCATCTAACCATATGATTGGTTTGTCTAGAAACTCTCTGATGGTGAAGTTATTAGGTTGCAAAAGTGCCTTCTGACTTGATTTGCACTGCTCCAGTACTGGTAAATTAGCCTAAGTTGACCCAAGAAAATGCACGTGTTAGGAACCCATGTCAACCCTTCTATTTACTTTGTTAGTATATTGTTGTTGGATGCATATGCTTTGTAAGTCATCCCGTAGTATTTGTTGATCCGTAGTTGTGTTATTCTTGTTTGGCGCATATGCTTTGTAAGTCGCCCATACTATTGTTGATCCATAGTTTGTATTGGCCCATGGTTTTGACCCATAGTATTGGTGCCTAGACTTAGTATATAAGTGTGTGTTGAGGCTTATGAAGGAACCATGAAGTTATTTGTATTAAGCTTGCTCAAAGGAGGTTTCCCCCTCGAAGTGGACTGCGATCAATATAAAAGTGATTCTGAGTTCTGTTGTTTCTGTATTTCGTGTGTTTTGATTAATTAATTATTGTTGGTTCTTCACAGCACGCCGGATATTAGGTGTTAATGATAAAATAAAACTAAGACTGTCAGTATGTATCATGTTGATATGTGCATCTATCCATGATGTCATTTTATTCTCTGGAAGTCACACATGCGAGAAATGAATCTGCCAAGTTAGTGAAAATTAAGTTTTCCTTAAAGAAGAAAAATGCCTGCAAAATAAAACTATTTATTATTAAAACAAAATTAAAATGATGAAGTTTTAATTAATAAACATAATTATAATTTTAAAAATTGTCTATGAAGGAGCATCCAAATTCAACCAATCAAAACTTCAGACATACAAAGGACAGTTTGGAAGCCTATAAGTGAAAGAGGAAGAAAATATTTTAGAATATCTTCTAAGGGTAGATTAAATTGTGAATGCTATTAGAGGCCTTGGAGGAGAATTAAAGGAGAAAGAAGTAGTTGAAAAAGTACTAAGAACCCTGCCAATGAAGTATGACTCAAAGGTATCCACTCTAGAAGAACGAGATGATCTTGAAGACATGACAGTAGATGAATTACATGGAATATCCACTGCCTATGAGATGAGAAGAGGACAAGATGGACAATCAAAGAAAGATGCAGCATTTAAAGCCTTATCCAAGAACCAATCAAAAAATTCAGATGATGAAGAATCCCTTTTCATTAAGAAGCTTGAGACAGGTACTGGCATGTACAAGGGAAAGATACCTCTAAAGTGCTTTAACTATGCAATAATTGGACACTTTGCTTCAAAATGTCCTTATCCTAAGAAAAATGGAAGTGATGAGAAAGAGGCCTCAAAGAAGTTCAAAAAGGGAAAAACAGGAAACAAAAAGAAGTTCAATGCAAAGAAGAAGTTCCTTTACACCATGGAAGATAGTGAAGATGAGGAAACAGAGATTCTATTCATGGGAATAGAATCCCAAGCTCAAGATGATGAATCAATGGAAGGAGAAGTAGATCTAGAAGCTGAATTAATCAGTTCTCTTGAAGAACTTGAAAAATACAGGAAAAAGAAAAAATAGTCAAACCAAATCATTAGCAATTTGAAAACACAACTTGAAGAGGCCAAGAAGATTAAAGAGGACCTAGATTTGCAGCTTAAAAGGAGAATGCAAGAATCAGAGAAGCTTGAAGAAGAGATTATGCAGCTTAGAAAGAAGCTCGATGAAGAATCTATTAAGTCAAAATATGAAAACAATTCAAAGACTTTAGATGACATCTTGAGTAGTCAAAGACCATCAAATGATAAAATTCGATTAGGTTATGACAAAGAAAAGAAACCAGAATATTTGTCTCCTACATTCCAAGCTAGAAATAAAAGAAGTTATGTTGCTGCACTCAAAAACCCAATTGAGAAGGTGATGCAGGAGCATCAACACTAAGCCAGCAATGGGATTGAGTGTTCACATGTTGTGGCTAGCGAGGGGACAAGTTACCTAAAGTAGGGAAGATAATTTTTTTACTAAGTGTTTTAATATTTGCAAAGTATGTAACCAACTAGTGTGTTGTCATTTTTTTAGAAAATAGGACATAGTGGCGAGTTGATACTCCCTGCGTGGAGATCAAGCCCGATAGGTAGTTTGTCGATAGTGACTCCTTCAATGATGGAGGAAAGTTTGTTAGTCAGTTTTTTTTCTGTTCAGCCATTCGGTTTTGGGGTTTCGAATGGGTGAAAAGGGGAAGATGAGGGACTCAGTAGGGGTCCCTGCGTGAGGAAGAGTCGGCGGGATTTTTCTTGAACACCAAAGAAAAATATGATTGGATGGATGTTTTTGTTATCAGTTAATGAAATTAGCAGGTTTTGTGTATTCAATGGTGTTACTGTGCATTTGAATGAGAGATAAGCCGATATTCTATCAGGTAGAGTTGTGTGAAAGCATTAACCTGACATCTTTGTGAATGAATATTTATTTTCTTGCTTGTGTGAACTCTCATGTATAGTTAAGAACACCCAAGTCATTCGTAGACCAACTGTCATTAAGTAATAGAGGTCATTTCTTCTGGTATTTAGTTTTACATTAGATCTGGATGAAGGCCAAGCTGGATTGATCAATTCTCGAACCAATCAACAAAAACATCGTAGAGTTGCAGTCGCTCCAATTACCAGAGGTTGGACGGCTCAAATTAAAGCCAAAAGGGGGATTGACGATGGGGAAAGGATCCACAAGGTGAATGTGCGCAGGAGTTATCATTTCTGCAAGTCGATGCGAAGTATTCCTTGGTTTTCATAGATCAACAGGTGAGATCATTTCCACAAGAGATTGATGGTTGATAGAGTGTTCCGCAGAAGGAAGGAGCTCAGGAGTTAACAGTGAGAATGCGAGAGTCACATTGTGGGAGAGTTGTTGCAGAAGCATTTTCAAGTAATTACGAAAGGCGCACCCACAATCCGCAATCCGCAAGTTGTGGAAGGAAGACATCTGCATTGCAGAAAGGCTTGTTGCGAAAAGGCTCATTGCATAAAGGCTTGTTGCAGAAGAGCGTCATAACTGCAGAAGGGAGGCGTTTCCACAAGGCTATTGTGGAAAGCTATTTCTGACTTGAAAAACATTGCGAGAGACTAATTTTGAAGGTAATACTTCCACTAAGAAGGGCCTAGCTAGTTTTTAGCTAAGATTAGTGATTCGATTTCATAGAATCACTATATTTCTTGGGGGACGCGGGTTGGATTGGCTTTCGTCATTCCCGCCTACACCATTTTTTGGTATGAGAGCAGGATTTTCTCAGTACAGTAGAAGAAAGGCATGGCGATACGTGTAGGTGGAGCAAGATGTCATGACAGAGCGAAACCAGCAACGAATGAAAAGGTCGTGGAGGAAATGAGAGAACTGCGGGCATGTATGGAGGCTATTGAGATGGGAATACGAAGAGATCCAGAGGCAGGGGATGTGAGTGAGCCTGAAGAAGAGGAACAAGGAGAAGAAGCACCACCTATGCAAGAGACACCAGAGCTAAGATACTTTCGGTCAATTCTTGGAGCAACGTCGAGGCCAAAACCTGAGTTTCCAACCTATGAGGGAAGCCTCACTACTAAACATCTCATTGACTGGATCAGTGAGTTAGACAAATACTTTGAGTATGATGAAATTGAAGTAAACAAGAAGGTCAGATTGGCAGTGACAAGGTTGAAATGGCATGCATCCCTATGGTGGGATAGTGTGCAAGTTGAAAGGAGACGGATGAATAAGCCATTGATAAAGAGATGGGATAGGATGGTGGCTAAGATGAGAGCCAAATTCTTGCCCAAGGATTACCAGCTGAATTTGTACAGACAAATGCACAACCTTAGGCAGAGATTGTTGACTGTAAGAGAGTATACTGAATAATTCTACAAAGTAAACCTAAGGGCAGGTTATGTGGGAGAACCAGCAAAGAAGGATGCTAGAAATGTCAATGCTCTAAGGATGGACATTCAAGATAATATCAGCATGATATCACCGAGAACAATGGAAGAGGCACACCAATAAGCCTTGAGGGAAGAAGAAAATTTATTGAGAAAGCAGCGCTGTTGATCTGTGTTTTACTTTCTGGGTAGACCCGGGCTTGCGGTACCTTTTAGACCAACAGAACCCTTAGCTCACTGGCCCTTTCGGCAACAGGTCGCAGAAGCAACCTGAAGTCTCACCCGAAGTGATTCTAATGGGAGGCAGAAGACTCAAGTGTCCTCAGCCAGGTTCTGAGGCATCCAGGGTGCTTAAACCCACCTTAACCCTTTCCACATAAGCTAACTTATCTCATTCTATTACTCCGGCGGTGCCTCTGTCTTATCGCATTACGCAGGGAGTGCGATAAGTCTTCCCCCTATGTGAGCCCGTCTAGTGATACCTAAGATATAGTAGGTGCAATATCTTCCCCTTCTTGTCCCTGCGGTACGCGATTCTTGACCGCTTCCTGGATTAATACGTGGTTTCAGCCGTTCTTATCCTATTACTGCAGTTAGTAATATCATTTAATCTCCAAGCATAACCCTTGCTAATTAACTTGGCCCCTTGATATCTCGCAACAATGCAACTGAGTAGAGTATTACTTTGAGCACTGTCTAAGTGAACCATTCATGCATTATATTCAGTCCATACTCGCACATTATCCTCTGCTTAACAATTATCTAGTTCGCTAGGATTTTAGCTATGATTATCACAATTGTTATACATCAACCAGAACTTAAACGGATGACCATATACATTACTTATAACAGAATGAAGCATTCGTGTATAATAAAGGCAAGTGAATGAGAACAACAGCTACACAAATACAATATCGCTACTTAGATAAGCACGTTGTTACTCCCAGGGTGGGAACTACGTCCAAGGGAACTGTGTTTCTTGTTAACAATCCTGAAGAATAAACACAGTTCCTTTCCAACTCTTTACAACAAGGGTCTTCTGGGTAACTCCACCTCAGTGGGAGCCCTTCTCTATAGACCTCTCTTCTCCTCCTGCCTCTTACAATGCACTCTCTTTCTTTCTCAATCCCAGCGGATTGCACAATCTCTCAACGGTTCGGCCCTTGTTCTCTAAGGGATGTTCAGACTCTGTATCAACAAAGACTTGACTACCCTCTACCTAATGGCTTCTATCACTATGTGGCCAACCCCTTATCATATAAAAAGACTCCTATATATAGATGGCCCGAAGGTCTCATCGCAGTTACAAAACTGTGGGCCTTATCCCAACAGTGACTCAACCCTAACCACTTACAGTCAACTGGCTGTACTTCCATAGCCGCCTCCTGTCTCGTCGCCGCTTCCTGCAGTCCTTAGTCTTTAATGCCTCGGCCCGTCGCTTCTTCTTGGTTCAAGCAACGCTGACTGTAGTCCTTCTTCTTAATGAGGGTAGTTGAACCCTCTCTTCATCTTCGGCGCCTTTATTACGGTGGTTGAGCTCTCCCTTCGGCCTCTTCTTTGTACCACATGCTTTGACTTTTCTGTACCTATCGCCGTGATTCCAGTCGGAATTTGCGCTACGGCGATATCTTTGTCTTACCGCCAAAATTGGTACTTTCTCTCCAAAATTAGTTATCCTTCCCAAAATTAGCAGCTTCCTAAATGCTGCGGAAGTTCTCTCCAACAACTCCCCTAACACTTACTTGTGGCTCGTCCCCGAGCCACTCGCAACACCATCCTGCTTCATCTGCCTAAGCTTATCCTTTGCTGCTCATGAGATTGTTGCGAATTGTGCCTTAAGCGCTTTAATACTTTCATCCATGTGTGTTACTTCTTCCTGCGCTGCGCTGAGCAGCTCAGCGGTTACCAAGGAGTCCTCTGTGCCCTCAATGACTCCTTTACTTGAGGTGAAGCTTTTCACCTTTTGCTCCAGTTCATCAACCAGATGTGCGACTTTGCTTTCATGCGGGCTAACTTCGTTAGCCAGGTTGATCTGCTGTTCTCTGTACTTCTGCACCTGCTGTTGAAATTGTGTGATTTCTCCTTTCTTTCTTATCTTCGCAAGAGCACTCAAGCCCTTGTACTCTTCTTCAGCTCTCGATATCGCATCTTCACAGTGCTTAATGTGTTGATCGAGCTCGGCTTTCTGTGGGAGCTCCTCTAGCTCCAGCCATGTTTTTGATGCATCCTCTAGGATAGCCTCTGTTGCTTCCACTCGACAGTGCATCTGTGTCTGTACAATTCTGAAAGCTTGCACTCGTGCTTCTTGGATTTCCTCTGGAGTAGGCGGCCTATTCGCTTCCAGTGCAGCAATCCTTGCTTCGTATTCTTCCTCCATCTTTTTCTTCTCTTCATCTAGAGCCTTTGCTCTTTCCGCTATTTTTCTGATCTTTTGAGTTATTTCTAACTCAGGCCTGATATCGCACTGCGGAAGTTCTGCTGTGATATTCTTTAAAACAAGAGAGACATCCTGCTCTCGCTGAACATATTGTGTCAACTGGGCACTCTCTGCCTCATGCTGTGCGATGAGCTGCACGTTTTCGTTAGACAGCAAAACATTTTGCTCATATGTGACTTGTTCTCTGTGCCTCAGCTCCGTGCCTATCTGCTGGAAAATTTCGTACAACTGGTCCACAGGTACTTCTGGTAGGTTCACCTCAAGAGGATGAACCATCTGTACTTCCATAGGTACAGGGAACTTAATGCTTCCTGGCGGTATACGAACAATGTTCGTGCGGTCCCTTGCAATACTTTCTTCTCTGGTCTGTGAAGGGGGCTGCGAACTTTCTGCGACTGTAGTTGGAGCTGGCTGAATCTGCATGGAAGCAGTCTTCTCAGTTATTGCCTTCAACTCTCGCAATTTCTTGTCAAGGCTGATGCGCATAAGATCCTGCGATGACTGAATCGCAGCGAATTTATCCCACATCTTCTCCTGTATTTGGCTGGCGATGAGATCATACTCATCCTCTGTCATAATTGGTGCCTGCGGTTCGTCGAAAGTAACCGCCTTTGTTCTCTTCTTCTTTGCTCGCAGTGGAGAAGGGCCTTCAGTAACCTTTCTCTTAGAACCTATTGGTTCTTTCACTTTATCTTTAGGATCTACCTCCAGAACATCTTCTGGATCCTCAGCTGGGGGATCAAATGGAACTAGGCCAGAGGATAGATCATCATACATCTGTTTCATTTCCTCATCGAAACAATTCTTAATGGTGTCTTCAACTTGCTGGATTTCCATGCGATATGGGTCGGGGGCCCATTCCTTATGTTTCCTGAATCCCTTGGGTCGGATATAGGTTTTATCCCTGTCGACTTTAAATTCCAGCTTGGACTGATAAAGATCAACGACCGGCGAGTCGACACGCGGAATCGTTGCTACGGATTCAAGCAATAGCGTATAATAGTCATGGAATACCATTGCGTTATTCTTGTGCTTCTCTGGGTGACTACTCGCCCAAAGATTTGAGTACCTCGAGCCTCTGCACGCCCCTGGTGCCAGTTGTGGAAACTGCGAATTGGGCGGCTCTTTCCATCCAATAAAAGCCATAAGGATCAGCAGCCACGAGAAGTGGAAGCTGTGAAGTGGATCCTGCTGCGCCTGCGCACAGTCTTGAAAGAAACTATTCAGCAAAAATAAACTCCAGTTGTAAGGTTTACCTTTTATGACTTCAATCGCTAGGCGGATAACTGAGCCTGTGACCTCCTTCGGCCTCACCTTGAGGAGGAGTTTTCCGGCCAACAGACTAACAGTAAACCGCAAGGCGTCATCCTGTATTGAGTTGACATCGTAGGCGCGACCTCCTCTTTGCAGCTTATACTCTGCAACCTGCTTGGTTGAGAGCCTGGTATCCTTTGTGGCGCCATCAGTATTTATCTGTGGGTCGAAGCCAGTCTTCGACAGACCGGTAATGCGGTGAATAAGGTCAACATTAACATCTATCCGGTTACCCAACCATAAGTAACCACCATGCACACATGAAAGTAGCATCCGCACCACAGCATTTACCTCCGAGCCCCATCCAAAGTGTGGAATCTCCAGGAGATTGAGCAGTCCCGACGGTGCTAAATGGCTTACATGGTCCATGGGGACGAACTCATCGCGCTCTGTCCTTGGGTTCCTCTGAATCGTCATATAACGATCGCGGCGGAATTGTGGGTACAGCTTATAATCTCTCAGATTATAATCAGCAAACTTAACAGCATGCATATTCCCCCACAGGTTACCTTCTTCCTTCACTCGGTTATCCAGTGGTGGGAGTACGAGTTCATATTTAAAGTCTCTCGGAAGGACAATGGCTGGTGCATTTTCTATTCTTGGTGGGAAGTATACGGTAGCGACTGTGACTTCTTCCGGAAGTTCCTGCTCCGGTTCTTCTGACTCTGTGCTACTCGGGGTCTCGCTATACTCCATATTAGCTAAGGTTCTCGGTGACTGGCGTGTGGATGGAGAACCAGCAGCTACTTTCTTTCCTTTCTTCGCCACAACTGAAGTCATAGCACACTCAATTCCACCCCTTTGGAATCTCTGCAACACGTCTTCGAGAGGCTCGTCTGGCACGAGGAACCTTCCCCTGTGGTACTCTGGACTGCCTATGATTGCTAATCTAATGCAAATCAGAGTCTGCAACTGTTTTTGGTTTCCCTGCTAAGAGCTCTGCTAAGAATACGCTTGGCTCGGCTCAATTGCGCTCAACTCTTTCGATGAAAATGACCAAGTAGCCCCGTGCTTTGAATAAGACGTGTATTTATCATAAGGCAGAATTTCAAATGGCAACAGACCAGTAAACTTGACCCGTTGGCGGCATTTAATGCATAGACAAGACAGCACCCCGCGCCCATTTATTGAAAACGCCGTTTGAAATTTCGCCGGGAAACTGTGCGCCGGAGTGGTGTCGCATCGGATTTTCCAAATCTAGAAGAATCGCCGTACTGCTGCCAAATCTTAGTACAACAGATACTTGTCAGTCGTGCAGTTAATGCTTGTCAGAAGGCGAAGTGACTAGCCCTCTGATCAATTCAAAATTTGGTATCGCATCAATCTGTTTTCTGTCCTCTGCGATACGATATCGCATCGTCTGGAAATGGAAAGTGCCAAAAACTCGCCTCATATCAAAATTATCGCAAAAACCAGGAAAGCTGGCTGCGAATTCTTACCTCAAGTATTTCCCGGTGTAGACTCCTTAGGGTGCGATGCTTCATTTCAACTACACTGAACATCTGCACCATTTGCTTCCTTTCTGGGCTAGGGCTAGGAGTTGGCATGGTGTCATGTCCCAAATTTGTAATTGGGTCACAATGGCCTAATCACATTAACCATATTCATTAGAGTTTGTAAAATTGATGTTAAGGGTCAAATAATTGCCAAGGAGGAAAATTACTAGTTTCCTAGGTTTGGGGTGGAAGCTTTGGGATTTGGAATAAGGGGGATAATAAATGATGTTTAGACATTGGAAGGGTTCAAGTATTTAATAAATAGAGTGAATAAGAAATTCAAGAGAAATCCTAGGTGACAAATGGTTTTGGAGACATATGGAGGATGTGGGACCCACACTAGCTTGATTTTTCATAATACATGGTATATCTCTTTTGCAAATTCGAATTAATGGGAATGTGAACACTCTTGGGTGAGTTGGTAAGTCATAACACATGTCATTGAGCATCTTAGGTCGAATTGGGAAGGATTGGTAACCTCCATGGAAGATAAAGAGTCAAAGTGGAAGTTTGTGGACACTTGGGCTAGATTCCCTAGCCCCTATGACACCAATGATGGAGCATCTATGACAACTATGACAAATTGCAGACCTGACCTCTGACATCTGACCACTATGACATGTCAGCCCCAAAAATAGGCTCAAGGAAGTCGAATTTGGGATTTGGAGAAGCCAAAGAGACCCAAAATCAAATTTGGGAGAAGATGGAAGGTTGGAACTAGGAGACAAGTGGCAAATGTGGAATATTTCCTAAATGGAAATCTATTGAATCTATTGAGAGGATTTCGACCCTTAGAAGGCTAATGCTGGTTATAAAATGTAGAAATGAAGTATGAGAATAGCTTTTTATCATTTGTAGAATTTGCAATTGCATTTGTGAAGAGGGAGAGCTAGTGGATGACTAGTTTCTTGCCTTAGCCAATTTCGAGGGTGAAAGATTCCCATCCAAGTTGGTAATTGGAAAGGCCATTCAGACCTTTCATTTGGAGCTTTAATGGAGTCTTTATTTGCAGGTGTAAGCTACAGGGCAGCTCATGGTTTCTTCTATTGCAGCTCACTCCTTCAACCATTTCCAGTTTTGATGGCATATTCTTGATCCTTGAGGGAGGGCGTTTTTGGTGAGCTATTGTACTCTTTGGGGAAGCTTTTAATGCCCCATTTCTTTTGTAATATGAATTAAATACTCTGTTCTTCATCTCCAAAAAGTTTCAGGTCGAAATTCCAAGTAGAAATGTATAAATCTCATCTTTAATGGAAGAACAATGCCATTTCCCCACTACCTTGTTGTGAGCCAATGTATTGATGATGATTTCGAATGAATGGATGATTCTATGATATATTTATGATCAATATACTGCCATGGATGTCTTCTACAAGTTTCATGTACTGTACTTGAGCATTTGAAGCATTTTTACTCAGTTTAGTTGTATTGGGAGGTGAAATAGTGCCATTTCCCCAAGGGTCGAATTGGGGATTTTTGCAGTTGAATGGAAGAGGGTGATAACAGTTGTAATAATCCATTAATGGTGCATATGAGACTTTAATAACATACTTAACACATTACATACCTCTGTTCATAAATTTGAGTGGGTTTGGAGGCATTTGGGAAGCCATTTTCATTGTTTACCCCAGGGGGATTTGAACCCCAAATTACTAGTAAAATTGCATAATTGGTCCAGAATATTAAGAGAGTTTTCAGAGGTCTTTTGGTGGCCATATGTAATACATAACATCATATTCAAGTTCTAATATCATTCATACACCTTCCTTGAAGATTTGAAGGCATTTGGAGTCAATTTGAGACCTAGAGACCAATACTAGTCAAAGGAAAATCACTAGTAAAGTTATCTACATTGATCAGAATTGAAAGAGGTTTTACAGAAGTATTTTAAAGGTCCAAAGGTATCCCTGAAACACATATTTATGTTCTAATATCATTCATACACCTTCTCAGAAGATTTGGGATCAATTGGGGCAAATTTGGGACCTAGAGATCGAAACTAGTCAAAGGTCGAACCAAGGAAAAAAGTGGAAAATTGCAATTTTAATAAAATTCCTAACAAGGGACATTACAGTGGTATCAGAGCATGATCTTGGCACCTGATGTGGTATAATATTCATGAGGACAATAATTCAGGTACCACCATTAGATATTGAAACCAAAAGTGCTTTTGTTGAAGAAAAAAAAAAGTAGGAGAAGAAGAGCAAATTTTTTGAGGAAACTATGACTAGGGATGAAAAGGGAGCCTCATATGATGGTGAGGAGCATATAAAAATTATGAAAACAATATTCGAAGATATGACCAAGCAAATTAAGGAAGGATTCGAATTGTTTTCTATCGAACTTGTGGAAAAAATTATTGATTTTAAGGAAACCAAGGGGCAAAATGCATCAGCTTGCTTGAAGGAGCAAAAGGAAGAGACATCACAAGATCATGAAGAAGATTCTATTGAAAATATGGAAGATCATTTCGAGACACCTTCTAGCTTAGACATGAACCAAAGAGCATCTACTGATGGATGCTTAAACTATGAAGGAGTACCTACTAATGGGTGCTCACACCTCTATGTTGGTGACATAGAGATCACGTTTGAAAGTGTTTCTACAAGTACAAGTTTCATTAAGCATGATAATGAAGACCTTGTAGCGGTTGAAGAAGAACCAAGATCAACTTCCCCATCACCACTTGAGCTTCATGAAGTTGGTCCAAGCAAAATTGAAGAAGATGAGGAGGTTCATTTGCAAGAGCCTCATTTTCTTGAAGGGTCCTTAAAGATGAATGAAAATAATATCCAAGAGTCCCTCAGCATTCTCCATGACACTCAAGAATTGGTGTCAAATTCTTGTTGGAGAGCTACTTCATTGGAGGAAACATCCTTCCTTGAAGACATGGAGAAGATTCAAAGAGCAATGTGCCACATCAAAGGTAATTTCATGTCTTTGCTTTTTGATAGAAACCATTTGTTTGAGCTTAATGAATTGTTACATGATGCATACTTGAAGAACAATGAGGATATTCATAAGCTCACAATTCAAAATGAGCAACTTCTTGAAAAGTTGCAAGATACTTGTTTTTCCTCCTATGTTTCAGATTGTCAAATGGTAGATTGTTTGGAGGATTCTCATGACATGGTGGATCATGAGAAATGTGAAAATTTGAATGTTCTTGATGTGTTTGAAGATGAACTTGAAGAGATCCAAACACTTGATGTGGTGGAAGAGGAATTTGAATTGCCTCTTGATGAAGGTTATGCAATTTTTAAAGAAGAGCATGATTCCTCTACATTGGAACCAAACTATGACAAAGAGTTCACACTTTTGAAGGAGCTGCATGATACTACCCACATGGATCCTTCCCATGATGAAACTCCTGAACTTTTTGATCATTTGGGTGAGTTAGTACATTCTCCTACATCCTACAATTCCATGTTTTGCAGTATTAGTCTCAATGAAGTATGGGTGAAAGGGTTCTTTTTGATGGTGCCACATGAGGAGTATGGAACTCCTAGATTTAACTTTTATGATGACATGGTTGGAGCACATTCTTATTCACATTTGCAGAAGCATAATTTGTCACTTTATGATGATTCACATCTACATGGATGCACCTATGATATGGATTTGAGTCACTTGAATACTCATGGTTTTTCTTGCTCAACACTGGGTTCATTTGATGTTAGAGGAACTTCATCCAACACTTGGATGAATAGATTTATGATGGGAGAACATTTTTGTTGGAAGCCACATACTTTGTTACATCTTTATGATTCTCACATTCATGGATGTATGGGTGAGACTTCTTCGAGTCATTTGAAGTCTCCTTGTTTTTTTTGCTCATTATTTGGTTCAGATTCTAGTGGAGATTCTTCATTCACTTCTTGGATGAAAGAATACATGGCTGAATATTTTGATGCATATCACATCCTTTTGGAGCAGCATTATAGGACATGGGATCCTCACCTATGTCATTGGAGCAGATTTGATTGGTCACTTGAAGCTTGTATGCACTTGGAAAATGGTGGTCTACTTGCTTGGAGGTATAAGCACTTTCATGACTCTTTGATGAAGCATATCCTAGATGTACATTTTCATTATGTTGTTATGTACTTTGATGATATATATTTGGTACTCATGATGTTTGGAAGAATGCATACAAGAAAATGGGATCCAGGAATCCTCTTATCTAATGGTGTAGGTTGGAGAGCACTCTTAATTGTTGGGGTGCAATACAAGCAATGGGACCCTGGAATAATTTTTGTCTCATTGGTTTCATTTTTTTGGGGGAAGCAAGCAGTATGGGAGATGGATTCCCCACTTAATAAAGTGATTTTAATCAGAGTAGTGCAGCAGCAAGCATGGTGGTTCCTCTCTAAAATATTCATGGAAACTCAAAGACTCAAGGTTTGGCAATTCAATGGCAACTTCAAAGAATTATACAGAGAGCAGGTTCTTCAACACCCATGTTTGAAATTGCTTGAGGACAAGCAATATTGGGAAGGGAGGATTTGTCATGTCCCAAATTTGTAATTGGGTCAAAATGGCCTAATCAAATTAACCATATTCATTAGAGTTTGTAAAATTGATGTTAAGGGTCAAATAATTGCCAAGGAGGAAAATTACTAGTTTCCTAGGTTTGGGGTGGAAGCTTTGGGATTTGGAATAAGGGGGATAATAAATGATGTTTAGACATTGGAAGGGTTCAAGTATTTAATAAATAGAGTGAATAAGAAATTCAAGAGAAATCCTAGGTGACAAATGGTTTTGGAGACATATGGAGGATGTGGGACCCACACTAGCTTGATTTTTCATAATACATGGTATATCTCTTTTGCAAATTCGAATTAATGGGAATGTGAACACTCTTGGGTGAGTTGGTAAGTCATAACACATGTCATTGAGCATATTAGGTCGAATTGGGAAGGATTGGTAACCTCCATGGAAGATAAAGAGTCAAAGTGGAAGTTTGTGGACACTTGGGCTAGATTCCCTAGCCCCTATGACACCAATGATGGAGCATCTATGACAACTATGACAAATTGCAGACCTGACCTCTGACATCTGACCACTATGACATGTCAGCCCCAAAAATAGGCTCAAGGAAGTCGAATTTGGGATTTGGAGAAGCCAAAGAGACCCAAAATCGAATTTGGGAGAAGATGGAAGGTTGGAACTAGGAGACAAGTGGCAAATGTGGAATATTTCCTAAATGGAAATCTATTGAATCTATTGAGAGGATTTCGACCCTTAGAAGGCTAATGTTGGTTATAAAATGTAGAAATGAAGTATGAGAATATCTTTTGATCATTTGTAGAATTTGCAATTGCATTTGTGAAGAGGGAGAGCTAGTGGATGACTAGTTTCTTGCCTTAGCCAATTTCGAGGGTGAAAGAGTCCCATCCAAGTTGGTAATTGGAAAGGCCATTAAGACCTTTCATTTGGAGCTTTAATGGAGTATTTATTTGCAGGTGTAAGCTACAGGGCAGCTCATGGTTTCTTCTATTGCAGCTCACTCCTTCAACCATTTCCAGTTTTGATGGCATATTCTTGATCCTTGAGGGAGGGCGTTTTTGGTGAGCTATTGTACTCTTTGGGGAAGCTTTTAATGCCCCATTTCTTTTGTAATATGAATTAAATACTCTGTTCTTCATCTCCAAAAAGTTTCAGGTCGAAATTCCAAGTAGAAATGTATAAATCTCATCTTTAATGGAAGAACAATGCCATTTCCCCACTACCTTGTTGTGAGCCAATGTATTGATGATGATTTCGAATGAATGGATGATTCTATGATATATTTATGATCAATATACTGCCATGGATGTCTTCTACAAGTTTCATGTACTGTACTTGAGCATTTGAAGCATTTTTACTCAGTTTAGTTGTATTGGGAGGTGAAATAGTGCCATTTCCCCAAGGGTCGAATTGGGGATTTTTGCAGTTGAATGGAAGAGGGTGAGAACAGTTGTAATAATCCATTAATGGTGCATATGAGACTTTAATAACATAATTAACACATTACATACCTCTTTTCATAAATTTGAGTGGGTTTGGAGGCATTTGGGAAGCCATTTTCATTGTTTACCCCAGGGGGATTTGAACCCCAAATTACTAGTAAAATTGCATAATTGGTCCAGAATATTAAGAGAGTTTTCAGAGGTCTTTTGGTGGCCATATGTAATACATAACATCATATTCAAGTTCTAATATCATTCATACACCTTCCTTGAAGATTTGAAGGCATTTGGAGTCAATTTGAGACCTAGAGACCAATACTAGTCAAAGGAAAATCACTAGTAAAGTTATCTACATTGATCAGAATTGAAAGAGGATTTGCAGAAGTATTTTAAAGGTCCAAAGGTATCCCTGAAACACATATTTATGTTCTAATATCATTCATACACCTTCTCAGAAGATTTGGGATCAATTGGGGCAAATTTGGGACCTAGAGATCGAAACTAGTCAAAGGTCGAACCAAGGAAAAAAGTGGAAAATTGCAATTTTAATAAAATTCCTAACAAGGGACATTACACATGGCCTTCGCGATACAGCTTAAGCCTACTGCCATTGATCAAGGTAGGAAAAAACTCCCCACTCATAGTACGAAGCTGGATAGCACCTCCATCTGTTATTTGCTGGATTTGATATGGCCCTAACCAATGAGTTTTGAATTTTCCAGGGAACTTTATAAATTACTGTCATAAAGGAGTACCAAGTCTCCAAGCTGAAAGGTTTTGTTCTTGATATGCCTATCATGCCAAGCTTTTTCTCATGCTTTCTGCACTTTTTGATGGAATCCTGCGATAAATCTGTCTTCCTCCAGATTGAGCAGCTGTGCCAATCTCTCCTCTAAAGTATCAGAATCAGCCATCTCTGTAAGCTGAGCAATCCTTAGACTGGGTAAGATGTATTCCATAGGAATAACAGCCTCTTGTCCATATACCAGGCTGAAAGGTGTGTGCCCTGTTAGTTTCTTGCACGTGGTCCTGTAAGCCCATAATACAGCATTAACTCTAAGGTCCCAATCATCCCTTTGACTATTACAAATCTTTGTAAGGGCATGTTCTAATATCTTATTGAAAGCCTCCACCGTACCATTAGCTTGAGGGTGGTAAGGTGTACTCTTATGGTGCTGGATTTCAAATTCCTCTGTCAAGGCTTCTATGGTGCTATTCAAAAAATGTGTGCCTTGATCACTCATCAAAGTCACTGGGCATCCAAATCTAGTTATGATGTTTTCAAAAATAAATTGTGCTGCTGTAGCAGCATCGCAATTCCTGACTGGTTTTGCCTCAGCCCACCTGGTGAGGTATTCTGTTGCTGTAATAATATATCTCGCACCAGTTCGTTTTCCTGGGGGGTTAATAGGACCCACGAAGTCTATAGCCCACTTATCAAATGCGCGCAGCGTTATCTGTGGTTGCAACGGCATTTCATCTCTTCTGGAGGGCTTTCCCGTCCTCTGGCAGATATCGCATGATCTGCAAAACTCTTTACTGTCTTTATGTAATGTAGGCCACCATAATCCGGCTGCTAGGATTTTCTGAGCGGTAGGCTTCCCTGCGAAATGGCCTCCTGCGATGCCCGAATGTGCTTCCTTAAGAATGGTCTGTTTCTCGTGGGGCATAACGCATCTGCGCAAGATTTCATCTGGGCCCAACTTATAGAGGTGTCCTGCAATCAGGGTGAAGTCTGCTGCTTTCACCACTAATTGTTTCTTTTGTTGCTTGGTAAACTCAGGCGGTGCCCACCCTGTAGTGAGAAATTGAATTATGTCTCCATAATATTCGTCTGCGACCTGAATGGAGAATAATTGCGCATCAGGCAAGTTGTCCTCTAAGTTACTTGGTTCTTCACCTGAGTCTATCCTTGACAGGTGATCAGGTCCTGCATTTAGTCTTCCTGGCTTAACAATGATTTCGAAATCATATTCCTGGAACAACAATAGCCATCTGCATATTCTTCCCCCTAACACTGGCTTATTGACCAAGTACTTTAATGCAGAATGGTCGGTGAACATCTTGAACGGGGCCCCCAACAGATAGTGCCGAAATTTCTGTAAAGCATACACCATTGCTAACCCTTCTCTCTCTGTGGTGGTGTAATTCTTCTCAGCTGTCGATAATCTCCTGCTCGAATATGCGATAGGGTGGTCAATACCCCCTTCGCCTGGTTGCGTGAGAATAATGCCTAGTGCGATGCCAGATGCATCCACATGAACATGAAAGGGCTTGTTCCAATCTGGAAATACCAGAATAGGTGTTGTAACCATTTTTTCTTTTAGAGTGTCAAGACTCTTCTGACATTCCTCATTCCACTGAAATCTGATATCCTTCTTCAATAATTTCTCCATTGGTGCGGTAATCTTGGCATAACCTTTGATAAACTTTCTGTAATACCCGGTATGACCAAGTGTAGTTCTCAGCTGCTTTACTGAGTTAGGTGCTGGTAAATTGACAATGATGGCGATCTTCGCAGGATCTACCATCAAGCCTTGTCTGCACACAATGTGACCCAACAACGTACCAAAAGGCGTACAAAATATACATTTTTTTAAGTTAAGGGAAATCTGGTGCTGTCTACATTTTTCAAACATTAATCTCAGATTTCCTATGTGCTTCTTGACTAGTCCAAATACAGTCCAATCATCAAAATAAACTTCTAGAAATTGATGGATGTATTCCTTAAAGACAACAACAACTACTCTAGAAAAAATTGCTGGGGCATTCTTAAGACCAAAGGGCATTACCGTATACTGAAAGGAGCCCCATTCTGTCGCAAATGTGGTCTTGTGCCTGTCGTCTGGATGGATTCTTATCTGGTGATAGCCTGAAAAGCCATCAGTAAATGAATAGATTTCTTATCCTCCAACATTGTCTAAGACTTCATCAGTGAATGGTGTCGGAAATGGGTCATGCAGCGATGCATCATTCAGTTTGCGCAAGTCGACACAGATCCTGATGTCTCCTTTTGTTTTCTTTTCTTGTACTACCATGGGACTAACCCACTCACTTTCTTCAACAAGCTCAATGATGCCTGCTGCTAGCATCTTATCTATTTCATCTTTTACTTTTGCTTTATACCGCGGGTTCAACCTGTATGGACGTTGCTTAACCGGCTTAGCATCCTCCTTAAGCGGTATTCTCATGACTCCTAAGTCACCCACTATTCCCTTCATTTCTGTAAAGTTGGTAGGAAATAGGTCCTGATACTCGTGTAATAGGTCTGTGATTTGGCCAATTGTCTCATCATCCCAATAATCTCCAATAGAGGCAAACTTAGGGTCTGTTTCTGTGCCAATATTGCTCTTTTTAATCTTGATTGGTTCTGTTACAGCTGGGATTTCTAAGTGTGGACCTTCAACTTCACGCGTACCTTCTGTTTCTGCGATATTGATACTGCGAGGATCTTCATCCTCATCGCCTGAATCTTGTGTGCAGTTGTAACATTCCAGAGCATGTTCCATCTGAATAGCCCACTCGGGTTGCGAATCCGCTGGTAATGGGCAATCCTCAAATATTTTAGTCTTTATGATCTTCAAGGCCCGATCAATGCTTGGATACTCAGATTCAAAACTGAACGTGAGCAAAAAGTTTTCAATCATAATAGGCCATGAGATAGTTCCTTTTCTTAGCTCTGTTTCTATATACCAGTTCCGTGGAACTGTATCCAGTGTGTGGATAAACAAATGAACCCATTCTTCTGCTGGAATTTTTAGCCAACTCTGTTCACAGATCATAATGTGTGTTCTGGGATCACTCTCCCCTGTGTATTTCCGCTGTGTACAGTCTCTTTCTTTAGAGAATCTAATGCGCATCAGTCTCTTACAATCGTACCATGATGCGATATGTTCCTTGTGTGTGTACCACCATCTTGCAGGTGTGGCTCGAACTGCGAGGTCAAAAACCTCCATCCTCTGCTCTTGAGGAATCTCTTGTTCAAACTGCTGCAAAAAATCATTGACGTCCGCTAATCCATCAAAAGTTGGAATATACCTGTTTTCTACCCCAATCCATCGCAGTGATTTAGTCATGAATGCGCATCTGCGAGTAGAAACTTCGTGGAGTCTATTTTGCCAATTCTCTAAGCCAACATCTGAATCTGATGTGCATGAGCTATCACATCTCCAGCTAATATGTCCATCAGCTGTAGGATCAATGTAATCTGTCTGATTAGAAGTCATTTGGTACAAATTTTCCATGTTATGCACCTCCTCTTCTGCTTTGATTGGCTCAATGTAGCGAGGACCCTGTAAAGGGTCTAGTGGTGCGATAACCCGGACTTGAGCATCTTCAAATGTCATCTGCCTTTTCTTCAAGTTGATAACAGCCTTGTTATCAAAAGCCCAATCAATACCTAATAGAGCTGGATAGGGTTTGGTGTCACCAATAATCTCTATGATCTCAAAATCTGCATACGTGTGAACTCCGTCGATGTCCACTGGGACATGCGATAGACGACCCATCGGTGATATTCTCTGTTGATTAGCTAGTCTCAGATGGATAGGGGATCTGCTTAGTTTTGGACTACCCATCTGTTCCCATGTCTGCTTAGTCAAGACATTTACTTCTGATCCTAAGTCTAGGATAACCTCATCCATTTCAAATAGTCTGATCTGCGCTGTGAGCCTCATCTCTCTTCCTGTCCTTGTATGGCCCATTATATGGTGAATAGTGCGTTGTGTATTGCTCAAGGAAGGGCTCTGTTGACATTGATCAATAACTTTCTGAAGTTCCTCTACAGCTTTCCCATTTCTTAGAAGTTTCAAACAACTCTGCAGGAAGGACTGTACACTCCCGGTCAATTCCTCTTCGTCGCATCTTCCAGATGTGCTAGCCTGCGGTATCTGCGCAGTACTAACATCATGTGGTGGTTTCCGCGGTATACCCTGAGATGGTAATAATAGTGATCTGGACTGTGTCTGTTCAGCAAAGGAAGTCTTAGTTTGCTGAAATGCCTCCTTATTCTTCTGTAGATCGAGTAAGATAGGTTTTCCTGGAGCTTTGCGCACCCACTGCGTTCCTGTCGTTTTTTTCGCATCCTGCGATATGTTACTTGTGGAGAGACCACTGCGAGTTACAATATTGACTCATGGTTCTGTTTCGTTCTGCTCAGCAGCGATAAACTGGATAGTCTGATTGGTTGCTGGCTTGGCGTCCTTGATCTTAGCTATCAATATGGGACACTCCTCTATTGTATGATCATAAGATTTACAATACTTGCACGTTGTAGTAGGGTTCTGACAGTCTCTAGCGTAATGTCCTGTGCCTCCACAGTTATAACAGGTTATAGGTCCACGGCCACGGCCAGATTCGTAGCCTCCTCCGCGTCCTCGGCCTCTGAAATTTCCTCCACGGCCTCCCTGAGTCGGATCAGTTTGTGGACGTACTGCTGGTCCAGATGCTTCTGACTGAACTCTGTAAAGGTCATGCTTTCTTTCTATCATTAACTCATAAGCTCTACAGTTGTTTTCGTCATGTCCCACAGATTTACAGAAATTGCAATATAGGTTCTTTGGTGTCTGCACATATTTCTGAAGGAGAGGGCATTCCTGAGGACTGTGTCCTCTGGTTCTACAAATCTCACACCATGGCCCCTGGTTCTGCATCAACGGGTTAGGAGCTCCACTGGCGATATAGTCAACAAAGACAGGGCAGTTATCCTTACTGTGTCCCTGCGCTTTACACTTAGTACACCAAATTTCATGCGCAACCTCCTTTCCTTTCTTAATTTCATGCAGCTGTAAGGTGAGGTTAGCTAGCTGATTTTGCAGATTAGTGATACCTGTGCTAGTTTCTGCTAGAGGTGAAGCCTCTAGTTTCATTGCCATTTCTAATGCTTCATCTTGTGTATTTAATTTCTGTTGCATTAGCGGAAGTCTGATGTGTGGTAATATTGCTGCGATAAACCACTCTTTATGCTGTTGAGGCGCAAGCTCAAAGCTTACCTGATCAATGAGGGTTTTGAATCTCTGGTCAAAATCCCAAACCGTCTCCGTAGGCAATTGTTTAATATATTTAAGTTCTGCTATGCACTGTGACTCGGATTTAGGTTTTTTAAACTCTTTAATCATAGCAGTTCTAACCTGTGCAAGCGTTCTGTTATGGCCAGTGGTATACTTCATATACCAAGTTAATGCTCTTTCTCTAAATGTGGTGGCCAGCTGGACAAGATTGACATTATCGTCTTGTATTTGCTTAATGGTCCATATGGCTTCACATAAGAACCAGTGCTGCTCAGGGTCCTCCGACCCTGTACCTTTGAATGTTGGTATCTTCATATCATCTCCCATTCTGTTTCTAGATGGTGGGTTCTGGTTTGCTGTATTACTACCACTCGGCGGTGTAGATGTGGAGGGTGTAGCGGTAGTATGTGCTGTGTGAGAGCTACTGGACGGGGTTCCTGCGGGATTATTCTGAGTTCCGACTGGTTTTTGAGGAGTCCTAGGGTTCTGAATCTGCTGTCTCGGGTTATCTGAGCTGTTTTCTTCAGAAGAAGATGAATCGTTGACTCTATATCTTTTACCACTACGTGTATGTCCAAGATACTCGTAATCACTTTCAGAGTCTACTGACATTACAATATCATGGTACTATTCATCTGAGAGTATATCCAGTACTCCTTTTTCATATAGTAATTGCTTAATGGACAGATTTAAAGAATTTAGGTACTTACCGCGATAACCCTTGAAGAAGTACCGTTCTGCTGCGCTGAAACTCTTTCTCTGATCAACCACGAACTCTGTGATGAAGCCTTCCAGCAAACTCGCAAGCCAGAAGTCTACTGCGCGTGAGATGGGGTTATCGACACCTTTCAAGGTCTGAATCAGCTCTGCTGTCCAGACAACTTCTCGATTCTTCTTGAAACCGCTGTTGTCATCAAGCTTTGATAACCAACCATATAACTCAATAGCATAGGTTACGAAGAATATCTCATGGAGATCTGTAAAAATGTGCTTCTGTAGCCAAGCCTCAGTGCTCAGTCTAGGATTCTTGTTTTCTTTTACAGCAAACTCTCTTTCTTTTGACTCAACCCACTGGTTAAGTTCTTGCTTGGTAGGATGCCAACAGAACATCATCTCAATGTGTTCAAACCGGCAACGGAACCATTTGTTGATCTGTGTTTTACTTTCTGGGTAGACCCGGGCTTGCGGTACCTTTTAGACCAACAGAACCCTTAGCTCACTGGCCCTTTCGGCAACAGGTCGCAGAAGCAACCTGAAGTCTCACCCGAAGTGATTCTAATGGGAGGCAGAAGACTCAAGTGTCCTCAGCCAGGTTCTGAGGCATCCAGGGTGCTTAAACCCACCTTAACCCTTTCCACATAAGCTAACTTATCTCATTCTATTACTCCGGCTGTGCCTCTGTCTTATCGCATTACGCAGGGAGTGCGATAAGTCTTCCCCCTATGTGAGCCCGTCTAGCGATACCTAAGATATAGTAGGTGCAATATCTTCCCCTTCTTGTCCCTGCGGTACGCGATTCTTGACCGCTTCCTGGATTAATACGTGGTTTCAGCCGTTCTTATCCTATTACTGCAGTTAGTAATATCATTTAATCTCCAAGCATAACCCTTGCTAATGAACTTGGCCCCTTGATATCTCGCAACAATGCAACTGAGTAGAGTATTACTTTGAGCACTGTCTAAGTGAACCATTCATGCATTATATTCAGTCCATACTCGCACATTATCCTCTGCTTAACAATTATCTAGTTCGCTAGGATTTTAGCTATGATTATCACAATTGTTATACATCAACCAGAACTTAAATTGATGACCATATACATTACTTATAACAGAATGAAGCATTCGTGTATAATAAAGGCAAGTGAATGAGAACAACAGCTACACAAATACAATAGCGCTACTTAGATAAGCACGTTGTTACTCCCAAGGTGGGAACTACGTCCAAGGGAACTATGTTTCTTGTTAACAATCCTGAAGAATAAACACAGTTCCTTTCCAACTCTTTACAACAAGGGTCTTCTGGGTAACTCCACCTCAGTGGGAGCCCTTCTCTATAGACCTCTCTTCTCCTCCTGCCTCTTACAATGCACTCTCTTTCTTTCTCAATCCCAGCGGATTGCACAATCTCTCAACGGTTCGGCCCTTGTTCTCTAAGGGATGTTCAGACTCTGTATCAACAAAGACTTGACTACCCTCTACCTAATGGCTTCTATCACTATGTGGCCAACCCCTTATCATATAAAAAGACTCCTATATATAAATGGCCCGAAGGTCTCATCGCAGTTACAAAACTGTGGGCCTTATCCCAACAGTGACTCAACCCTAACCACTTACAGTCAACTGGTTGTACTTCCATAGCCGCCTCCTGTCTCGTCGCCGCTTCCTGCAGTCCTTAGTCTTTAATGCCTCGGCCCGTCGCTTCTTCTTGGTTCAAGCAACGCTGACTGTAGTCCTTCTTCTTAATGAGGGTAGCTGAACCCTCTCTTCATCTTCGGCGCCTTTATTACGGTGGTTGAGCTCTCCCTTCGGCCTCTTCTTTGTACCACATGCTTTGACTTTTCTGTACCTATCGCCGTGATTCCAGTCGGAATTTGCGCTACGGCGATATCTTTGTCTTACCGCCAAAATTGGTACTTTCTCTCCAAAATTAGTTATCCTTCCCAAAATTAGCAGCTTCCTAAATGCTACGGAAGTTCTCTCCAACAAGCGCTTCAATAGGGGAAGAGGTTCAGCCAGAGGAAGAGGGAAAACAACTGGAAGAGGAAGGTTTGCATCCCAAAAAGGAGAACCCAGCAACTCAAACCAACAGGAGCAGTAAGGTAGAGGAGGTGACCCAAGAGGGAAAATACATTACCAAGGAGGTAGAGGTAGAGGAAGAGGCGGAGAAGCTGTCTATAGGTGTTACAAATGTAACAAAATGGGGCATAGTTCCTTTGAGTGTCATGAGAAGGAAGACATAGGACAGAAAGGAGCCTATGTAGCTCAGAATGAGCAGCAGCAAGAGCAAATGCCAATGGCTAAAAATATTCCAGAGATGGGGGAGGCTTTGATGATGAACAAATTCTTATTGAAGCCTGAGAAGGAGAAGGTGTAACCCACTCAAAGAAAGGATTTATTCATGACCATGTGTAAATTCAAAGGGAAGTGGTTCAAGATGGTGATTGATAGTGGGAGCACTAACAATCTTGTTTCCACAGAGATGGTGGAGAAGCTGAGTCTGAAGAAGACCAAACATCTTGTTCCATACAAGGTATCCTGGCTGCATAAAGGACATCAAATCCTGGTAAGTGAACAATGTGAAGTTGATTTTCAAGTAGGTACGTATAAAGATAATATTATATGTGATGTTATGCCCATGGATGTTTTCCATATCCTTCTAGGAAGACCATGGCAGTTTGACAAAAAGGTAATACATGATGGTAGGAGGAATTGTCATAGTTTTGAGAAAGATGGGATAAAACATATTCTTCTTCCTTTGCAAAAAGGGAGTACGAAAGGGAAGCAAGTATCTAAGGTCCTAATGTTGACATGGAAAGAGTATTTGCAACAAATTGATGAGGAAGAACTTAATTATGTTGTGGTATGTAAGCCTAGAGTTGTAGTAATAAGGACCAATATTACAGATTTGCCTGAGGAGATTCAGGATATGTTAGGTGAGTTTAGTAACATTGTGGTGGATGATTTACCCAATGAGTTACCACCAAAGAGGAATATAAGTCACCATATTGATTTTATTCCTGGAGCAAACTTACCAAACAAGGAAGCATACAGGTTGACACCTCAAGAAAATGAAGAAGTTAGAAGGTAAGTACAAGGATTGTTAGATAAGGGGATGATCCAGAAAAGTCTAAGCCCATTTGTAGTACTGGTAGTACTCACCCCAAAGAAGGATGGTGAATGGAGGATGTGCACCGACTCTAGGTCCATAAACAAGATTACCATTAGATACAAGTGTACATTACCCTGGATGGATGACATGATGGATTTCCTAAGTGGGGAAACATGTTTTTCAAAATTAGATCTGAAGAGTGGATACCATCAGATCAGAATTCGAGAAGGATATAAGCGAAAGACAACCTTTAAGAAAAATGATGGGTTATATGAGTGGTTGGTTATGCCATTCGGACTGTCCAATGTGCCAAGCACTTTCATGATATTAATGAATGAAATATTGAGATATTTCATAGGTAATTTTGTAATAGTTTTCCTTGATGACATTCTATATTTTAGTCATACAGAAAAAGAACACTTGGAGCATCTAAGATGTATCTTGGAGAAATTACAAAAGGAAAATTTGCTAGTAAATGTGAAGAAGTGTACATTTTTGAAATCAAAACTAGTGTATTTGGGTTTTGTTATCTCAAGAGATGGTTTGAAGATGGATCTGGAAAAGGTACAAGCAATTATTGATTGGCCTTCACCTTGGAGCATTTTTTAGGTAATAAGTTTCCATGGATTGGAAAGTTTTTATAGTAAATTAATAAAGAATTTCAGTGGTATTTGTTCATCAATAATTGAAACATTTAGAAAGGACAAACAACCATTTAAATGGACAGCAGAGGCTGAAAGTAGCTTTCATTTTTTGAAGAAAATATTATAGAGAAACCAGTATTGAAGTTACCAGATTTCAAACACCCTTTCCAAGTGAAATGTGATGCTAGTGGAGTAGCAATTGGAGTTGTACTCAGTCAGGAGGAAAGGATTGTAGCATATTTCAGTGAGAAGTCGAATGATTCAAAATAGAAATACTCATCTTATGACAAGGAATTTTATGCTATTGTCCAAGGACTAAGCATTGGAGGCATTATCTTATTCCTAGGGAGTTTGTTTTGTTTTCTGACAATCAGGCATTTCAATACATCATGCAGCAACCTAAATTGAATCAAAAGCATGTCAAATGGTTTGCGTTCTTGCAAAGCTTTACCTTTGCGTTGAAGCACATAAGTGGACAATCAAATCGGGTAGTTGATTCCTTAAGCAGGAGAAAATTGATTGTGCAAGAAAATCAAATCCAAGTCTTAGGATTTGAACACTTAAGAGGTTTATGTGATACTGACATTGATTTTCAGAATGCATACAGAGTTTGTAGGAATATTCTGGAGGTGGAGAGAGAGCCATGGATGGAGTATATATTGCAAGATGGCTTACTCTTTAAAAACAGTAAACGTTGTATTCCCAAATGTTCCATGAGAGAGAATTTGGTACATGAGAAGCATAATGGAGGGATGGCAGGTCGCTTTGGAAGTGATAAAACCTTTGGACAGTTGAGCCATTTCTATTTTTTTCCAAAGATGAGGTCTGAGGTTAAAACATTTGTGAGCAGGTGTAGGATATGCCAGCATGCCAAGGGAAGAAGCCAAAATACGGGCTTGTACACGCCATTTCCTATTCCAACTAGGCATTGGGATTCTATGAGTATGGATTTCGTTTTGGGTTTACCACAAACTCAGAAGGGAAATGATTATATTTTTGTGGTTGTGGATAGATTTACTAAGATGATGCATTTCCTTCCATGTTATAAGACAAGTGATGCTACACACATTTCTAACTGTTAGGATATCTCATCATCCAGTTTTGTACTTTGCATGCATGTATCCCAGTCACCAGTTTGATGCCTCCATCACCTTATCCCTAGTTTGCCAGCACCCAGGATCTTCTTTTCATGCAGTTATAGGCCTCCTAGTCAGTAAGGCACCCACTTCTTACCTACCACCTGAGAAAGGCACACTTCTTCACCTACCAATCAGTTCACTTCAGTTAGTTGGTTGTCTTTCCTTGATTTAAGGCTAGATTGACTCCTAACTAATTGTTTCACTCCATTGGACCCCCAGTGAGACTAGAATTCCTATTCTCACTCCAGTTAGCTCCTCAAGCACCCTCCACTGATCCTCCTTCATTCAGTTAGTGCCTACATGTTCCAGTTACACCTACCACACTCAGTTAGACTCAGTTTGGCACCTGGTTGACTGTTACTTGTGCATTGATGACTCCACTGATCTGATGATGAGGACTCCTAGTTGGAGCCAGGCTATTCCATGCAGTATATTCGAATGACCTCCTTAGTTAATTCGAATTGCTGAGTCATTGTTACTGTATTGTATTGTATTCTATCATTATGAGTTCAATAGAGCATTGTTGCAAGCCTTTTACACAATTTACACATATTTTCTGAGTTTCATCTATTGTAATTGATTTACTTGTTCATTAGATATGTTGTGCTTAATTTCACATGGTATTATAGCCATGGCAGGGACAAGACTTCTTTTCTGCAGGTGTTCTACATGAAGATTGAGTGATTTTTGCTCAAAAATATCACAGTTGTGGCATGCATTCTCTCTTGTTCATTCGCTACTGCTGAAATTTTCTCTCCAATCCACTCCAGAAGCCGTGAGTTTTCCATAGAATTCTTGGATATGTATCATTGGATCTTCAAGCTTGCTTGATCTCTTATGTCGGGTGTGATGCAACTCTAAAAAGGGTGGATTGTTCGACCTTGTTGTTCTTGTTTTCTTGTGATTTGCAGGTTGTATTACTCCTCCATTATCATTCGTTGTCATTGAGATGGGTTCTTCTTCTTCAAATGTTATCACTCCTTTCAATTATTTTGAATGGAAGGATGACATGGAGATTATGTTGTGCTCAAAAGGGTACTACAGAGTCACCATGGGCCTCGAAGTTGAGCCAAATGCACTCATTGAGAAATCCAAACACTTCAACAAATTGGATGAAGCGTATGGTCTTCTTTGCCTCAATATTTCCAAGGATCTTCATTTCCACCTCAGTGGATTGTCTACTCCAAAATCCGTATGGGAGCAAATTGAAAATATCTTTGCCAAGAAAGATGAGATGCAGTCTTTTCAATTGGAAAATGAATTGATTGCTTTGAATCCTGAGAATTTCGAAACCATAAATGATTTCTTCACCAAATTCAAGCACTTGGTATTGCAATTGAAGCAAAGTGCAGTTGTAAAGGAAGATAAATAGTTGATTCTTTATATTCTCACAAAACTTGGAAAATATTATTCGGTATTTGTCTCTACATTCAATTCCGGAAAGCTCACAATTCCGAATTGGAAAATGCCTACCTTAAGTGCCTTCATTGAATCTGTGACGAAGGAGCATGATAAAATCATTCAAATGGGGACCATATTCTCCAAAGACCAAGCATTATTTTCTGGAGGATCCAAATCTACAAACGGAAAAGGGAAGCAAAAGAAAGAGAATCCAAATTTTGATTTGTCCAAGCAAAGAGAGAAGACAAAGTAATCGGATGAGCCATCCAGTTCAAGAAACAAGAAAAAAGGGAAAGAGGGCAAAGAGAAATCTAAATGTTCTTATTGCAGCAAGGGATATCATCCTGAGATCTCATGCATGAAGAAAACCATAGATCATATGTCCCTTCTTTTAGCTAAAAACAACATAACCCTTCCTGACGGTGCAAGGAAGAAGGAGAAAAATTATCATCCCGAGAGAGGTCATGCACTCATGGAAACTGTTTCGACTCCTCCAACTCTACTCATTGATTCTGGAGCTTCAAACCACATGGCTGCAAATAAATATTCTCTATCATCGTTTGATCCCAACAACACCATCTCCATCCACATGGGACATGACTCTCAGATCTCTTCAAAGGGAAAAGGAACCATTCATTTAGAGAATGGCAGTTTTCACAATGTTCTCTATGTTCCTTCCTTAGCTCCGAATATTCTTTCCGTTTATTAGATAATACACACAGGTTCACCAAATAAATTTGTATTCTACCCTAACAAAGTTGAAATTTCTGATATTCAAAGTGGAAAAATTATTGCAGTCAAAAAAGCAAATCATGCTTCAAAAACATATGAATTTCCACACTTCCTGCCGCATGACAAGGCCACCGCTCTTCTTCCTCATGGAAATGAGGTTAGTAGGCTATGGAATGAGAGGTTTGGACACCTAAATTATAAATATTTTCAGCTGCTACAGAAAAATTTCATGGTTTATGGCCTTCCGAAAATCAAATCCTTGAAGGGAATATGCAAAGGTTGTTAAATTTTCAGAATTTACTTCAATCTGATCTAGGATCTTGACTGAGAGAACAACATGTACAGCATATCTACAGTATATCAATCATGGAAACAATAATGCAAGCACACAAGAGACACAAAGATTTACTTGGGGAAAACCATAAAGGTGAAAAACCCCAATAACTTCCTCAGAGATAGATAGAGCAATGATACAACCAACCATGAGAGATAGACATAACCTAGCAGCAGATGCTCCTCCTCCATAAGTGCGCCACTCCTCCTTGAGTGCATGTGTGAGAAGTGAGTGAGCAAATAGAGTGCCTCCCGCACTCTATTTATACTTGACTTGACTTGCCTTTTTACCTAACTCATGTAGGCTCGAACTTAACCACATAACATAATGCTGACTGGGCCGACCCCCAATAGGGTGGTCTAATAACCCTTTGACCCACATGGCCGACCCCCAATAGGGTGGTCTAATAACCCTTTGACCCACATGACTTATACAGGGCCGACCCCAAACAAGGTGGTCTAATAACCCATCAAGTATAA
Organism: Larix kaempferi; assembly: GCA_027924585.1. Classification (NCBI taxonomy): domain Eukaryota; kingdom Viridiplantae; phylum Streptophyta; class Pinopsida; order Pinales; family Pinaceae; genus Larix; species Larix kaempferi. The sequence goes on along the minus strand of BSBM01000012.1, from coordinate 6,475,882 downwards.
GTTACGACACTTCCGTATAGAGGAATAATAACATCTCTATAGGAATACAATATACATATATGTGAAATACATTCTGAAGTTACATATACATCAACACTCCCTCTTAACTAGGAAGGTATTTCTCAGCACAGTTCTTCTAGCACAAGTCATCTTCTCTGGATCATCGTCACTGGATAATCGTCATCGAGTCATCATCATCGTCACTGCTGCTGCTATCTCAATCAATCTCTGAATCTACTCGTCATAGGAAGTTATACAGATCCAGTCCTTTTTCATACTGGATGTAGGCCCACCACCTGCAGGTCTTCATCATCACTGGCCATACTGTGGAATCCTCAGGACTTATTACGTGCGTCACAAAACCTCGAAAGAGCATCCCAGGATGTTACGGGTACACAACTCCGACCTGTAGGATCTCCCAGGGCGCTATTACATGTGACCCCACCAGAAAACCTCGAAAGAGCATCCCAGGATGTTACGGGTACACAACTCCAACCTGAAGGATCTTCCAGGGCACAAATTACATGTGGTCACCACAAAACCTAGCAAGAGCATCTCAGGATGTTACGAGTACACAACTCCGACCTGAAATCTCCCAGGGCACAAATTACATGTGGTCATGGCAAAACCTGGCTGAAGCATCTGAGGCCTTTTTCATCCTGTCCAGATCTCCCAGGAGCAAATTACATGCCATAGGACAAAACCTCGCAAGAGCATCTGCCAGATATCCCAGGGAACCAAATTACATGCCATAGGAAAAACCTCGAAAGACTATCTGCAGATCTCCCAGGGCATCGAATTACATGTCCTCCCAGAGAAAAACCTCGAAAGAGCATTTGCCAGATGTCCCAGGGCACCGAATTACATGCCATAGGCAAAACCTCGAAAGACCATCTGCAAATCTCCCAGGGCACCGGATTACATGCTCATCTGCACAACCTGATCCACGGCCATAGAGTATCAACCTGATACTCACCATACATCATCCTGATGTATCCATGATCATCCCGATCATCATCACTGCAACGTCCTGCTGCATGTCATCTGGAGAAACATCCTGAAGCTCGTCATCTATGATCATCCTGATCATACAATGCATCCATCTGATGCACACCAAGTATCCACCTGATACATACATAGATACATGATCCACACAATGTATCCATCAGCATACATGATCTACCTGATCATACAAAGATACATGATCCACACAATGTATCCATCAACATACATGATCTACCTGATCATACAAAGATACATGATCCACACAATGTATCCATAAACATACATGATCTACCTGATCATACAAAGATACATGATCCACACAATGTATCCATCAACATACATGATCTACCTGATCATACAAAGATACATGATCCACACAATGTATCCATCAGCATCCAACATGATGCATATACAAAATACATACGCATGATCCAATCGATCATATCCAAGCAGAAACCAGAACATCATCCTGATGCTCATCATCCAGCGCTTACATCCATAGCCATGTGAAGGATCCCCCTTCCAACATGCTTGGAATGGCTTCAGCAAATGTGTCCATCACTTCTTCCTCGAATTATCCTTGATCTGAAGCACGCCAAGCCTCTCTCTGAAGTACTCGAACTTCACCCTGGCTAGTGGCTTCGTCAGCACATCTGCAATCTGCTCGTCCGTCGCAACATACAGGAGCTTCACAGCTCCTCTCTGCACCATATCCCTGATATAGTGATATTTGATCTCTATGTGTTTCGACCTGTCATGAAACACTGGGTTCTCGGACAGCTTCACACAACTCTGGTTATCACAGAAGATACCAGTAGCCTCCAATGGGAGATCAAATAGCTTAAACAGTAGCTTCCGTAGCCATACTGCCTCACAACTAGCTGAACAGGCTGCAATATACTCTGCCTCAGCTGTACTTAGTGCCACGCAGGACTGCTTCCTGCTAAACCATGAGATCACACCTGATCCCATACTAAAGCAACACCCATATGTGCTCTTCCTATCTGCAGCACTGCCAGCCCAATCTGAATCAACATAACCCTGCAGGTTAGACTTTTGATTCGCCTCATACCTGAGCCCATAATCCACTGTACCCTTCAAGTACCTCAGAACATGCTTTACAGCAACCAGGTGAACACTCCTCGGATCCATTAGGAACTGGCTCAATGTGTTCACAGCAAAGCAAATGTCTGGTCTTGTGTTCGTCAGGTACATCAAGGACCCAATCATCTGACGATACATAGAGACATCAATCGGCTCATATGAAGCATCACATAGAAGCTTCATATTTGATGCCATAGGTGTGGACATGGCCTTGCAATCCATCATCCCGAACCTCTTCAGGATCTCTACTGCATAATTCCCTTGTCCAAGGAAGATTCCTTCTGCACTCTGCCACACCTCCATGCCAACGACAAATAGTGCATCATCCCCAAGTTCTTCATCTCGAACTCGGTAGTAAGCTTCCGCTGCGTGTCGGAAATCAATCTATCTTCACCATACCAAGTTCTGCACATATATGATTTCCTATCATGTGTCTCAGAACCAAGTGGCTGCTCCACATACACTTCTTCTTCAACTACACCATTCAAGGAAGCTGTCTTGAATCCATCTGGTGTATCTTCTATTTCATCACTTTTATATTTCTCTATGCTGCCATCTGCAACATGCCTGATCTAATAGTTCCATTTGGAAGTCACAATAGACTTCCCTTCAGCTCTTGGGACCGCATCCCAAACACCGTTCTTCATGATCGACGGATCATGGCATTCTTCCCATATCCTGGGAACTTCAATATCTTCAATAGATAATTTTGTTGCTGAACAAATGTTGTAGTTCTTCTTTTGTAGGAGATGGCATATGATCTTTCCTACACAACAAGTTAAATTGCATGATTAGAAACATCTCATAATTTTCAGAACAAATTCTTACACATAAAGAAATATGTCATACAGTCATGCAATTATCTTAGCCAATGCTTCAATACAACATTTATCCATATTCCGTAACTTTCTAGATGCCTTCCAATCTCTACCAGAACATTGTTCAGAGTGTACACAACTCCCAACATGTCAGCAAAGAGGTTTCATTCTAGATAAGTAGCAATGGAATGTTGTACAGTGCCATAGGCCACTTACCCATGTATATTAGTAGTATACTGTTCATTAATGCAACTATTGTAATATGCACAATACATATCATAAGTCTAGGAACATGAGCATATACATCATTGGACAATTTTATTTAAACAAACAAATATGCAAGAAATTAAAATACTTATCTTTGTTTGTTCGTTGGGTGGACTCCCTCTGAGTCTTTGCTTCCTTACAGGAGCTGCTGGAGTCCTAATCTGAAGTAGCTTCTTCTACACCTTTCTATTGTGGAAAGATGGTCAACTCCCTCTAAATATCTGCATCCTTGCATAAACCACTGGAGTGTACTCCCTCTTGATCTTTGCTTCCTGGATTACCTGTTCTTGAACTCATATTCATCCTTGGTCCCTATGCATGCTTGTTAGTATCATGATTGTGTTATCCTTGTGATCTCATATAAAATCATACATTCATTAGTATACTTTTAAAACACAATAATCTCAAGCATGTATAGTCATGATCATTTCAGACAAAAATAATAAGCATTAGCATTCAAGGTTTATGTAGGATTCTTATGGTTAGTCAAATCATAAGAAACATAACATGTCTAAACCTGTAATTACTCAAACCTATGACTCTTCAGGTTAGTTGAATCATCAAACAAGATAAGAGATATAATATGCATAAAACCTGTGATTATTCAAACCTATGACTTCATGAATAATCATTATCAACAACAGTATAAGATCCTAACACAAGGTAGGATTCTAACTTGATATAGGAAAAACATACATGGATTAGCATGCTAGTTAGTTATGTCTAACATACTCACATGATGTCTTCTTGTTCTCTTCAGTGACTTGTGCTAGTAACCTGCATGTCTCATAAGTTAACCATTGTAGAAACAAGTTATACATACCTCGAAAGTAAATCTTCTATGTGATCCATGACAATGGATGAATCCTTGTCTTCATGTCACCATGATCATACATTCTTGAAGAAGAACATGATTTGTCTTCCTTGGTGTACCTTTCATGTTAGTAGACAACATAAACCTCATACAACACCATAATGCATTAGTACAACCATAATTGTCAACACCCTAACCAATGAATATCTTCTATCATGCATTCATAATTTTGTTAAGGTGATACGGAAAATCTAAAAACAAAATTGTACTTAACCGTAATAACATGAAGACAAACATACCATAAACTTATTCAAGAACAAATCTCAAAACATACCTGTCAAGATCGCTTGTAATCTTCTTATGTAAAGCCTTAGCATTATCTCCCTCTGAAACAGGAATTCCTTCACTTATGCAGGTGACCAATCCATCTTCTTCTAGGATTAACCCAATCCACTTGATTTGCAAGAACTGGACTTCGAGCTGGATATGGGTTTGTCAGAGAAACCCCAAAAATTCAAACTTTGAATTTCAACCTTCTGACAGGATATAAATATGTGTCTTGATGAGCTGATCAAGCTGGTATATTCAAGATTTGAAAACTGCAAAGTTTCACTCCTCAATTTTGCCTTTGAAACTTCCGGATTCACTGGACGTGACCTTGAACTGGGGTTTGATGAAACCCACTCTTCTTCCCGATCAAAAGGTTTGATTCAAAGCTCTAAGCTTCTATTTTTCTAAGGAGCCTCCAGCCATGGTCACAGATTTAAAAAATTCCCATTTTTACAGAAGCCCTAATTTTCCACTTTTCTGATCAAAAGTCCTTAACTAGGGTTTGATCAAGCCCGGCCTTCTGCCCAACCAAAAATTCTGATCTTGGTCTCTAAATTTCTATTTTGATGAGTAGAATCCAGCTGTGGTCTCTGATTACAAAAATTCCAACTTTTTTCGAAGCCCTAAATTTCGGAAGCCATGAATGAAGGTACTCAAAAATAATTCTGTTTTGATAGAAATATGTACCTGATTGTTTCTGGTGTAACTCCAAAATTTTTGATCCACGGGGTCTGAAAAAGTTTCTTGAGATAGCCTGACCTGTTATCTTTCCATCCTGACAGGTCTTACCTCAATTGGATTCTCTGAGAGAGAGTTATGCCAAATGTCGCAACGTGACCTGTTTTGGGATAATACAGGAGAGCGAACTTGTACGGTGTGCCACGTGTCACTGTTTCAAATTAGGCCTCTGAAAAAGTTTTTTGAGATATCTCGGGCTGTTACCTTTCCATCCTGATAAGTATGACCTCAATTGGAATCTCTGAGAGAGAGTTATGCCAAATGTCGCAACGTGATCTGTTTATGGGATAATACAGGAGAGCGAACTTGTACGGAGTTCCACGTGTCACTGGTTCAACTTCGGCCTCTGAAAAAGTTTTCTGAGATAGTACAGTTTGTGTACTACCTGTCACGTTTCACAAAATTTCATTTGGAGCTTCCTAGCCCAAGTTATGACCTTTTTCCCAAGGTCACCTGATTTTGACTCAGATCTGGAATAGGCAGAAACCCTATATTGTACAAATCATAAATCACAAAGTACAACGAATTAGAGGTTTTCCTTTAGACACAAGGTACCTGGAGATTTAATCTTCATCCTGTAACAATTTCAGATCCGAAAACGTCGCCAAAACGGATTTATAGCGAAAGTGCTACGATGACTGGTTTTTGCTATATCAAGCCCTAACATCGTAAGTGCAACAAGTGTGATACATGCCATATCATGCCTTCTTTCAGGCTAGCTCTGATACCATGTTAAATTTTCAGAATTTACTTCAATATTATCTAGGATCTTGACTGAGAGAACAACATGTACAGCATATCTACAGTATATCAATCATGGAGACAATAATGCAAGCACACAAGAGACACAAAGATTTACTTGGGGAAAACCATAAAGGTGAAAAACCCCATTAACTTCCTCAGAGATAGATAGAGCAATGATACAACCAACCATGAGAGATAGACATAACCTAGCAGCAGATCCTCCTCCTCCATAAGTGCGCCAATCCTCCTTGAGTGCATGTGTGAGAAGTGAGTGAGCAAATAGAGTGCCTCCCGCACTCTATTTATACTTGACTTGAATTGCCTTTTTACCTAACTCATGTAGGCTCGAACTTAACCACATAACATAATGCTGACTGGGCCGACCCCCAATAGGGTGGTCTAATAACCCTTTGACCCACATGGCCGACCCGCAATAGGGTGGTCTAATAAGCCTTTGACCCACATGACTTATACAGGGCCGACCCCAAACAAGGTGGTCTAATAACCCATCAAGTATAAGTTACGACACTTCCGTATATAGGAATAATAACATCTCTATAGGAATACAATATACATATATGTGAAATACATTCTGAAGTTACATATACATCAACAAAGGTTGCATCATTGGGAAGCACCCCGAGAACAAATTTGATCGAGGAAAAGCTAGCAGAGCTTCTTGAATTTTGGGGCTGATACATTCTGACATTAGTGTTCCACTACCACATACCTCCATGAATGACTCAAGGTATGTTTTGACATTCATCGATGACTTCTCCATATTTACATGGGTTTTCTTTCTCAAAAACAAGTCGGAAGTACTATAAAAATTCAAGTTTTTTAAGGCTTCTGTTGAGGCTGCCACCAAGAGGAAGATAAAAGCTATTAGATCTGATAATGGAGGTGAATATATCAAATCAGAGCTGCTGCAACTTTGTTCTGAAAGAGGCATTCAAATCCAGCACACAGTTCCGTACACACCTCAAATGAACGGTGTAGCGGAAAGGAAGAACAAATCACTGAAAGAGATGGCAACCTGTATGATTGAATCAAAAGGTTTGGCTGAAAACCTTTGGGTTGAGGACATTAATGTTTCTGCATACATTCAAAACAGGTTTCCACATTCATCTTTGACTAATATTACACCTTTCGAAGCTTACACAAGTCACAAACCTGATGTGTCAAATTTCAAGGTTTTGGGCTCAACTGCTTGGGCTAGAATTCCGAGTAAAAAGAGAAGATATTTGTATCCACAAAGTGTTGAATGCATCCTATTGGGATGTGATGAAGAATAAAAATGCTACAAACTAATTGATATCATATCCAAAAATATATTCATTGAGCGAAGTGTCAGATTTGAAGAACTGCTTCAAAATCTAGAACTAGTCGAGGAAGAAATTGTTGATTTACTGCCTCCACCAGAAGAAGATTTCGAAGAAGATGATGAAAGTATTGGTTCTGATATTTCTGATATTTTATCATAATTTGATGAACATGATATATAGGGGTTCAGAAGTTGATCCAGTTGTGCCCCAACACTTGCCAAAGTGGGCCCAAAATACACTCAATTCTGTTGGTCCAAACATTGGAAATCCTGCAGATCCAAGGAGGACTCTAGCAGACTTCCAAAGAGCAGGTATGGATATTTCATTCTCTGGTCCTTTGTTATCTGAGAAATTTTATTTGATGATAGGTTCAGATACTAAATCATATTATCATTCCCACCGATATCCGAGATGGCAAACCACCATGGATGAAGAGTACAGTTCTCTTCAAAAGAATGCTACATGGGAACTAGTTTCTCTTCCACCTGGGAGGAAATTAGTCCAGTGTAAATGGGTCTACCGCACAAAGGTTTCTCCTGATGAATCAACCTGCAAATACAAAGCTTGATTGGTTTCAAAAGGTTTCTCCCAAATCCAAGGAGTGGACTACACTGAGACCTTTGCATCGGTTGTAAAGATGGATTCGATCCGTCTTGTTTTAGCTATTGCCGCATCCAAGCACTAGGAAGTGCACCATATGGATGTGAAGAGTGCATTTCTACATGGAGATATGAAAGAAGAAATATATATGAAGCATCCAGAAGGATATATATCAGATCCAAAGTTAGTATGCAAATTGAAAAAGTCATTGTATGGCTTTAAACAGGCCCCAAGAGCTTGGTACACTAAGATGGACTCCTTCCTTCTCTCCCAAAACTTCAGAAGGTGAAAATCAGATCCAAATGTGTACCTGTTGTATTCAAGCAGAGAGTAAATGCATACACACAGACATAATCAAGACAAGAGAGATGATTTGAATGCATCCAACTGGTTATATTCATCTTGATGGTATTATTTATACATCTTCATATGTGGTTGGAGCAGTTGCACCTGCTCCAACTACTTCTCTAACTATACTATTACATAAGTAACTAATGATGTTAGGAACCCATGTCTTTACTTTGTTAGTATATTGTTGTTGGACGCATATGCTTTGTAAGTCGTCTCGTAGTATTTGTTGATCCATAGTTTATATTAGCCCATAGTATTGACCCATAGTATTGTACGCATATGCTTTGTAAGCCATTCCATAGTATTATATGTCCCATGGTTTTGACTCATAGTATTGGCGCCTAGACTTAGCCCATGGTTTGTATTGACACATAGTATTGACCCATCATATTGGCACCTAGACTTAGTATATAAGTGTGTGTTGAGGCCTATGAAGGAACCGTGAAGTTAATTGTATTGAGCTTGCTCAAAGGAGGTTGCCCCCTCGAAGTGGCCCGTGATCAATATAAAAGTGATTATGGGTTCTATTATTTCCGATATCTTGTGTATTTGCATTAATTAATTATTGCAGGTTCATCACATCTGGTATCAGAGCACTTTCTTGGACTCGTTGGGTGGAATTTCTGGCAAAAAAAATTTCGCATCTGTTGCAGCTTCGGATTTGGGAATAATCCCTATCTACTTAACTGTGGGAAGTACTTGGGCATAATCCCTAAAACTCATTGTGAGGAGTACCAGAGGAACCTCAAAGTAGTTGTCCCATTGAGAGGACCTGCCAGCGAAAAGGGCAACGACCCCTACCTGATTGACTAGTTCCCACCCATGAGGTAAACCAAGAGTTGTCATTTGTGGCAAAGCGGTTATCAGTTTTACCTGAGCCGTGGAGTGAGGGGTACTACCCCAATACGCAAGTCGTCAGACAGCATTGGTGGCCAAGTGAAACACCTGAAATGTTAGGAAGCCGTACATACCTGGGGTCCATATCTATTTTCAGTTGAACTGTTGCCGATCACTTCCACTCCAGATCCAGTCATTTCAAATCTATTCTAAAAGTTGTTCCAGATGCAGTCGTCGTTTCAGATCCAGCCATTTTCGATCCCTTCCATGCCATTGTAGATCCATCTGTTTTGGATCCCCTCCGCGCCGCTGTTGCCGATCCATTTCTGGGAAAAAAAAAACTGTTTTTCAGCCATATCTCCCCCTTGTTTCAACTCTGTTTTCCTTGAAACTTCACTGACATCCTTGCAATCCCACTTTGCATATTTCATTCCTGAAGACCCTATCCCAAATTCCACTTCCCAAGACCAGAAATCCCACATTTGTCTATTCTTAGGGTTTGTCATAACTTCTTCAATTTTCACCCGATTGCCTTCAAATTTTACCATAGAGTTCCCACTTCTGAAATCCCCATTTTTTGCTTCCCTCTCCCTCAAAAAGTTTCAAAAACCTAGTCAAACCTCAATTACCCCTCCGATTTTTTCCCAAATCCAAATTTCCCCTTTCTAAATAAGCTTGTGTTTGTGTTTTTCTATCCATCCCCCCCAAAAAAAAAAAATTATATATATATATATATATATAATATAAAAAATTACTGGTTATGGTTGTCACTCGCACAGGAGCAAACACCATGGAGGAAGCACTTGCAGCCATCCAAACCAAACTCCAAGATCTGGATGAAAAATTTCTCAGCCTCCATCTTCAGCATTCAGCCATGAACAATAACCGACAGCCAGAATCTTTTGCAGCTACCGGGTTCTCTTCTTCCAGCAATTTTTGTGGGCCGAAGCTTGATTTTCCTCGCTTCAATGGTACTGATCCGACTGGATGGATATACCAAGCATAACAATATTTCAGTCTGCATAATATGTTCAAAAAGTTCCACTTGCATCCTTTCATTTGGAACAGGAAGCCCTTCAATGGTACCGTTGCTACATCAAAGCTCATCCCAAGCCAAACTGGACAGATTTTTGCCAACTCCTTTTGCCACGATTTGGTCCTAGTGCTTTTGACGACTTCGCAGGAGCACTCACTAAACTTCACCAAACTGGCACAGTGAGAGAGTATCAGATCGAATTTGAGAAACTAGCCAATCACACAAAAGGATTGTCTAGTGAATTCTACAAGAGTTGTTTTATCAGTGGTCTCAAGGATGAAATCCGCTCAGAGGTCAAAATGTTTTGTCCCAACACAATGATGGAAGTCCTAGGGTTGGCTAAGTTGGCCGAGGACAAGATCGCAGTTCAACAACGCTCCAAACCCACCTTTGTTCCCTTCATAAATATGGGTTCCCAATGCCCTCCCATCACGCCTGCTCCTCAACCAACTCCTATCAAGCAATCATATGAAACAGAGATGCAGGCACGTCGAGAAAAAAGGCTTTGTTATAATTGTGATGAGAAATTCACTCGGGGACATAGATGTGTTCCACAAAAGCTCTATCTCTTGGATGTGGATTCTCTGCCTACCTCAGAACTTGATGAAGAAGCTCCAGATACAGTAGATGATCAGGTCGACATTCAACACCTGCCTATTGAAACCCCATCTCAGGATGACCCACCCGAGATCTCTCTCCATGTTGTAACCGGCGTCACCACCCCACAAAAAATGTGAGTCAGGGGATACTTCAAGAAGCTCCCTCTTAGCATACTCATTGATTCTGGTAGCACTCATAACTTTATTGATCCTCGGATTGCCAAACAAGCTGATTGTTTTGTCCATCCTTGCTCCAACTTTGAAGTCATGGTTGCCAATGGGGGCACCTTACCTTGCAAGGGGAAGTGTCACAATGTCCGTATCTCTATGGAATATTATAACCTGCGCTCTCACATGTTTTCCTTGTCCTTAGGCGGATGTGATGTGGTTTTGGGCGTTCAATGGTTACACACACTTGGCCCCATCTTATGGGTTTTGCTGAACTTTGGATGCAGTTTTCAGTCAATGGGGCACAACACAAATTTATAGGCTTACAACCAGGGTCTCTCTGCATCATCAGTTCACATCGCCTGGAAAAAATACTTAAGAAGAATTCACATGGTGTCATCGCTCAGCTCCATTCCATTCAGATGCACCCATCAACAGTCTCCACTACTTCCTTGGATAGATAAGTAGGGGTCTTTGCAGAACCAATGAGCTTGTTGCCTTCAAGAGACCTTTCCAGTAAGAATTTAGCCGCATCTACCTCTCAGCAAAAAATTATGACTATTTTGCATACAGTCCAGAAGTGGCAGCCATCCCTATTGGGGAATTATTTCTGCATCAAGACTGATCTCCAGAGTCTGGAAACTTTCCTGGAACAACGGGTCTCCTCCCCAACACACCTGAAATGGGTTATCCAACTCATGGGTTATGACTATGCGACCACTTACCAGAAGGGTATGAACAATATGGTGGAAGATGATCCTCCTTGCACATTTGATGACCCAGTTTCTCTTACAGTTATTTCTCTTCTTGTTCCAAATTGGTTGCAATCTGTTCAACGAGGCTATCTCTTCTATGAACTCCATGCTTCTTCATCAGTAGGGAACTCTGGGTTCCTCAAAACGTATGACCAGGCACAATGTAACTTCTTTTGGCAGGGACTCAAAAGGAAAATTCAATGGATGGTGGTTGACTGTGATACTTTCCATGTCAACAAGGGTGAAACGACCCTCCTTTCAGGACTGCTTGAACCCTTACCCATCCCTCGACAGATTTGGACAACTATTTCTATGGATTTTCTAGAAGCGCTCCAGTGGTATAGTACCACAACTCAAAGGACACCATATGAAGCAGTCTTTGTATGTGCACCACCAGTTCTTCTTCCATACACCTTCAACAGCTCCCCAGTTCAGGAAATTGACTCAATTCTTTGAAACCGTGATCAACTTCTTCTCATTCTGCAGGACAATTTTCACATGGCAAGAATTCGACTGAAACAACAAGCCAATCAGCACCATTCTAAGCGCACTTTTCACATCACTGATATGATTCTTCTTCGTCTACAGCCTTCCATGCAATCCTCCCTGAAACTCCAAAGGCCCCAGTGGCTCGGAATGCAACTCGAGGATGCTACAAGGGACCCACTCCTTCATATTCTGCATCGATTTCCACATCTAAAGCTTTGAGGACAAAGCTTTTTCTAATGGAGAGGGGATGTTAGGAACCCATGTCTTTACTTTGTTAGTATATTGTTGTTGGACGCATATGCTTTGTAATTCGTCCCGTAGTATTTGTTGATCCATAGTTTATATTAGCCCATAGTATTGACCCATAGTATTGGACGCATATGCTTTGTAAGTCGTCCCATAGTATTATATGTCCCATGGTTTTGACTCATAGTATTGGCACCTAGACTTAGTCCATGGTTTGTATTGACACATAGTATTGACCCATGGTATTGGCACCTAGACTTAGTATATAAGTGTGTGTTGAGGCATATGAAGGCACCGTGAAGTTAATTGTATTGAGCTTGCTCAAAGGAGGTTGCCCCCTCGAAGTGGCCCGTGATCAATATAAAAGTGATTCTGAGTTCTATTATTTCTGATATCTTGTGTATTTGTATTAATTAATTATTGCAAGCTCATCACAAATGACAATTAAGGAACCCGAATGGTCCCCTCCAACATCTCCCCCACCTCAAAATATTTCTTCGTCCCGAAGAAAATAAGAACAACCATGGATTGTTATTCCTTTAGTCTTCGTCAGCAACCTGGTAGTGGTCAATCGAGCCTCTCACCCCTTTCACCTTCCTTCCGGATTCATCTTCCATGGTCTAGGAGCTTCTGGGCCTCCACGCTCTGCCATTGCACCAACTCACCAACTACCTGAAAAACGTTTGAAATGACATTGAATAGATGTTTCTGAATTTCATCATCGGGGGGCTTGATCAATTTAAGTGTTATTTTGTCATTATTAAACGTGAAGCACTTTTTCTATGTGTTATAGATGTCTTCTGCTTGAATATATGGTTTTCATAGACTTATCTATCGTGAGGCTTCCTACCAGTTTTGAATGTGTCACTGCTGCTTGTGGTCGATACTGACTGATATTGGCCGACTTGACTCAACTCGACCTGTCTCAACATGACTTATTAAGTCAGCTAGAGACCGACTGAATTACAAAATTATAATACAAAAAGGTTGGCCCTTGACCATATCGACGTCATTAAAAGACTCGACCACTTACAATATCGATCAATGACCCGACTATTTTGAGTTTTGTCCACTTTTTACAAATAAGGTGACCCAACCATAAGGCAAGTGGTCGGTACCGACTAGCTTTACATGATCATCGACCACTTTTTTATTTGACTTACAAAATAACTTGTCGACCCACTACTCTTTGGCATGTCGACCAAAGTGAGAATACCACATGCTAGTATTGGCCATATGACCATCCATCAAAAATAAACCGACCATATTTGCAACTAAATAAACATCAACCAAGACTTTTACAAAGTATAGGCATCAACCATGTAATTGAAAAACTTACGTCGACCAAACTCAAACATCGACTGAAATCCATCGACCACATTTAATATATTTTTTTTTCAAATTGATATGGACCTTATTTTTGGCAAGGGACTCATTCGACTATTTTAGAACATCAACCAAGAAATATTTACCCGCCTAAAGTAATAACATGACAACTTGATGGATCAGGTTAATCCTAAATTTTCCAACGACTAAAAAAAATATTTTTTCCCATCAACCAAAGTTATCGACTTCATCAAGTTTTCAGTATATCATAATTACCATTCCATTAAGATCATAGGAATGTGATCGACGATATCCATTTGATTGTCTTCAATCTGCGACTGGTCGATGGGTCAGCTCTCATCCACTTAGTAGGTTATTGCAAGTCTTTTTCCATTTCCCAAGTGTTAGGATGAAACAACACACTCCTTAAACTGTCAATTTTGTATAGCTCGTTTCCTCTTTCAAAATGCTAACGACCTTCAAATGATGCATTCAGGCTATATTTTCTCTGTCAATGGTTCTCCATCAAATCATAGTAAGATATGAGCACAACAGACTTTCTCTTGTATTCAGCAATGTGTGAAGTTCAACAACCTTTTGTATTTGATCAATGGGAAATATTTCTGACAACGAGTGCAACTAGACAACATATTCCGTCGAAATGAAAATTTTTGAAATAGCAGCAGACTTTCGATCACATATCTGATGTATTATACTTAAATTGATTCCACCAGCGTGAGTATGCTTTTTAACTTTTGCATGCAGACAAACTCCTCTCGTGCATATAGAGACGCAACTTGGACTTTTCTTGTTTCTTGTAGCAAATTCATTAAGAATAATATCATAAAATTCAGTTAAAGTTGAAATCACAGAAAAATGCTCAGTGTGGAATGGATTGAATTGCTTTCCAAGTTCCGACAAGTTGCTTTCCATCATCGACGAGGTGCTAATGCTGACATAAAGCATCTTATAAAAACTGAAAAGATGCCTTCAAGCACCAACGAGATGCAAGTGGTGTAATCACATGCGAAAAAAAATAATATCTGGAATTATTTACTGATCACTTCAAGGCACGCAAGAAATATATACACAGACAAGGAAAATCCATGGAGGAATTCATTCCAGTCTGATTTGGAGTTCGATTGTCTCAGTTAATTACAAGAAATTACAACGCATTCTCAATCCTTATATAAAGGTACTACAACCACCATTGAATAAAAGACATGGTTGATATAAAACAATTTGATCTGATTACCAGATTAACGTCCTGGATTTTGTTTAATTCACTACTCACATAATTGATGGTTGTCCAAATTTATTTGACGGAAACTCGATGTGAATATCAAAATGGCTTTCCTCTGTTCAACTTCTTCCTGTAGGCTTCAAGCATATCACATGCACTTTCTTGGGCAGCGACACCGCTTATGAGCAATCTTTGTATTTTCTTGCAGGTTTCTTTCCACGCCACACTATCTTCCAAGTTCCAGCAACTCCCATCAGGTTCTTTTCTCTTGCACTCAGGAATTTTTTTAGTAGCTTATCAACAATGGAGCAATGTTAGCATTTCTTTGATTCTTACAGGGATTCCTTCTCCTCGCGATCTTTTGCAGGTTCGAACCAGCTCCCTCTACTACTGTTGTCACCCAAACTAGAAGACGACGACAATAGCGCCAGATGTTGTATTCAAGCAAAGAGTAAATGCATACACACAGACATAATCAAGACAAGAGATATGATTTGAATGCATCCAACTGGTTATATTCATCTTGATGGTATTATTTATACATCTTTATATGTGATTGGAGCAGTTGCACCCGCTTCAATTGCTTCTTTAACTATACTATTACATAAGTAACTAATGACAATTAAGGAACCCGAAGGGTCCCCTCCAACAGTACCTACAGCAAACTGAAGGTAATTTTCTGATTATAGTTCTTTATGTTGATGATCTCTTAATAACTGGAAGCATGCTTGCTTCAATCGACCAGTTAAAGACTGCTTTAAATCTAGCTTTTGACATGAGCGATTTGGGCTTGCTAAAACAATTTTTGGGGCTTGAGATTGCACACAATTTTGATGGGATCACCATATCTCAGCAAAAATACATTTCAGACCTGTTAAACAAGTTCAACATGTCAAATTGTAAGGTATCCCCCTTTCCATTCCTCGAGGAATCAGTCTTGAGGAGGAAGATTCTACACCGCTTGCAGATTCTACATTGTATCGACAGTTGATCGGTTCTCTACTATACTTGACACACTCAAGGCCTGATATATATTATGCTGTGAGTGTTGTATCAAGATATATGCAGCATCCCCATGAGTTTCATTAGTGGGCATCCAAGAGGATCTTACACTATGTGCAGGGTACTCGACACTTTGGCATACACTATGCTGCAGATTGTGAGCTAGAATTGGATGGGTACACAGATTCAGATTGGGCGGGTGATAGTATTGATCGGAATTCCACTTCCGGTTATGTTTTCATGATTGGCACAGGGCCTATTTTCTGGTCAAGCAAAAATCAAGAAGCCATTTCATTATCTTCAGCAGAGGCAGAGTATCGAGGAGCAGTCAATGCTTGCATTCAGGCGGTTTGGTTGCAAGGTATTTTGTCAGAGTTTGATATTGGTAGTACTACTTCGACTGTCATTTTTTGTGACAATCAAAGTGCTATCAAGATCTCGACAGATCCAATTCATATATAGAAGACCAAGCACATCAAGATCCACATGCACTACATCCGAGAGCTTGTGCATGACACAACCACTGTTTTGCAATATTGCCCTACCGACAAGCAAATTGCAGACATCTTCACCAAGAGCTTCACTGAGAAGAAGTTCTCTTACCTCCCTCCATTCACTGTTGGGGGTGAGTTTCATCATGGTGGAGAGAGATTAGATCCTTCTATGTTCATCTTGAGGGGGGGATTTCTTCCCATTGATTTTTCCCTCTTTCCTCACTTAGATTTATTTCTAGCAGTTTTGGATTATTGTATCGAGGTGACCTTTGGTCTCGGTAACCAGGGCCCTATTCAGTTATTATTTTTTACATCATAGTATAACTTGAGGGGGGGTGTTAGGATATCTCATCATTCAGTTTTGTACTTTGCATGCATGCATTTGCATGCATCCTAGTTATTTGCATGCATCCCAGTCACAAGTTTGATGCCTCCAGCACCTTATCCCAAGTTTTCTAGTACCCAGGAGCTTCTTTCCATGCAGTTATAGCCCTCCTAGTCAGTAAGGCGCCCACTTCTCACCTACCACCTGAGAAAAGTGCACTTCTTCACCTACCACTCAATTCACTTCAGTTATTTGGTTGTCTTTCCTTGATTTAAGGCTAGATTGACTCCTAACTGATTGTATCACTCCGTTGGACCCCCGGTGAGACTAGACTTCCTATTCTGAATCCAGTTAGCTTCTCATGCACCCTCCATTGAGCCTCTTTCATTCAGTTAGTGCCTACATGTGCCAGTTACACCTACCACACTCAGTTAGACTCAATTTGACACCTGGTTGATCGTTACTTATGCATTGATGACTCCACTGATCTAATGATGAGGAATCCTAGTTGGATCCAAGCTATTCCATGCAGTATATTCGAATGAACTCCTTGGTTAATTTGAATTGCTCAGTCATTGTTACTGTATTGTATTTTATTCTACCATTTTGAGTTCAATAGAGCACTGTTGCAAACCTTTTTCACAGTTTACACATATTTTTTGAGTTTCATCTATTGTAATTGATTTACTTGTTCATTAGATCTGTTGTGCTTAATTTCAAAATAATTTTTTTTTCAATGAGGTTGTGAAGCTACATGGTTTACCTAAGAGCATTGTATCTGACAGAGATGTAAAGTTCACAGGTCATTTCTAGAGGACCTTGTGGAAGAAGTTGGGTACCAAGTTGAACTTCAGTTCAGAATATCATCCACAGTTTGATGGCTAGACTGAGGTGGTAAATAGGATTCTAGATAACATGTTGAGGAGACTGGTCGGAAAAAATCCAAAACAATAGGACAAAGTGCTAGCTCAAGCCGAGTTTGTATATAATGACTCACCAAACCAAAGTATAGGAATGAGTCCATTCCAAATTCTGTATGGTATGCATCCCAAAGGGGTGTGTGAACTTCGTGATTTGGGTCAGTTGGAAAAGTGAAGTGCATATGGGGAAGAGTTTGCAACAAGGATTAGTGAACTACAAGAGCAATTTAAAGCAAGGTTGCAATAGAGTAACAATAATTACAAAACAAGAGTAGATTCCAAGAGAAGAGAGAAAAACTATGAGGTAGGATATTTGGTTTTAGCACATCTAAGGAAGCAGAACTTTCCAAAAGGAGAGTATAACAAACTGAAAGTGAAAAACATTGGGCCTTGCAGAATACTCAGAAAATTTTCGGCAAATTCCTATGAGCTAGAAATGCCAAAAGGAATTGGTATCTCACCTATTTTTAATGTTGCAGACCTGTATACATATGTGGCCAATGATACAAGACAAATGAAAGAAGACAGGGATCCTATGGAAAATCTTTAGTGGCTGAAGCAGATGCCTATAGCCCAGCCATCAGAACCTAACTCTATCTTGGATACTAGATTGGCAAAGAGTACCAGACAGAGAGACTACTTGGAATACTTGATCAAATGGAAAGGACATCATGTAGAAGATTCTACATGGATGAATGCTAAAGAATTGGAGACAAAGGGTTTCTCAATAGTTGATTTACTGAAGAGGGGTTTAGAATTTTAACCTTAGGAGTTTGATGTAGGAGTATCAATGCTAAGCCAGCAATGGGATTGAGTGCTCACATGTTATGTCTAGCGAGGGGACAAGTTACCTGAAGTAGGAAAGATAATTTGTTTGCTAAGTGTTTTAATATTTGCAAAGTATGTAACCGACTAGTGTGTTGTCAGTTTTTGAGAAAATAAGACATAGTGGCAAGTTGATACTCCCTTCGTGGAGATAAATCCCAATAGGCATTTTTTCAATAGTGACTCCTTCAATGATGGAGGAAAATTTGTTAGTTAGTTTGTTTTCTGTTCAGCCATTCGGTTTTGGGGTTTCGAATGGGTGAAAATGGGAAGACAAGGGACTCAGTAGGGGGACCTGCATGAGGAAGATTCGGTGGGATATTTTCTTGAACACCAAAGGAAAATATGACTAGATGGATGTTTTTGCTATCAGCTAATGAAATTAGCAGGTTCTGTGTATTCAATGGTGTTACTGTGCATTTGAATGAGAGATAATTCTATCTTCTATCAGGTAGAGCTGTGTGAAAGCATTAACCTGACATCTGTGTGAATGAATCTCTATTTTTCATGCTTGTATGAACTCTCATGTATATTTAAGAACACCCAAGGCATTCGTAGACTGACTGTCATTAAGTAATAGAGGTCATTTCTTGTGGTATTTAGTTTTACATTATGTCTGGACAAAGGTTGAGCTAGATTGATCGATTCCCGAACGAATAAAAAAAAACATCATACATTTGTAGTCGCTTCAATTAGCATAGGTTGGATGGCTCGGATCAAATCCAAAAGGGGGATCGATGAAAGTTTAAGGATCCGCAAGGTGAACGTGCGTGGGAGTTAGCATTTCTGCACGTCGATGCAAAGTATTATGTGTTGTTCATAGATTGACGAGAGAGATCATTTCTGCAAGAGATCGATGTTTGATACAACGTTCCGTAGAAGGAAGGAGCTTGATATTTAATGGCGAGAGTGAGGAAGTCACATTGAGGGAGAGTTGTTGCGGAAGTATTTTCAAGGAATTACGAAAGGCGCATCTGCAATCTGCAATCTGCAAGTTGCAGAAGGAAGACATTTGCGTTGCAGAAAGGCTCGTTGTAGAAAGGCTCATTGCGGAAAGGCTTGTTGCGGAAGAGTGTCGTAACTGCGGAAGGGAGTCATTTCCACCAGGCTGTTGCAAAAAAGCTATTTCTGACAGGAAAAAAATTGTGGGAGACTCATTTTGAAGGTAAGACGTGTTGAAATATTGTAACTTCAAAGAATACTATATTTTGTACCTTATTATTCCGGAGATGGTTCATCCCTCCGAGGTTATTCTATTATGTATCTGGAGATGTTTATTCCTTCGTCGGAATGTGGTAACTTGGGTTATTAGAATTCCCTAGTGGGGGTCGGCCCTGTATGTGTTATGTGGGTCAAAGGGTTGTTAGACCACCCTAGAGGGGTCGGCCCAGTCAATTGTAGTGGGGTGTTTAACCCAATGGTAAATTTGGGGCCGACCTAGTTAATATAAAGTACAAGTCGGAGATGTGTATAAATAGAGGAGGTGTGTTCCTCATTATACACACACTTCCCTCACTCAGAATGTAGCGCACTTTTGGAGGAGAGGTCTGCTATGGTGGAGGAAGAGATCATGTCTTTGGTTTAAATATTTGTATATTGTTGGTCATCTATATTGAGGAAGCTTTGCTGGGTTTTCTACCCCATGAGGGTTTTCCAGGATAAATATGTGTCTCTTGTGTTTATGTTGTGCTTGTTGTTTCTTCAGTGATCCTGTATATGCTATTATTGTGAAATGGAATGTAATGCTGCTATTTTCTGTCTTATCATATTAAATCTTAACATGGTATCAGAGCTAACCTGAAGGAAGGCAATGTATGGCACTTACGACACTTGCTTCACTTGTGACAATTTGAAGGTTAGGGTTTTGTATAGAAAAAACCAGTCATCGTGGAACTTTCGCTATAAATCCATTTTGGTGAAGGTTCAGGATCTGAAACCTTTACAGGTCATAGATAACATCCCTAGGTACATTGCGTCCAAAGGAAACCGTTATATTCATTGTACTTTGTGAGTTATGATCCATACAAGTTAGGGCTTCTGCCTCTTCCAGATCTCAATCAAAATCAGGTGACCTAGGAAAAAAGGTCATAACTTGGGCTAGGAAGCGCCAAATGAAATTTTGTAAAAAGTGACAGGTATTACACAGACTTTACTATCTCAAGAAATGTTTTCAAGGGCTGAAGTTGAACCAGTGATACGTGGAATGTCGTACACATTCACTCTCCTGTTTTATCCCATAAACAGGTCACGTTGCGACACTTGGAATAAATCTCTATCAAAAAATCCAATTGAGTTCAGACCTGTTGGGATGGAAAGATGACAGGTCAGGATACCACAGAAAAAAAAAAATTCTGACCATGTGCATCGAAAAGTTTAGAGTTACAGCAGAAACCATCAGGTACATATTTATGTCAAAACAAAATTATTTTTGGAGCATCTTCATTCATGGCTTCCGGAATTTAGGGTTTCGGAGAAAGTTAGAATTTTTGGAATCAGAGTCCATGGCTGAATGCTACTCAGAAAAATCAAAATTTAGAGACCAAGATCGAATTTTTTGGTTGGGTAGAAGACTGGGCTTGATCAAACCCCAGTTTGGGATTTTGATCGGAAAGATGGAAAATTAGGGCTTGAGCAAAAGTTGGAATTTTTGAAGTCTGTGACCACGGCTGGAAGCTCCTCAGAAAAATAAGAGTTTAGAGCCTTGGATCAAACCTTTTGATTGGGCATAAGGGTGGGCTTCGTCAAACCCTAGTTCAGGATCCTGTCCAGAAGATCCAGAAGTTTCGAAGGCAATTTTGAGGGGTCAAATTTTGGAATTTGAAGTATGCAAGTTTGATCAGCTCAGCAAGACACATCCTTCAATCCATTAAGAAGTGTGAAAGTCAAAGATTGAATTTTTATGGTTTCTCTAACAAACCCTAATCAAGCTCCAGATCAAGTTTCAGGGGGAGTTGAGGCTAAGGCCTTACATAAGAAGACTACAAGAAATCTCGACAGGTATGACTTAAGGAGATACAGGTATGTCTTGAAATCTGATTATTGATTAAGTTTATAATATGTTTGTCTTCATATTATTTAGAATAGTACAATCTTGATTAATGATAGATTTGTCTTATCATCCTAATAAAAGTATGAATACATGTGAATGATAGAAGACATTCATTGATTAGGGTTATATGATTGTACTAATGCACTGTGGTGTTGTATGAGGTTGATGTTGTCTACTAACAAGATACAGGTACATCATGAAAGACAAATCAAGTTCCATGACCATGACAACATGAAGACAAAGACTCATCCATAATATTTGTTCTACTTACGAGGTATGTCTGACTTTGTTATATTATGCTTAACCTATGAGATATGCAGGTTCTAGCACAGGATCTCTAAATCATTGAAGAGAACAAAGAAGACATTGTTTAGGTATGTTAGACATAACTAAGCAGGTATACTAATCCATGCATGTTTTCCTATGTCAAGTTAGAAACTTACCTTGTGTTAGGATCCCTTATATAAGTATACTTGGTATTATTGGTTGTGCTTGTTCATAAAGTTGGTTATCAAGGGTTTATGCATATTATGTCTCTTATCTTGATTGATGATTTAACTAACCAGAAGGGTCCTATGATCAAACAAGAATATGCATGATTAAAAGAAGACTTTCCTGAAACCTTGAATACTAATGTTTATTATCTATGATCATGACTATACATATTCAAGATTATTTAGAATTATAATGTTGAGAATATACTAATGAATGTATGTTTGTGTATGAGATCATGAGGATGACACTAGTGCACACTTGAGCATGCACAGTGGTACAGAATGAATAGAAGTTCAAAAGACATATAGAAGATCAAGCAAGAGACAACCACACAAACATAAAAGATAAGTATTTGAGTTGTTATTTGAAATAGTAAATGATATTTCTTGTAATAGATTGCATGCATATTTAGAATATATCATGCTGAGTGTAAACATTCATATAGCATTGAATAGTATACTACTAATATGCATGTGATTGGTAAATTGGACAAACATTCCATTGTTGCTTGTCTAGTGTTAACACCCAAAAAGTGTTCACTACCTCATCTACCACATTATATGGCTCATTTGTCCATTTTCCTACCATATTTCCATTAAAAATCCCAAAAAACCCATTAAAAAGCCGCCAAAAGGCCTAAAATGCCTCCAAAAGGCCCAAAAACCCTCAAAATAGCCTAAAAAAGGCTAAAAAAAACCCCCTTTTCCTCCAAAAATAGCAAAAATCCCCTAAAAAGGGAATAAAAAATATAAAATAATGAGGAAAAGGAGGAAAAAACCCTATACAGCTACCCAAAACCATGTGTTTCCTAAAACCATGGGTCAGCACTCCACCACCAAAAAACTATAAATAGGTGATGGAGATCCCTTATTCCATATCCACAATCACAAGCACCCTTACTCTGCCAAAATCTCTCTCGAAACCCTAGTTCACCTTTGAACTATTTTCACCTTGAGAGCCACTTTGGCCCATCCCCACCATTGGAGAAGGAGAAGGAGCATTCAGAAGCTTGGAGCATCCTCTTGGACACTGCAAAGGGCTTCACCAACCTTGACACTCAAGGTAACATTAATATAAAACCATTTTTTACATCTTTTATTTATGTCTCATACAATGTTTAAAGTAGATTGTTAATTGTTGTTTTAGCTTAATCATTTAATCATTATTGAACTGCTACTAAGGAGTCCATTCTCCTTAGTAGGTTCTCATTGGCACAAGCTAGGGGTAAAACCCTAGCTACAGTTTTGGCGACTCCCCTAGTTTTCGAATTTATGGTTTCCGTTTTTAAATTTTTTCCTTTCGGCTGTCCCTTTCGGCCGCCGCATACCGCGTCTTTTTACCTCTACAGTCGCGTCCCGACCGCGCCTTTCAGGCCTTTACCCGCGATCCGACCGTGGCTCTCAGACTGCTTCCGACGCTCTGTCGGCGGATTCAAGTCTGTTACCTGCGATCCGACCGTGGCTAATCAGCCTGTTTGCCGCGATCTGACTGCGCCTGTCGGCCTTTTTCACGCGTCCCGACTGCGGCTTTCTTCCTCTTTCGGGCGTCCCGACTGCGCCTGTTAGCCTTTTAGCCGCGACCCGACTGTGTCTTTTTCCATTTTTCCTGCGTCCCGACTGCCACTGTTGGCCCGATAGTCGCGACCCGACTGTGTCTTTTCCCCTGTTTCCTGCGTCCCGACTGCATCTGTTGGCCCGATAGCCGCGACCTGACCGCCGCTGTTTCCCTCAAACCCGCGGTCGGCCTGTTCTGATCCGCCACAGACCCGCGGTCTGATTTCTGCTCTTTTCCTGTTTTGAGCCCAACCCCTCTTGCTGCAATATTTTCTGCATTTGAACAGCCCTCTGTCCCACCTGCAGCCCACTTCCTTACAGCCTTTCTGCAACATAATTTCTGTTCCTTTTACAGAATCTTTTTAAAATTTCAGTATTTTTATTTCAGAAAATTTTGCAAGTTAAAAGAATCAATTTCAGCATTATTGATAGATTGGAAGTTGCCCTCCCTTGTGGCACTTCTATTTTTGGGATCATTACCTCACGAGCACACACTCTGTCACATAAAATCAAGTGAGCCTTAAAAAGTACCTAATTAAACCAACATTCTAACCCCACTTGGGGAACACAAAAGAATCATTGTAGTTAGGTAGGATCAGGGGGATAGGCTTCCAATAACACCCCTTGGTTATTTCACTTGAGACATAGTTGTTGTCCAAATAGGGAACCAAAATCCCCTAGTACTTTTTGGCACGGTCACGACCAGTTTATCAGAGGGCCTCTCCCTTAGGAGGGTTGAAGTCGGGAGACTGGTTCCGGAGGCCTGAGTGGAATACCGCACTCCATTCAGTAACCGAAGGGCTACCTTTCGCGGTTCGCGGGATATCCCTGTATAGGGGTATTGCGGTCAACGAACTAAACGGCAGATTCACCTTTCTGGACGTGTCATGAACGGGGTATCTTAGTTGCCATTCTTCTAGGATTGACTACCCGGTGTCCCTCCCGGTAGGGGGATATCATAGCCACTTGGCTTTCCTACTCATATTGTCTGACTTGGATTTCATCACCTTGCAGAGGATACGTTTAGTTGAGTCATAATACTTTTAGCTAGGTGTTTGCATGCTCCTTTACCTCCCTTGGGTCTAGTGAGTCCACCATTTTTTCTTTTTAGGAAACCTACTGCTTGTTGGTATTCTGACCATCTTTGTTGTTACTCCACCTATTGTAGCACAGCTGCTGCAGTGGGTGTTTTGAGTTGGTTGTTGGCCTGAGTGCCTTGCTTTTTAGCTCTCCTTCTGCACACTCGGTTGCATTAGGATTTTTGAGCTGTTTTTATACTCACCTCAACCCACGGAGACTAGACACCATCTGTCACCATTGAGTCCCCGAGACATTCTCGGCGCCTCAGGGGCGAGCCCCCACAGCACGGTTCTCTTGACACCACTCGTCATAGATTCCGATCATTGTCCGTTGATACCACTCATCACAGATCTAGATCCTTGTCACTTGACTCCACTCGTCAGCGACGTAGGTCTCCGTCACCAGATAGTGACGCACCTTACTTTACCTCTGATTCTGACGAAGAGTCTGAGAACCCTATTTATACTGCCCCTACTAGCCCCATGGCTGGCACGACTTCCACTCCATTTGTCATAGGGACCATTGGTGGCACATCCACCACTACACCAGTTACTACACCTATTTTGGGTATGCCCTCCATGGGGAAACCATCTACCGTTCCCCTCACGGTACCTATTCCCACAGCGGGAATACCTATCCCCACTACATCAGTGGCTCACACTCCCAATGGTGGTGCTGGACCATCCTTCACTACCTCAGTTCCCCCACTTGGGGGCACCACCTCACATCTTGTCCCTCCACTTGGGGGCACTGGCCCCAACTTGGTCCACAGCACTCCTGTGTCACAGCCTTCTTCCAGTTTGCCATTCATGGCTAGCCTCAACCTACCTGACCTGGCCAGATTGACCAACGATCCTATTCGACACGACCCTATGTGGCCTCATATGCCTACCAAACTACCCTCTGACATCCCTAAGTTCGAGGGTAAGGCCGGTGAGGACCCACAAAACCATATCATGTCTTTCCACCTATGGTGTTCCTCTAACTCCATCGTGGATGACTCTGTTCGCCTCCGTCTCTTACAGCGCACCTTCACTGGCTCTGCAGCCAAGTGGTATATTGAGCAGCCTCATGGGACCCACGCCACCTTTTCTTCCCTGGCCTCGACCTTCCTGCAGTTCTTCCAATTGCCAGTCCGCTATGACGCGGGCGTTGAGATCCTTCTATCTTGTAGACAAAACACGGCTACCCATATCACGGACCACATCCATGAGTGGCGTAGACGCCGTAGCTTATGCAAGATCAAACTAGACGACCGTATCTTCCTCGATTGGTTCCTCAAGTCCCTGCTTCCTGTTATTGCTAAGGATGTAGCTTCAGAAAGACCCCAGTCTGAAGAAGAGGCCATCCTTAAGGCACAGCAGTTCGACCTCATTTACGCCCAGTCGGGTTACCTTTATACCATTATACCTGACGCCCCTCGCGGCGAGTCCTCCCAGCATGATGCGCCGGGGGCATCCCACGCTGCAGATGGTATCATTGGCCGTGTTTCTTCGCATCCCCAACCATTTTCTATAGCACGTCCTACCCCTGGCCCCGACCTGTCGAGGGCTACCTCCCAGTCTGGAGCAACTAACTCATATGCTCCCATGACACATCACCATTCCCATGGACCCTCATGTCCACCTCAGTGCTTCGGGTATGCGACTCCTGCTTATGCTCCTCCAGTCGCCCCTCAGCCTTACTACCATCAGCAGGCTGCCTCAGCTCCTGCGCCTTCACCAGCCCCACCAGCATATTATCCACCACAGGCAGCCCCTGCGGCACATCCACAACCTGCTCCGCAGTCCTATCAACAACCCCCTCAAGTTGCTGCACCTGCTCAGCCTCAACCTACATATCATCCTCCGCAGCCTGCTCCAGCACCTGCGCAACCTCAGAATCCACCTGCTGCCCAAGGGCAAGTTTACGCCCAACAGAACCCGCAGCAAAACCAGAACAACCAACGTAACCAGGGCCAACAGAACCGCGGCAAGGGCCGTAATCGGGGAAACAACCAACCTGTAGACCAAGCTGGTCAACCGGCTAATCCCCCTGACAATAACAATGCGGCCCCCGCTAATCAAAACCCTGATCTCCCGCCCAAGCAGGCTAAAAACCCCAATCTCCGAACAAATCACCCTTGTTCTATTTGTGGGGTCTATGGACATTACACACATGCTTGCCCACACTTGGAGCGAGCTCGGCAGCTTTGGGTTGACGAGGCCCATCGCCAAGGGCATGCGGCTCCCCAAGCACCGCCCAACCCCCCCCAACCTCAGCAACCCCCTTTGGTGCTGCAAAAACCCCTTACCGACCCAAGGCGTGGTGAACACTCAGCCGTTGGCCCCTCAAGCTAACGTGCAACCCCAACAACAACAGATCACCTATGCTGCTCCTGATCAACCCATGTTCGACTCAGGTACCCACCACTTACTGATGATGTCATCCGCTGACGTCAACCTCCAGACCCGTCGGAACCAATATGGCTCCACCTCTGAAGCCACTCCCACGGATAAACCTGCTAACGCCCATCCCACCGATCAGGCATTACGTATACCTCCGCCTCCCATAGACGGCGCTGCGAAAGCACCTCGTTTCCCACTTCGCCGAATCAACAATAACCCTAACGCGCGCGCTGCGTCAAACTACAACATCGTAGACGACCTAGCCCAATCTCCCGCAGCCATGTCTGCGTTAGAAGTCTTGAAGAACTTCCCTTCCCAACGCAAGACTTTACTCTCCGCCATTGGGGGGATTGACCCAACTGATTCGCATTTGATGGCGTTTGATTTAGACCAGTCTGAACCACGCCTACCTTCCAGTTTAGCCTTCCAAGTTACTGTCTCCGTTAGGAACCTTGTTATCCATCGGTGCATCATCGATGAGGGTGCCTCCACATGCGTTATGTCTACATTTGTATGGCAGAAGCTAGGATCCCCTCCTCTCCAGCAGTCCACCACTGCGTTACGTGCCTACGACGGTCGTTCGGCCCCAGCCCCAAGGCCTCCTGCCCAACGTTCCAGTCCAGTTAGGTGGTAAAACAGTCCTTATTGACATAGAGGTAATCAATGCCCAATTGGATTACAACCTTCTACTTGGCCGCAGCTACATGTATGCCATGCGGGCGGTTGCCTCTTCTGTCTTTCGCACCATGATGTTCCCTCATGAAGGACGCGTGGTTAAGATTGACCAGCTCACCTACTATGATCCCAGTGCTCCGGCGGCACCGGAAAATGTTCTCCCCCATGGTTGAACAACCTGTTTCTCCTGCCAACACCTCGTTTGTATCCTCTACGGGGCCCTGGAGTCTACTCAGACGCGCCGATGACCTCTACCTTTCACTCCATTCCTCCGCCGTCATCTACGCCCGAAATGTCTGACTTATGTACCTTGTCCCATGACATCCTACCACCTAACAATCAACCATCCTTGTTGCCTAAACCACCATTGGTACCTAGTCACATTGGTGTTACACCGATCCATACGATCCCCTTCCTAGTTCCTCCAGCAGGAGTAGTAAGCGCCCCGGTCATGGCTACCCTTAGCCTCCTTGGGTTAACCTTGGGATTACCTGTATGGTACCTTTCGCCTCCCGTTCGCCCCGCCGACACCAGATGTCGTCCTCCAGCCGGTGCAACCCATGGCTACTACCACCCACCCCACCTCCCGGGGTCTCTACCCCTTCGTCCTCCACGACACCTCCTCCTCCTCCTCAATCCACTGGGGGCAGAGGTCCTCAACCTTACACTGCTGTACCACCTCCAAAGACAGTCAAGAACCCTCCAGTGTTTCGTGCTCCTCCCAAATGCTCGCTGTGTGACGAGTTGGGCCATGCGACCCACCAATGCCCACAGTTACCCCGCATTGCAGAAGCACATGCAAATGCTCGACGACGATCCTAACATTCCAACTGTCGAACT
Organism: Larix kaempferi; assembly: GCA_027924585.1. Lineage (NCBI taxonomy): Eukaryota > Viridiplantae > Streptophyta > Pinopsida > Pinales > Pinaceae > Larix > Larix kaempferi. The sequence goes on along the minus strand of BSBM01000012.1, from coordinate 6,447,442 downwards.
AAACCCTACTCCTAAGCCTAAAGATAAGTCCCTACGTACCAACCACTCCTGCGCCATCTGCGGTATTTACGGGCACTATTCACATCATTGTCCCGATCTCCCGGATTACAGAGCGGCTCTCTATGAGATGAACAATCTGGATCTTGAGACGGCACCACGCTACCATTGAGGAGATCTACCCCCCAGACTCTTCACCTTCCGGAGAGGTTAATACCATCTATATGATCTCTTCCACCACTACTCCCCTCGTCAACCGATTTGACGACGCAAAATTTCCGTACTGATGAGGAGATTCTTGAGGCCCTTACTGTCCCGGATTATCCCTGGGATGACATGCACCACCGTTCCTATTTCATCCCAGAAGCGTCTTCCTCTAGCACCGCTACCCAATACGCGGTCGAATCCAAAGACTTCCTCCCCACTAAGGTTGACTGGTTCAAGGACCCTATTCCTGCTCCTGATGCCTTCGAGGAAGGTAACATGGCCAACATCTCACCTGTCATCCAAGTTGATATTGCTGCTCCAGGACATGCCCCTGAACTCATCACTTTAGGAGCCTCCTGCAGTCAGCATGAGATCGAGACCTACCATCAACTCTTCCAAGAATTCCGTGATGTCTTTGCCTGGTCCTATACCGAAATGCCTGGTCTTGACCCCGCCATTATAGAGCACCACATTGACACATGGCCTGATGTACCCCCCGTTCGTCAGAAACAACACCACCTTGACACCTCTGAGTCAAGGGGCATCATAGATTCCCTCAACCCTGGGATAGGGGGCACGATCAACCATTTTGAACCTTCCCCATCACATCTATCTCAGCACGTCAATGAACCCATTGTTCAAACCCACACATATGTGATCCATAATCACAAACCCCATGCACATAGCATGGGGGCAAGTCATTAACCCTACTCACTTTTTCACACTTGTGATCTCAACCATTTTTGAGGTCACATATCACTTGTAGATTTGATTTGATATGCATAGTTCTTTCCTTTGACCATTTCGGAGTCTTTATGACCTCCGTTGTTCGCACCATTTGCACTGCCGGATTCATTTTTTCCGTGCCCGTGATGATGCTTGAGATCATTTCTCGCTCTCACCAGGACCAATATCAACATTGTGTCCCGACACCTTGTCGCTCTGGTTGGTGTGCCACATCGGCCGTTCTCTCCGATTTTCACATGTTTTATATCATCGGATTCAGTTTTCCGAGCTGGTGATGATGCTTGAGATCATTTCTCGCTCTCACCTCCAGATTTTCCGGGCATTTTTCAAAATGCCCCCGTCACCTCGGTTTGCGTGCCACATCGGCCGTCACCCGTTTTTGACATCCTTTATATCGCCGGATTCATTTTTCCGAGCTCGTGATGATGCTTGAGATCATTTCTTGCTCTCACTTGGTACAATTTCAACATTGTGTCCCAACACCTTGCTACCTCGGTTCGCGTACCACATCGGTCGCTATCGGATTGTTCCACATTTTTACATGAGCCATTCACTCCTGTCATACTGCAAATGTCTCGTTATTTTGCCACCATCTCATCTACCCCGCAAGGAGGTCCATCAGTGTTCCCACCTACCCTCGTTCTTGGTCATCATTACTCAACCTTGATTGAACATTTCCTCCTTGCCTGGCCATTCCTTTTGTTCGGTATAATTTTATCCCTTTTTCGGGCCGGACAACTCCTTTACGAAAAAGGTACTTAGGGAGTTTCCGTTAAGCTCTTTTCTGACTCCTAAAAGAATGAAAAGATCGCCGAGCAATCTTGCTTCCTTTCATGCTCGTTAAAGTACCTGAAAGGGCGTCTATCTGGTATAAGTTTAACCCTTTTCCGGACCTGGTAGACTAATTACGAAAAAGGAATACTCTAGTCACACCGGCTAGAAGAGTTCTTCATTGCATCCTTTTATGCTTCTTTGGGCCTTGGAGACTAAATCTACGAAAAAGCAACCCCCTGGAGTCTTCTTACTTGCTTTCAGACTCTCTAAAATTGAAAGCAACCACGAGCATGCGCTGTCCTGGGCTCGTTAAATCCACACGACAGTACCATTCCTTTACTTCAGAGTCTTCTTATCGCTTTCAGACTCCTTAAAATTGAAAGCAACCACGAGCATGAACTGTCCTGGGCTCGTAAAATCCACACGACAGTACCATTTTACACACACTTCTTCTAGTTCCTTAACCCATGAAGAAGTTTTCCCCCGTGCCTCCTGGCACTACGATCGATCATCTCGGCAGCACCCCCAATCAGGTCGCCTTTGTTCAGAGTATTCTGCAGTCTCCTGCCATTTTATACCAGCTTGAGTCTCCCTCCGACCCATCACCCTCCCTAAGCCATTACAGCTATGATCCCTTTTCCCCTCAGTCAGTTTCATATGCTGCCAGATCATTCCCATTATCATACTCTGAACAAAGGAAGTTTGAGTCCACCCGCTCTACTTGCCCAGTTATTCACCCACAGTTTGATCAGTCCTGCCATCAGTACTACCACATTTCGGTTTCTACCTCGCGCTCCTGTCAAGGAAACATCATTGCCTTGATAGGGGCAGGTCCTCCCTCTGTCGACGACAGCTCCTCTATTCCAGAGGATAGGCCCAGAGGTCCCTACGCCTTGGACTTATCACCATCTGTGGTAGGTGCCTACGGATCATTCCGAGAGGAAACATCATTGCCTCTCCGAGTGGTTGTTCCTCACATGCTCGACTTCAGCACCTTGATCGCATCGTTGAGGATCGCGTAGGATTATATTCCATCAGTTTTTAGTCGAAGACCCTGGATTTCCCCCGACTCTAGCACATTGGTGAGTCACTTCGGAACGCCCAGTTCTATGTTCCTGTGGATGTCCGGGCTACGTTGGCGTTTGTATTCGGAAGCCATCCAGTTCCATGCTTCCTTGAGTACCCAGTTTCAGTTCCAGATCCGTTCCAGTTCCGTGTACCATGGAGAGTTTGACCCCAGTCATTATGATCCAGCAGCTCATCAGTTCCTTTGGTACCACACTCAGTAGCACTGTTGATTGTTCTCATGTATCTTACAGGTCCCCCTTTTTTCGGGCCTTACAGTTATATTTATGTATCTTGATACGAGCATGGGTATGCCCGCCTCGTCCATATATTGAGATTATTCCTCAGTCAGTATTTGAGGTCATGTATATTTCAGGTCCCCATTTTTTGGACCCCATTGTTGTTATTATGTTATATCCTGATACGAGCATGGGAATGCCCGCCTCGTCCATATGATCAGATGATTCCTCATCCCTTATTGAGGTTATGTACTTTTAGTTCTTGCAGTTGTTCGGGATCGTTGTTCCGGGCTTCAGTTTGTTTCTTCTCTTCTCTCCATACCCAGGAAAACCATTCATGACCTATGATGTCCATCGGCCATACGATGAGCTCCTGCCCTCGCACATCAGGGGGCAATCTGTTAACACCCAAAAAGTGTTCACTACCTCATCTACCACATTATATGGCTCATTTATCCATTTTCCTACCATATTTCCATTAAAAATCCCAAAAAAACCCATTAAAAAAGCCGCCAAAAGGCCTAAAATGCCTCCAAAAGGCCCAAAAAACCCTCAAAATAGCCTAAAAAAGGCTAAAAAAAAACCCCCTTTTCCTCCAAAAATAGCAAAAATCCCCCTAAAAAGGGAATAAAAAATATAAAATAATGAGGAAAAGGAGGAAAAAAACCCTATACAGCTACCCAAAACCATGTGTTTCCTAAAACCATGGGTCAGCACTCCACCACCAAAAAAACTATAAATAGGTGATGGAGATCCCTTATTCCATATCCACAATCACAAGCACCCTTACTCTGCCAAAATCTCTCTCGAAACCCTAGTTCACCTTTGAACTATTTTCACCTTGAGAGCCACTTTGGCCCATCCCCACCATTGGAGAAGGAGAAGGAGCATTCAGAAGCTTGGAGCATCCTCTTGGACACTGCAAAGGGCTTCACCAACCTTGACACTCAAGGTAACATTAATATAAAACCATTTTTTACATCTTTTATTTATGTCTCATACAATGTTTAAAGTAGATTGTTAATTGTTGTTTTAGCTTAATCATTTAATCATTATTGAACTGCTACTAAGGAGTCCATTCTCCTTAGTAGGTGCTCATTGGCACAAGCTAGGGGTAAAACCCTAGCTACATCTAGAATGAAACCTCTTTGTTGACATGACGAGAGTTGTGCACACTCTTGATAGTATGTTCTGGTAGAGATGGAAGGCATCTAGATAGCCATTGTATGCATACAGGATATGGAAAAGTGTTGTGCCAAAGTACTGGTCAAGATAGTTGCATAACCATGTAAATGATATCTATATGCATAATAGGTTATCATGTCAACATGATTTCATGATTATGAAGTATTACTAATCATGCACTTAATTTTGATTTGTAGGAAAGATCGTGAAGAATGATGAACACCGAACAAGTGATGGATGTTCAACAAGAATATTTACAAATCAAACATAATATAGAAGGCTCGTGGCTAAAAGATTCTCTTAGAAAGAGGAAGAGAATCATGACGAGATGTTTGCTCCAAGTGGATAGATAAGACCATTCTCTTAATGGTGTAATTAAAGAAGAAGTGTGAATCAGGTTCTGTATGGGTACCCAGGATCGATAATCAATTGATGAGCTTAATGATCACCATGGGTGATGTGGATCTTAACCTTTTCTACAAGGTTGAATATGGTTTCTATACACAGATGACATGGATGCAAGAAGGAAATCACCACATTATTCGAATGATATTGAGGCTCATATCAGTAGACCCATCTGACGAGAGATGGCACAGATAGATATGCAGAAGAACATTGAATGCAAAGTGTGAATGATGTCCAGTCACAAAGGGAGAATTGACAGTTTCTTGACAAGCTTGGGGTTATGGATCATACTATTATTGTATGTAGATGATCTGTTTCTGACAAGGAATGACAAAACAGATCATGGAAAGCAAGAAGAAGCTAGCTACTGAGTTCGAGATGAATGATCTCGGATTGATACATTACTTCCTAGGACTAGAACTATGGCAAGGCTCAGAAGGAATCTTTCTCAACCAGGGAAAGTATGCCAAGAAATATTAAAAAGACTTGATGGCCACTCTCATGGATTCCAACTTGAAGTTGTTAGCGGATGACTCATCAGAGTTAGTGGATGTAACTCTGTAAAGACAAATTATTGGGTCATTGATGTATCTGACGAATACTAGGTCAGATATATGCTTTGATGTGAACACTGTTAGGCAGTATCTAGTGGAAACTAGATATGTTCACCTGATAGTTGCAAAGCATGTGATGAGGTACCTAAAGGGTATGATAGACTTTGTTCTATGTTGTCTTGGAGATCATGACTTCAGATTGTATGGCTACACAAGATGTTGATTGGGCAGGAAGTGTATCAGACAGGAAGAGCACATCGGGTGGATGTTATTGTCTGGGATCTTCCATGATCTCGTGGTCTAGCAGGAAGCATTCTAGTGTGGCTCTCAGCATAGCTGAAGCGGAATATATATATATAGTTGCTTTCTCTGCTAGTTGTGAAGCGGTATGGCTTCAGAAGTTTTTATCAAGATTGTTTGAATTAGAGATGGACTCCACTATGATCCTGTGTGACAACCAGAGTTGTATCAAGATGACAGAGAATCCAGTGTTCCATGATAATTCAAAACACATAGAGATACGATATTTCTATATACGGGATATGGTGCAGAAAGGAGCTATCAAGCTTGAGTATGTGAACACTAATGAACGAGTTGTTGATGTATTGACCAAACCTCTGTCTCAAGAAGAGTTTGAGTATTTCCGAGACAAGCTTGGTGTAGTTTAGAAGGACCCTCCTCGAAAGGGGGAGTGATATGGTCAATGATGAGGCTACCTGTTCCAATGATGAGGTTGATGATGCGGTTGCCTATTCTGACGATTAGGTCGATGAAATGGTCCTTAGACTTTGTCTAAATGGACGGTAAGAGGATTGTATCATCCATGGACTTCAGTCCTAAAGTGATCCGCACACAAATGTCTCTGAGAGTAAGAGGATTGTATCATTCGTGGACTTCAGTACTAAAGTGATCCGTAGACATATGTCTCCGAGAAGTGGTCCTTAGTGGACAAGAGGGATTGTATCATCCCCGGACTTCAATCCCTGAATTGATCCGTAGGCTCTTGTCTTCGAGAAAGATGTTGGTGAATGATGTAATGTGCGCTCCTGGACTGCTTAGCAGTGGGTGATCATTCATGAAAACTGTAATGATGTAATGTTCACTCCTGGATTAGCAGGTGATCATTCACAGGTTGTAAATCCTAGATTTGATCTAGGTCACACCCCAGTTGAAATAGTATTGGCTATGTGGTTGACTGGAATGATGTAATGTTCGCTCCTGGACTACTCAGTGTAGCAGCAGGTGATCATTCGTAGGTTCTAAAATGATGTAATGTTCGCCTCCTGGATTGCAGCAGGTGATCATTCACAGGTGATAAAATCCTAGATTTAATCTAGGTCACATCCAGTATGAAAAAGGACTGGCACTGTGGTCGGGATTGCATCATCCCTTAACGCTTGGTTCAAAATGTACATGATGGGGATTGCATCATCCCGGAACCACTAGTTCAAAATGTACGTGATGGGGATTGCATCATCTCGGAACCATTGGTTCAAAATGTACGTGATGGGGATTGCATCATCCCAGAACCACTAGTTCAAAATGTACGTGATAGGGATTGCATCATCCCAGAACCACTAGTTCAAAATGTACGTGATGGGGATTGCATCATCCCGGAACCACTAGTTCAAAATGTACGTGATGGGGATTGCATCATCCCAGAACCACTAGTTCAAAATGTATGTGATGGGGATTGCATCATCCCGGAACCCACTAGTTCAAAATGTACGTGATGGGGGTTGCATCATCCCCGGACTTTGGTCCCTGAATTGATCCGTAGACATATTTCTCCGAGAAAGTGGTCCTTAGACTTTGTCTAAGTTGACGAGTGGACTGTATCGTCCCTAGACATGTTATGGTGTCTTAAATTGATCATGTGTATACTTGTATTGGTGCGGATACTTGTATTGATGATATGTATACTTGTATTGATGAGGATACTTGTATTTATGATATGTATACTTGTATTGATGATATGTATACTTGTATTGATGAGGATACTTGTATTGATGATGTCCTATACTTGTATTGACGATGTTGTTGATCGTGATGATCTAGATGACGATGTTGCTGATCGTGATGATCTAGATGACGAATGCTGCTAATTGTGATGGTATAGATGATGATGTTGCTGATCGTGATGATCTAGATGATGATGCTGCTGATCGTGATGGTCTAGATGATGATGTTGCTGATCGTGGTGGTCTAGATGACGATGCTGCTGATCGTAGATGATCTAGATGACGATTCTGCTGATTGTGATGGTCTAGATGACGATGTTGTTGATCATGATGGTCTAGATGACGATGTTGATGATCGTGTGATGATGATGCTAATGATCATGAGGATCCAAATGTTGATGTTGATGTAGCTGTTTTGAGTGTTGCAGAAGATAAAGACTCAGTACTGAAGATGTTGATGTTCCAATATTGAAGATGTTCCAGTAACTGCTTGAGTTACTGATGATGTTGACAAAGCTTCTAATGATTTATAGATGTATCATGTATGATGTTGATGACTCCTTGCTCATGCAGATGTTGTTATAATATCCCTCTCGTTAAGAGGGAGTGTTGAAATATTTTAACTTCAAAGAATATTATATTTTGTACCTTATTATTCCGGATATGGTTCATCCCTGCGAGGTTATTCTATTATGTATCCGGAGATGTTTATTCCTCCATTGGAATGTGGTAACTTGGGTTATTAGACTTCCCTAGTGGGGGTCGGCCCTGTATGTGTTATGTGGGTCAAAGGGTTGTTAGACCACCCTAGAGGGGTCGACCCAGTCAATTGTAGTGGGGTGTTTAACCCAATGGTAAAGTTGGGGCCGACCTAGTTAATATAAAGTACAAGTCGGAGATGTGTATAAATAGAGGAGGTGTGTTCCTCATTATACACACACTTCCCTCACTCAGAATGTAGCACACTTTTGGAGGAGAGGTCTGCTATGGTGGAGGAAGAGATCATGTCTTTGGTTTGCATCTTTGTATATTGCTGGTCATCTATATTGAGGAAGCTTTGCTAGGTTTTCTACCCATGAGGGTTTCCCAGGATAAATCTGTGTCTCTTGTGTTTATGTTGTGCTTGTTGTTTCTTCAGTGATCCTATATATGCTATTATTGTGAAATGGAATGTAATGCTCCTATTTTCTGTCTTGTCATATTAAATCTTAACAAGACGGCCACTGAGAAGGGCCTAGTTGTTTTTTAGATACTGTTAGTGATTCGATTTCATAGAATCACTATATTTCATGGGGGACGCGGGTTGGATTGGATTTCATCATTCTCTCCTGCACCAAAAGGATAGTTAGAATTTTTCTCCCTCATCTCATAATATAGACATAATTGATATGATACCTAAAGGACTAATGACAAGTAGGGTCCAGCTGATCTTTTTTGGTCATTGCTACACCTGTCATAATTTTGGACATATGGCTAGAGAATGTAAGCTGAGGAACAATGCTTCAATAAAAGGTCAAGAAAAAATGAAGGAATGGAAGAGGATGGAAGATGTGAAGTAGGAAGATCAAAGATTCCTCAAACATAAAGGAAGATTCTATGGATATTGTCACTACTGTCACAAGTTTAGTCACAAAGTTGTTCATTGCAGAACCAAGAAAAAAGTTCGAAGTAGGGAATTCAAGGAACACAAAAGGTCAGTAAGAAGGGTATCTCATGGAAATATGTGGAGAATAAAGGAAGACTACAAAGAGTCAGAAGAAACACAGATTCCAAGCATCAATGAAGATGATGAGGAGCATAAAAGTGTTGTAGATAACAATGACCTTCATTATGATGGAAAAGCAAGATGAAGATATAAAAGAATACACCGATGGAGATGATGGTGGAACTCAAGATTGTATTTTCTAAAATTATCTCATGACCAAAAAAAAGAACCCCTGAAATTAGCATTAGAAAGGATCATGTACTCAGAGGGAGTTAATATCATAAAATTACAATTGGTACTTAAAAATATATTTTGGTAAGAAGAAAAGAATTTTTTGAGGTTGCCATCAAAACAAGAAGAAGGAAGAGTCATAAGAGTACTTGGTAAAAGCTATCCTCCTCAAATACAAGAGAAGTGTAGAAGTAACAAATTGAAAAAGAAGACTTTGCTAGAGACAATGTGAAGTATACTAAACAGCTTAAGTGTAATAAAGTCAGAAGCATAATTAGAAAAGACAAAAGATGATCATAATACTAGTGTAAGGTTGGAAAAGAACAAAGTGTAAGTAACATGAAAATATTAAAATGCGTGATCCATGAGATACATGAAGACAATGAATTCTGCAATCCAAAATGAGGATTATCCTTATTATTTAGGTCAGCTGGTTCATGGAAGTTCATCTACGGTTTTCTAGAAGGATGAATGGTTGCAATTTGTCGGTGCTATATGATTCTACAAAATATGAAGTCATGACACATTAATTGAGAACTGTGTCCATCATGAAAGTATTTATTTGATTACATTGTTTTGGGGTGACCTTCCACATTTACACTTGGAGGATTTGATAATCATGTCTTCATGGTTGATGAGCACATGTAAAGATTAATACAAGAGAATATTTAGACAATCTTAAGGACTATCTGATGGGGCAATTATAAACAATCATTATTTTTATTGGAAAGTGCCAAGATGAGTAAAATTAGTAGTAAGATTGCATCCTAGGAATCAAGAGGAGAAGGCTGAATGTTAAGACTCAAAAAGTGCTCACTAGATCATTCCCTTATTCACATGACCCATTTGTCCACTTTTCCACCATTTGAGCCTCTAAAGCCATCAAAAGGTCACCAAAAAGACCATAATACACCTTTTTCCCCTCAAAATATATTTTTTTCCTCAAAAAACCTTCAAAAAGGGTCCAGAATTCCTAAAAATATTAAAAGGGAATAAAAATATTCAAAATATTCAAAAAAGAAAAAAAGAGGGAAAAGGTACCTACACCATGTTGGTCAATACCATTGGTTTCCTTAAAACCACAATGGTATTCCCATCACCAAAAACTATAAAAAGGTGATAGGGGGCTCCTCACTTTCCATCCATCCATCATCCTATCCTCATGCTGTCAAAATCTCTCTTGAGTTCTTTGACCATTGTAGCAATCTTGGAGAAGAGACCATTGGAGCCTGGAGCATCTCAACTTGGAGCTGCTCAACACCAAACATCCTCACCATTTGAGCTATTATAATACAAAAAGTCATTTTTTATTTTGTTTCTTGTTCTTGTTCTCAAATATTTTCAAGCTTATTGTTATACTGCACATGTTAGATTCAGATTAATTCATAGTTGTATTTGCTTTCAATTTGAAGACTGCTACTACAAGTTAGTAGGTGCATCCTTGCACATGCTTGGTTGAAAAACCAAGCAACAGTTTTTTGGCAACTCCGCTGGCTTTCGAGCTTTAAATTTTTTCTTTAGATCTTAATTTTTTACTTGTTTTTATCATTTAAATTAGCAGATCTGCCATACTAGACAGCATATTCATTGCTGCCCTAGTTGTTGGCCCTTTCTGTAGCCTCTAACAGACCGAAATCTCCATTTTCGGTTTCATTTTCAGCAATCTGTTTTCCGTTTTTCGCATCGCGACTTTTTTTCCCGACAGTCGCGCGGCTCATCGCGACCCTGCGGCCTTTTTCCGTGCGGAGCACCGCAGATTTGCGGCATTTTTCCATGCTGCACATCGCGGCTTTGCGGTCGTTTTCCGCACTGCACATCATGGCTTCGTGGCTATTTTCTTGCGCTGCACATCACGGCTCTGTGGCCATTTTCCGCGTTGCACATCGCGGCTTCGCAGCCCAAACCCCCGCAATGCACATCACGGCTTTTTTCCCTAAAACCCGCGATGTTGTTATTTTGAATTCCGCCAATTTTTTAGAAAAAAAATTGCTATATTTTTTGCCCATTTAGCCTATTTTCCAGCATTATTTTTTCTACATTATTATAGCCATAGTGAATCATTTTCTATTTACATATGCTCCATTAAAAAGTCTTTTTAAAAAAATTTAGTAAGTGAAAGAAAAAAAATTCAGCACTATTTTTAGATCGTAGGTTTCACTTTAAATTTGCTAAATAGTTTACCCAAACAATTTTTTAAGAAATCCATTTATTTCTTGAAATTTTTTATGTTATTTGCTTTCCTTTAAAATTATTTCAAAAGTCCATCCTTTTTTAATTGTTTTTAAAGCATTTATATTTCAGAAAACGCCTTTATTTTTTGCAATTTGGAAGCGTCTTGTTTTTCATTTGTAATCAATCTCCCAAGCGAGGCAAATCATTTTCAGTTAAATAATCACACTTTCACCCAATCTACCACATTTTGAATTAACTGAGCCTTAAAATGTACCTTAACTCAACAAACTTTTTTAACCGCACTTGGGGAGCACTTAAAAGAATCTTATAGTTAGGTAGGATTGAGGGGATAGGTGTGCCAATAACACCCCCTCAATTATTTACATCTGAGACATAGTGGTTGTCTTTTAGGGTCCCAAAAATCCCTTATAATTTTGACACGATTATCAACCAATTTATCGAGAAGGGCCTCTCCCTTAGGAGGGTTGAAGTAGCCAGACTGGTTCCGGAAGCCTAAGTGGAATACTGAAATTCATTCAGTAACCGAATGATACCTTTCGAATTTCTCGGTGTACACCCGTATGGGAGTACAGCGGTGATAGAACCAAACTGTAGATTCACCCAACCGAACGTGTCATGAACGGGGTATCCTAGTTGCCATTCTTTATGATTGTCTACCCGGTGTCCCTCCCGGTAGGGGGATATCTAGCCGTTGATTCTACACTCTATATTGTCTAAATTGGATTTCATCACCTTGCAGAGGATATAGTTTGTCGACTCACAATACTTCTAGTTAGGTGTTTGCATGATACAATACCCACCTTTGGTCTACTGAGCAGCACTTTTTTCTAGGAACTGTTTGATTTTTGGTATTCTGACCACTTTTTTGGATCCCTCCACTTATTATAGCCCAGCTATTATAATAAGTGCTTTTGAGGTTGGTTGTTGGCCTGAGAGCCATTATTTTTTCACTCCCCTCTTACACACATTGTTGCACTAGGGTTTTGAGTTTTTACATCACCACCATCCACCGACATTTTTTTATACATTTCTCACCATTGAGAATTTAAGTTGATCACGTCGTTTTCAGGGTGAACCCTCTCAGTTCGGTTACACTTGACTCTACATGTCACAGACATAGAGCGTTATCCCTTGACTCAACACGTCATTGGCATAGAACCCAGTCATCTGATTCTGACGCGCCTCATTTGACATCTGATTCTGAGGCTGAATCCGAACACCCTACTGAGACACCACCAACTAACCCAATGGCTGGATCACAATACGACCCCCCTTTTCACCAATGCTATTGGAGATACATCAACAAACCCCTACTACTACTGTGCCACCCACGGTAACCACAATCCCCTTAGGCATGCCTAATATAGGGTCCATTCCCCCTTTAGGTATGCCCAACACAGGACCACCACCTATTATGGGTATGCCCAACATAGGGGTCACACCCCCTCTCATTACCACAACCTAGATCCCAGGAATTCCTAGCACTATTCCTAACCCCCTCTGCAACCCATGTTGCACTTGGGAGCACCGGGCCTTCCCACACCACATCGGTTGGAGGACACATCCCTTCCATACCTAGCATACCCTTAGGGGCCACTGGACCACTACATAATGTTACCATTAATAGTTATGTCCCAGTCACTACGCCACACCCATCTGCCAGTTTACCATACATGGCTAGTCTGAACTTACTAGACCTAGCCAGGTTAACCAACGATCATATTAGACACAACCCTATGTGGCCACCCATGCCCACAAAGCTTCCCTCAGACATCCCAAAGTTTGAAGGAAAAGTTGGGGAAGACCCCCAAAACCACATCATGTCATTTCACCTATGGTGTTCCTCTAACTCCATAGTAGATGATTCCATTAGACTGAGACTGTTACAACGAACGTTCACTGGCTCTGTAGCCAAGTGGTACATTGAACAACCACATGGGACCCACAACACATTTACGTCCCTCGCCTCAACTTTCCTCCAGTTTTTCCAACTACATATACGCTATGATGCAGGAGTTGAAATACTTTTGTCTTGTAGATAGAACACAGCTACACACATCACTGATCATATCCATGAGTGGCATAAGCGCCGTAGCCTCTGCAAGATTAAACTTAACGACCGCATATTTTTGGATTGGTTTCTCAAATCACTCCTACCCCTCATAGCCAAAGATGTAGCTTCCAAACGACCCCAGTCAAAAGAAGAAGCTATCTTAAAAGCTCAACAATTCAACCTCATATATGCCCAGTCAGGATATCTATACACTATTTTACCTGACGCCCCGCGTGGTGATCCATCCCGCCATGATGCGCCAGGGGCATCCCATGCCTTCGATGGTATTATCGGCCAAGTTACGGCGAAAAACAAACCTTTTACCATGACGAATACAAACAACACCCCAGACCTTTCTAGGGCTTCATCCAATTCTAGGGCTACAACTTTGTATGCTCCCGTAACACACACCCATCACATCCATGGACCTTCGTTTCCACCACAATGTTATGGGCATGCACCACCAGCTTATGCACCAGCTCCATATTATAACCAATCGGCCCACCAAACTCCATTCCAGCTTCAAGCTCAAGTGGCTTATTATTCTCTGCAGGCAGCACCTCTTGCTCCAACACATCCAGTAGCTCAAGGTTACCCACAACCACAGCAAACACCAAGGATACCTCAGAACCCTCCTATTTATTACCCACCGCAACCTGCTCCAGATCCTGCATGACCTCAAAACCCACCTACTGCCCAAGGGCATGTTTACGCGCAGCAAAACCAACCTCCAAACCAGAACAACCAGCGAGGTCAACAAAACCACGGAAGAGGGCGTAACCGCGGAAACAACCAGCAACATAATCAAGGTGCACCACAACCTAATCCTCCAAACAACAATAATGCTGCTCCCCCCAACCAAAATCCTAATCGCACACCGAAACAAGCTAAAAATAATAACTTGAGAACAAACCATCCGTGTTCCATATGTGGAGTCTGTTAAGTCAGTAAATTTTTCTCCATTTTTGGTTTGTTTTTCAATCCAGTTTTGGTTTTTTTTTCAATCTACCTCAGTTAAATTTTTGATTTTAAGTTTTAGTTTTAGTATCCTTAGAAACTCTATGGGTGATTGAATAAGTTTTGAGCCCATTCTTTTTAGGTTTTATTTGATTTTTGTTGATCTTTTATATTTTAAAGGGGATTAAAGAAGGTCATATTTTCTAAAGTTGATTCATTAATGTGTTTAGAGAGTAGTTAGACTTGTTTCTTAAACCAAGTAACTTTTAAAATATCCGACAAATTAGCAGAAAGTTGAAAAACTGCGAAATTCTGGCATGGCAGCTATTCTTGTAGCGCTAGACAAAATTTTAACAAAGGGAGCGCTACAAGAATATCGCATTTTTCATGTTTGAGTGATTGAAGTCAAATGCAGACCGCGAGCTGATGGAGAGGAATTTTTGAAAAATGAAGGAGGTTTTTGTTCCTAAGATACCCATCTACAAAAACCTCTCTCAGTTTTGCAACAGCTGTCAAGGATTGAAAGATTCAGTTTAATCTTTGCAGCCTATTTTTCAGGGATTTTAAAGATTTAATATTTTCCTGTTTTAGTGTTCATCTTGCGGGGCAGATTGTGATTGACTGGAGATGAATTTTTAAAAACCAAGAGAGGTTTTTGTCCATCACGGACCCATTTACAAAAAACTCTCTTAATTTTTACACAGGTGTCACCAATTGAGAGATATGGAAGCTTCTTTGACACCTATTTTCCAGAAATTTGCCATATTTGCCAGGAATCCAATTTACTATTTTTAGTTAATTAGTTGAGTTAGTTAGTTAATGTAACTACTCAGTGGTTTCAATTTCGACCTAATGAAGGGGAAATAGAACCACTTCTTTGTAATTATAAAAGAGGGACAAAGGGTCATTGAGGAGGTTTTGATTTTTGAGAGCATCAGGAGGTCTGCTAGCTGCTTGTACTTTCAGACTTATTCAGTGATAGGTACTGTAAACTCGTATATGCATTTACTGATGAAACTATGAATATATGACTCTTTCCCCTTCATTTGATCTGTGTTGGCTTCATGTTTGAACTTATTTAGTTTCATGAATGACAAATTCATTGTTGGTTGATGTGTAATTTCCAGTGGTGCTTGTCCTTTATGTGTGAACTTCATTACAGTCTTTTGTTGGATTCTTGTGATATATATGCATCTTTATCGATATATGTGTATGATTTAGTTGTTGCTTATTTGCTGAATGTATTCCCTTTATGCTCTTGAAGTTTATGACCAAAAACATATAAAACAAAACCCTAAACCCTAGTTTGAATTGAGTTTTAATCTTGAGATTGTGTTGGCTTGTTACCCTAGCCTTAGTAACAATTTCTGACACAAACATCTTTGGCGCTGTTGCCGGGGACGAAGCTGAAGCATATCTTCCCTGGGATACTTATCATTTTTCTGGTTTAAGAGGTGGACTTGAACCAGCACTTTTTCAAAGTCTATTTTCACCAAAAAGAAGTCACAGTGGCTTCTAAAGGGATTGGGACCAGGAATAGGCCTGTTTCTCCATTGAAACTGGGTGTGACAGACCCTAAGCATATTTTGAAAACAGCAAATAAACTCAGAAAATCTCAATCTTTGCCAGCTTCCTGTGACCCTGACCAGTTGGGCATATCATTAAGTTCAGCTGAAACTTTACCTTGGATAAAACCTACCATCCCTGAAAGTACTTTCCAGGTCTTTACTAATCCCCAAAGTTTTTTGAAAGCTAAGATTTCCTCTCCTGATAAAATACCTATCTTTCAGCTGAAAGTAGGAAAGAACCCTTTTCAGAAAGGTTCTAGTCAAGTTTCCACATCTTCACAATCAGTCAATACAAAAATGGCAGGTCAAAACCCACCCATGGATATGATGGACCGCATGGTTGCAGCTAGGTATGCACCATTAGTTTTACCTCAGCCTCTACATGCATTGCCTGGAGGTGATTACCAGAAATATATGCCTAGATTCAATGGACAAGGGGAAATCACTACTGAGGAACATTGGGAGGCTTTCCTGAGTTATGCTGACAAACAGAATATTGAGATTAAAGATGTATGGATGAGGGTATTCATTCAGAGCCTTGATGGGGATGTAAGAAAATGGTTTCGAGATTTGCCTGCCAACTCAATTACTATCATTGAAGAACTCCGTGATCTTTTCATGAGACAATGGGGAGACACAAAGGATCACACATACTATATAACTGAGTTTGGAGCTCTCAGAAGAAAGAAAGATGAGACTATTGCAGATTTTTCCAAAAGGTTTAATAAGATGTACAGTAGAATTCCAGCAGAAATTAAACCTACAGAAACATCAGCTAAGTTAACTTATGCAAATGCTTTTGATCATGAATTTTCTTTGTTACTGAGAGAAAGAAGACCTATCACCCTGCTGAACATGCAAGATGCAGCTTTGGAGGTAGAGTCTAATTTGCTAGCTTCAAACAGACTTAAGAATGAAACAGCCCAGCAGCTGTATGATAGAAAAGGAAAGAAAGAAGTTGTTACAGCAGGTTCTGCTTCTCAGTCTGCTGAGACCAAGATAGATGAGATGGCTAAAATGGTTAAGATTCTTACTGCAAAATTGAATAAGCTAGAGCTTGAGAAGAATGCTAGTAAATTCACCCCAGAAGCTGATCGAAATCCAAATAACCAAAATCAGTTCAGAAGGCAGTTTTCTCCTAGATTCATGCCAAGAGAGCGCAGGAAAAATGATATCCAACGAGAAAGGAGGGAAAATGAAGATCAAAAAGTACCCCCCACCTTTTCAAAATAATTTGGTTGACGAAGAAGAAATCGATCAACAGCTGCTCTTTGAAGAAACTGAGACTAATCAGGACATGAACCACATTGGAGATAGATTGTTTACAGGTTTTGTTACTGAAGAAGATTTTTTGAATTCTGAATGTTACACTGCTGTCATGTTTGAAACTGAAGATGATGTAGATGTGGAGAATATTCCTATAACTGCTGCTATTCATCAGAATGGACCACCTAAAAAGACCCTAAATCTTAGATCAGGTCCAAAACAAGTGGCTCAAGCTCCAAAGAAGAGGGCACTTGTTCCTGCTGCACCTGTTCCTGCTAAACAAATGGCTGATCCTGTTATTGAGAAGAAGCAGTCTGCAGAAAAATAAAAGAAGAATGTTGAAGTTGAGGAGGTAAACAAATCTGTCCAGAATTTTAGTTTGGAGAATGAACTGGGGAAGTTAAAGATTCATGTACCTCTGACTGAGTTAATAAAGAATCCATCATATAAGAATACAGTTCTGAAAGTGATGAATATACCCAGTAATCAGCCAGTTTCAGATACAGTTAATTTGCAGGAAGAAAACCCTAGAATTTTCATTGGGTCAGCCATGGTTGAAAAGACTGAAAATGAGGCTGGTGCTTCTCCTCCTTTCTATATTACCTTGACTGTACACGAGCAGATGATTCATAATTGCCTACTAGATTCAGGAGCATCCCATAACTTGATGCCAAAAGCTGTGATGGAAGCCCTGGGCCTACCATGATTTATATGCCTTTGACTCCCGAGCTGTAAAATGTTTAGGAGTAATAAAAGACATGGTTGTCAACCTTACTCAGTTGCCCATGAAAAGTGTGATAATGGATGTTGTGGTAGCTGACCTCACACCAAAATTTGGCTTGCTTCTGTCTAGGTCATGGGCTAAGAAGGTTGGGGGAACATTACAGATGGACCTCTCTTATGCCACCATTCTTGTTTTTGGTGGAGAAAATAGGAGACTTTACAGAGAGCTACAGCTTGCTTACATAGTCACAGATGATAAAAATCCTACAAATCACCCAATGTACTATGTGGATAAATACCTTGGTTCATGCATATTACAGTTTAGTGAAGAGGAGAATTCTGCTGGTCTGTTACAAGTACAAAAAGAACAGCATGTAAAACGCAGCAGAGAAGACGAAGATGTATTGTGGCAGTTGTACTTTGATGGATCCTCGTGCAAAGAAGGTGCTGGAGCTGTAGTTCTGCTCATTTCTCCTGGAGGTGAGATAGTCAAACTCATGTATAAGCTGGAATTTGTCACTACTAACCACACTGCTGAGTATGAAGCACTTTTACTGGGATTGAAAGCTGCAAAAGACTTAGGCATTCAGCAAATTGCTGCATATGGCGACTCCGACTTGGTTGTTCAACAGGTGAAGAACAACTATCAAGTAAAGCAGGGTTTGCTGAAGAGTTACAAAAATGAGGTATGGGATATGCTGGAAAAATACTTCATAGCATTTAATATTACTCATATTCCAAGGAATCATAATGAAACAGCTGATTCATTGGCTCTAGCAGCCTCATATTTCAGAATTCCTAAGACTACTCAGTTAAGGTATCCTACAGAAGTGAGGTACAGGCCTTGTGTACCTGATAATGTTAAGCAATGGAGGGTCTTCGAAGAGGACATTGAAATAAAAAAATTCCTTGAGCTTATAGATGAGTTTTCAAATGCTCAGATTGATCAGGATGAAGGAAAAGATGAACCTTTAGCATTATCATTCAAAATTTCTCAGAATACTCCTTGCTATGATGAAGAGATTAGGGTTCCAAGACAAGAATTCTATGATGAATTAGACTCTATCCCTTTTGGTTTTGATATTAAATTTGATGAAGGCCAGGCTGTTCAAAAAATTTCAGAAGTTGCTTACATTCATGGTTATGATAAATCTGATGTTCAAAATCATTATGAAGATGGTCTAATTTTTAATAAATATGATGATGAAATTGAAAAGAAAGACCCAGAAATCTGTGAGGAGTGTGATATGTCACAATCTGATCAGCAGATTCAAGAATGCATTCAGTCTATTATCCTTGAACAGCAAAAGCCAATGCCTGATAGTCATTTATTTGAAGACAGTGTGGAAAAGGAGGTTCAAAGTGTTGACATTATTGGTGATACTGTTCAAAAATTTACAGAGCGAATTCAGGCTGATCCTGATGTCTTTTATCGCCAATGCCTGATTGAAATTCATGGAACAAAATATTCTTTTGGACAGCTTGTCTTTTTCATAGAGCAGGAAGAAGTAACTTGTGGAAGTTTTATTGATCCAGTAGCAAATTATAAATCTGTCATTTCAAAGACATTATTTGATGAAAGTGAGTATAAGTGGTTAAATCTCTGCTCTTCATGTTTTCTAACATTTCTGATTATATATATATTTGGAGTTGGAAACAAGTTTTGGTGGGTTGACCAAATTTTTTCTTGGTTACATTGGAAATCGGATTTCGATTTGATTCAGTAAATGGAAGGTTCCTCAGAGAAAGAGATTTGATTTTCATTGTACATATATCAGTGTGTGAAGGATTGAATAAAGACTCCATAGCCCAATGGAAGTTTTTCAGGAAGGCAGTTACATTGAAGACAGAAGGCACTAGTCTACAGGTTCTTGAAGCCTCACAGGGAGGACTTCATCCCGCAGCTGGAGCCAGATGTTAAGTCAGTAAATTTTTCTCCATTTTTGATTTATTTTCTCCAGTTTTGGTTTGTTTTTCAATCCAGTTTTGGTTTGTTTTTCAATCTACCTCAGTTAAATTTTTGGTTTTAAGTTTTAGTTTTAGTATCCTTAGAAACTCTATGGGTGATTGAATAAGTTTTGAGCCCATTCTTTTTAGGTTTTATTTGATTTTTGTTGATCTTTTATATTTTAAAGGGGATTAAAGAAGGTCATATTTTCAAAAGTTGATTCATTAATGTGTTTAGAGAGAAGTTAGACTTGTTTCTTAAACCAAGTAACTTTTAAAATCTCCGACAAATTAGCAGAAAGTTGAAAAACTGCGAAATTCTGGCATGGCAGCTATTCTTGTAGCGCTAGACAAAATTTTAACAAAGGGAGCGCTACAAGAATATCGCATTTTTCATGTTTGAGTGATTGAAGTCAAATGCAGACCGCGAGCTGATGGAGAGGAATTTTTGAAAACTGAAGGAGGTTTTTGTTCCTAAGATACCCATCTACAAAAACCTCTCTCAGTTTTGCAACAGCTGTCAAGGATTGAAAGATTCAGTTTAATCTTTGCAGCCTGTTTTCCAGGGATTTTAAAGATTTAATATTTTCCTGTTTTAGTGTTCATCTTGTGGGGCAGATTCTGATTGACTGGAGATGAATTTTTAAAAACCAAGAGAGGTTTTTGTCCATCACGGACCCATTTACAAAAACCTATCTCATTTGTTACACAGGTGTCACCAATTGAGAGATATGGAAGCTTCTTTGACACCTATTTTCCAAAAATTCGCCATATTTGCCAGGAATCCGATTTACTATTTTTAGTTAATTAGTTGAGTTAGTTAGTTAATGTAACTACTCAGTGGTTTCAATTTCGACCTAATGAAGGGGAAATATAACCACTTCTTTGTAATTATAAAAGAGGGACAAAGGGTCATTGAGGAGGTTCTGATTTTTGAGAGCATCAGGAGGTCTGCTAGCTGCTTGTACTTTCAGACTTATTCAGTGATAGGTACTGTAAACTCTTATATGCATTTACTGATGAAACTATGAATATATGACTCTTTCCCCTTCATTTGATCTGTGTTGGCTTCATGTTTGAACTTATTTAGTTTCATGAATGACAAATTCATTGCTGGTTGATGTGTAATTTCCAGTGGTGCTTGTCCTTTATGTGTGAACTTCATTACAGTCTTTTGTTGGATTTTTGTGATATATATGCATCTTTATCGATATATGTGTATGATTTAGTTGTTGCTTATTTGCTGAATGTATTCCCTTTATGCTCTTGAATTTTATGACCAAAAACATATAAAACAAAACCCTAAACCCTAGTTTGAATTGAGTTTTAATCTTGAGATTGTGTTGGCTTGTTACCCTAGCCTTAGTAACAATTTCTGACACAAACAGAGTCTACGGCCATTACACACATAATTTTCCCCATTTAGATCGTGCGCATCAACTCTGGACCGACGACGCCCAACGGCAAGGACATGCTACACAGCCAGCACCTCCTCCTCCGCAACAACCCATGATATTGCAAAACCCCTTACCAAACCAAGGCGCGGTAAACACTCGTTCGAATGATCCCCCTCAAGGATCCGCTACACCACAGGAGCAAATTACCTATGCAGCCTCCGATTACCAGCACGCTGAGTCCAACACTCACCATTTGCTTATGATGTCATCTAATGATGTCAATCTTCAAACCCGTCGAAATCAATACGGATATGCCCCTGAGGCCACACCTATCGACCCATCGTCGAGTACTCTCCCAATAGACCAACCACTTCGCATACCCACTATACCAATGGACGGGGGCCCCAAAGCAGCTCATTTCCCTTTAAGACGGATTAACAATAACCCAAACACTCGTGCAGCTTCCAATTATAACATTGTAGAGGATTTAGCTTAGTCCTACCAACCATGAGAAATCATTGTCTTGGGATTGCATAAATCCACAGGAAGGTACTCCACTACCACTACAAAGTCTTCTTATCGTTTTCAGACTCCTCAAAAATGAAATCACTCATGAGCACAAACAGTCCTGGGCTCACAAAATCCACAAGATAGTACCATTTCAGAGCACACTTTTATCCCTTCTTGGAGCTCATTAAAACTACGAAGAAGGACCCAATGGTGCTTCTCAGCACCACAACATATCATGTCTACTCATATGGCAACTTCCCCATTTTGGTCTCCTTTTTTCAGAGTATTCTGCAGTATGTCAGCCTAAGATTCCCTCTACAGCATCCATCAGCATGTCCCCCCAGAGTCAATACATACCCTTCAGTCCTTAAAAGCTATGATCCCCGCACCTACAAGTCATTTTCCTACGCTGCCAGGTCAACCATGTTATCATGCTCTAAACAAAGGAAGTTTGAGTCCACCCACTCTATGACCCCAGTTACTTTCCATTCCCACGGTATGTTAGTCCTACCATCAGTACTATCCCACTTCGGTTGTACCTCGTACTCCTATCAAGGAAACATCATTGCCTTGATAGTTGTTGGTCTTCCTCTGTCGATGCCAACCAAATTTATTCCAGAGGATAGACCTAGAGTTCCATGTGCCTTGGACTCATCACCATTTATGGTGAGTTCCTACGAATCATTTCGAGAAGAGTCCCCAGTGCCTCTCCAAATGGTTGTCTCTCACATGCTCGACTTCAACACCTTGATCGCATCGTTGAGACTCGCACAGGGTATTGGTCATTTTAGTTATTTTGTTGAAGACCCCAGATACCACCTGACTCTTCCACATTTAAGAGCCTACTTATGGAAACAACCAGTTACATTTTCCTATAGATATCCGGGTTGCACTTGGTGACAATTTTCAGATGTTGGACACCTTCAATTTCAACAGTTCATCAACCCTTCTGATACCTTATTCAGGATGGTTGTTGCCTATTTTCTAGTGTATCAGTTATTCAGATCAGTCATGATATGACCATCAGTATATGTCCCAGCATTGTGTCCCCTATGGACCATTATGATGTACTAGCAGACTTTTATGTATTTCTTCAAGCCCCCCTTCGTGGGCCTAATTGTTATGTATACGTCTTGATACGAGCATGGGTATTCCCGCCTTGTCCATAATCAGATATTATTCCTCATTCATCTTGAGATCATGTAATATTTTTTGTTTTTTGTAGCTTCCAAAGGTTCGTTGCTCCAGTCTCCAACCGGTCTCTTCTCTTCCCCAAACCCTAGGAAAAAGACAAAAGAACTATGATGTCTATCAGCCATACGATGAGCTCCTACCCTCGCACATCGGGGGGCAATCTGTTAACACCCAAAAAGTGCTCACTAGCTCATTCCCTTATTCACAAGACCCATTTGTCCACTTTTCCACCATTTGAGCCTCTAAAGCCATCAAAAGGTCACCAAAAAGACCATAATAAACCTTTTTCCGCTCAAAATATATATTTTTCCTCAAAAAACCCTCAAAAAGGATCCAGAATTCACAAAAATATTAAAAGGGAATAAAAATATTCAAAATATTCAAAAAAGGAAAAAAGAGGGAAAAAGGTACCTAAACCATGTTGGTCAATACCATTGGTTTCCTTAAAACCACAATGGTATTCCCCATCACCAAAAACTATAAAAAGGTGATAGAGGCTCCTCACTTTCCATCCATCCATCATCCTATCCTCATGCTGTCAAAATCTCTAGTGAGTTCTTTGACCATTGTAGCAATCTTGGAGAAGAGACCATTGGAGCCTGGAGCATCTCAACCTTGGAGCTGCTCAACACCAAACATCCTCACCATTTGAGGTATTATAATACAAAAGTCATTTTTTATTTTGTTTCTTGTTCTTGTTCTCAAATATTTTCAAGCTTATTGTTATATGCACATGTTAGATTCAGATTAATTCATAGTTGTATTTGCTTTCAATTTGAAGACTGCTACTACAAGTTAGTAGGTGCATCCTTGCACATTCTTGGTTGAAAAACCAAGCAACACTGTAGATTCAAATTTTGCATATTATGTGGAACATCATCCAAAGCTTCAACAATTGACGATTGAGAAGGAACAATTGGTATCATGGTGCAGTATATAAAAGAGTGTGATCTCAATAACATTGGAAGAAGAGTATAGTGTGAATGAATCTAGTGCATATCATTTTGATCTATGATAAAAAAGGGGAGCAAAAACATAAAGTTGTGAAGGTTCTTGTATGGCATTGAAGACTCCTTAAAGAAGAAAAAGTTATATGATGTATCTTTAAAGATAACTCCATGGAATAAAACTAAGGGTTGAATGAAAGAACTCAAAGATAAACCAATGACTATAAACTTTGTCACAAAGAGAAGAAAATGTGTTGGCAAGAGGAGGAGCACTGTGATAAGGGGATTTTATGAACTCATCATTTAGGTTCTCATTCAGAATGGTTATCATTCAAAGGGAATCTACAAGATCCTAACTAGATGATAAGCACCAAGTCCAATTTAACTAGAGGAAGAGAAGCAAAAGAAGGGCAGTTGTCTAAAAGGAGAATGATTGGAAATTCTATGTCAAGATAGTTGAAGCAAGGGCATAACAAGTTATCCTTTGTCATTATTGTCAAAGGCGAAGAATGTTTATATGTTTACATCAATGCCAAAGGGGGATAATGTTGAATATGGTTTTCATTGATGTCAAAGGAGTTCAGTAATGACAAAGGAATAACCAAGGACATGATGGCAAGGCAAACTCAGTGAAAGACAAAGGAATAACAAAGAGAGTGATGACATGGACTGTATGATGATGTGGTAGATATGATGACATGGCATGGCATGTATGATGATGTGTCATGAAGTTGAAAATATATCTGATGGTGTTTTGGTGCTATCAGGAAGTCATTGTTGCATTGTGAAAACATTCTGACAAATATGGCAATTTGGTGAAAATCAAGAAATTGACTAAGTATGGAAAAATTAGTCAAAACTACCTTAGGAAAATTCCTGCCATAATTTATGGCTTTACTAAAATTCCCACACCATGATACCATACTATAGCTTGTTGAAGTGGCTATCTATTCATGGTCTCATTTTTCCTTAATCATTTTTTAGGAGAAAATTATAGGTCTTCCAAAACAGGGTTTTACACTAGAGAAAGTAAAATCACCTAAGTGGTCTCAGGAAAATGCCTTCCATAAATGATAGGCTAAAATAAATGCCCGAATCATATGTTCAGGCTGTAGTCTGTTGATTTTTCTACCTGAAAATGGTATCATTTTTCGTTAAGCATGTCTGAATAAAAAGTTATGGATCTTCCAAAATAGGGTTTCAGGATCAACTTTGGCGAAATTCCTAAAAATGACTAAGTGTTGGAAAACTGGCTCAAGTGGCCTTGGGAAAATGCTCGCCGTACCTCATGGGAGAATGATAAAAATGATCTGGAACTATCATGCTCTAGCTTATCAAAGAGGCTATCTTTCCATGGTCTTATTTTCCACAGAAGGTTTTTGGTGACAAAGTTAACATCCTGCCAAAACAGGGTTTCAGATTGCTTTTACACCAAAGTAGCAAATCTACCTAAGTGTCCTTAGGGAAATGCCCGTCATAGCTTGTGGGTTGAAGAAAATGCCCGCACCATATGGTTATATTGTAGGTTGGGATTTTTCCTACCTAACCATGTCCTCATATTTACTTGAAAGTGGCTGAGGGAGAAGTTATGGATCTGCCAAAATAGTGTTTTAGGCAGATTGGACTAGTCTAAGAAAAATTGTCTAAGTATAGAATTACTGGTAAAAAATGTCTGAGTGACCTCAATAAAATGCCTGCCATCTCTTGTGTTTGATGTCTCAAATCCGTTTGAGAGCATGGATCTCTAGAATGCTATTTGGTGTGTCCAACCATTGTCTTGGATTTTTCAAAGAGTCTCCGAGGAGGAAGATATGGATCTGCCAAAAGTGTCTCTCATCTTGATTTGCACTGCTCCAAAAAAATGCACGCCTAGGTCAGCAAATGTTAAATCTGAAGGTGAAACAAGTTGTGTTGTGCTCAGTAAGGTACATTGGATCCTCTGGTATCATTGTTTCATGGTTTTGGTGAAATGAAAAATCCACCTTAGAGTTTGGACAAATTGTCTAAGTATAAAATATCCTTGCAAATCTACCTAAGTGGCCTCTGTAAAATGCCCGCCACTTCCTGTATATGATGGATAAAATTATTCTAAAGGTACAAGGACTTTGATTGTTTGGTTGTGCATCTAACCATATGAGTGGTTTGTCCATAAATTCTCTGATGGTAAAGTTATTAGGCTGTAAAAGTGCCTTCTGACTTGATTTGCACTACTCCAGTACTAGTAAATCTTCCTAAATTGCCCCAGGAAAATGCACGCCGGCTCCTAGGTGTTAATGATAAAATTAATATGAGACTGTCAGGCTGTAGCGTGTTTATATGTGCATCTATCCATGATGTCAATTTCTTCTCTCGAGGTCACACGTGAGAGAAATGAATCTTCCAAGTTAGTGAAAAATTAAGTTTTCCTTGAAGAAGAAAAATGCCTGCAAAATAAAGTTGTTTATTATTAAAATAGAATTAAAATGATGAAGTTTTAATTAATAAACAGAATTATAATCAATTAAAAAGGTCATGACTAATAAACTAAAGTTGAGATTCTTGAAGCGTTATTTAAACATAATTAAATTCTGAAAAGCTACAGGATTATTTAAAAAGGCAGTAAGCTACAGGAATAAGTTATAAACGGAAATATATTAAAAAGAGTATAAACATAAATATATTAAAAAGAGTTTATTATTTCTGTAGAAGCATGAAACAGAGTTATGTTTATTAAAAAGGATGAGACTATATAAGTTAGAATAGAGAAGTGATTTTTAGTTAAGTAATGCGTTGGATGAGAAGGCATTAACTAATAAAAGGAGATATAACAAACATAATATTATTATCTTAAAAACAAAGTTACAATAAATTAAAAACATATTTAATTCAGTGAAAGGGTGTGACTGTATATTAAATGAAGGAATGTGTTTTATGAAGAGACACTTTTGTTGAAGGGATGCATTTGAAGAGAAGGCACATTTCCAGATTGAAAGAGCGTGACTGGTGAAAAAGTATAATGTTGTAAAGGTATGAAAGAAGTATTTAAATAGTAGTTTAAATAGGAATATAGGTGTCTCAGCAATCTATATCGTAGCAGCAGCTAGATGAGGTAGAGACCTGTGGCATGAAGAAAATTTTGTGATAGAGTTGAAAAAGCAGATCTGGAAGATTGACAAAAACATATTAGGGTGGAAGGGTGGTTCTAGAGCAGGCAGAAATCCTGCAGGGGGTCGTAGCCTCCTTCCAGTAGAAGTTGGAAAACATGGTGTCGTTGCATCCTTGTCTGTAGCAGCAGACAGAAGTTTCAGGGTGTCGTTGCATCCTTGTCTGTAGCAGCATGCAGAAGTTTTGGGGTGTTGAAGCATCCCTATCTGTAGTAGCAGGAAAAACTGGGGTGTTCTTGCATCCCTTCTGTAGAAGCAGATAAACAATTTTGTAAAATTCATCTTATTAATGAGTTTGAGTTTGTGGTTTTCTCTTTGAGGTTTCCACGATAAAATACTGTGTTCTAACTTGTTTGATTCTTTCTGTGTCTTATACTAATTGTTTTAATAAAAGAAAACTAAGGCAATATTGATTCACCCCCCTCTCAGTATTGTTGGATAATCCAACATGCATAAATAGATTGAATTCCGTGAGAGATTTCTTCCACAATTAGCTCGTACATTTCATCAAAAATTTCATGTGAATCCATAAATAAATCATATCAAAGTCAAATAAATTAAATAAACGTGATATAAAGAACTTATATTTTCCAAATACGCAATTGGAATCCACTGTGCCACATTCCACCCAGCCATAGACACAATGCAAGCCAAAACTCACTTTACAATGGTCACCCCCAAGCCAGAACTATGATGCCACAAGCAAGAGTGCACTCAACCACAAAACCAATCTAACATTTTTCCAACCACAATCCAATGGCAAGTTGATTCCACATCACTTCTAATCCAGGATCTCTAGTGGCGATTTCAGGACAAAGTTTTTAGGAGAAATCAATCGAACCACAACCCAGTTGAAAGTATTCCTCGAATTCCACTCTAGGGCCATTTTAATGGCTCCAAGACAAAATATTCAAAAATATATTAGTCCAGTAGGAAATCCAATGGCAAGTGGATTCCACATCACTTCCAATCCAGGATCTCTAGAGGCAATTCCAGGACAAAACAGTGGCAATTCCATAGTAACTCAACTTGGGCATAGGCTCAACAAGGGCGCACCAACCACCAAAAAATCATGTAAAGAGAAACCAAAACCAATCACACCAGTACCATAGCAAAAACAAGATCTAAGAGCATGCATAACCAATAAGAGATACTATCTCCCTGTTGGGTGTATCCCAAGGTTGGCAAATTTTTGGTGAATCGAAGTCCAAGTTAGCGCAGTTTTGTTGAAACGTAGCTCAAGTGCAGCAGTTTTGAGGCAGAAGTATGAAGACGGTGAGGCCTAGTACTGGCCTATTTTGGGGAGAAGCAACTCCGCTATTCTGGGGAGCAGGGTATGGAGCAACGTGAAGATGGAGGATAGGGGCCTACTTCCTTAGTAAAGGCAGAGGTACAAAGGACAGCCAGGGTAGAAGGAGCAACTAAGGAAGAAGCGTCGGCCTGACAACTACAGGAACAACGTTAAAGAAGTGAATAGTGCAAAGGACACACCAGCATACAGTCAGCTCCGCATAGTCAAAGAAAGCGGCTGTCAGAATAGCGTCAGAGCTAAGGAAGCAGAGCAAAGGATGACCAAGGACAAGTGAAGTAGTTGAGAAGTTATGGAAAATTATGGTTAGCGGGGTAACCGCGCCATTTTTGGGGGTTTAATGGTACTATGGGGTTTGAGCCAATAACTTTTTAAAGATGTGAACTTCGGGCACAATCTATAAAATGGGAAATTTTGTATAGGGAAGGGTTGGTATTGGTGTTGGTCTTAGTTGGTCATTGTTGTATTGATCTTTTGTCAATTAGATCTAGGCCAAGAGAAGAGAGAAGAGGCTCTACAGCTGTGTGCGCAGAGACCCATTGTAGAGAAGAGGATTTGCAGCTGTGTGTGCAGACTGGAACTGTTAACCCTTCCCCTTAATATAAACAATAGTTCCCGTGGACGTAGCTCCCATCCGGGGGGTGAACCACGTAAATACTTGTGCTGTGTGATTGTGTCTGTGAGATTATTTCATGTTATGTATGTTCATGATTTTGTATGTATTTTCATGTGTATGGGTGATGAGAATAATATGTTAAGTGTTGAACACATGTAACTAAATATGCAAGTAAATCTGAATATGATGAAGGCGTAGTCATATAGGAAACACTAATTCAGTGTATCGTGTAGTGTGTGCGACTTTCCATAAGTGCAGTCCTAGAGTCGCATTGTTGTAGTGCGGTGTGGGTAACTGACACTAGGGCACAATTCCAAAGTGCATTGTTGTATTAGAAGTGAATGCGGAGTAGGTGTGACTTCCCTCAGGGGACCAGTTCCTAATTTGTGTATCACCGGGTTACAAAAACCTATTTTTGTAGCCACCCCATAACTTTGCCTTGGGTGATACCTCAATCTGTTCGCAGGATGTTTCTAAAAGGGTCGATGAAAAGGGGGTTTTGTTGGGTCTCTGAACTACGTAGAACCCGGGTCAGTATAAGAACAAGATAGTAGGACCAACAAATGGTTCTTTTGTCGCGCTTGAACTAGTGATGTGCTCTGATAACTGGAATCCTGAGAGGACAGAGATACAGAACTGGGTGAGTAAGACAGAAAAGGAGTATGCAAAGAAAGAAAACAGACATTTGCGCTTATCTACGGAAGAATGGTTATAGAAATACCTATTTTATGACATACATGAAGTCTTCTTTGTAGTCTTCAGTAATGAGCTACATGAGTGAATATCAAGACTTGCAAAACGAAAAAAAAAAAATTCAGGGTGGATAACCTACAGTTTGGACTCCAGAGCTGATTCAGAGGCTTAAAGAGGTTGATAACCCAATTTCAAGAGTAGTAGACTTTTAGTTGGATAGCGTACTAGAGAGATACGTTACAGAATTTGTTGTGGACACTCTGAAGTCTTACAGCACAGCAGAAAGAGATTTCTTCAAAGGGTTTAGAGGTAAGTACCTGAAAAATTATCATTTTATATATAAAAATGTTGTTAGCAGAAAAAGGTGTCTTGAGAATGCAATAAATTTCCTAGGAATTTGAGTCTGTAATGTTCAGTAATACAGATAGTGACACTGAGGAAAACATTTATACTTTGTGAAGTGGTAAAATATATAATCCTAGCACTAGAAAGAGGTCTCGTGAAGAAGAACCTATCATACCCCTAGAAATTGAGTTAGGAGGTGGCATACATTCATATCAGGTTGATTCTGGTAGCAAAACAGAGCCTAGATCGACTACTTATCAGCCTATCACTCCGTGGAAACCTCTAGTTAACGAAAGGAATACTACTAGTTCGTAGAACACCAGTAGCAGTAACACCGCAGGAGTTAATACTTAGAATCATCCAAGTAGTAGCATACCTAATCCATCTCAAAATACTAAACCTCCTAGAAGAAAAATGGAAGATAGCATTAAGTTGCCTATTTTCAAAGTAACTAGTCTAGAAGACCCAAAGCAACATTGGTTTCTCTATGAAACAGTGTGGAATGTTAAGCAAGTACAGGATGATGCTGTAAGAAAAGCTCATATAGTCACTACATTCAGAGACAAATCCTTGACATGGTTCATGAAATATTCAAGGGGATAGAATAGAACATTAGTAGAGATCATAACCACGTTGATAAGAGAGTTTAAGAAACCTAAGTTAGAATCTCAATGCATTACAGAGCTAAAAGAAATCAAACATAATCCTAATGAGACAGTATGGGAATTTGATCAGAAATTTAAAGCACTGTTAGATCAAGTAAGTTTCGACATGGCACTGCAAAAGCATCAAGAATGGTTCATAGCTACATTGTTTCCTCATATCAGATTGCCACTCATGCAACAGAAGGTTACTTCGCAAACAGATGCTTTAGAAATTGCGATGAAGCTAGAGGCTTCTCCCATAGGAGAAACTAGCGCAGGAATGGTTCAGATACAGACACAACTAGTGAACTTGACATTATAGTTGCAAGATATGAAGAAAGGGAAAGAAACCCAAGAGGAGGTTTGGTGTACCAAATCTAAAGGAGAAGGACATTCCAAGGAACATTTCCCTGTGTTTTGAGATTACATCGCTAGTGGAGCACCGAACCCATTGAATCAACAGCAAGGCCCATGGTGTGAAATGTTTTGATGTAGAGGACATCACCCAGAGGACTGTTACCTACTTTAGAAATATGTGCAAACACCAAAGAACCTGTACTGTACATTCTGTAAGTTAGTTGGACATGATGATAACAATTGTAGAGCATATATCTCATGATAGAAAGAAAACATGATATCTACATATTTCAAGGAGAAACGCAAAAGAATAATAAAAATGCGTAGTATGATCAAGGAACATATAGAAGATGTGGTGGATTCAGAGGAAGAGGACGAAACACTAGTCAAGGACGAGGAAGAGGTCATATTGTATGTTATAACTGCTCTCAACCAGGACATCTAGCTAGAGACTGTCAGAACCCTTATACTACCTGTAAATATTGTAAGTCATTTGACCATGTCATTAAGGCATGTCATGTTTTGCAAGGAAAAATGCAAGAGAGAAGACCAGAAGCACAGAATTAGAACATACAGATGATCGCAGTTGAAGAATGAAATAAAGATCGCAACATCCATGTTGTGACAAGAAGCGGAGCTAAGATAGGAAGAGACTAGAATAGTGAAGCTTCGACCTCTGAAGACCATATAGCTAAACAACAGCCTACTGAAGGGGCTTGGATCAGAAAAGTGAACAAAAAAATGCCTTCCTTCAACCTTAACAAAGAAAAATAAGTCTTCATGGAAGCTAGAAAATTTTTATAGAACTCATAACATGTGCCTACAAGAATCCAATTGCGAAGTTAACCAGTGCCTGTGATTGATATGCCAATTTCATATGATGGATCACGTACTGCAACAGAACCCATAAGTCTTGTTGCGCAGTTCCTGCAGAGCTGCATGAAGTTGTTAAAGCATGGAAATGCCTTAGCGGATTTACAAAGCCTATTCATTCATTACGAGCAGCGTAATGCACAAATGAAGCACATAGCCCAGTTCACCATATCAAGAGTCATAGAACGACCGGAAGAGAAATGAGACTAAGTGCGCAGATCGGGGACTTCGAAATGGACCAGATAATTATTGAATTAGGATTAGAGGTGAATGTCTTGACAAAGCAGACATGGGAATAGATCGAAAATATGAACTTGTTCGGGTACACAGGGTACTACCAAAGGACCGAACACCAAGAGCAACCACTTCACACAAATAGATCACAGATCAACACACCGATGTTTTGACGTGGTTTAAACCCTCTTGAGGGAAACACTCCATGGCCCCGGCCAAATAGCTTCTACAGGACAATTTATTATGCAAAGAAAGAAAGTTACAAATGAGCTTCTCATAATCGATCAACTAAACAATGACCCTCCATGCTCTTTAAATAGAGATCATGGACCAATCGGGTGTTAAGCCACAGATCAAGGTTAGGTTTGATCTAAGATAAGTTGAGCCGTCGGATCACTCTATGTCGGAAACATATCGTGACCGTCGGATTAAGTATTTACAAATGCATACTAATGCATACTAAAGAAACACACTATCCCTAACGGATATATTACACAAGTTGATCTTAACTAACTCCTAAGTGTCTAAATATCCTAACATCCCCCCTTAAGAACAACTTGGGATAGTATTGAAGGATTTACAAAAGTGACACTATTAGGAGAAGGAAGGAAGCATTACAGTCTATCCCCCCTTAATGACAAGTTCTTGAACTCCTAACATAGATCGAAGTTTAGAAAACTTTGCTTCGGTAAGAGACTTGGTGAAGATGTCTGCAACTTGATCATCTGTAGGGAAAAAGATCACTTCAAGAACACGATCATGAACAAGATTTCTGATGAAGTGCATATGTAGCTCAATGTGTTTGCTGCATTGATGTAGAACTGGATCTTTGGCAACCTTGATGGCACTTTGATTGTCGCACCAAAGTGGAGTAGGTTGTTGCTGCTCGAATCCAAACTCTGAAAGGATCTGTCGAAGCCATAAAGCTTCTTGACTGGCATTAACTACTGCTCGATATTCTGCCTCTGCTAAAGAAAGAGCAAGAGCTTGTTGTTTCTTACAAGCCCAAGTAATAGGTCCAGATCCCAGACTGAAAACATAACCTGCAGTAGACTTTCGATCATCAGGATCGCCTGCCCAATCTGAATCAGTGAAACCAACCAACAAAGGTTCCCCCCCTGTACTGTAATGAATCCCAAACTGAACTGTACCTCGAATATATCGAAGTATTCTTTTAGCTGCTTTCCAGTGACTTTCATGAGGTGTATGCATATAACGGGCAACTCGACCAACGGAAAAGGAAAGGTCAGGACGGGAATGAGTCAAGTATAAGAGACTACCAACAAGCTGACGATACAAGGTGGCATCGACTTCAGGTGAAGTACAAGTGGCAGAAATTTTGACTCCAGATTGGAAGGGAGAAGGGGTTGGTGTACAATCTTCCATGTGAAAGCGGCGAAGAAGGTCACAATCATACTTAGACTGAGAAAGAAATATTCCTTCTTTGGTTTGCAGGACTTGGAGACCAATAAAATAATGCAAATGTCCTAAGTCTGACATTTCAAAATTTTGTTTAAGACTGGACTTCACATGGGTTATAAGCTTAGGGTCACTACCAGTAAGAATAAGGTCATCAACATATAGAACAAGTATGATGAGATGGTTTCCTACTTTCTTGGTATAGACATTGGGGTCAGAATGGCATCTAGAAAAACCAGTGTCAAGGAGAAAGTTATCCATTTTGGCATACCAAGCTCTAGGAGCTTGCTTAAGGCCATATAAGGATTTCTTAAGGCGGCAGACAAGGCTAGAGTTATTCTGAACATAACCAGGAGGTTGTTCCGTGTAAATTTCCTCCTGTAAATCACAATGTAAGAAGGCAGACTTGACATCCATTTGATGGACTTCCCAGTTGTGTAAGGCTGCAAGGGAAAGAACAAGGCGGATGGAGTTCATTTTTGCGACAGGAGCAAAGGTTTCATTGTAGTCAATCCCTTCAACTTGGGAAAAACATTTGGCAACTAACCTTGCCTTAAGGCTTTCAACACTTCCATCTGATGCATACTTAGTTCTGTAGACCCATTTACATCTGACAAGTTTTCTTCGTTTTGGAAGAGGTACAAGATCCCAAGTATCGTTCGCCATTAAGGAACGATATTCTTCATCCATGGCTGCATCCCAATCTGGATTCCCTGAAGCTTCTGCAAAAGTTTCTGGATCATGATTCTCAGAAACTTGAGCCAAAAGAGAAGAGGCTCGCTGAAACTGAGAACGTGTTCGACGTTGATCTCTAGGATCACCGGCAAGATCACCAGCTGCTTCACATGTTGAACGGACCCATCGAGGAAGCACTTGTGCTGGTGCAACTGGAGGAACATGAGCAGGCGGAGGTGGATTTTCATCCTCACTTTCATGATCAGAAACTGGATTTGGAAACCTATCAAGGAAGTTGGAAGAAGAAGAAGAAGGCACAAACGCCGAATTAGGCTCGCAGGCCAAATATGGCACAATCGCCGAGTTAGGCTCCCAGGCCAATATATTTTCATCAAATTTAACATCTCTTCTAATGATTATATCATGAGAATGTGGTTGAAGAAGTCTATAACCTTTTACATCTTCAGAATATCCAACAAATATGCACTTTTCACTTTTAGGCTGCAATGCTTTCCGTTTTTCATCTGGAATGTGAGCCCATGCTTCACTACCAAACACACGGAAGTGACTTACATCAGGTTTAGTTTTACTCCATGCTTCTCCTGGTGTTATACCTTGTAATGCTTTAGTGGGGGTGCGATTAACTATGTAATTTGCACAATTAATGGCTTCAGCCCAAAATTGAAGACTTAGTCCCTTAGATTGGATCATACAATTAGCCATTTCTTTTAAAGTGCGGTTCTTCCGCTCAGCTACACCATTTTGTTGTGGTGTATATGGAACAGTGTGTTGTTGTTGGATGCCTTGTTCAGTGCAGAAAGTAGTGAACTGTTTGTTAACATATTCTCCTCCATTGTCAGATCTTAACTTAATAATTTGATGACCAGATTGTTTTTCAACAAGGGCCTTGTAGGCCAAGAACATGTTAAATACTTCGCTCTTAAGTTTTAGGAAATAAACCCAAGTGCGTCTGGTGTAATCATCAATAAAAGTTAAGAAATATTTGAAACCAGAAAAGGAAGCAGATGGAAGAGGACCACACAATTCACTATGTACAAGCTCCAAGGGAACCGAGGCGTGCCAAGAGGCACGTTTGTCAAAACTGTCCCGATGATATTTTCTGAGTACACAACCGGAGCAAACACCATCTCTGCAAGATACCATCGGAAGACCTGTCACCATATTTTCTTTACATAGTTGTTGCAATGAGCGATAATTTAAGTGACGAAATCGCTCATGCCAAAGTTTGCTCAAGTTATCACTATGAGCAACAAAAACTGAAGGGAAAGGTGATGACCCAAAGTTGTTAAAATTGTACAACCTGGTAATATCATCAACAATTCTGGTAGCGAGGACCTGTTGAGGATCTTTAAAATCCTTGATTACAACTTGGTGAGGTGTAAAGGTCACAGTTTTACCTTCACCAGAATGAGTGATCTGATAGACTAATAACAAATTGCAAGAAATTATTGAAACACATAGTACATCACTAAAATGACCATTATCTACTAGAACTGTTCCAGCTCCTACAACACTTAGAGATCTATCATCACCAACAAATATTTGTTTGGTGTTACATTCATGCATAGTAGAAAATATGGCTTGATCCTTAGCCATATGATAAGATGCTCCAGAATCAATGAGCCATTCATTTGAAGTAGAAGAAGAAAATGCATTATAAGAATAACCAGAAGCACAAAGTGCATGTCCATGAGAGGCAGATTCTGAAGGCGAATCTAGGATGATGTGGTGCTTCTTCATTGCTGCTTCCAAGGCTGCCATCTTCTTGAAACACTTAGATTCATCATGATTATCTTTCCCACAATAGTTGCAATGACGCTCAGTCTTCTTGCCTTTTGGCTTGGATCCTTTGTCATTTTTTAAAGAAGGAGTTGACTGAGAGGGTTTTGGACCCTTGTTTGACTTATTATTGAGAAAATTTTGTTTCTTGGGAGGCTTGGACTTTTCTTTATGTTGGGACAATAAGGCTTTCCCAGATGTATCTGCATTGTTGATTATTCCAAGATGAATGAGTTTATCTTGTTCCCTAATCAAGGAATCACAAAAGGACTCAAGACTAGGCTCTTGATAGCTAGTTGCATTCAAGGATGCTTTCATGGAGTAAAATGTAGGTACAAAAACAGAATATGCAGGTCCAAGTTTGGAAAGAATATGATAAATGCATTGTTTGTCTTCCCTCTCAATCTTACATTCTGCACATAAGAGCTTAAGAGTTTTGTACTTAGATAAATAATCTTAAATGCATGAAAAGTCACTTATATTTAAATAAATCAACTCATTTTCGAGTTGGTGACCTCGAATTTCATTGTGTTTACCAAACACAGATTCCAACTTGTCACAAGCAACATTAGGTTCATCAATTCCAGATATGTGGAATCGCAAATCAGTAGAGATTGACATCCCAATCAATCCATGAGCTTCATCACATCTATTTGCCCATTTTGTTTTCTTATCATCGTCAGTGGGTTATTTTTCTTTCCCTGTGGTAATTCTGAAAAGTCCCCTACTTCGTAGAACATCCTCCATACGAGATTTCCATGAGAAATAGTTGGAACTGTTAAGTAGAATATCACAATGGGTGGCCATAATGTAAATTAATGGCTATAAAAGTAGAAACCAATAGTCTAGATGTGAAGAGCTCGAAAAAATAGGCAGTTTCAAAAAAAACGGCACTGAAAAATGACTCTGTATGATGAAGTTATGCTTGAACAAAGAAACTGTTGAAGATGTCCCCAATAGTGACGTGTCAGCTAGAGATGCACTTTTACAGTAAAGTAACTTGAAATTAGAAATTGCATGCACTTTTTCTTTTAAAAGTAACTTCCTAAGACTTGAACTCAAGACCTATTAAGGAATAAAGCAACTTTGAACCAAGTGAGCTAGATTAAAAGGTATGTAAAATATGGGAATGAGGAAGGGGGCTATTTTTTTTTCTTTTTTTTTTCTTTCTTTTTTTTTTCTTGCTCGGTTTGCGTGCTTGCCCTTTTTCCTGCAAAACAAACCACAAATCGAAACAAAAAAACTTTTCCATACTTGTGGAGTTAAATCTTGTTAGCTTGTCCGGAAAGTCTACATTTTCTCTCTGTTTCTGATTTGCCGAGATCGCGCAAAGTGCACGGCAAAGAGCATACGCAGCCGAGAAAAACCCTTTCCCTTTCCGTTTCTGATTTGCCGAGATCGCTCAAGGTGCAAGGAAAAGAGCATACGCAGACGGGAAAGCAACAATTCGAACCCAAAAAAAAAAATCTAACCGTAAAAAAGATGAAATATGAGATTTTTTTTCTTTTTAAAAAACGAAATAAAAAAATGCGTCACTGTAACATTATACCTTCAGATCTGATGAAATACGCGTTTCTGGAGCAACCGGGAACCGTTTTCGATCAAACAAAAATTATTTCTCAATTAAAACGACGCTCCGGACGCAACGGAACACCTCCCATAGCCCATAAATGCACAGAAATACCAGAACTAGAAACCCTTTCGAGTTTCAACAACAACAGTTCAAGATCTAGATCATAACCGAAAGCGGCACTTCATAAAAGCTCTGATACCATGTTGGGGTACACAGGGTACTACCAAAGGACCGAACACCAAGAGAAACCACTTCACACAAATAGATCACAGATCAACACACCGATGTTTTGACATGGTTTAAACCCTCTTGAGGGAAATACTCCACGGCCCCGGCCAAATAGCTTCTATGGGACAATTTATTATGCAAAGAAAAAAAGTTACAAATGAGCTTCTCATAATTGATCAACTAAACAATGACCCTCCATGCTCTTTAAAAAGAGATCATGGACCAATCGGGTGTTAAGCCACAGATCAAGGTTAGGTTTGATCTAAGAGAAGTTGAGTTGTCGGATCACTCTATGTCGGAAACATATCGTGACCGTCGGATTAAGTATTTACAAATGCATACTAATGCATACTAAAGAAACACACTATCCCTAACGGATATATTACACAATTTGATCTTAACTAACTCCTAAGTGTCTAAATATCCTAACAGAAGTTATCATGGTCACCGATACAATTAAGATTAGCCAATCATCAAAAGGTTCTACCTTTTGGGAGATTATCGAATGTCCTTGTTGACATTGATGGCGTGCGAAGTAAATAAGACTTCAAATTTATTGAGATAATAGATGATAGCAATCCATATCATGCATTAATGGGAATATATTGAGCAATTGATAACCTCGCAATTATCAATTTGAAGAAAAAACAGATGATATTTGAAGGATCGGATATCAAGGTCATTGCACCCTTGGATCCTACACAAGGACCCAAATATATTGAACTAGTACGAGAAGAATGCAGAACTCAAGAAATTGATAATATCTACAAGATGAAAGTGAATCAAGCAGACTACATCAATCCTAAAGATGATGGAACATTGAGTTGGATATGCGACAGTTCTTGCATATCAGAGTTAGACACAGGATTGGAGAATTGGAAGAGCGGAATGCATGAAGTATCAGCAAGACGATGTGCGAAGCTCACTAAGTCACTGCGTTGGGTTGGAACAGATATAAGTTCAATTCCTACGTATGATGGGTTGAGTAATATCCATACATTCCTTCAAGAATATCTTGCAACAGTCTCAGATGAATATAAGTTAGCAGCGCTAGATACAGCACTGCGCGCTACACCTGCTAGATAGTGGGTTGCGCATAAGCAGAACCTGACCACATGGAAAGAGTGTAAGCACATGATGGAGATCATATTTAAAGAACAAACTAAGATTGTGCAAGTAAAATATAATGGACATGCTAATCCTATAGATCACATAGAGATCTGTTTGAAAGCATGGATACATAGACCGCAAGCAGAGTGGGTTCACCTATTTGTGCACACATTGGAGCATATTCCAAAGAATTGGTACACATAGATAGAACTTCACAGAGGAATGATAGAATGATCCAGTATGACAAAGAAATTCCAAGAGACTTTCATTTTTTAGGATGATTTTCCAAGTATTCACGAGGCTTTGCAGATAATCAAATAGAAGGTATTCAATAAGGCACTGTTACCTGTGTATGAACTCCAGATTTGGAAATACAGTTAGAACATGCACTGGAATGCTACAACATCGCATTAGATGAAGACGAATATGAAGATCTGCATGATGTAAACATACCTGAGTTTGAAGGAAAACGTGAAGTCGAAGGACCTAACTTAGAAATTCCAGAACTGAGTAGTCCTGTGAAGAATAGAAAGATCAACATTGGTATTGAGAATGAACCGAAGTTCGCTTCTATAAGGGATTATTGGGATGAAGAAACAATAGGACGGATTGCAGACCTACTGCATGAGTATCAATACCTATTTCCTACCAAGTTCTTTGAAATGAAAGGCATTTTAGGTGACTTGGGAGTTATGAAAATAGCTCTCAAGCTAGATGCGAAGCCTATCAATAAAAGACCCTACAGACTGAATCCCAGATAAAAATAAAGAGTAAAGGCAGAGCTTGATAAGATGCTTGATGCAGGAATTATTGAGCCAGTAGAAGAATCAGAATGGATAATTCCTACGGTTATCCAGGATAAGAAAGCTAAAGGAGAGATCAGAATCTGTGTAGACCTTATAAAGTTAAATGACGCCTCACTACATGATCCATTTCCAACTCCATTCACAGACGAAGTGCTAGATAATGTTAGAGCAAATGAAGCATACTCCTTCACTAATGGATTTTCTGGATATCATCAGATCAAAATCGCTACAAAGGATAGGCATAAGACCACCTTTTCTACTGAATGGGGATCATTTCAATACACGGTTATTCCCATTGGTTTGAAAAATGCACCTTCTATATTTTCCAAAGTAGTTGTTGCTGCATTTAAATATTTTATCCATAAATTCTTAGAAGTATATTTTGACGATTGGACAGTATTTGGTTTACTAAAGAACCATTATACGAACTTAAGAATAATGTTAGTGAAGTGTAAACAACATCATATCTCCCTGAACCTAAAGAAGAGTATTTTATGTGTTCCTTATGGTACACTATTAGGCCACATTGTATGTAAACAGGGACCTATGTTTTATCCAGCAAAGATTGTAGTTATAGTAAATCTACCAGCACCTTGCTCAGTAAAAGAGCTACGCACTACATTGGGACATACAAGGTACTATAGGAATTTCATCAAAGGATATGCGCAGATAACTGCGCCTATGGAAAAATTACTGAAGAAATAAGTGAAGTATACTTGGACTGAATATTGTCAAAAAGGATTGGACACACTGAAAGAGAGAATGATTGTTGCGCTGATTCTAGTCTTTCTGGATTGGAGTAAACCATTCCATGTACATGTAGATGCTTCATCCATAATATTGGTCATTGTGTTATCTCAACCAGGAGAGGGAGGCATCGACCATCCCATCGCGTTTTCAAGCAGAAAGCTATCTTCAGCAGAAAAGAACTATACCACGACAGAAAGAGAAGGCTTAGCTATGGTATACGCATTGCAGAAGTTCAGACACTATCTGCTAGGTTCACATTTATGTATGTTTACTAACCATTCATATTTGAAATACTTGGTCAATAAACTAGTGTGAGGGGGGAGAATATGCAAATGGGTATTACTCTTTCAGGAGTATGATTTCGAAATCAATTTTAATCCAAGTAGATTGAATTCAAGACCTGACCACCTCTCCAAAATCGAATCAGGCGAAGAACCTGGTAACTTGGAATATATCCTACCAAATGCACAGTTGTTTTCTATCCATATAGAAGATGACTACTACAGGGATATCATCGAATTCCTGACTACAGGCTTAG
The DNA here is from genome assembly GCA_027924585.1 of Larix kaempferi. Classification (NCBI taxonomy): domain Eukaryota; kingdom Viridiplantae; phylum Streptophyta; class Pinopsida; order Pinales; family Pinaceae; genus Larix; species Larix kaempferi. Next base: position 6,406,504 of record BSBM01000012.1, on the reverse strand, counting down.
CACCTACAGAGTTTACTACGTAGCAGAAGAAACAATTGGTTGTAAAAGCAGTTGATTTTACTCTAATTGTAGGCCAAGTATACAAGTTAGGACCAGATGAAGTGCTGCACAGATGTGTACTAGAACAAGAGAAACCGACGATACTTGTTGAAGCACATTCAGGGGTATCAGGGGACCACTACGCAGGAAGAGCTACTGCACATAAAATTTTAAGAGAAAGACTATGGTGGCCTAAATTACACAAGGATTCAAAGGAACATTGTCGTAGTTGCGATGTTTTCCAAAGGATAGGGAAGTCATCTCGTAGAGATGAGATGCCGTTGATGCCACAACTGACCTCACAAGCATTTGATAAGTGGGCTATTGACTTTGTAGGACCTATTAACCCACTAGGAAAGCGAACTGGTTCGAGATATATTATCACAGCTACAAATTATCTAACCAAGTGGGAAGAAGCAAAACCAGTGAAGGACTGTAGCGCATTTGCTGCCGCGCAGTTCATCTTTGAGAACATATTGACAAGTTTTGGATGTCTGAATATTTTAATGAGCAATCAAGGAATCCATTTCTTGAATGGGACTATTGAAACCCTAACTGAAGAATTTCATATCTACCATCAGAAGAGCACACCATATCATCCACAAGCTGATGGCACTATTGAAGCTTTTAACAAAGTGCTGAAAAATGCGCTGACCAAGGCATGCAATAAAAATAGGGATGATTGGGATCTGCGAATACTAACGGTGTTATGGGAATATAGGACAACTTGTAAAAATTTTACAGGTTACACACCTTTCAAGTTAGCATATGGATAGGAAGTTGGCATTCCCATGGAATACATGGTACCAAGCTTGAGAATTGCAGCATTCACAGACATGGATGATGATGAGACAATGGAAGAAATGTTACTACACTTAGTTGGGCTGGAGGAAGATCGCTTCATTGTAGGTTTTCACCAACAAGTGCATAAATATAGAGAAAAAGTATGGCATGATAGGCATATAAATTATAAATTCTTCCAGGTAGGAGATCTTGTCCTCCTCTATGATATTAAGTTCATGAAATTTCCTGGAAAATTCAAAATGCACAGGCTAGGTCTGTATGTGGTCAAACATGTTACTGATGGTGGCGCAGTTCAGTTGGCTACATTACTGGGAGAAAACCTACCAGTACTTGTTAATGGGAGTAGACAAAATCCTTACAGGGATAGTCCTACCACTCCACACATCAGTTAAGCACAACAAGAAAATTCTAAGTGTCGTGTGTAATTAAAATTGGACACTAAGAATAACATAATAAAGAGTCTGCACGCAATTTTGGTAAAATGTGAAGTTAACATCAAAGAAAGGGAAATGCGAAGTAAACCTCGCACTTGACGTGACCGCTAGCAAAGTCAAGGAAAACTAGCCGTTACAGTTGTCAGTCGAAAAAATAGTCGTTATACATTGTTTTCACAATTGGCTTCTTTCGCATTTAAGGCAAACTTAGCCGTTTCAGACGCATTCAATGATGGAAAGGACCAATATCTTAGCGAGATTTGGCCAACGGACATGGAATTTAATGCCTATATAGTCATTTTTGGGCATGCCTAAGGTAATTTGCGCCTATAAATAGCACTAAGCACATACTTACTGGATTTACCATGATTTTTTGTTTTTACTGCCTGTAAATTCTGATTTTTTACCAGCAAGAGCACGCAGAGTGATTTGAAAGTGAATTTCTGAGTAGTCAACTCTAGACAAGGTTGTGAGAGACTTTAATAAGTTTAGGTTCAAGGGATTCATGAAAACATTCTCAAAGAAAGTTGTTCCAGAAAGGGGTGCCTCATCAAGAAGCTCACCACGCCACACAACAAAAGCGAAGCGGAAGGATAAGGGACTAGCTGCAAAACCAGGAAAGCCGAAGACAGGAGGTATGCCAAAGCAACCTCTAGAGGAACCACCGCGCGACAGGACGATCTACCTCATGCCTGAGTACATTTCATCATGAAGAGCCAACGCACCACCTATTGGTCTCATGAATAATACCCAAAACGAGATCCCACTGCCGCCAATCTCAAGCCATGTGCACATCCGAGAGAATCTGCTAGGAAAGATCCTGGATTGTAAGTTTTCAGACCATTATTTGCTACAGGGGAAGGGCCCTCAGCAACCAATGTTTCCCCAGTTTCATCTCGACCAGTACATGTGTGGACAGGTTGATGAGCGCACGAAGCAACAATCTCTTCACGCGCAGGATTGGATTACGTGGCTAGTGCCATCAGGGTTGTTGAATCTTCTGCACATCCCGAACTTTTCCTGAAGTGATGAGCTTACTGCAGTGGTGCATATTTTACTATCGTGCATGCACTATGGATACTTGTGGCTAGACCTCAAGGTTGACATAAACATCGACCTAATCCATCTGATCACACATCTCAGTAAGCGAGGTGTTGATCCCGCAGCATATTTCATTGGAAAAACAAAGGACAAAGAGCTCGTGAAGCTAATGAAGGAATAATTTGAGTTGCAGAAGGGAATCCGCGGGTATGTCATAGATGGAATCAAGGACCAAGCCATGCACTTCACAGTCCAGTTGTTGGCAGGAAATGTTTTGAGGAAGTGCAGACCAGCAGAGGTGTCGGCTATTGCAGTATCCGTAGCTATGAAGGCTAAGGATGGAACCTTGTATAATTGGTCCAGTTATTTGTTGAACGAGTTCTTGGACGATGTCCATGAGACTCAGGAAAGTGGAAGCCCTTTCCACTATAGTTGGTTGCTGGTGCTAATCACATTTGTGGGTTGGAAAGATCCACTTTACCAGTAGTATGTACCAGTTCTTATAATATATTTCCAAGGAACTAGATTTGCAAACATGTGGGAAAACGTGAGGCCAGAAGACAACAGGTGAATAATGAGTAGATGTTTACCTACTATGAGCAGTTGTGCGATGTGATTTAGCGCACTCCATGTATTTCCAAGGAGATGACAACTGCGCATATTCGCGGGCTCAAATTCAAATTTGACCTTCACTTTATATAAATTCAGCCAAGGGCTGAGAATGAAAACCCAAAATGGTTCGAAGGGTTGTATCAGCTAGATGTGCAGAATATTGAATTAATTATGGAAGACTGGCCGTCGGAGTGGAAGGTTTATTCACCAGTAACGATCAACACAACATCAAATGAAAGCGAAGTTAGAGATCCATAGAACGTGGAAGAAGTGACTAGCACGCAAGCTAAGGAAGCAAGACAAGAAGGAGTTCAACGAGACACTACTGAGGGGAAGTTAGGAGAGAAGAGGAAGGACCCTGATAGTGTAGTGCCGGAAAAAGGGAAAATTAAGAAGCACAAAGCGACTAAACCACTGGGATAAGCGTAGTTACACATAGACGACTATGAAAGCATCGCAGTGTGAGTCAGCAAGCACCTAGAAGAGGCGCTCACTCTGAAGGAAATTAAAAGTGAATAATTCCAAGTGAAACTCATCCAGAACCTAACAGAGCTGAAAAGCATGGTCGCAAAGATAGAACAAGTTCAACAGGACTTGGTGCGCGAATCCGACTCTGAAGAGAAGTCAGGCGAGTCAAACCAAAGGAAGAGAAAGACGCCTGCCTTGATGATACAACCTCACATAGTCAGAATTGAGGCAATGAATGTCATCTTCCCAAATGATGAACTAGCTGAAGGTGTGAAGCGGTTGGAGCACCTGGATATTAATGTCGACATGTTGCCCCTAGAATAATTATACAATCTGCACTTGCATTTTGTGGAAGAGATAAGAGATAGAGACATTGTGTCTCATAACCAGCATTTACAGTTACAGGAAATCTATAAGGAGCTTAAGGGTGAATCTGTGAAGAAGAGCAGAGAGCTAATCAGTGTTCAAGAGAAACACCGCATACTCAAAGAAATGGTAGTATCAGTATGCATGAAGATACCTGAGTGCGAAGAGGAACCTGAGGTAGAAGCCACAATAATTAATATTGGTGCCACAGTGGAAAATCTTAAGGCAAAGATGGTGGTTATGGAGATTGTGTATAAAGAGAAGATTGCTACTCTAGAGTCGCAACAGCAAGTTGGCACTTTGTAGGATGAAAAAGAAGCCAGAAGCGAAGAGTTAAGGATGTCAACAGAAAATATCTCAGCAGAAGTAGCGAGATGTCAAGACTTGCTCGACGAAGCCACTAGAGTATGGGCTATGCTCCAAGAAGATCCTGAGTTGCAGAAGATACAATATGAGTTGCAACATCAACAACAAGAGTTTGATGCCATGAACACAGCTGTGAAAACTTTCCCACCAAGGCACAAGATCCAAAAGTTCATCGAGACTAGGGAACTGCATAAGGAGTTGAAAGTGTTGAGAGGAAGGGAGGCTGACACTTCAACAAAGTTACAGTCCATGCATGAAGAAGCGCTTGTGCTTTCATAGGAGATTGAAGAGAAGTTACAATAACTTCACACAATGGAGTACATAATAAAGGAGCATGATCAAGAATCCATTTCACAGGAGATTTTGGAAACTATTAGGGATTTTGAGCAAGAAACGAAGGAAACAGTTGCAAGGATAAGCGCAACTCTTCAGGAATTCACTATGAATTTGAGTACCCCAGGGGACGCGTAGTTGAAGCCTCCCAGAAGAAGTGGATTGAGGACGACCCACGAGTGAGTGTTAGGGGCATGTTGGGCGCAACCCAAGGTTGGCACAGTTTTGGTGAAGCGAAGTCCAAGTTAGTGCAGTTTTGTTGAAACGTAGCTCAAGTGCAGCAGTTTTGAGGTAGAAGTACAAAATCGGCGAGGCCTAGTACTAGCCTATTTTGGGGATAATCGACTCCGCGATTCCCCAGAGTAGGGTATGGAGCAATGCAAAGATGGTAGATAACGACCTTATTCCTTAGTAAAGGCATAGGTACAAAGGACAGCCAGGGTAGTTGGAGCAGTTAAGGAAGAAGCGACGCAACGCAAACATGGAGGATAGGGGCCTTCTTCCTTAGTAAAGGCAGAGGTACAAAGGATAGCTAGGGTATTTGGAGCAGTTAAGGAAGAAGCGACAGCCTGATAGCTACAAGAACAGTGTTAAATAAGCGAATAGTGAAAAGGACGCACCAGGGTACAGTCAGCATCGCGCGGGCAGAGCAAGCAGCTGTCAGAAGAGAGTTAGAGCCAAGGAAGCAGTGCAAAGGATGAACAAGGACAAGTGAATTAGTTGAGAAGTTATGGAAAATTATGGTTAGTGAGGTAACCACACTGTTTTGGGGGGTCTAAGGGTACTATGGGGTTTTTTCCCATAACTATTGTAAAGATGTGACCTTCAGGCATAATCTATAAAAAGGGAAATTTTGTTTAGGGAAGGTTTGGTATTGGTGTTGGTCTTAGTTGGTCATTGCTTTATCGATCTTTTGTCAGTTAGATCTAGGCCAAGAGAAGATATAAGAGGATTTGAAACTGTGTGCGTAGAGACCCATTGTAGAGAAGAGGCTCTGCAACTATGTGCACAGAGACCCATTGTAGAGAAGAGGCTCTGCAGTTGTGTGCACAAACTGGAACTGTTGACCCTTCCCATTAATATAAACAACAATTCCTGTGTTCGTAGCTCCCATCCGGGGGGTGAACCAAGTAAATACTTGTGTTGTGTGATTACATCTGTGATATTATTTCATGTTATCTATGTTCATGCTTTTGTATGTATTTTCATGTGTATGGGTGATGAGAATAATATGTTGAGTGTTGAACACATGTAACTAAATATGAAATTAACTCTGAATATGATGAAAGCGTAGTCATATAGGAAACATCAATTCAGCATATCCTCTAGTGTGAGTGACTTTACTGAAGCGCAGTCCTAGAGTCACGTTGTCGTAGTGTAGTGTGGGTGACTTACACTAGTGCGCAGTTCCAAAGTGTGATGTGGTATTAGAATTGAATGCAGAGTAGGTGTGACTTCTCTCAAGGGACCAGTTCCTAAGTTGCATATCACCGGGTTACAAAAACATGTTTCTATAGCCACCCCATAAATTTTCCTCGGGTGAGACCTCAGAATATTTGCAGGCTGTTGAACTTAGCCATGAAGAAGGTGAACTTCGCGTAGTCCTGAGTCCGCAGCGCGTTGTTCGCCAAATCGGTTTACGCACTCATCACCGGGTTGTGGAAACCAGATTCCGCAAAACCCCCATAACTTCACCTTGGGTGAGACCTCAATATGTTCGCAGATTGTTGTCAAAAGGGCCAGTGAAAAGGGGTTTTGTTGGTTCCTTGAACCGCGAGGAACCTGGGTCTTTATAGAAAACCTCAAGACAGTTATGTAAGCCAACAAATGGTTCTGTTGTTGCGCTAAGAATCGGTGATGAGTCGCTTGAAATAGTGATGTGCTCGGAAGAAAAGGTTCTGTTGATTGCAGAAAATTGGCACCTAGACAAGAAAGAGATTTGGGCCTGGTGTGATAAGATGGAAAGAGACTTCGCAAGGAAGGAAAATAGACATTTGTGTCTCTCTGATGTAGATTGGTTGAACAAATACCTATGGAAATATATTCACAAAATTTTATGGGCATCCTTTAGAAACGAGTTGCACGAGTGGATATCAAGACTCGCAGATCGAAAGAACTATTTCCAACCAGAAGTACCTACCGAGTGGACCCCGGAGCTCATTGTGAGACTCAAAGCAATAGATAGTCCACTTTCACGAGCGGTTGACTTTTGGGTTGACAGTATACTAGAAGGCTTCATGACAAAGTTCGTTGTGGACACCCTGAATTCCTACAGCGCAGCCAAAGCATAGTTTTTCAAAGGTTTCATAGGTAAGCAACTGAACAAATTGATTTTATATATTAAAATGTTTTTAGCTGAGAAAGGCATTTTAAGAATGCAGTAAAATTTACAAAAACATTTGAGTCTATAATGGCCAATAGCATATATAGTGAATCTGATGAAGAAACACATAGTTTGAGAAGTGGAAAGAGATACAAGTTTAACACTGAGAAGAGTGGACTCCACGTAGAAACTGAGCTCCAAGCCCAGCCTGATAGCCAGACCACACCCCTATAAGCCACCTATCAGCCTATTACTCCATAGAATCTGTCGATTGCAAGTACCGCGCCTCCTATTTCTCAAAATCTGTGAGTTTAGAACCCTCCCATTGTTAATATTCCTAACCCTCAGAGCATCAATACCAGTAACATCATAGGATTGAGCGCTCAGACCATTCCGTCGGAGACTACTCCATCTCATAATATCACAATTCAGAATATCCCACCCAATAATATCCCTAACACCACTCATATCACCACGCAACCAAGAAGGAAAATGACTGGCGATATTAAGATGTCGATATTTAAAGGTACGGGTCTAGAGGACCCTGAGCAACACTGGTTTCTATGTGAAGCCGTGTGGTGTGTCAAGCAAGTTCAGGATGATGTTGTGAAGCAAGCACAGCTTGTCACTACGTTCATAGATAGAGCTTTGAATTGGTTCATGAATTATTCTCAAGGACATAATAGAACCTTAGTGGAGATTAAGGCTGCACTGTTGAGCGAGTTCAAGAAACCAACGTCAAAATCCCAATGTATAATAGAATTAAAGAAATTAAGAAAAAACCTAATGAGATAGTTTGGGAATTTGACCAGAAATTTAAGACACTATTGGACCAAGTAAGTTTTGTCATCGCACAGCAACAGCAGCAAGAATGGTTTACAGCCGCATTTTTTCCCCATATCATACTGTCGTTGATGTAGCAGAAGGTGGCTTTGCGGGCAGAAGCCTTGGAGATCGCGACGAAGTTGGAAGCTTCACCTATAGGTGAGACTAGAACTAGAATGTCCCAAATCCAAACCCAGCTAGCTACCTTGAGTTACAGTTGCAAGACATGAAGAAGGGGAAAGAAAAAAGACAAGAATTCTGGCATACATGATGCTGTGAAGAACCTGCAATAATTAATTAATGCAAACACATGAGATATCAGAAATAACAGAACTCGGAATCACTTTTATATTGATCACAGGCCACTTCGATGGGGCAACCTCCTTTGAGCAAGCTCAATACAATTAACTTCACGGTGCCTTCATAGGCCTCAACACACACTTATATACTAATTCTAGGCGCCAATACCATGGTTCAATACCATGTGTCAATACAAACCATGGGCCAATACAAAATATGGATCAACAATTACTACGGGTCAAAACCATGGGCCAATACAAACTATGGATCAACAAAACTATGGGTGACTTACAAAGCACATGCACCAACAACAATAACACAAACTATGGATCAACAAATACTACGGGACGACTTACAAAGCATATGCGTCCAACAACAATATACTAACAAATTAAAGACATGGGTTCCTAAAATCCCCTCTCCCTTAGAAAAAGATTTGTTCTCAAAGCTTTAGATGTGGAAATTGATGCAGAATCTGAAGGAGTGGGTCCCCTGTAGCATCCTCGGGTTGCATTCCGGGCCAATGGTTCCTTTTGAGTTTCAAGGAGGATTACGTGGAAGGCTGTAGATGAAGAAGAACCATATCAGCAACGTGAAAAGTGCACGCAGAACGGTGCTGATCGGCTTGTTGATTTAGTCGAATTCTTGCCATGTGAAGATTGTCCTGCAGAATGAGAAGAAGCTGATTGCGGTTTCGAAGAATTGAGTCAATTTCCTGAACTGGGGAGCTGTTGAAGGTGTATTGAAGGAGAACTGGTGGTGCCTATCCAGAGATAGCTTCATATGGTGTCCTTTTATATGTGGTACTATACCACTGGAGCGCTTCCAGGAAATCCATAGAAATAGTTGTCCAAATCTTGTAGGGATGGGCAAGGGTTCGAGCAGTCCCGAAAGGAGGGTCGTTTCACCCTTGCTGATCTGGAAAGTATCACAGTCAACCACCATCCTTTGAATTTTCATTTTCAATCCTTTCCAAAAGAAGTTATATTGTTCCTGATCATACGTTTTGAGGAACCCAAAGTGTCCTGTTGATGAAGAAGCATGGAGTTCATAGAAGAGATAGCCCCGTTGAACAGATTGCAACCAATTTGGAACAAGCAGAGAAATAGTTGTAAGAGAAACTAAGTCATCAAATGTGCGAGAAGGCGCATCTACCACAATATTTTCCTTACCCTTCTGGTAAGTGGTCGCATAGTCATAACCCATGAGTTGGAGAACCCATTTCAAATGTGCTGGGGAGGAGACCCGTTGTTCCAGGAAAGTTTCAAGACTTTGGAGATCAGTCTTGATGCAGAAATAATTCCCCAATAGGGCTGGCTGCCACTTCTGTACTGCATGCAAAATAGCCATCATGTCCTGCTAAGATGTAGATGCAGCAAAATGCTTACCGGAAAGGTCTCGTGAAGGCGGCAAGCCCACTGGTGCAACAACGACACCTGCATATCTATCCAAGGAAGTAGTGAAGACCGTTGGTGGGTGCATCTGAAGGGAATGGAGATGAGCAATGACACCATGTGAATTCTTCTTAAGGATCTTTTCCAAGTGATGTGAACTGATGATGCAGAGAGACCCTGGTTGTAAGCCCATAAATTTGTGTTGTGTCCCATTGACTGAAAACTGCATCCAAAGTTCAGCAAAATCCCATAAGATGGGGCCAAGTGTGCGTAACCATTGAACGCCCAAAACCACATCACATCCACCTAAGGATAAGGAAAACATGTCAGAGCACAGGTTATAATCTTCCATAGAGATACGCACATCGCGACACTTCCCCTTGCAAGGTAAGGTGCCCCCATTGGAAACCATGACTTCAAAGTTGGAACAAGGATGGACAAAACAATCAACCTGTTTGGCAATCTGAGGGTCAATGAAGTTATGAGTGCTACAAGAATCAATGAGTATGGTAAGAGGGAGCTTCTTGAAGTATCCCCTGACCCGCATTGTTTGTGGGGTGGTGATGACAGTTACAACATGGAGAGAGATCTTAGGTGGGTTGTCTTTGTTGGGTATGTTATATCTCTTCACATGGTCGCTGCGTGTACAACACGATCCCTACGGCACCTTCGATTCGCCTGCGCCGGGCGCGTCCGGAGGGGGGGGTTTAGAGGGGGGGGTAGCCCGACAGGGCCCACCCCCTTCGTTTCGGACCGTTAGGTTCCGAAACGACACGGAGGGGGCCGTTAGGCCCCCGGAGTCCGCGCGGAGCGCAAAATTTTTTTGGGTTGCTTTTTGCTTTTTCGCGATTTTCGACCCATTGTACTCTATCTAATTCCGGTAAAAGGAATTAGGGTTGTAACCTAATTCGGGTAAACGAATTAGGGTTTTAGATGCTGCAGAATACCATTTATTGTATTGTACATGTAAAATAAACATATAATGAGAAAGGAGCTATGCGGCTCTAAGTTTTGCTGGTTTTTTCCCGGTTAAGGGTTTCCAGGTGAAAATCTCTGTGTAATGTGTGTGCCATTGTGTATTTTCTGTAAATGCTTAAGAATCGATATATGTTTGTACTTCACTGTTAAGGTTTAAAACTTACAGTCTTGAGATGGGGTATCAATAGGCGGGTGTTGAATGTCAACCTGAACATCTACTATATCTGGAGCTTCTTCACCAAGTTCTGAGGCAGGAAAAGAATCCACATCCAAGAGATAGAGCTTTTGTTGAAAACATCTATGTCCCCGAGTGAATTTCTCATCACAATTATAAAAAATCCCTTTTTCTCGGCGTGCCAGCATCTCTGTTTCAGACAAATTCTTGATAGGAGTTGGTCGAGGAGCAAGCGTGATGGGAGGTCGTTGGGAACCCATATTTCTGAAGGGAACAAAGGTGGATTTGGAGCATTTTTGAGCTGCGATCTTGTCCTCTGCCAACTTAGCCAACCCTAGGACTTCCATCATTGTGTTGGGATTTCATCCTTGAGACCACTAATAAAACAACTCCTGTAGAATTCATCAGACAATCCTTCTGTGTGATTGGTCAGTTTCTCAAATTCTGTCTGATACCCTCTCACTATGCCAATTTGGTGAAGTTTAGTGAGTGCTCCTATGAAGTCATCAAAATCACTAGGACCAAATCATGGCAAAAGGAGTTGGCAAAAATCTGTCCAGTTTGGCTCAGGATGAGCTTTGATGTACCAACGGTACCATTGAAGGGCTTCCTGTTCCAAATGAAAGGATGCAAGTGGAACTTTCTGGACATCAAAAGTATTATGCAGACTGAAATATCATTCTACTCAGTATATCCATCCAGTCGGATTAGTAACATTGAAGCGAGGAAAATCAAGCTTCGGCCCACAAAAATTGCTGGAAGAAGAGAACCTTGTGGCTGCAAAAGATTCTGACTGTCGGTTATTTTTCATGGTTGAATGCGAAAGATGGAGGCTGAGAAATTTTTCATCCAAATCTTGGATTTTGGTTTGGATGGCTGCAATTGCTTCCTCCATGGTGTGTGCTCCTGTACGGGTGACAACCATAACCAGGGTTTTTTTGTTTTTTGTTTTTTTTTTTTTGGGGGGGGGGGGGATGGGTAGAAAAACACAAACAGAAGTTGATTTAGTAAAGGGAAATTTGGATTGGGGAAAAAAATTGATAGGTAATTGGGGTTTGACGAGATTTTGGACATTGTCGAAAGGACATGAAAGAAGAAAATGGGGATTTCAGAAGCGGGGTGAAAGAATGAGAAAATTTGGCAGAGAGGGACAAAGAAGCAGAATTAGAAAAGGAAGTTTGTGGTAAAATTTGAAGGCGATTGGGTGAAAATCGAAGAAGTTATGGAAAACCCTAAAATAGACAAATGTGAGATTTCGGGTGTTGGGAAGTGGAATTTGGGATAGGGTTCTCAAGAATGAAAGATGCAGAACGTGTAATGTCCCCATTCAAATAAGTGCATAGTAAGACAATCCCATCAATCCTACTAGTTTCCTAGGTTGGATGGGCACATGTGGGGATGATAATAAGGAAGCTAATAAATGATATTTAGACATTAGAGGGGTTCAAGCATTTAATAAAATATGGTGAATAAATAAATTCAAGATAAATTCTAAGTGGCAAGTGGTTTTGGAGACATATGGAGGTGGTGGGACCCACACTAGCTTGATTTTTCATAATACACGGTATCTCTCTTTTGCAAATTTGAATTAATGGGAATGTGAACACTCTTGGTGAGTTGGTAAGTCATAACACATGTCATTGAGAATCTTAGGTCGAATTGGGAAGGATTGGTAACCTCCATGGAAGATAAAGAGTCAAAGTAGAAGTTTGTGGACACTTGGGCTAAATTCCCTAGCCCCTATGACACCAATGATGGAGCATCTATGACAACTATGAAAAATTGCAGACCTGACCTCTGACATCTGACCACTATGACATGTCAGCACCAAAAATAGGCTCAAGGAAGGTGAATTTGGGAGTTGGAGAAGCCAAAGAGACTCAAAATCGAATTTGGGAGAAGATGGAAGGTTGGAACTAGGAGACAAGTGGCAAATGTGGAATATTTCCTAAATGGAAATCTATTGAATCTATTGAGAGGATTTCGACCCTTGGAAGGCTAATGTCGGTTAAAAAATGTAGAAATGAAGAATGAGAATGGCTTTTGATGATTTGAGAAAAATTGCATTTGTGAAGAGAGAGCTAGTGGATGACTAGTTTCTTGCCTTAGCCAATTTCGAGGGTGAAAGATTCCCATCCAAGTTGGTGTTTGGAGAGGCCACTCAGGTCTTTCATGGTGATTTAATAGAGTTTGTATTTGCAGGTATCAGCTACAGGAATTTTCATGGTTTGGTTTAGTGCAGCACTTTCTCTCCACCGTTTCCAGTTTTGAAGGCATATTCATGCTCCTTGAGGGAGGGCGTTTTTGGTGAGCACTTGTTCTTCTTGAGAGAGATTATCATTATATATTTCTGATTGTAATAGATTCATATCCTCTGTTATTAATATTCAGAAATTCTCAGGTCTAAATACCCACTATTTGTATGCAAAACTATTGATTAATGAGCAACAATGTCCATTTCCCCAATGCATTGATGTATGACACTATAATGTTGATTCTTTCGAATGGATGGATGATTCTCTGATATATTTATGATAAATATAATGCCATGGATGTATTCTACAAGTTTCATGTACTGTACTTGAGCATTTGAATCATTTTTACTCAGTTTAGTTGTATTGGGAGGTGAAACTAGTGCCATTTCCCCCAGGGTCGAATTGGGGGTTTTTGCTGTTGAATGTGAGAGTTATAACAGTATTAAAAATCAATTAATCAATGCATATGAGACCTTAATCACATAATTAACACATTATATACCTCTTTTCATAAATTTGTGGTATTTTGGAGGCATTTGGAAGGCCACTTTCAGTGTTACCCTGGGGGGGATTTGATGCACAAATTACTAGTCAAAATTACCTATATTGATCAGAATACAAATCAAGTTTGCAGCAGTATTTGGAGGGCCATAAAACATCCCTGAACCTGATATTCAAGTCTAAATACCATTCATACACTCCTACAAAATATTTGGGAGCATTTGGGTTGATTTGGAGGTCAAAACAGTTAAACTAGTCAAAGGTCGAAATTGGGGAAAAAGTAGAAAAATTGGCATTTTAATAGAATTTGAAAAAGGGTCATTATAGAATGGATTACAGGGGGTGTCATAGAATTTTCAAGGGAAACGAAGGTAAAATAAGGGAGAAGGGATCTGCAGCAGACTGATCTGCAACGACGCGAAAGGGATCCGCAACGGATGGATTTGAAGCGGCGCGGAAGTGATCGGCAACAGTTTTGGGCAGAGGAAATATGTGATGTATCATCTGAAAATAGATATGGACCCCAGGTATGTTCGGATTCTCTAACAGTTCAGGGTGCTTCACTCAGCCACCAATGCTGTCTGACAGCTTGCGTATTGGGGCAGTACCCCTCACTCCACGGCTCAGGCAAACTGATAACCGCTTTGCCACAAACGATAGCTCTTGGTTTACCTCACGGGTGGGAACTAGTCAATCAAGTAGGGGTCATTTCCCTTTTCATTGGCAGGTCATCTCAATGGGCCAGCTACTTTGGGGTTCCTGTGGTACTCCTCACAATGAGTTTTAGGGCTTATGCCCAAGTACTTCCCACAGTTAAGCGGATAGGGATTATTCCCAAATTCGAACTTGCAACAAATGCGAAGAAAAAATTTTAGCAGAAATTCCACCCAACGAGCCCAAGAAAGTGCTCTGATACCTGATGTGAAGAACTTGGAATAATTAATTAATGCAAATACATGAGATATCAGAAACAACAGAACTCAGAATCACTTTTATATTGATCACGGGCCACTTCGAGGGGGCAACCTCCTTTGAGCAAGCTCAATACAATTAACTTCACGGTGCCTTCATAGGCCTCAACACACACTTATATACTAAGTCTAGGCGCCAATACCATGTGTCAATACAAACCATGGGCCAATACAAAATATGGATCAACAATTACTACGGGGCAAAACCATGGGCCAATACAAACTATGGATCAACAAAACTATGGGCGACTTACAAAGCATATGCGCCAACAAAAATAACACAAACTATGGATCAACAAATACTACGGGACGAATTAAAAATCATATGCGTCCAACAACAATATACTAACAAAGTAAAGACATGGGTTCCTAACAGATGCAAGGGAGAAGGGCACACCAGAGAGCACTGTCCTTTATTTTCATAATACCTTAACAGTGAAGCACCAAATCCACTCAATCAGAACCAAGCGCCATGGTGTGAGATATGTAGAACTAGAGGACACCGACCAGAAGACGGCTACTTAATTCAGAAGTACGTGCGCACCCCTAAGAATTTATATTGCAACTTCTGAAAATCAGTTGGACATGATGAATCCAACTGTAGAGCATATCAGCTCACGATGGAGAGAGATCTAGAGAATATGCAGGGTGGTGGAGTATACAGAGTCCAAGAAGAAACTTCGTAGAAACATGATAATGCACAGTATGATCAAGGCACATATAGAGGCCGTGGAGGATTCCGCGGAAGAGGAAGAAATACTGGCCCAGGACAAGGAAGGGGAAGAGGGCAGATGATCTGTTATAACTGTGGCCAGCCAGGTCACTTATCTAGAGATTGTACCAATCCATTTACTACCTGTAACAATTGCAAATATTTTGATCATGTTATTGAAGACTTCCCAGTGTTAGCAGTAGAAATGCAGAAGAGAAAACAAGATGTACCTTGTTGGGCCCTGGAAATAATGAGTTATTACATCATTTTTCCTTGATTATATCCCATTTTCACAAGCCATATATATGCCTTTCTTCCAGATCAATCAATTATCTTGACAGGTATAACTCATTATTTCTTTATTCATTTTATGCCTAAGATTGTTAAAGTTATGAATTCTGTCCTTTGATTTATGCTAACTTGTGTGATTTCATTAAGATAAGATCAAAGCATAGGTGTATCAGTGACCATGCCTTGGGAAAGAATCATACGTGGCCCAGCTGTTACTCTTCTAACTCAATTTCTCATATTTTCAAGGGACAGCGCATCTCTCCACGTGAGTTGTAACAGTTCATTGAAATAGAGCATAGCTGCAACAGACAGAACGCCTCCCAATTGGTTGAACCGTTTATCCATTGACTGCAAGTGTAACAACATCCTTCATGACTAACGGCCTCATTCATTATGGTTGTAACAGTTAGTTGTAAATCTGCAGCATGAAGATCATAGATCTTCATTGCTGCACGGAATTATTGGATCATGAACTGTATTCCTCATGTATAAATTCGAGAAGCCTTTCCAAGTCTAGGGTTGGATAATTATTATTTTGTACGGGCTATAACAGAGAACTGAGGCTGTGAATAACCATCTTTAATGAAGAGTAGAGTTACTTCCATTTCTGTGTCTTAATTCGTGGTAGTTCACGACGTCTCTGTTAGAAGGCTAGGGCCCACCTTCTCACAGAGATTGCCAAGTTAAGTAGGTAGTTAGATTTATTCATTTCCTGTTGTGTGTTGTGGAATTTCATTAGGTGTAGTTTTGATAGCTACAACAGAGAGTTTATGATTGCATTCTTTATTGGTAGTTTATTTCCTGCATATGAATAGTTGGAACTGCGTGGTGTGACAGTCGATTGTGTAGGTTAGTTTGAATTAATACATGTGTGTTCAATAGTTGTTATAGCCAAGCTCAACTCCATTCCTTTCAGTCATTTATGCTTTCTAGGATTTCTAATGGTTATCAATTTATAGTTCAAGTTTATTTCTTAATTTTGGTTGATGTTGTATCTTTCATTGAGTTCATAGATTAGGCAGATCATGGTTGAGTTACAGTAGTTACTGGAGGGATCATTTTGGTAAATATTGAATACTGTAGTTTGATAATTATAGGATTTAACTTCTTGCAAAATTAATCTAGTTCACTTTCATTCTTAGATCAATAACTGCTAGGTTAATTTCTGTAGGAAGGTAGTTGCACTTTGAATTCCTAGATGTATGAGTTAGATTAGTTTTCTTTCTGGAATGAGTTTGGCTGAGCACATAGGTAGGATTATCATCTTTATTTATTCAATCAATTGCTAGAGATGTTTATGCATAGATTGTGCTTATTTCCATTGAAATAAAAGACCTCCTTGGGTTTGACAATTTATATTGAGCATCCTATGTGTTAGTTGTAATTAATTGACATATAGGTTGCCAACAGTTTGGCGTCGTTGTCGAGGATGGTAATAGATAGACACAATTAGTAGTTGGTTTTTTATTTCATTTTGGTTTAATCATTTACAGCATGAATGAATACAAGAAAAACAAATCGGGAACCCCCTTTGAATACTAACACTGCAGGTGGAAGAGGTCGAGGTCGTAATGCAGGTCATGGAAGACACACATACATGGACGAAATAATTTCTAGAGCTTATTCTTCCACTAGACCACCGCGGACATCTACAGGAAGAGAAAATTATGTTCCTCCCCATCTTGAGAATTCAGCATCACCAATGGAGAATAAAATGGGACCTTCAACTCATGTTGCAAAAAATAAACCTCTTGAAGATAAGGGAATTGTTGTGGGTGTACCGGATAGAGAGGATATTTATCATATCAACGGAACCAGAGTTACTAAATAAGTGTGGTTGGAGACTCGTCGAATAGCAGAGGAAGAGAGGAGAAGAGAAGAAGAAGCAAAAGAAGAGGAAGAACGCATAAAGGAAGCCATTGAATTTTGGACTAAAGCCATGGCTGATAGAGAATAGGAAGGAGAGAATGAACATAGGGAGAACCGATAAGAAGAAGTGGAAGATAATCAGCCTGGTAATACTGTGGCTAAATTAGAATTCCCTATCCTCCGGACACGTGGAGCAGCTCCCATGAAAAAGATCTCACCATTAGTTCTCCCAAATTTCCATGGTAAATCTTCTGAGGATCCTGATGAATTTCTTTTTGAGTTTGATATCCTCTGTCGTAGCTATGATTATACCTCTAGTGCTCAGAAGCTGAAACTGTTCCCAGCCACCTTGAAAAGAAATGCTCTACACTGGTTCATGAGTCTAGGTCGTCAGACCATTACTACTTGGGACCAAATGAAAAACACCTTTCTCTCTAAATATCAAGAATATTGCAGAACCAGGGATAGAAAGGAATAGTTGTTTAAAATGGTTCAAAAGGAAGAAGAGAGCTTGGAAGACTTTGTAGAAAGATTGTTGTACAATTTACAAAGGTCTGGACACACTGAGATTGGAAAAGATGTGCTCAAGATTATTTTGCTACGAGTAATTAGGAAAGATTGCCTTGATATGTTGAATCTATTGGGGAAAGGAGATATCTCAAAAGAACCTTTCAAGAAGATCGTTGAATTATGCCGAAGGTACTCAAGGGGATCCTCTAGAACTAACAAATGAGACAAGGATCGAGATCAGGATGTCTTCACTAGGACACAAAATTCATCTAATGGAGTAGCCACTCAAGCAGAGATAGGAAACTTGTTGGAGAATTTTAAAACTAATATGATGAGCTCCATTTCCTCGGAGTTAGATGTCTTGAGAGAAAAACAGAGGCAAGTGGTAGAAGATCTTACACTTGGTGTATTCTGTCCCAAATGTAGGAAAAAACACCCACTGAAAGAATGCTCGCTGGACAAATAATAAATGTGTAGAATATGTGAGTTGGAGCATAACACCAAGGAATGTCCCTCACTACCTAAGTTCGAGGCAGTTCTGCAAGCATCCACTTCAGATGTAGAACAAGCTAACTTCATTGCACAGAAGAAACCATGGCAGCCTCGCAATCAAGGTATGAATCAAGCCCCATCATTTTTTTTGAATAATATGAATGGTATGAACAATATGAATAATATGAATACACAATTCCCTTCACATTATTCTGGTAACCAGTGGAATCCATCTCAGAATCCAATTCAAAATCCTAATTCTTGGACACCATGGTCACAGTAGTCAAACAATCAAGCTCCTTGGAATTCCAACTGGATAAATTCTTACCAAGGAAATAACTTCCCCATTCACCACACTCAGTATCAACAGTATACTCCTCAACATTATCCTCACCAACAATACCAACAGCCACAACTGCAATTCCAAAACAATGTTGCACCTATGAATGAACCACTTCGACCACAGCTACCTACACAATCCAACCCAAACTCGAAAAATAAAGCAATCCATCAGTTTGAGACTTCCAACATGCCTGCGTATTCCATTTCCCAAGTTCCCTGCAATGATATACGATTACAATCAGGGAAGGTAGTGGAACCTATCATCACTGAGGATGTTCCATCCCCAATGGCTGAAACTAGAGTGAGTTAGCAATATGAGAATATTGTTCATTCAGCAATCCCATTATTGAGGATGTTGGCATTCCTACTGAAATAGTGGCTAAAACTCAGGAAGTAACACACAACGAAGCACATCCTACATAATTGATGAGAGAACCGCCATAACCTAAACAATTGGCTCTGCAGACTACAATGGAACAGCCTCGATTCAATCTCTTAGGAGAATTGAAAAAATTGTATGTCAAAATTCCACTATTACAAGCCCTCCATGACATGCCCATTTATGCTAAGACTATCAGGGATTTGTGTATCAAGAAACCAGGAAGAAATCCTAGGGATCTTCCCACTGTCCATGTATTGGGAAAGCTTTCCAAATTTATAATGGGGAAAACTCCTGTGACAAAATACGATGACCCTGGAAACCCTACTATGACAGTTCACATAGGAAACACACAAATCCCCAACAACTTGGTAGACTTAGGCACGGCTATTAACGTTATGACCATATAAACTATGAAGAAACTTGGACTCACTAACCTTCGGTTGACCCCTACTATTTTGTAACTTGCTAACAGATAAACAATCAAGCTTGAGGGGATCCTAGATGACCTCGTAATCTCAGTTGACTCATGGGAATACCCTGTGGATTTCTTGGTGTTACAGCTGAAATCTCAATTGAGGGGACACCCACTAATCCTGGGAAGATCGTGGTTGGCCACAGCAGATGCTTGTATCAGCTGTCGGTTAGGATCTACGACCATTTCAGATGGGACTGAGATCAAGATCCTAACCTTGTACCCTACAGCTTGACCAAGCACAGAAGCTGAAACTCCACTTTGAGCAGATTTGGAGGAAGAAGGTGTTCAGCCATTATTAACAATAAGGAGATCCTTAACGTTTAAATATGAAACAGAGGACGATGCCATTAATAGTTTCATCAGTCAACCCATGTCTGTCAACAATCATGTTTATCATATTCTTAACAGTACATTAGATGAAGCAGAACAAGAAAATCTTACAGAAGAAGCTCTAGTCAGTGATGTCAGTATAATTCCAGTACTCTAGAATTCAAAAAATGTACCAGTGGAAATTGAGCTAGGGAAAACAATGAATATCAATTCAAACCTTGCGCCCAGTGAGCTGGAACAGCTAGTCACTTTTCCGAAACAATGTAGAGGAGTTTTCGCTTGGCAGTATACACACATGAAAGGGATTCCTTCTAATCTGTGTACCCATCACATTTACATTAAGAGTGACTCCAGGAATGTGTGTCAACCACAACGAAGGATGAACCCGAACCTAAGATATATTGTGAAAGAAGAGATCCAAAAACTTTTGGAAGCAGGATTCATATACCCGATTTCAGACAGTGAGTGGGTTTCTTCGCTTGTGATTGTGCCAAAGAAGAATGGGAAATGGAGGGTCTGCGTGGATTACAGAGAATTGAATAAGTCGACACAGAAGGACCACTTCCCCTTACCTTTTATCGATCAGGTCCTTGATACCTTGTCTAGGAAGAAGTATTTTTCCTTTCTGGATGGTTTCAGTCGTTACAACCAAATCCAGATTGCTCCAGAAGACCAGGACAAAACCACTTTCACCTGTCACTGGGGGAATTTTGCATAGCGGGTACTTCCTTTTGGTTTGTGCAACCCACCAACCACATTTCAAAGAGTAGTGATTGGAATCTTTTTAGAGATGGTAAATGATTGCATGGAGATTTTTATGGATGACTTTACTCCATATGGTGATAGTTATGAAGAAGCACTGAAAATTTTAGAAAAGGTCTTGAAACACTGTGAACAAATCCAGCTCTCTTTAAGCACTGAAAAGTGCCACATGATAATGAGCGAGGGCATAGTTCTAGGGAACTTCATCTCTTTTGATGGTATCCAGGTAGATCCATCCAAAATCAAGGTAATTGAAAATATAGCAACTCCTGGAACACAAAAGGATGTACGTAGCTTCTTAGGGCATGTTGGCTATTACAGAAGGTTCATAGAATTTTTTTCCAAACTAGCTTCTCCTTTGTTCACTCTGTTAATGAAGGATGCATAGTTTGTATGGAATGATGCATGCCAAACAGCGTTTACTGAGCTAAAGAAAAGGCTATCTACAGCACCCATCTTACGAGGGCCCAATTGGGCTATACCTTTTTATATTTCTTCAGATGCTTCAGACACTGTCATTGGAGCAATTTTGGGACAGTAGGAAGATAATGCTCCTTATGCAATTTATTACATTAGCAAGAACTTATCTCCTGTTGAACTAAACTATATTGTCACAGAAAAGGAATTCCTTACCATTGTTTATGCCATCAACAAATTTAGACATTATATTATTGGATATTCTACTTTTTTGCACACTGATCATTCTGCTATCAAATATTTAATGAATAAACCAATCACGAATGCTAGAGTTACTAGATGGTTGTTATTGTTACAGGAATTTGATATCACAATTATTGATAGACCAGGGAAGGAAAATGTTGTTGCAGATTTTTTATCTCGACTTACTAACAGTGATGACAATTTACCAGTCAAAGATTCCTTACCTGATGAATATTTGTTTGCAGTATCAGCTCATTTCCCATGGTATGCAGATATTGCTAAATTTTTGGCTGCGGGTAAGCTCCTAGCACATCTGTTGAAGAGAGAAAAAAGAAAGATCATACAATAGAGTGCTAGGTATTGTTGGATTGATGGCCATCTTTTCTACACAAGGCTTGATTTAGCGATCAGAAGATGTGTTAGAGAAGATGAGATCTTTAGTATTCTTAAAGCTTGCCATGATGAGCCCTATGGGGGACATTTTGCTAACAAAAGAACAGGTCATAAGGTTTTGAGGATGGGTTATTTCTGGCCCACATTGTTCAGGGACGCAAAGAAGTATGTTCAGGCATGTGATAGTTTTCAAAGGATGGGCCAACCCAACAGATTAGATGAAATTCCTTTGCAGCCACAGCTCGTGGTTGAACCATTTGACAGATGGGCTCTAGATTTTTTAGGGCCTGTCAACCCTCCCTCAAAACAAAAATTTCACATCTTGGTTTGCACATATTACATGACCAAATGGGTGGAAGTTGTAGCCTTGGTTAAAGCTAATGATCAGGCTATGATTGATTTCCTGTACGAAGAAATTTTTACTCGATTTGGAGTACCCAAGGAAATCATCACAAATGGTGGACCGCAGTTTGTGTCTCACAAACTGGAAGCATTGTTACATAAATTTCATATTCAACACAGAATAACCTCGCCATATCATCCACAGGCCAATGTCCAAGTGGAGAGTTCAAACAAGGTCATTGAGGCTATTTTGACAAAAACAGTGAAAATCCATCATAAAGATTGGGCTGAGAGACTTCTAGAGGCACTAATGGCCTATCGCACTACATGGCATAACACCACTGGTTTTTCCCCATATGAGTTAGTGTATGGTAATAATGTTGTTTTCCAAATTGAATTTGAAATCAAGACTTTGAAAATAGCTGTAGAAGCAAATCTGGATTTTTCAGAAGAACAGAGGAACCGACTGAATCAAATTAATGAATTGGATGAAAAGTGCATAGCAGCAGTAAATCATACAACTTTAATCCAACAGCAGCGCTCTAAGTGGCATGACAGATTCATAAAGAAGAAAGTCTTCCAGGAAGGAGACTGGGCTCTGTTATATGATTCACGGTTTAAGAGGGATTTCAAAGGCAAGCTACGCACTCGTTGGTTGGGACCTTATCAAATAGATCGCATATTTGACAATGGAACAGTTCGGTTGATCACCATTGATGAAAATAAGACACCATTATTCGCAAATGGTCATCGGTTGCGACTGTATCACAAACCGATCTCAAGGGATGCTTTCGTTTCATAGGTTGCAGCAGATCCAAATTATCAGTTAACACCAGGGCGGGGATTTTTCTCAACCCCTGTGAATTTTTAAGAATTGCAATATCCACATAATTTGTACATAAATAATTTATTTTTCATTCTGTATTTTATCTATTTTTCATTTTGCACTTGATCGGTTTTTTTTGAAGATTTGTGTGCAGGGATTGATTGGAGGAATAACAGTCGTGACTGGGCCAGACGATTGCAAGCACCTTACATTGTTTCCTGATTTAATAAATCTCTTTGAAGAAGATGGATGATTCATTAGTTTTTCAACATCCAGCTGAAAGTCTTCTTGTTACTCATTTTGCACAGCTGCAACTCCTCACCTTGCTTATTTTTCCTACTTTCGCAGTTGTAACTCCACAATTTTTCCATTCCCTTCATTTTTTCCAGCAGCTGCGACTCCACTATTCTTGCCTATTCCGCTAAGTCTAGAAGCTGCGACTCCACTATTACCATTTCATTTTCGCTTTTTGCCAGCAGTTGCGACTCCGCTATTTTTTCCTATTCCACTAAGTCTAGCAGCTGCGACTCCGCTATCTTCACTTCATTTTTTCTTTTTCCAGCGGCTGCGACTCCGCTACTCTTGTCTATTCTGCCAATTCTAGCAACGTCAATTTAACTATCTTTGCCTTTTCTCCAAATTTTTGAAACTGGGACTCTGCCATGTTTTGCCAAACTCTACTCAAATCAATATAATTCTGCAGCTATGACTCCACTAAGTTATCCTTTTTCCAAATTAATGCATCTTATAATGACTCAATCTGGCATCAATTTGAATGATTTCTACATAGATCCAATCACAATCTGCCAACAAGACAGCTATTAGGTATCTTGGGCATCTGTCAACTGGGTGGTGGTGGCCAAATCACTTCAGCACATGCGCATTTATGCTCATTTCATTGGGAGGCGGGCTATAATGGTAACTCATGGCTGAATGCATAACGTAAAGGTACGGATTCAAACTTTTTACATGATTAAGCATGAAATTGAATATGGTAATAATGATTATGCACTGTCTTTTAGTCTCCATTAGAAAATCCGTACCATTTAAATGACAGGGAATATGTCAGAGTCACGCTTGCATCTATTGCATTCCTGGCACCGTACCTGATTCATATCGAAATACCCCAATTATTCCAACTTTCCATAACTATCTCATTCCACCGGAATTTCATACCTGTGTCGACTTTCCTAAAATACCTGATTTTAAAAATCCCAACGATTCCTTGCATGTTCGTAAGTTGCAACTCCCACGTCTGGACTGTTAATTGTTGTATTCATCACCTGAGGTTTGAAGAGAGGTTGCTATGGGGAACCCAGTTCGGCATGAACCCGTGAATACGGAAGCCTTGCGCGCCAATGTAGAAGTTCTTAACATCTTCATAGTAGCCGGTTGGATGGAATATTTTGAACGGTTGAACTGTTACCACACAGAAACTGCATTGCAATTCACCCTTAACCTAACTGATACTCACTTTGAGGTCAGGGGACTGGGCGTGGATGTTATAGAAGAAATTATAGCAGAAGTTACTAACTTACCCCAGGTTGGAAAGAAGTCATTTGGACGAAAAGCACATAATGTGATGGTTGTAAGAGAATTTCTCGCAGTCGAGGAGAATGTTTGTCCAAAACATCGTGGGTTAGAATTGGCATCATTACCACGACCTTGGAATCAAGTGTTAGTCTTCATGAAGAAATATATCTCTTGTGAAGGTAGGTACCAAATTGTTTCTTTCTCTGAAATTCCCTTATTATCTCACTCATGCCATGGAATTTTAGTAAATATGCCATTCTATCTTTTTAAAGCCCTACAAACCATGGTTGGATATGCAAAAACAGCCCAACACCCAGTTTCCTCCCTTACCAATCACGGCCTAATTAAATTGTTAGTCTTAAGGGCCCTTGGAAATCACAATTTAACCTAGGAGCAATTTCTTGCTAGGGACGGGCCAATTAGGGAACCTGTATTAGAAATGGGGGATGTTGGTGAAGGTAATGAGGACCGAAGCTCCTCCAATCGAGTTGGGGGGGAGGTTGGAGCATCAGGAAACCAGAATGAGGACAAAGATGAGGTAAATATGGGAGAAGCAGCACCAGGGGAAGGAAATGTGGAGGTTTTGGATGTTGTGTCCTCTCCTAATATAAGGGGGACCATTATTGAGGAGGAGAAGACTGAAGAAAAGACCCCTGTGTCAAATAAACGAAGAAAAAGGCCAAGGAACAAGGGTCAAATATCCACTATAGTAAAGAAAAGAAAAACCAGAGTTGTCACAGCATCAGTAGCTGCATGCAGTGGAGACCAGCCAGTGGAAATGGTGAAGAAAAGGAGGACTCGATCTATGGCAGCAGTAGAGACAGTAGGAGAAATTGGGGTCAATGGTGAAGCGCCCTCAACAGAGACATCAGATGCAATTGGGGTTAACAGTGAAACACCCTCAGAAGAGGCAGCAGGAGCAACAAGAACAAATATTGAGTCACTTATGCTAGAAATAGAACCTATAACAGGGGTAGACATAGAAATTCCCATTCTAAACCCCAAGTCACCTACTGTTACACGGGAACCTTTCATAAAATAACCTCAAATTGAAAACATCCTATTTGAAAATGAATTGTTAAAGGAGGAGGTGTAGACATTGAGAAATGAGTTGGAAATATTGAAGGAAGTAGTTGCGAAACAAGCAGAGAAGAATTTGAACACATTGTTAGATGCTGCAAATTTATTAGAAA
Organism: Larix kaempferi; assembly: GCA_027924585.1. NCBI lineage: Eukaryota > Viridiplantae > Streptophyta > Pinopsida > Pinales > Pinaceae > Larix > Larix kaempferi. The sequence continues at coordinate 6,381,207 of BSBM01000012.1, read as the reverse complement.
ATTCATCTTCTACATTAGAAAATGAGGAGAAAGGAGAGATTGTTTTCTCAGAGTGTGGAGACATGTTCTTTGCAGCATAACACAGAGTTATGGTGTTGGGATTTGTATCACAAAAGCATGCACAGATAGAGTAGGAGGAAGAGAAAGCACCAGAAATAGAATTAATGGGGGAAAATGAGCCAAAAATTGAAGTGATCCCTGATTTGAATATAGGAGATGAAATAGTGTAGTCCCAGCCATCAGGGGATACTGAACTTCTTCGGGACCAGTCTCATCAGTCAGAGGGATTTGAGATAACCCAAGAACAATCTCAGCAGTTTGAAGAAATTGAAAGGAAGGGGGTTGTTACATAAGAACCAACACCCTTGGAAATATATAGTGAGGCTGCAACCCAGACAGCAATATCTGACATCAAGAATCAAGAAGAAAACAATGTTACACAAGAACCAGTGTTTTCAAAAAAATTTGTTGAAGTTGCAACACAAACCAAGGTGGCTGAGGTTGGTACTCAGGTAGAGGGTATTGTTACATAAGAACCAGTACTCTCAAAATTGTCCCTTGATCTAGCAAAACAGACTGAAGCTGAGGAAGTTGAGGTACAAAAGGAAGATGTTGATACACAAGAACCAGCATCCTCAAAATCAATTGATGAGACTGCATTATAGGCACAGGCCATTGCAACACCAATGGAGGATGAAATTGTTACACTGCCAGAGAAAAATAAGGAGGTTAGTACAATAGGGGATAAGGTAGAAATACAACCTTCTCAGGAAGTCATTTATCTAGACTCTAATGATGAAAAGGATGTGGAGAATAGGATAATTCAATGGTTAGAGAAAAATATTCTCTGGCTAAATCTTGAGTTGGATAAATGGCATAAATATATTGATCAGTGTAGAATAGGGATTATTTCTCTCCATGAACATAGAAATACTATCAGGGAGTTGAGAGAAAAGTGGGCTGAGGAGTTATTCTTCCAGAAAATCCGTTGGGAAATTTTCAAAAGAAAAGGTTGGAAGATTTGGAGAAACTTAAGATCCTGCAACAAGAAAAAAACCAAATGTATACTCTTTCCCTAGAATTATTAAGTTTCAGGGCTCCATCCCCCTCTTACCCTGTCTTTCTTCATGAGTAGACAAATTTATTCAAATTGAGGGCCCTGAAGGAAGGAAGATCATTTGATCTAGCAACATCTGTCCAGTTTCTAGAAACTTTTCTGGGAAGCAACTTTGAGGATCAGCATTTGTGATGTGAATTATATTTGCATGATAGGGATTGTTACATTGACTCTCCCTCTAACCCTGTGCCTTGTTTGAGTGATGTTCAGTTGAGGGAATTTGCCTCTTTTGTCATCAATCATGTGAAATAGCGAAATGCTTTCCAAACCATCACAAAGAATGAAGAGAATTATACTCTTTGGATTAGGGATGAACCTCGAGATCCAAAAGAACTCATAGAAAATCATGTTGGATCTCTCAGGATGCCTACAATTGCCCAATACTTTGAAATTTTGCGAGATAAAATCCTCACTACCTGTGTCCCGATGATTTTTAATATGCAGCAGAGTGCTCTAGAAGGTAGTGAATACATATGGCTATATTCTTCTTCATCTCTGAGGGAAGTGGATCCATACTTCTTTGAAAATTTTAAGCAAGCCCTAACAAGGATTCCTGGGTCTGTGCAGTGCATGAAACATGTGGACCTTGGTCGATTGGATTGAGATTCAAATTTCCCCTCATATGGCTGCATGTGAATCCTTACAGGAACAGCTATGTTTTGACTAAGGAAGAAGAGAAACTGTGTTGGGAGAGATGGATAGCTTGTTATGGATTTGTGCCTTATGGGGAATCATCAGAACTTGCCTACAGTCTCACCAGTCTTCACAAATACAGCTCGGACTCAGATTCAGACTAGTGGGGGTTTTGCATGAGGACATGCAATTGGATAGTTGGGGGGATATGTTGGGCCCTGGGAATGCCCCTTTTTGGCCATACTTATTACATTATTTTGCCCTGATTATATCCCATTTTTACAAGCCATATATATGCCTTTTTTCGAGATCAATCAATTATCTTGACAGGTATAACTCACTATTGCTTTATTCATTTTATTCCTAAGATTGTTAAAGTTATGAATTTTGGCCTTTGATTTATGCTAACTTGTGTGATTTCATTAAGATAAGATCAAAGAATAGGTGTATCAGTCACCATGCCTTGGGAAATAATCATACATGGGCCAGTTGTTACTCTTTTAACTCAATTCCTCATATTTTCAAGGGACAACACATCTCTCCACGTGAGCTGTAACAAGTCGTTGAAGCAGAGCATAGCTGCAACAAATGGGATGCCTCCTGATTGGTTGAACCGTTGATCCATTGAATGCAAGTGTAACAACATCCTTCATGACTAACGGCCTCATTCATTATGGTTGTAATAGTTAGTTGTAACTCTGCAGCATGAAGATCGTAGATATTCATTGTTGCACGAAATTAGTGGATCATTAACTGTATTCCTCATGTATAAATTTGGGAAGGCTTTCCAAGTCTGGGGTTGGATAATTATTATTTTGTACGGACTGTAATAGAGAACTGAGACTGTGAATTACCATCTTTAATGAAGAGTAGAGTTACTTCCATTTCTGTGTCTTAATTTGTGGTAGTTCACAGTGTCTCTGTTAGAAGTCCAGGGCCCGCCTTCTCACAAAGATTGTCGATTCAAGTAGGTAGTTAGATTTATTCATTTCCTGTTGTGTGTTGTGGAATTGCATTAGGTGTATTTCTAATAGCTGCAACAGAGAGTTTATGATTGCATTCTTTATTGGTAGTTTATTTCCTGCATATGAATAGCTGCAATTGCGTGGTGTGAAAGTCGACTGTGTAGGTTAGTTTGAATTAATGCATGTGTGTTCAATAGCTGTTACAGCCAAGCTCAGCTCCATTCCTTTCAGTCATTTATGCTTTCTAGGATTTCTAATGGTTATCAATTTATAGTTCAAGTTTATTTCTTAATTCTGGTTCCTGTTGTATCTTTCATTGAGTTCATAGATTAGGAAGATAATGGTTGAGTTACAGTAGTTACTGGATGGATCATTTTTGTAAATATTGAATACTATAGTTTGATAATTATGGGATTTAACTTCTTGCAAAAGTAATCTAGTTCAATTTCATTCTTAGATCAATAACTGCTAGGTTGATTTCTGTAGGAAGGTAGTTACGCTTTGAATTCCTAGATGTATGAGTTGGATTAGTTTTCTTTCTGGAATGAGTTTGGTTGAGAAAATAGGTAGGATTATCATCTTTATTTATTCAATCAACTACTAGAGATGTTTATGCATAGATTGTTTTTATTTCCATTGAAATAAAATATCTCCCTGGGTTTGACAATTTATATTGAGCATCCTGTGTGTTAGTTGTAATTAATTGACATATAGGGTGACCAACATACCTAAACCAAACATTCAGTTTATCACAGCAGAGAGAAGGGCTGTGGATCCAAGTATTAATGTGGTGACGCGAAGTGGCGCTGCCATAGGAAGGGATAGGAAAGCAGAAGCTTCGACTTCTAGATACTTTGAAACTAAGCAGACCCCAGTTGAAACAATCTGGATCACAAAGGCTAGCAGGAAGACACCTTCTTTCAACCTCGAGAAAAACAAAGAAGTCTTTGAAGAAGCACGGGACATCTTCAAAGAGAAAGCAACTACGTCACCAAGATTCCCATTGCGAAGTTAAATACCGCACATGGAGGATATGCCAGCCGCGTATGACAAAACGTGCCACGCAGCAGAGACAGGAACCTCTGTTGCGCAGTTCCTACGGAGCTACATGAAATTATTGAAAAGCGCAGATGTTGTAGTGGATTTACAAAAAAATTTAAACCAGTATGAACCACGCAGTGAGAAGGATACTGCCAAGAGCACAGTTCATCACATCAAAATATATAAAAGAACAGGTAGAGAAATGAGCCTCACTGCGCAGATAGGAGATTATGAGATGGATGAAATCATCCTTGACTTAGGATCCAAGGTAAATTTCTTGACTAAGCAGACGTGGCAGCAGATGGGAAGACCAAAGTTGTTGTGGTCACCCATATAGTTGAGGTTAGCAAATCATATCAAAGTCATACCTTTTGGGAGATTAGCCAATAATATTGTTGACATCGATGGAGTGCGAAGTCATGCAGACTTCGAGGTTATCGAAATTGTGGATGATAGTCAGCCTTATCCAGCATATTTGGGTATATACTGGGCTATGGATAACCTCGCAATCATAAACTTGAAAACAAAGAAGATGATCTTTTAAGGGCAGGACATAAGGGTCATCTTACCACTGGACCCTTCACAAGGAGAAAGATACAATGAGACGATTCAGGAGGAATCCAAAGCATAGGATCTTGATCGCATTTACAATATGACTGTGAATCAGGATGACTACATTAATCCTACTACGAATGGAGCACTTAGTTGGCAATGTGACAGTTCTTGCATCTCAGACTCTGATGCAGGACTGGAGAATTGGCAAAGCTGTATGCATGAAGTATCTGCAAGAATATGCTCGCAGATCACAAAGTCATTGCGTTGGATTGGAACAGAGGTAAGTCCAATCCCCACCTATGATGGTTCATCTAATGTTTATTCATTTATCCAAGAATATACTGTATCAGTTGCAGCTGAACATCGCATACCAGCACTAGACATGGCACTGCGCGAGACACCTACCAGATGGTGGGCTACGTATAAGCAGACTTTGACCACATGGGATCAGTGCAGGAATATGATGCAAATCATATTCATGGAAAACATTGCACTAACCATGGTAAAGTAAAATGGACAGACAAGTCCAAGGGATCACATAGAAATCTGTTCAGAAGCATGGATAAAGAGACCACAGACATAATGGGTTCATCTGTTTGTGCACACATTAGACCGGATTCCAAAGAATTGGCACCTAGATATGGAGTTGCGCAAAGGATCTATAGATTGGTCTACCTTGACTGTGAACTTCAACATAACTTTTAGCTTCGAAGATAAAAGTCCGAGTATAAGCGAATCTCTGCAATTTATCAAAGAAAGAATATTCAGAGCCAAATTCCCAAGTATAAACGAGGCATTGGAGGAAATCAAAGAAAGTGTGTTTGAAGATGTAAAAGTACCTGTGAACCTACAGCTAGAATGGACAAGACAGATAGAACATGCTTTTTAATGCTATAACCTTGCTGAAAATGAAGAAGAAGAAGAAATCGATGAGAAGGATCCGTGCAACGTCAATATACCTGAGTCAAAGGGTTCGCGCGATGTAGAGGGACCTCCAATGGAAATTCTAGACATGAGTGGACCCGTAAAGACAAGAAAATTTAACATTGGCACAAGCGAAGAGCCGAAGTTCGCATCAATTGGAGATTACTGGGATGATGCCACGATTACGAAGATCACAGACCTTCTACATGAATATCAAGATTTATTCCCAACAAAGTTTACCGAAATGAAGGGTACTTTGGGCGACTTGGGGGTTATGAAGATACCTCTCAAGCCAGGCATGAAACCTGTTAAGAAAAGTCCCTATAGACTGAATCCTAGATATAAAGAAAGAGTCAAGGAAGAACTTGATAAGATGCTTGATGCGAGGATCATTGAGTCGGTTGAAGAATCAAAGTGGATAAGCCCGATGGTTTTCCAATACAAGAAGATTAAAGGTGAAATCAGGATCTTTGTGGATCTAAGGAAACTGAATGATGCTTCACTAAATGACCCATTTCCTACTCATTTTTACAGATGAAGTGCTAGACAACGTTGGAGGAAATGAGGCCTATTCATTTACTGATGGAATCTATGGATATCATTAGATCAAGATTGATCTAGCAGATAGACACAAGACAAATTTTGCTACTATATGGGGCTCATTTCAGTACATTGTTATGCCCTTTGGCTTGAAGAGTGCACCTGCCATATTTTCCAAAGTTGTCGTTGTAGCATTTAAAGACTTTATGCAAAAAAAATTAGAAGCATATTTTGATAATTGGATTGTCTTTGGTTTGTTGAAAAAACACTGTGAAAACCTGAGAATGATTTTAGCTAAGTGCAAGCAACATCAAATTTCATTAAATTTAAAGAAGTGTGTTTTCTATGTGCCTTATGGTATTCTCTTAGGACACATTGTGTGCAGACAAGGTCTGATGGTTGATCCTGCGAAGATTGCAGTGATTGTGAATTTACCTGCACCAACCTCAGTGAAGCAGCTTCACACCACGTTGGGGCATATGGGTTATTACAGAAAGTTCATCAAGTTTTATGTGCAGATAACCGCGCCAATGGAGAAATTGCTGAAGAAAGAAGCGCAGTTTATATGGAATGCAGAATGTGAGCAGGGATTGGACACACTCAAAGAGAAAATGGTAACTGCAATGATCCTAGTTTTTACAAATTGGGAGAAGTCGTTCCATGTACATATCGATGCTTCATGTATAGCATTGGGCATTGTGATTGGTCAACCAGATGAAGGGGGTATTGATCACCCCATTGCATTTTCGAGCAGGAAACTCTCATCCGCTGAAAAGAATTATACGATCACTGAAAGAGAAGGCTTAGCGATGGTATACGCACTGCATAAATTCAAGCACTATTTTTTGGGTGCGCACTTCTCCATGTACACTTATCATTTATCTTTGAAGTACCTGGTCAATAAGCCAGTGTTAGGTGGGAGAATCTGCAAATGGTTGTTACTCTTCCAGGAGTATGACTTTGAAATTGTAGTTAAGCCAAGCAGATTGAACTTAGGACCTAACCATCTCTCAAGGATTGAGTTAGGCGAAGAACCTACCAATATTGAAGACAATCTTCCTGATGCCCATTTATTTGCTATACGGATCATAGATGACTACTATAAAGACATTGTCGATTTCTTGACTACTGGGTTGGCACCGACAGAGTTTACTGCGTAGAAAAAGAAGCAGTTGGTAGTAAGAGCAGCAGACTTCACCATAATCGTGGGACAGCTATACAAATTGGGACTGGATGAAGTGCTGCGCAGATGTGTATTAGAGCACTAGAATCCATTTATATTGGTTGATGCACATTCAAGTGTATTTGTAGGTCACTATGCAGGAAGAACCACTGTGCAGAATATATTGCGAGTAGGGCGATGGTGGTCTACCATTCACAAAGATACAAAGGAACATTTCCAGAGCTGCAATGTCTGTCAAAGGACAGGAAATCCGTCACGCAAAGATGAAATGCCATTGAATCTGCATTTGACACTTCAGGCATTTGAGAAATGGGTTATTGATTTCATGGGACCCATTAACCCACCGGGAAAAAGGACTAGTGCGAGATACATTATCACTTCAACTGATTATCTCACCAGATGGGTAGAAGCAAAGCTAGTAAAGGACTGTAGCACAGTCACTCCCGCACAGTTCATCTTCAAGAACATCCTTACCAGATTTGGACGCCCTAATATTTTGATGAGTGATCAAGGCACTCATTTTCTGAACAGAACTATTGAGGCCCTGACTGAAGAATTCCACATTCATCATCTAAGGATTACACCATACCATCCGCAAGCAAATGGAACTATTGAGGCTTTCAACAAAGTATTAGAGCATGCACTGACAAAGGTATGCAATGTGAATAGGGATGACTGGGATCTGTGCATTCCAACTATGTTATGGGCATACAAAACTAATTGTAAGAAATTGACTGGCCATACACCTTTTAGGTTGGCCTATGGACAGGAAGCAGTGATGCCTATGGAGTACATTGTATCTTGCGATTAGCTGCATTTACATGCATGGAAGATCACGAGGCACTAGAAGAAAGGCTTCTACACTTGGTCGGATTGGAGGAAGATCGCTTCATCGCAGGCTTCCACCAGCAAGTGTAGAAATATAGAGAAAAAGCATGGAATGATCGCATATCAAGAACAAGTCCTTTCAGGTAGGTGATCCAGTCCTCCTGTACGATAGCAAGTTTATGAAGTTTCCTGGAAAGTTTAAGATGCATTGTCTTGGTCCATATACTGTTGTACATGTTACTAACGGTGGTGTAGTTCAGTTATCCACGTTAGATGGAGACAATCTACCTGGATTAGTCAATGGAAGTAGGCTAAAACCCTATCGGGATAGCCCTACTTCACGGAACCCTCAATAGTGTAAAGCCGCGAAGTTAAAAATAAAAAATAAAAAACAGCGCGCAAATCAAAGCTCAAAAGGGTAGTTGTACATATCCAATGAATCAAAGAATATGCAAAGTTCAGAACCAAGAAGCTTGACATGGCGAAGTAACTGTGATGGAGTAGTGATGACCCGCATCTTGATGCAACACTCCAAGAAACTAGTCATTGCAATGTCGGTCGGAAAACTAGTCGTTATTAAGTGATTTTTTCGACGACTGCTTGGGCATTTAACACAGAAATAGTAGTTCTGAAGAAGTGAATGAAGGAAAGGACCAAAAGCTTCACCAGATTTGGCCAATGGCCATAACATTTAATGCTTATCTAGCCGTTGAAGGTTGCAGCTGAGCCCAGCTGTGCCTATAAATACTATTGTATTTGGACTCGCGGGTGTTACTGAGACTCTGAAAATTTTCTTGCGAGCCAGACTTTGAATTTTTTTATAGTAAGTGACCAGTAACCCCGTAAATCTATCAAGAACATCTAGTGAATGTCTGAAATCTCCTCGATTGAGCAAGAATTCACAATTGTGCAGACCGTGAAACTGTTTAAATACGGAGGGATTGAAGGGTTGATGAGAACCCCTGCTAAGAAGGTTATTACAGAACAAGGACAAGGTTCACAACGATCGCCAAGACACTCTATAGCTATGCAATACAAAGAAAAAGGACCAGCAGCAAAGAAGAAGAAACCAAAGATGATGAGCTCCACAGTACTGGAAGTTCCGTTGGGCGACAAAGAAATACCCTTCAAATTGACCCCTTAGTATATCTCATCACGTATAGAGGATGCACCATCCATTAAGCTATTAAAGAATACAAAGTATGAGATTCCACTTCCACCTATCTCGAAGCATGTCAAAATTGAAGGAAATATGTTAGGGAAAATTGCAGAGTGTAAGTTCGAAGACTTTAACCTACTTCAAATGTAGAAGGATCCAACCGAACCAAAATACCCAAAATTTCATCCAGACCAGTATATGTACTGGAAAAAGGATGTGAAAGGAAATTATGTGTTGGTCACGCAGAATTGGTTATCCGAAGTAGTTGAATCAGTATTTCTCAACCTATTCAAGCTCTCGCACTTCGACCGAACACCAAAACTGAATGCGGTGGTGCACACTCTTATCTCACACACTCACCAAGGCTATCTATGGTTGGATCGAAAAATCAACCTGAACATCGACCTGATCCATCGCATCATGAGGTTAAGCAAGAAAGGCGACGACCTATTGGCCTGATTTTTTGACTTGGGCCAACTTAAGGAGATAAATCCCACACCAGTTTCTTAGAATAGCTCCTGATGTGTTTGGAATAGAAATACCTTGCAGGTTATGGTCTTGCTACCAGCTGAATTTATCCTCTTAAGGAGAATGCAAAAATTCAGCAAAAATGTAACCTAAGAGAAACTATTGTTTAAAGTAAAATCCTAAAGTCATTTTCTAAGTCTAAGTTAACCTACTATGCTTTCTTAATGAAAGTCTCCTGTCTTAGTTTTGTTTTTGTTTTTTCTAGCTAAAGGAACTTTTTCCAAAACAAATTAAACAAACTAACCTAAATAAAATTTATCTAACAATTGCTAAAATTTAATCTGAAAATTTAAACTTAAGCTAATTAACTGTTCTATCCTATCCTATCTCGGTTGAGAGCATGATTAATTAAGTAATTTTAATCACTTGTTGATGATAGATAAATCTGAAAAGAAACAATTTCAAGTCAATGAGAAAACTCAACAAAATTCAAATTATAACACTTACAGATCTTATAATATTTATGAAATCATAACAATGAAATAATCAAATAACTTCACTATTCAAACATCATATTTTATCAAAAGATAATTAAAAGTCAACACTTCTTTATTTGAATGATATTGATAATTAACCAACTATAAATTAAAACATTTCTCAAAATACAAAATGTTTTAAATAATTAGTTAATGAATGACAATATTACTATCTTTTATTTACCAAGCAAAACTTAAATAAACAAATATATAATATTCAGACATCAAATATAAAAATGAGCGATTAGAGTATGCTTTAAAGATTTATACAAAAATCATAACCAAGTATGATTATATATTATTAAACCGAGAAAGTCAAATACCAAATTTATATATGTGTGTGCGTGTTTGTGTTTCAAAAAACAACAATCACAAATGATACCAGTTTCATGAAACAGTGCTTCTGAGAAATCCAGGAAAGAGATAGATCCTTTCGAATACCCACAAGTGTAAAATTTAAAATCTCGGTATAATACTTTACGTACAAACTCCAACACTTTGTACAACGATCTTCATAGTTTTTATAACAAAACTTGATAACTACATCCCTAAATTCTATACAACTGTCAGCTAAAAATATATTTGAAAATATATTATCTATCGAACATCTGGAACCTATTTAAAATTGTCTTAACTTAAGATATCTTCAACGATGCACCTGGCATTAGATCATTATCATGCTTTTAGCTTCGAATAGAAACTCGTCCATGTGGAAAACAAACAGTAACTAAATTTTAAAATTTGGCATCCATATTATCCGAACTTGAAACAACTTCAGCATTTGTTGGCATAACATTAATGAGAAAAACCAACAACGAGATTGAAATTCCTTTCCATTGTGACACCTACAAGAATCAACCGACTGTGTGTAAATAATCATAAATAATGGATAAATGATCAAACAGAAAAAATTCAAATAAATGATGAGCAATGCCTGCAGAATCTATGATTTTGTGGGCATGCTAGTTACCTATAAAACCACTTGTATTATAAAATACTGACAACCAAAATTTTATCAACTTGAAAATTGCAGTTAGGTAGCCATGCAAGCCTTAGCCAACTTAGCTTTTAATTTCACGATTTTGGTTTTGTATCGTTCCTCCTGCTGCAACATTTTCTCATTCTCAAAAACTAGGATTTTATTTTATGTTTTAATCTTATCCCTTTTTGTTTTCAAATTTTGCCAGCAACCAATCCAAGTTAATAATTCATCCTTTAACCTCTTTACCTCCTCATCTCTGCTCAGAATATTAGTTCGTAAATCTGCAATTTCAACTTCTAATACAGAAATTCGATTTCTAAAAACCTACTTGAGCATTCCTTGAAGACTTTCATCATTTTTAGCTGGAGAAGATGGAGTGTAATTCAATTCATCATGAGAATTCTTACCTAAAATTTCATTAATCATATCATCTTTTATTTCAGTATTCTCCATATCAAAGTTTTCATTTTCAAAATCATTGAAACCTGGCAAAATATCTTCATTTTCACTATCAATTTCTACTAACGGAATTTCCCTGTGTTGTTGAACATTGCAGGGGTTTCAATGATTGCCATACTTTGGGTAAATATGCGAAAAGATTTAGATACACAATCATCTGATTCAAGCTTACATCTCTTTGACACCACAGAGCTTGCAATTTCGTTTTCAACCATTGCATTTGATTTTCTAATGGATTTTTCATCACGCAAATCAACAGGGCTTTCCTTTTTAACTATCAATTTTTCTTTTTCAAAACTGATATCAACATTATCTTTCATCTGCGCGGGATCTTCATCAAGCTTAGATACATAGGATTGACAATCAGCCTATTTCCTTCTCTTTGGTCAAGTTCTATTCCTTCCAGGAGGCCAATGTTTGGTTGGTCCAAACTTAATTTCAATTAAGAACTATTCCCAGGTTCTATTTACTAAGGTCAATTGATATTGAACCAAAATATTGACTAAACCGAAATGAAAAATGTTGTCATCTTTCTTTAAAATCATATTCTTAATAGTATTCGACATCTTCTCCAGAATATTAAGCAAAAAATAAGGAAGATTTAACTCAAAACCAGTAAATGCCATCAAAAGTCTGAGATGATAGAAATGTACCGATGCATAACGGTCGTCGAAGGTGATATAGAGAATAATCAAATGAAACAATGTTTTCCATTGCGGTGTTAAGAACTTCGTCGGATACCCAAATGTATTGTCAAACCCCACAGGAAATGTTAGAAGAAAATGCTTAAACTTAACCTTATTCACTGCCCCTTTCTTAAACCACTCTTCCCCAACTTGTGGAAGCTGCGTTTCCCTAGCTATGAAATATTCAGACAAAACCAGGGTTAAGTTCCTAATTTGGGAAACATTATCTTTCAAAGATAAGGCGAATCTGCATGTTACTTCTATGTTATAACCATCAAATCTTGCAAATAATTTTCTCCAACCAAATTTCTCAATTAACAGTGCAAGTTTAGGCTCGATATCCAAAAGTTCATCACCAGACGGTTCAAATCGGCATAGTGGAGACATCTTTCTTGCGTCTGGTTTTTCTTTCACCTAAGAATCATATGGGAAAGTGAAAATTGAAGGAATAGGTATACAGGTCTCAGTAGGCATGATGAAAACTCTATTCAGCTCACATGAAAACCCTAAACTCGTGCTCAAAAATAATACCCTCACCGCCAAAAGCAAATTCATGAACCAAACCATCATAATGAAACTATCTGAAATGATCACCCAATACTGAATACAAGTTGAATTAAACGAATGACATCGTAAAATGAGTTTGAAAACAAGGCAGTGAACTAGATAATAATTTCACGATGTTCATGTCATATAGGTGTCAGTAAGGCATCGATTCGTGTCTTGTACCAAAACATTACACCTCCGGGTTTTGATAGACCAAGCTACACGTGGAACTAGAAGTACTGTCGATTTCAGGTGATTAGAGATTCACATCATGACTGATCGCAATTCATATGGTCTCATGAAATCATCAAGATTGATGATCAACATAACCTCAAGACAAAAGTCATTTTTTGAAATCATACATGATATAATTCGTGCAATGGTTCTTTGAATCTAATATGATATAATGAAATCATGAAACAATTAACCCTAACTGAAATCCTTAAAAAAAACTATGAAAGAGATTAACCAAAATAAAATCTACAACAACTAAGTATTAAATCTAAACAATCATTTTGAATATGACATAAAGTTTTCGATAAAATTTCAAAATGAAGTTTAAAAGTAAACTTTAGTTATTATGAAGTCCTATATACAATATTAAAATCATTAATTTACAAATATGAAACATAGCTTAAGACTTGGTATAAAATAAATGTTTCAATATATTGATAAGGGTCAAAATAAAATATAGAATTAATATATTAACCCAAACAAATATACATTAAACATGAAAAATTAGTCATAAAACCCATGTCTTATATTATGAAAAGCTCTCAAATGGAAATTAAAGATGGGAAATATTGATAAGCAACGCCAATGACAGGTTATATTGATAAGCAGTAATCATTTTTTATAATATATGATCATAAGATATAGAAATGAAAATTGATCATAAAATTATATTTTAACAACTTCTAAAATAAGTAATCACCTTGACATGGACTTCCTTTCAAAACCTTAACCTAATCATCAAATTTTCATCAATTAAGAGTACCTTCAGAATCAAAGATTATGAAGGCACTCTCTTCAAACTTATAAGAGAACTGCAATTTTATTCAGTTAAGCATAAAAAAAATGAGAAGGTTGTTTCCTGCCAACAAATGGCGACGACCTGGGCGAACCAGTTATCTCTGCTCATTTATCTCAAAATTTGCAATAAAACAAAATATTAAAATTCAATTAAAACAAATCAGAAAATATTAATCTAATAAGAACCCGAACTAAATTCACACCTCCAAATACTTTTAGAATTATCTTCATTCATGTTGATAAAGATTTGGTTATAGACAAGATGAAAATTACCCTATCAAAACAAAGTACTCAGTATAAATGTAACCTGCATCATCAGTATAAAGATAAATCTATTCACTTCTCTGAAAAACTTTCAAGACCTGCTCCAATTATAAAAGATTTATTGATTTTCCATTAAACTTTAACTAAAGACTACTATCCAGGCATGGTAACCTGATATCAACAGCATCATTCACGAGTTTTATCAAAGATAAACAAACCGGCTCGTGATGAGACCTCTTGTCCCTTGATCTTTTGATCAAGAACCATCACCCTGGTAATCAGAAATGATGTTATCCTTAACAAAACTGACATTCATGATAGGCCAGCTCGTGATGAAACCTCCTATTCTCCAGTCAAAATCCAATATATTACAGATAATTATGCATGGAGCGGACTTTAGAATCTTTGCAGATGGTAAATAAAATTTTAATTGATCACTTATAATACAGATTTGATAAAGATTTTCCCAAGTACTGATTTTTTAAAAGGAAATTTGTCGGCCATCCTAACGTATAAGAAACAGATGACTGAATATTAATCCTGACCATAAACACAAACATTAACAGTTATAGGTTCCTATCATATTTGAGAAGGACTGATCAGTCTAATCAAATCTTGAAGATCTTTCCTTATCACAACTAATCGAGATAAAGGAATAAACTTGGTTTAAGCCTCAGGGTTTATTTATTTACAAATACCCTTCTCAAAAGAAATATGTACAGAATTTTTATTTTTTAAGTCAAATTTATTTACTTACAAGAATGTACAGAAATTCGACAAAATTATGTACAAAAGATTGAAAATATTATGATGTATTGACAGAAATAATATCTTTCAATTCTAAAAAGTAAGAAAATGAATTTCAGGACAATTTACAGATGGATCAAATTAGAATAAAAGAAAATAGAAATCGAATGAACATATAATCAGGAATTTACAATGATTCTGTTTTATAAAAAGAATGTACATAAAGATCAAAATTGACAATACTTTTGTGATGTTAGTAATCAATTATGTACAGACAAATATTCACAAAAAATGGTTAAAAAGGAAAACAATACTGTACACAGCAAAAATTAAAATTTCAAAAGTCAGTGTTGTATAATTATTTAAAAAACTATGTATAGAACTATGTACAGATCCAAAATCTGAATAATTCAGCAAAAATACTTTTTAAGGATCAAACCATTCACAGGAAACGTTTATGGTTGACCTTCTAAAGTTTGTAGACGAAAAGTACTAGGACCTAACTTCTCAGCAATGACGAACGGACCTAACCAAAGACGTTGTAATTTGGTATGTTCTCCCTTACCCTCGTGAGCTTTGTCCCATTTAAGTACTAAATCACCCACTTGAAATTATCGGTTAGAACTAGAAGACTAATCGAACCATGACTTAACAATTTGTTGATGCTTGACAAAATGTTTCTTAGCCTTATCTCTTTCTTCTCCTAATTTTAACAGAGTGTTAATTCTCTTCTCTAAAACTAGACAATCTTCATCCTGAACTGATTGGGCTAGTTGCGGAGAAGGCAAAAATAAATTTCGTGGAAAAATTACTTCAGTACCATAAACCAAGAAGAAAGGTGAATTACCAATCGAATACTTAGGTGTAACCCTGTCTTCCCATAATGCATTGAACAAAGCTATGTGCCAATCACGATGGTGAATTGAAATAGTCCTCTTTAGAATTTTCAATAGGTTCTTATTAGTTGACTCATATAAACCATTATCATGAGGATGATAACTTGCTAAATATCTAACCCTTATGCCCTTTTCTAATGCAATTTGAGTTAATTCAATTGAGGAAAAGTATGAGGCATTATCAAAAACAAGCGAATCTGGAACACCAAAATGTGTAATGATAAAAGATTCAAGAAATAAAATTACTTGATTGGTGTTCACAACTCGTAAAGGTAGAGCCTCTTCCCATCGGGTAAAATAATCAGTTGCAGTAATGATATACTTGTGTTGAAGAGAAAAAGGTGGGTTAATCGGTCCTACTATGTCGAGACCCCATTGTTGAAATGGCCTATCTACCATAACTGGCTGTAAAGGAAAGGCAGGTTTCTTCACCCTACCCGTAGCAAGAATCACAAAATAATGTAGGCCAATAATAACCTGCCTTAAGGATTTTGTGAGCGGTAGTCTCTCCTCCAAAATGGCCACCTGCTGGACCAGAATGTACTTCCCTCATGATTGTCTCAGTCTCATCTTTATCTAAGCAGCATAGCAATACACCATCTGAATTTCTTCTAAACAGAGTATTATCAATCAACAAGTAAGGTGCCAATTTTAGTCTAAGTGCTCTCCTTTTCCTAGGTTCAAGATGCTCAGGAGTAGCTCCTATTTCAAGAAGAGTTCTTAAATCTGAATACCAAGATTCTTGTGGTGGAGGATAAAAGTAAATTTCCCTGACTAGTAAGGTTTCAACAATGATCATTTTAGAATCTTTGTTTGGCAAATGAGCTGCTTCAACAACAAGCTTACACAATCCTTGGCCCTTTACTACAGTTGAAGGTTTAATTTCCAAGTCATACTCCTGGAGAGTTGTCATCCATGGGGCTCGTTTATCTCCTAAATCCTTTTGTACCAGCAAATTTCTTACTACAGGAAATGGGACAACTACCTTGGTTCTTGATTTTAGTAAATATGGATGAAAGTGTTTGACTGCTTTAAAAACAGCACAAGCTTGTTTGCCAACTTCATGGTAGTTAAGTACAAAAGCTTTGAAGTTTGAGCTCATAAAAGAAATGGGTACTTCGTTATTCTATTGATTCAGTTGGGTTAAGACTGTTGCATATGCGATATCAGAAGCAAAAGTATACAATATGAAGTCTTTACTAAAATATGGGCTTAGTAAACTAGGTGCTTCTGAAATTGCTTCTATGATCCTCAGGAATGATTCTTTCTCAGTTTGTCCCCAATTGAAACAACATCTTTCTTAATCATCTTTTGTAATGGACGAATAATTTCTGAGAAACTGGGAATGAATCTTCTAACGAAGTTTATCTTTCCAAGGAATGATTGGATTGCCATTTTGTTTGAAGGAAAGGTTTTTTTGAAATGGCTTGGGTACGTTTAGGATCAATCATGATCCCATGTTTCGACACCACACAGCCTAACAAAAGACCTTGTGTAAGAGCAAATATTGTTTTCTTAGGATTTAAAGAAACCCCATACTTTCTACAATGTTCAAGCACTTTTCTAAGATGTGAAATATGATCAGGTCTTAGAAAATACACTAACATCATCTAAATAGACAACCACTGAATGATTAATTAATCCTCTAAAATAAATATCCATTGCTCTTTGAAAAGTTTCCCCAGCATTGATTAACCCAAAGGGCATCTTTCGGTGAGCGTATGTTCCCCATGGGCTTTTGAATGTTGTTTTGAGTTGGTCTTCAAGGGAAACCGGGATCTGATTGTATCTTGAGAAACCGTCAAGTAATGACAGCATCTCAGCACCAGAAACCTTTTGTAAGATCTATTCCATGGGTGGAACTGGATAATTATCTTTCTCAGAGGATTTGTTTAAATTGCGGAAGTCAACACAAAGTCGAATATCACCATTTTTCTTCCTAACTGGAACCAAATTAGCTACCCACTGAGTATGTCTAATTGGGAAAATAATCTTGGCAGCTAAGAGTTTGTTCAACTCTTTCTTAATTGATGGTTCAAGAGTCGGATGAAATTTTCTAAGCTTCTGTTGGAAAGGATTAGATGCTTGTTTCATTGGGATAATGTGCTGCATGATTTGGGGATTGAACATTTTCAGATTGTCATACTTCCACGCAAACACGTTTTTAAATTCTTTGAATAACTTGATAAATGCTGATTTTTCACATTGGGTGCAATCTATCCCTAAGTTAATAGTTTGTGGATCAGATTCTGTCCCAAGGTTTACCGTTTCATATATGGGCTGTGAACTATTATTAGTTTTGCAATTAGGAACTGCTTTAAATTTATCATGCAAATCATAAAACTTCTCCAATCGTAAAACTGAGTTAGGAATTGGTTTTACCTTCTCCATAGCCTTTTCAATTGAACAAAAATCATGTATTACCGTAAAGTCTCTCAAATTTTCATCATGAGTAATCTCATCAATGGCTGAGTCCTTGAATGTGTCCTCATTTGTAAGAAAATTCAGAATCTACACATCATCATCAAAAATGCGCCAGTTAATGATATTATCCGGTATAGAAGGTTTGAAAATTTATTCTAGTGAAAAGAAACCAAACGCAAAATTTTCTGATGGAATTAGTCTTGATGCAACATTTGCTAATAACTCCGCCTCTTGGTTTTGATAACTAGGAATGGAATTAATGTTGAATGCATCAAAACAAGAAATTAGATTCCATACCTCACGTTGATAATTTTGCAAATGCTCAGAAATGCAGTGTATTGAATTTCTTACCTATCTGACAATGATTTCAGAATCGCCATATATGACCAACACTTTGATTGCCAAATCAACCGCTTTCTTCAAACCTTGAATTAGTACCTCATATTCTACAATATTATTTGTACAATCGAATTCAAGCCTACATGTTATACAAGTTTGGTTTCCTTTAGGGTCAATTAACAAGAAACCAACACCTGCTCCTTCTTTTGACTTTGACCCATTAAAGTACAATGTCCAAGTAGAACTATTTGCAACTACCTTGCTTTCAACAATATGTACATAATCATATTTATCTACATTATCTACAATATCTTTAGACGAAGATTCTCGCTAAATAGTAGTAACATTCAAAATTTCAGATCACTATTTTTTATCAGAAAAAGCAGAATTTTCAGATTTGAAATTACCAAAACCAAGTTCAAACATGTAATTTCCCATTATAGAATCTGAAAACAAAACTGGTTCATTTGGCTCATGCATCTTTGTAACTGTATGTTTCGTATATCTCTCCCTGCCTATCTTGATTTGGTTTTCTTTTCCATTTTTAGGCAGCCACAAAGTTGACCAATCAGTGGTGAAAAATCCATTCAATTTGTTAAATTTTCAGAATTTACTTCAATCTGATCTAGGATCTTAACTGAGAGAACAACATGTACAGCATATCAATCATGGAGACAATAATGCAAGCACACAAGAGACACAAATATTTACTTGGGGAAAACCATAAAGGTGAAAAACCCCAATAACTTCCTCAGAGATAGATAGAGCAATGATACAACCAACCAAGAGAGATAGCCATAACCTAGCAGCAGATCCTCCTCCTCCATAAGTGCGCTACTCCTCCTTGAGTGCATGTGTGAGAAGTGAGTGTGTGCAAATAGAGTGCCTCCCGCACTCTATTTATACTTGACTTGACTTGCCTTTTTACCTAACTCATGTAGGCTCGAACGTTACCACATAACATAATGCTGAGTGGGATGACCCCCAATAGGGTGGTCTAATAACCCTTTGACCCACATGGCCGACCCCCAATAGAGTGGTCTAATAACCCTTTGACCCACATGACTTATACAGGGCCGACCCCAAATAAGGTGGTCTAATAACCCATCAAGTATAAGTTATGACACTTACAATATAAGTGACGACACTTACAATATAAGTGACGACACTTCCTTATAGAGGAATAAAACCATCTCTATAGGAATACAATATACATATATGCGAAATACATTCCGAAGTTACATATACATCAACACTCCCTCTTAACTAGGAAGGTATTTCTCAGCACAGTTCTTCTAGAACAAGTCATCTTCTCTGGATCATCGTCACTGGATAATCGTCATCGAGTCATCATCATCGTCACTGCTGCTGCTATCTCAATCAATCTCTGAATCTACTCGTCATAGGAAGTTCTACAGAGCCAGTCCTTTTTCATACTGGATGTAGGCCCACCACCTGCAGGTCTTCGTCATCACTGGCCATACTGTGGAATCCTCAAGACTTATTACGTGAGTCACAAAACCTCGAAAGAGCATCCCAGGATGTTACGGGTACACAACTCCGACCTGTAGGATCTCCCAGGGCGCTATTACATGTGACCCCACCACAAAACCTCAAAAGAGCATCTCAGGATGTTATGGGTACACAACTCCGACCTGAAATCTCCCAGGGCACAAATTACATGTGGTCCACCACAAAACCTAGCAAGAGCATCTCAGGATGTTATGGGTACACAACTCCGACCTGAAATCTCCCAGGGCACAAATTACATGTGGTCATGGAAAAACCTCGCAAGAGCATCTCAGGATGTTACGGGTACACAACTCCGACCTGTAGGATCTCCCAAGGCGCTATTACATGTGACCCCACCACAAAACCTCGAAAGAGCCTCTCAGGATGTTACGGGTACACAACTCCGACCTGAAATCTCCCAGGGCACAAATTACATGTGGTCCACCACAAAACCTAGCAAGAGCATCTCAGGATGTTACGGGTACACAACTCCGACCTGAAATCTCCCAGGGCCCAAATTACATGCCATAGGACAAAACCTTGCAAGAGCATCTCAGGATGTTACGGGTACACAACTCCGACCTGAGATCTCCCAGGGCACAAATTACATGTCCTCCCAGAGCAATGTCTCGAAAGAGCATCCCAGGCTGTTACGGGTACACAACTCTGACCTATAGGATCTCCCAGACATGCTCATCTGCACAACCTGATCCACGGCCACAGAGTATCAACCTGATACTCACCATACATCATCCTGATGTACTCATGATCGTCCTGATCATCATCACTGCAACGTCCTGCTGCATGTCATCTGGAGCAACATCCTGAAGCTCACCATCCATGATCATCCTGATCATCATCACTGCAACGTCCTGCTGCATGTCATCTGGAGCAACATCCTGAAGCTCATCATCCATGATCATCCTGATCATCACTGCAACATCCTGCTGCATGATCGACCTGATCATCAATGCATCCACCTGATTCATACCAAGTATCTACCTGATACATATCATCATACATGATCCTCCTGATCATACAATGTATCCACCTGATACATGATACATATCACCATACATGATCCACCTGATCATACAATGTATCCACCTGATACATATACAGATACATGGTCCAAGCATCCAACATGATGCATATACAAAAATACATACACATGATCCAACTGATCATATCCAGCATCCATACATAAATGATCCATCTGATCATATCTAGCATCCAACATGATGCGTACATACATACATAAAAATGATCCAACTGATCATATCCAGCATCCAACATGGTGCGTACATACATAAAAATGATCCAACTGATCATATCCAGCAGAAACCAGAACATCATCCTGATGCCCATCATCCAGCGCTTACATCCACAGCCATGTGAAGGATCCTCCTTCCAACATGCTTGGAATGGCTTTAGCAAATGTGTCCATCACTTCTTTCTCGGAGTGTCCTCGATCTGAAGAACGTTGAGCCTCTCTCTGAAGTACTCGAACTTCACTCTGGATAGTGGCTTCGTCAGCACATCTGCAATCTGCTCGTCCATCGCAACATACAGGAGCTTCATAGCTCCTCTTTGCACCATATCCCTGATATAGTGATATTTGATCTCTATGTGTTTCGACCTGTCATGAAACACTGGGTTCTCGGACAGCTTCACATAACTCTGGTTATCACAGAAGATACCAGTAGCCTCCAACGGGAGATCAAATAGCTCAGACAGTAGCTTCCATAGCCATACTGCCTCACAACTAGCTGAACAGGCTGCAACATACTCTGCCTCAGCTGTACTCAGTGCTACGCAGGACTGCTTCCTGCTAAACCAAGAGATCACACCTGATCCCATACTGAAGCAGCACCCAGATGTGCTCTTCCTTTCTGCAGGACTGCCAGCCCAATCTGAATCAACATAACCCTGCAGGTTAAAATTTTGATTCGCCTCATACCTGAGCCCATAATCCACTGTACCCTTCAGGTACCTCAGAATATGCTTTACAGCAACCAGGTGAACACTCCTCGAATCCGTCAGGAACTGGCTCAATGTGTTCACAACAAAGCAAATGTCTGGTCTCGTGTTCGTCAGGTACATCAAGGACCCAATCATCTGGCGATACATAGAGACATCAATCGGCTCAGATGAAGCATCACATAGAAGCTTCAGATTTGATGCCATAGGTGTGGCCATGGCCTTGCAATCCATCATCCCGAACCTCTTTGGGATCTCTACTGCATACTTCCCTTGTCCAAGGAAGATTCTATCTGCACTCTGCCACACCTCCATGCCAAAAACAAATAGTGCATCATCCCCAAGTTCTTCATCTCGAACTTGGTAGTAAGCTTCCGCTGCGTGTCGGCAATAAATCTATCTTAACCATACCAAGTTCTGCACATATATGATTTCCTATCATGTGTCTCAGAACCAAGTGGCTGCTCTACATACACTTCTTCTTCAACTACACCATTCAAGGAAGCTGTCTTGAATCCATCTGGTGTATCTTTTATTTCATCACTTTTATATTTCTCAATGCTGCCATCTGCAACATGCTTGATCTGATAGTTCCATTTGGAATTCATAGCAAACTTCCCTTCATGTCTTGGGATTGCATCCCAAACATCATTCTTCATGATCGACGGATCATGGCATTTCATTTCTTCATCCTAGATCCCAGGAACTTCAATATCTTCAATAGATATCTTTGTTGCTGGAACAAATGTTGTAGTTTTTCTTTTGTAGGAGATGGCATACGATCTTTCCTACACAACAAGTTAAATTGCATGATTAGAAAACATCTCATACTTTTCAGAACAAATTCTTACACATAAAGAAATATGCCATACAGTCATGCAATTATCTTAGCCAATGTTTCAATACAACATTTATCCATATTCCGTAACTTTCTAGATGCCTTCCAATCTCTACCAGAACATTGTTAAGAGTGTGCACAACTCCCAACATGTCAGCAAAGAGGTTTCATTCTAGATAAGTAGCAATGGAATGTTGTACAGTGCCATAGGCCACTTACCCATGCATATTAGGAGTATAATGTTCATCAATGCAATTATTCTAATATGCATAATACACAACCTAATTCTAGGAACATCAGTATATACATTATTGAACAGTATTATTTAAGAAATGACAATTCAAATACTTATCTTTGTTTGTTCGTTGGGTGGACTCCCTATGAGTCTTCGCTTCCTTGCAGGAGCTGCTGGAGTCCTAATCTGAAGTAGCTTCTTCTACACCTTTCTGTTGTGGGATGTAGAGAGATGGTCAACTCCCTCTGAATATCTGCATCCTTGCATAAACCACTGGAGTGTACTCCCTCTTGATCTTTGCTTCCTGGATTACCTGTCCTTGAACTTACATTCATCCTTGGTTCCTATGCATGCTTATTAGTATCATGATTGTGTTATCCTTGTGATCTCATATAAAATCATACATTCATTAGTATACTATTAAAACACAATAATCTCAAGCATGTATAGTCATGATCATTTCAAACAGAAAATAATAAGCATTAGCATTCAAGGTTTATGTAGAATTCTTAAGGTTAGTCAAATCATAAGAAACATAACATGTCTAAACCTGTAATTACTCAAACCTATGACTCTTCAGGTTAGTTGAATCATCAATCAAGATAAGAGATATATTATGCATAAAACCTGTGATTATTCAAACCTATACCTTCATGATTCTTCTGGTTAGTCATATCATCAATTAAGGTAAGAAACATAATATGCATACAACCATGATTATTCAAACCTATGACTTCATGAATAATCATTATCAACAATAGTATAAGATCCTAACACAAGGTAGGATTCTAACTTGATATAGGAAAAACATACCTGGATTAGCATGCTAGCTATTTATGTCTAACATACTCACATGATGTCTTCTTGTTCTTCTTCAATGACTTGTGCTAGTAACCTGTATATCTCATAGGTTAACTATTACAAAACCAAGTTATACATACCTCGTAAATGGATCTTCTATGAGATCCATGACAATGGATGAATCTTTGTCCTCATGTTATCATGATCATATGTTCTTGGACCAGAACATGATTTGTCTTTCTTGGTGTACCTTTCATGTTAGTAGACAACATAAACCTCATACAACACCATAATGCATTAGTACAATCATAAGTGTCAACACCCTAACCAATGAATATCTTCTATCATGCATTCATAATTTTGTTAAGGTGAACGACAAATCTAAAATCAAAATTGTACTAACCGTAATAACATGAAGACAAACATACCATAAACTTAATCATGGACAAATATCGAAACATACCTCGATGAGTCATACCTGTCGAGATCGCTTGTAATCTTCTTATATAAGGCCTTAGCCTCATCTCCCTCTGAAACAGGAACTTCTTCACTCATGCAGATGATCAATCCATCTTCTTCTAGGATTAACCCAATCCACTTGATTTGCAAGAACTGGACCTTGAGCTGGATATGGGTTTGTCAGAGAAACCCCAAAAATTCAAACTTTGAATTTCAAACTTCTGACAGGATAGAAATATGTGCCTTGATGAGCTGATCAAGTTGGTATATTCAGAATTTGAAAACTGCAAAGTTTCACTCCTCAATTTTGCTTTTGAAACTTCTGGATTCACTGGACGTGACCCTGAACTGGGGTTTGATGAAGCCCACTCTTCTTCCCAATCAAAATGTTTGATCCAAAGCTCTAAGCTTCTATTTTTCTGAGGAGCTTCCAGCCGTGGTCACAGATTTCAAAAATTCCCATTTTTACAGAAGCCCTAATTTTCCACTTTTCTGATCAAAGTCCCGAACTAGGGTCTAATCAAGCCCGGCCTTCTGTCCAACCAAAAATTCTGATCTTGGTCTCTAAATTTCTATTTTGATGAGTAGCATCCAGCCGTGGTCTCCGATTACAAAAATTCCAACTTTCTCCAAAGCCCTAAATTTCGGAAGCCATGAATGAAGGTACTCAAAAATAATTCTGTTTTGACAGAAATATGTACCTGATTGTTTCTGGTGTAACTCTGAACTTTTTGATCCACAGGGTCTGAAAAAGTTTTCTGAGATATCCTGACTTGTTATCTTTCCATCCTGACAGGTCTGACCTTAATTGGATTCTCTGAGAGAGAGTTATGCCAAATGTCGCAACGTGACCTGTTTTGGGATAAAACAGGAGAGCGAACTTGTACGGCGTGCCACGTGTCACTGTTTTAACTTCGGCCTCTGAAAAAGTTTTTTGAGATAGCTCGGCCTGTTACCTTTCCATCCTGACAGGTCTGACCTCAATTGGACTCTCTGGGAGAGATTTATGCCAAATGTCGCAACATGACCTGTTTATGGGATAATACAGGAGAGCGAACTTGTACGGCGTTCCACGTGTCACTGGTTCAACTTCGGCCTCTGAAAAAGTTTTCTGAGATATTGCAGACTGTGTACTACCTGTCACTTTTTACGAAATTTCATTTGAAGCTTCCTAGCCCAAGATATGACCTTTTTCCCAAGGTCACCTGATTTTGACTCGGATCTGGAAGAGGCAGAAACCCTATGTTGTACAGATCATAAATCACAAAGTACAACGAATTAGAGGTTGTCCTTTGGACACAAGATACCTGGAGATCTTAGCTTCATCCTGTAACAATTTCAGATCCGAAACCTTCGTCAAAACGGATTTATAGCGAAAGTTCTACGATGACTGGTTTTTTCTATATCAAGCCCTAGCATCGTAAGTGCAACAAGTGTCATACATGCCATATCATGCCTTCTTTCAGGCTAGCTCTGATACCATGTTAAATTTTCAGAATTTACTTCAATCTGATCTAGGATCTTAACTGAGAGAACAACATGTACAGCATATCAATCATGGAGACAATAATGCAAGCACACAAGAGACACAAAGATTTACTTGGGGAAAACCATAAAGGTGAAAAACCCCAATAACTTCCTCAAAGATAGATAGAGCAATGATACAACCAACCAAGAGAGATAGCCATAACCTAGCAGCAGATCCTCCTCCTGCATAAGTGCGCTACTCCTCCTTGAGTGCATGTGTGAGAAGTGAGTGTGTGCAAATAGAGTGCCTCCCGCACTCTATTTATACTTGACTTGACTTGCCTTTTTACCTAACTCATGTAGGCTCGAACTTTACCACATAACATAATGCTGAGTGGGCTGACCCCCAATAGGGTGGTCTAATAACCCTTTGACCCACATGGCCGACCCCCAATAGAGTGGTCTAATAACCCTTTGACCCACATGACTTATACAGGGCCGACCCCAAATAAGGTGGTCTAATAACCCATCAAGTATAAGTTATGACACTTACAATATAAGTGACGACACTTCCTTATAGAGGAATAAAACCATCTCTATAGGAATACAATATACATATATGCGAAATACATTCCGAAGTTACATATACATCAACACAATTTTTGTGACCAATCCCTGCTCAGAAATAATCCATATGCATCTGGGATATTGGAAACCACAATATCTATGATCTGAAAAATAGAAGGATTACTAGCAACCCATATCAAAACATATTTCATTTCTCCTAAGACCCTTACATTAGTTCTATCAAGTTGAGTAATCTATGACTTTGAAGGAACATATTTAGCGTTCAACCTTCGACAAACTGACGAAGGCATTACGTTGGTAGAGGCTCCAGAATCAACCATACAATTATGAACGTTTATGTTAAATATTTCGAAGGTGAGAAGAAATTGAGGAGTTGTAGATTTTGAGTTCTTCCCTATTACTGTAGATTTGTCAGTTGTTGTTTTGCCTTTATCATTAAATGTTAAATCATTGTTTGAGTTATTAGCAGCTATATCTTGTTGAACAATAGGGGATACCGAACTTATGGCAAGAGTAATGATAGGACCATTGGGCATGGGATAGATTTGCAATAGATCATACATGCTAATGTTTGCAGGCAACTTTTTCAAATCTTCAATTATGTCATACTGCAAATCTAGTTTTGGAGAACTCTGGACAGGTTGGGTATTCTTAACAAGTTGATTTTGTTTAACAGACTGAGGGTTATTGTTGTCCTTACTTGGAGTGGAATTTGTTGAAGCTCCAGGAGTATTTTTTGTAGATGTCCTATTTCTCATGTTATAAGCATGTTTCCCAGAAGGAGGACTTCTACTTTCAGAATCCTTTGCTAGACTATCCCAGAAATAACCATTCAATTGTTGTGGTTCTAGCAATGCTTCCTCAACTTCAGATTGTTCTTCTTCCTCAAGATATATAGTTTCCTTATTTGAAGTAGTTTCAGATAAAGACAGAACTGCTCAAATAGTGTTAAAAATTTCCTCCTGAACTGCCACATTAGGAGGTAAACTTGGTTTATTATTAGCAGTAGGGTTTGGCATAAATTGGTTTCTAAAGTATCCTCTTGAAGTAGAACTTTCAGAATTTGTTTTCTTCAACCCTATTACTTCGTTGGTCAATGCTCGAATTGCATTCTGTAGTTGTTCAATGTTGTATGCTTTATCTTTATCTACATTGGATTGTTCAATTTTATTACGAGGAAAGGTATCAACTTTCCCACTCCTTTCAGGTTCATAAGATATAGAGTCTTTTTCAACCTTAATGGCCTCTTCAAAGGTTTTGACAAGTGTTGTCTTACTAGCTCGTTTAACCCACATCCCTAGGTATTTTGGAAAAGTCGAAGCAAAGTTTTCTATAATAATGTCTTCGGGAGGTTGCGAAGTAGTAGGAATTTCGTTCTTCAATGTTAAGAATCCCTGATTAAAATCTTTGACTCTTTCGTTACTTTCCATTTTAATTCGAGATAGTCCAAGGGCTAAGGCAGCAGGTGTTTTGTCTTCTCCAAACTTGTCTAGAAAGGCTTTGTTGAAATCTTCCCAATTCGTAATTGAACCTTGGACTAATGAGAAATACCATGTTGAGGCTATCCCTTCAAAGTTTAATGGAAATAAGCGACATACTACATCTTCATGTTGAACATTCATTGTTTGAATAGCGAAAATGAATTTATCTACATGTACTTCAGTTGGTTCTTTACTATCTGGATTAAATTTCAGAAGAAATTTATCTGAATGTTTCGGTAATGGATGTTGAGCACCAAGTATAGCTACAGCAGTTGTCCTCAGCCATGGGGCTGGTGGATTTGGTTGATTTCCTGCCATAGGCTTCTCTTCTGAATCTGAGGAACTGTCTTGATTGAAAGGTTTGGGAGAGATAGGCGGAGAGCCTGGAGGAGACGGTGGTTGACCAAAACCTCCAAGATTAAGGAGACCAAGTGCATTACGTGTTTTAGTAATCCCTTGAGGTTGTCTTCTCGTCCAAGGACTTAGAGTACCAGTTAACACAATATCAGTCTCTATTGATTCTGGCTCAATTTGAGTTGACTAAGTATTATGTTGTTGTCTTCGGGGAAATCCGTAATCTACATGTGATACACTAGTTTGACGAGCATAATCTCTTGTAAGGATTCTACATTTTTCTCGTAAGACTTGAATATTATCTTCAGGAATATAAGGTGTATTATGATCTTGGTCAAAAAATTTCCTTATAGTTTCACTAAACGAAGAACTACCAAATTCAGCATGTGAATCAAACTATACTGGAGGTTGTTGACTGGTTGAGGGTTTATCTTTAGACTTATCAGCCATTAATCATTGACTGGCCCTCCTTCTAGCACCATTTGTTGGTCTGATTTTTTGACCTGGGCCAACTTAAGGAGATAAAGCCCACACAAGTTGCTTAGAACAACTCTCGGTGTGTTTGGAATAGCAATACCTCGCAGGTTATGGTCCTGCTACCAACTGAATTTATCCTCTTAAGGAGAATGCAAAAATTCAGCAAAAATGTAACCTAAGCTAAACTATTATTTAAAGTAAAATCCTAAAGTCAGTTTCTAAGTCTAAGTTAACCTACTATGCTTTCTTAATGAAAGTCTCCTATCTTAGTTTTGTTTTGTTTTCTTTTATTTATGGCTAAAGGAACTTTTTCCAACACAAATTAAACAAACTGACCTAAATAAAATTTATCTAACAATTGCTAAAATTTAATCTGAAAATTTAAACTTAAACTAATTAATTGTTTTATCTTATTCTATCTCAGCTGAGAGCACGATTAATTAACTAATTTTAAATACTTGTTGATGATAGATAAATCTAAAAATAAACAATTTCAAGTCAATGAGAAAACTCAATAGAATTGAAATTATAACACTTACAGATCTTATAATATTTATGAAATCAGAACAATGAAATAATCAAATAACTTCACTATTCAAACATCATATTTTATCAAAAGATAATTAAAATTCAACACTTCTATATTTGAATGATATTGATAATTAACCAACTATAAATTAAAACATTTGTTAAAATACAAATTGTTTTAACGAATTAGTTATGAATGACAATATTACTATCTTTTATTCACCAAGCAAAACTTAAATAAACAAAGATATAATATTCAAACATCAAATATAAAAATGAGCGATTAGAGTATGCTTTACAGATTTATACAAAAATCATAACCAATTATGATTATATATTATTAAACCGAGAAAGTCAAATACCAATTATATATGTGTGTGTGTGTGTGTGTGTGTGTGTGTGTGTGTGTTTCAAAAAACAACAATCACAAATGATACCAGTTTCATGAAACATTGCTTCTGAGAAATCCAAGAAAGAGATAGCTCCTTTCAAATACCCACAAGAGTAAAATTTAAAATCTCAGTATAAGTCTTTACATACAAACTCCAACACTTTGTACAACGATCTTCATAGTTTTTATAACAAAACCTGATAACTACATCCCTAAATTATATACAATTCTCAGCTAAAAATAGATTTGAAAATATATTATCTATCGAACATCTGGAACCTATTTACAATCGTCTTAACTTAAGATATCTTCAGCGATGCACCTGGCATTAGATCATTATCATGCTCTTATCTTCGAATAGCAACTCGTCCATGTGGAAAACGAACAACAACTAACTTTTGACATTTGGCATCCATATTATCCGAACTTGAAACAGCTTCAGCATTTGTTGGCACAACATTAATGAGAAAAACCAACAACGATATTGAAAGTCCATTCCATTCTGACACCTGCAAGAATCAACCGACTATGTGTAAATAATCATAAATAATGGATAAATGATAAAATAGAAAAAATTTAAATAAATGATGAGCAATTCCCGCAGAATCTATGACTCTGTGGGCATGCTAGTTACCTATAAAACCACTTGTATTATAAAATACTGACAACAAAAATTTTATCAACTTGAAAATTGCAGTTAGGTAGCCCTGCGAGCCTCAGCCAACTTAGCTTTTAATTTCACAATTTTGGTTTTGTATCGCTCCTCCTGCTGCAACATTTTCTCATTCTCAAAAACTAGGATTTTATTTTTTGTTTTAATCTCAGCCCTTTTTGTTTTCAAATTTTTCCAACGACCAATCCACGTTAATAATTCATCCCTTAACCTCTTTACCTCCTCATCTCTGCTCAAAATATTAGTTCGTAAATCTGCAATTTCAGCTTCTAATACAGAAATTCGATTTCTAAAAACCTACTTGAGCATTCCTTGAAGACTTTCATCATTTTTAGCTGGAGAAGATGGAGTGTAATTCAATTCATCATGAGAATTCTTACCTAAACTTTCATTAATCATATCATCTTTTATTTCAGCATTATCCATATCAAAGTTTTCATTTTCAAAATCATTGAAACCTGGAAAAATATCTTCATTTTCACTATCAATTTCTACTGACGGAGTTTCCCTGTGTTGTTGAACAGTTGCATGGGTTTCAATGGTTGCCATACTTCGGGTAAATCTGTGAAAAGACTTAGATACACAATCATCTTATTCAGGCTTACATCTCTTTGACACCACAGAGCTGGCAATTTCGTTTTCAACCATCACATTTTATTTTCTAATGGATTTTTCATCACACAAATCAACAAGGATTTCCTTATTAACTATCAATTTTTCTTTTTCAAAACTGATATCAACATTATCTTTCATCTGCGCAGGATCTTCATCAAGATTAGATACAAAGTATTGACAATCATCTTGTTTCCTTCTCTTTGGTTGGGTTCTATTCCTTCCAGGAGGGCAATGTTTGGTTGGTGCAAACTTATTTTCAATTAAGAATTATTCCCAGGTTCTATTTACTAAGGTCAATTGATATTGAACAAAATCTTGACTAAACTGAAATGAAAAATGTTGTGATCTTGCTTTAAAATCATATTCTTAACAGCATTCGACATCTTCTTCGGACTATTAAGCAAAAAATAAGGAAGATTTAACTCAAAACCAGTAAATGCCATCAAAAGTCTGAGATGATAGAAATGTACCGATGCATAACGGTCGCCGCAGGTGATATAGCAAACAATCAAATGAAACAATGTTTTCCACTGCGGTTTTAAGAACTTTGTCGGATACCCAAATATATCGTCAAACCCCGCAGGCAAAGTTAGAAGAAAACGCTTGTGAGGCACCTGCAACAATTAATTAATACGAATATGCGAAATAGCAGAAATGACAGAACTCAAAATCACTTTTATATTGATCACAGGCCACTTCGAGGGGGCAACCTCCTATGAGCAAGCTCAATACAAATAACTTCACGGTGCCTTCATAGGTCTCAACACACACTTATATACTAATTCTAGGCACCAATACTATGGGTCGAAACCATGGGCCGTTACAAACTATGGATCAACAATACTACGAGCAACTTACAAAGCATATGCGCCAACAATAATAACACAAACTATTGATCAACAAATACTACGGGACGACTTACAAAGCATATGCATCCAACAACAACATACTAACAAAGTAAAGACATGGGTTCCTAACATCCCCTCCCTCTTAAAAAAAGCTTTGTCCTCAAAGCTTTAGATGTGGAAATTGTTGTTGAATCTGAAGGAGTGGTTCCCATGTAGCATCCTCTGGTTGCATGTCATGCCACTGAATTAAGACCTCTGTGATAGAGCGAGAGCAAAGCTGACGCATGCGCCGATTGAGGATGGCCTCTGGATCCAAAAGGATGAATCCTTCATTATCCAGTTCGGGTAAAATTGTTTGTCCGCTGATGTTGGTGCCAAGAACTTTCTTCAGACAAGAGACATGAAAGACTGGATGAATGCGGGAAGAAGGAGGAAGTTCCAATTTATAAGCAACGGATCCAATCTTCTGAAGAATCCGATATGGACCATAGAACTTTGGAGCGATCTTATGACGCCCTTTGAGTTTCAAGGAGGATTGTTTGTATGGCAGGAGACGAAGAAAAACCATATCGGTGACTTGAAAAGTGCGCTCTGAACGGTGTTGATCAGCTTGTTGCTTCATGCGATTTCTTGCCATGTGAAGATTGTCCCACAAAATGAGAAGAATCTTATCGCGGTTTCGAAGGACTGTGTCAACTTCGTGAACTGGTGAACTGGTGGGGGTGTATGGAAGAAGAGCTGGAGGTGCCTGACCATAGACTTCTTCATATGGGGTCATTTTAGAGGCAGTGTGGTAAGAGGTATTGTACCACCATTCAGCGAGAGGGAGCCACTTTGTCCACTAAGGTTGTTGTTTCGAGGTGAAGCAACGAAGAAAAGTTTCCAAGCATTTATTGACAATTTCAGTCTGACCATCTGTTTGTGGCTAATACCCTGAACTCATCTTCAGTTTGGTGCCAGTGTGGCGAAATAGTTCTTTCCAAAAATGACTAGTGAAAGTCGCATCACGATCCGAGACAATGGAAGAAGGGATGCCATGAAGACGAAAGATCTGGTCCAGCAAAATTTGAGCGACGGAGGAGGTTGTATAGGGATGGCTGAGAGCATAAAAATGACTATATTTGGAGAGGCAATCAACCACAACGAGAATAGTTGTCTTCCCGCCAGATTTAGGGAGCCCTTCAATGAAATCCATAGAAATATCTGTCCAAATCTGTGTAGGTATGGGCAAGGGTTCAAGCAATCCTGGAAGGAGTGTTGTTTCACCCTTATTGCGTTGGCAGGTATCACATTCGGCCACCATCTGTTGAATTGTCCTTTTCATGCCCTGCCAAAAGAAGTTACGCCGTGCTCGTTCATACGTTTTGAGGAACCCAGAGTGCCCTGCCGATGGATAAGCATGGAGTTCATAGAAGACATCCTGTTGAAGATCTGTGCTCTAGGGAAGCACCAGACGACCCTTGTATTGTAGATAAGCCCCATCCCAAGAGTAATGTGGTACAGTATAAGGGTTGTTGGTCAAGAGTTGGATGATTTGAGATAAGGACAAGTCATTGACATAACCATGTTGAACAGATTGCAACCAATTGGAACAGGCATAGAAATAGCTGAAAGAGAACCTTGGGAATCAAATGTGCGAGAAAGAGCATCTGCCACAATATTGTCTTTACCCTTCTTGTAAGTGATCTCATATTCATAACCCATGAGTTTGCTAACCCATTTCTGTTGTTTCGGGGAGGAGACACGCTATTCCAAGAAATATTTAAGACTCTGGTGATCAGTCTTGATGCAGAAATGATTCCCTAATAGGTATGGGCGCCACTTCTGTACTGCATGCAAAATAGCCATCATTTCCTTCTCATAGGTAGAGGCAGCTAAATTCTTACCTGAAAGGGCTTTGCTGGTGAACGCAATGGGGTGTTCATCTTGAAGGAGAACAGCACCAAGTCCATTGCCGCAAGCATCACTCTCAATAGTTAAGGGCTTGGAAAAATCGGGCATAGCTAGCACAGGTGTAGTACACATAGCTTGTTTTAGTTTGTCAAATGCACACTGAGCAGCAGGTGTCCATGTAAAAGCATCATTTTTCAATAGAGCAGTTAATGGAGCTGCAATCTTCCCATAATCCTTGACAAACTTGCGGTAGTAGCCAGTCAACCCCAAAAAACCACGAAGGCTCTTGAGTGTCTGAGGATGCAGCCAATTGTTCATGGCATCGATTTTGGCAGGATCAACGCGAACCCCTTGTGCTGAGATAATGTGCCCGAGATACTCAACTTCCTTCTGTCCAAAAACACATTTAGACTGCTTGGCATGGAGATGATGGTCAGAGAAAAGTTGCATGACAAGATCCAGATGCTGGAGATGTTCATCCCATGTTTTACTGTAGATGAGGATATCATCAAAGAATACCAGAATGAATTTCCGCAAGTAGGGTCGAAATATTTTATTCATTAAGGCCTGGAATGTGGAAGGAGCATTAGTGAGGCCAAAGGGCAGGACCAAAAAATCATAATGGCCATCATGTGTGCGGAAAGTTGTTTTAGAAATATCATCCTCATGAACCGGAATTTGATGATACCCAGAACGAAGATCCAACTTGGAGAAAAAGTGAGCCCCATGAAGCTCATCAAGAAGCTCATCAACAACAGGAATTGGAAACTTATCCTTGATGGTGAGGTGATTAAGTGCTCGGAAGTCAATGCAGAGGCTCCATGACCCATCTTTTTTGCGAACAAGAATAACTGGAGAAGAAAAGGAACTAGTGCTTGGGCGAATAATACCTTGCTTCAATAAGTCCCGAACGAGCATTTCAATCTCCGTTTTTTGGTGAAATGGTGTTGGGGCCAAGGTCGCAGCTATAGTAAAAGCTGCGAATTTTGGGAAAAAGCACGAGTATGGAAGGAAAGTGCTAGTTTTGGGACAAGCACTAAGTTTTGGGTAAGAAGGAGACGGTGCGCAGTACGGTGCCAGATGGATGATCTCAGCGCAGATCACGGACCGGAAATTGTGGAGCTCGCATGCACGTCATCGAAGAATGAAGGTGGCTCAGCTACCATAATAAATAAGGAGATGGAGTAGAGGGATCAGCTACCCTCATTTAAAGGCTTAGTACAGAAGTTATGGTTGCTCGGATCAAGGAGGAGCAACGGACCAGAGCATTGAAGGCGAAGGACGATCGCCCATACCCACAATCTGCGCCGGAATTCACGGATCCTGCAGGAAGCGGCGACGTGACTGCAAGCGGCGCCTACAGTACACCTAGCCATGTGCGTGGTTAGGGTTTTTGGGAATCACTGTTGGGAAAGGCCCACAGTTTTGTAAAGGTGTGACCGTCATGGCCACCTATATATATGAATCATTGTAATGGGTAGAGGTTCCTTCAGTTCTTTCCTTTTGGAGAATTAGAGAGCTAGATGTTAGACTGTTAGAGAGCCAGTCTAAAGGATAGATCATGTGTTGATTATCCTTCACTGTATTTTCTACCCGGTGCATAGAACTAGAGAGGAAATCGGATAGCCGAGGAGCTAATCCCTGAGTTGCCAGACAGTCTGAGTCGACGTCTGTGCCTTTGTAATCTCCATAGAGAGGAGACAAGTTGAGAGAAGGGCTCCCAGCTGTGTGCGTGGAGTTTCCTGTAAGATCTAAGGCTGCAGCTGTGTGCGCAGCATATTGTATAACTCTATCATTTTCTGGTTAATATAACACTCCCGTGGACGTGGTTTTCCTCGAGGAGATGAGCTTCACTTATATCCTCTTGTTATAATGTTTGCGTGAATGATAACCATTTAGAGTTCATTATTTGTGTATGCAAGACTTCTGTCTTATCTTTATGACTGTTTGAGCGAGTTGGAAAGATCCCTTGATAGCTATAAGTGTCTTAAGTACTAAAGAAGTAGTAGCGCGCTGTCGCTGCAGCGAGCTAGGAATACGTTACTGCGCCGGATGCGAAGGGCAAGGAAGTATTTAGCGCGTCAACGCCAGGAATAGTTGCCTTCTGCGCTAGGGAGGAGAAACCGCGCAGTAGACCTGCCAAGGAAGGAATCCACGCAGCTGCGCCGAGCGGCCTGCGGGAAGGTCCGACCGCCGATTTCGCAGGAACCATTCAAGGAAGAGCTATCTCCGCGTCACCCAGGTTAAGGAAACCTGATTCCTTAACCCCCCCATAGCCACTTCGGGTGAGACCTCGAGCTGCCGCGCAGCTCGTTGCCGAGAGGGCCAGTGCGCCAAGGGGTTTTGTTGCTGCGCTTCATTAAAACCCAGGTCTGCCCAGAAAAGCAGTCAACAAATGGTTCCGTTTCCGCGCGAATGAGACTTGTTATTTTGGCGACGCGCGAGATTGAGGAGTCAACAAATGGTTCCGTTGCCGCGCGAATGAGACTTGTTATTTTGGCGACGCGCGAGATTGAGGAGTCAACAAATGGTTCCGTTGCCGCGTGAGGGAGACCTCTTATTTCAGTGACGTGCGAGATTGACGCGCAACCTAGAGAAAGGAAGCAGCGAAACAAATGGTTCCGTTGCCTAGTGACCAACAAATGGTTCTGTTGTCTTATGACTTTTTGATCACATTACTTCCATGGCTTTGAACCCTGTTGATTGAGCCAACAAATGATTCCTTTGCCTTGCGACTTGTTGCTGTAAGACTTACTAGTTACGCGACATCTCAGATTGTTGCTGAAGACAACATAAGGTTCTGTTACACTGAGACTTGCTCAGTTAACAAATGTGTTACTGGCATCCTACAGCTAAAGAAATTGGAGATTGGTTTGATTTAAAGGCTAAAGAGTTTGCTGAACAAGAAAATAGAAGCCCTACGCTTCAAACAGAAGATTGGTTACAGAAGTATATTTATGCTGACCTTTACGAAATTTTCTTTGTTACGTTTGCATTGGAGTTACACGCTTGGATAGCCAAGTTAGCAGATTCTAGACCTACGCTGCATGTTGATCGACCCGTCACGTGGACGCCTGAGCTAGTCAGTATTGTGACGCGGATCGGCAATTCTGTTTCCCGCGCAGTAGACTTTTGGTTGAATAGTCTACTGGAAGGTTTCATTACCGAATTTGCAGTCGATACAAGAAAGAGTTTCAGTGAAGCTGAGAGGAGTTTCTTCCAAGTGCACAGAGGTAAGTTCTTAAATTCTCTGAACTTATGGATTAAAATGCTTCTGTATGAAAAAGGAAAGCTATGTATTGCTTCTGATGAATAGCATAGACAAGTAATGTCCGTAGATTCTGATAGTGATCCTGAAGTTATTGGTTGCACTCGTAGTGGAAAACGATATAAAGTAGGCCTTGACCAATATTCTTTTGAGTCTAGCCCAGACAATAGCCAAGTCCCTAGAGCAAGCCATATAGAAAGACAAGGGAGTGCTCATATCCCTTATTACCCCTTTACACCGCAAAAACCAGACGGAGCTCAGTATAATCCTACAGTAACACCTTCTAGTAGCCCACACGGTACTTCTAGTACCTCTGTACCACCTTTGTTTAACCATCCCAGAGGCACTGCTACAGTACCTCCACCTCAAACCCGTGCAAGAAGGATGGGTGATGACATGAAGCTACCAACTTTTAGAGGAACAGGGATAGAGGACCCTGAGCAGCACTGGTTCTTATGTGAAGCCATTTGGACAATTAAGCAAATTAATGACGATGCTGTTAAACTGGTTCAGTTAGCAACCACACTAAGAGAAAGAGCCTTGACTTGGTTCATGAAATACTCAGCAGCACAGAATA
This sequence comes from Larix kaempferi, assembly GCA_027924585.1. Classification (NCBI taxonomy): domain Eukaryota; kingdom Viridiplantae; phylum Streptophyta; class Pinopsida; order Pinales; family Pinaceae; genus Larix; species Larix kaempferi. The sequence goes on along the minus strand of BSBM01000012.1, from coordinate 6,343,898 downwards.
GGACGCTTGCTGAGGTAAGAAATGCCATGATTAGAGAATTCAAGAAACCTAAATCAGAATCACAGTGTATAACAGAGCTCAAAGACATCAAACAGTTACCTACAGAATCAGTATGGGACTTTGACCAGAAGTTCAAAGCCTTGATAGATCAAGTAAGCTTCGAGTTTGCACCACAGCAACATAAAGAATGGTTTATTGCTGCACTGCTTCCACACATTAGACTTCCCCTTATGCAACAGAATCTCAATACTCAGGAACAAGCTCTAGAGATGGCTATGAAACTAGAAGCTTCACCAATTGCAGGGACAAGCAACGATGTTGCACATTTACAGAACCAATTAGCAAACTTAACCTTGCAAGTGCATGATATTAAGAAAGGCAAGGAGATCAAGGAAGAAATTTGGTGTACAAAATGTAAAGCCCAAGGTCATTCAAAGGACCATTGTCCTGTTTTCATAGACTATATTGCAACTGGAGCACCTAACCCTTTACCACAGGCACAAGGGCCTTGGTGTGAAATCTGTAGAACTAGAGGTCATAGACCACAAGAATGCCACTTACTTCAGAAATATGTACAAACTCCAAAGAATCTATATTGTAATTTCTGTAAATCAGTAGGTCATGATGAGAACAATTGTAGAGCATATGATCTTATGATAGAAAGAAAGCATGATGTCTATCGGGTACAAGCAGAGACACAAGGACCCACAGCAGGTCCACCTTATGACCAAACTCGGGATGCCCGAGCAGCAAATTACAGAGGACGTGGACGCACAACAAACTTTGGTCGCGGAAGAGGACAGATCACTTGTTATAATTTCGGAGAACAAGGTCATTTTGCTAGGGATTGCCAAAATCCTACAACCCTCTGCAGGTATTGTAAATCTTCTGACCATATCATTGAAGAATGCCCTCAGTTACAGGCTAAGATGCAAGCAAAGACACCACAGGTAAATCAGAATATTCAGCTGATTGGAGCAGAAAAAAGAGAACCGGACCCTACAGTTAATATAGTGACACGCAGTGGAGCAACCACCGGTGCGCAAGAGATGGGAACGGGAAAACAAGCGACGCAATGGGTGCGCCGCGCTAACATTAAACCAGCCCCACTTAACCTGCAGAAGCAAAAAGAAGCATTTAAGCAAGCTCAAGAGTATTTCTCAGATCCGAGAGCTTCAAGTTCTGCCGCAATTCCGCAGAACAATATTAGATCGCAAGCGCTAAAACAAGACAACCTGGTGCAAGAACAGGCCACTACAGCTGGAAGGGCTGATGATGATGATGATGATGAGAAGCATGCACTAGGCAGTGTCCATGCATTCCTGCGACAATGTTTAAAATTGTTGCGCAATGAAAAAGCAACTCTAGAACTTCAACACCTGTTGGATCGGTGCCAACACTCTGCTTCGACGAACACACCGCAGCGTGCTATTCACCAGATTAGGAGTCACATTAGAACTGGAAAAGAGATGAGGCTTACAGCGCAGATTGGAGCATTTGAAATGGACGAAGTCATGTTAGATTTGGGCTCAGAAGCCAATGTTCTCACTATGCAGACATGGGAACAGATGGGAAGCCCTCAGCTTACAAGATCCCCTATCCAGCTAAGACTCGCAAATCAGCAACGAGTCTCTCCATTGGGCAGATTACCCAATGTACCTATTGATATTGAAGGAGTAAGAAGCTCTGCAGATTTTGAAGTAATCAAAATTATGGATGATAGTAGACCATACCCAGCGCTGTTAGGAATAGACTGGGCATTCGATAATTTGGCTGTCATTAACTTGAAGAAAAGACAGATGACCTTTGAGGATGACCAGATCAGGGTCATCGCACCTCTTGATCCTATTCAAGGACCAAGATATATAGAACCCATTCGCGCAGAAGAGGAAGCGCGCCACATGGAAAGCTTGTACCAGATGACCACTAACCACAGTGACTATGTCAACCCCACAGCAGACGGCCATATCAGCTGGCGATGTGATAGCTCGTGCACATCAGATTCAGATGCAGGATTGGAAAACTGGCAGAATCGTCTACATGAGGTTTCTGCAAGACGTTGCGCCATGATGACTAAATCCATTCGATGGATTGGCACAGAATTAATTGATACTCCAACTTTTGATGGCTTAACTGAAGTAACTAAATTCATACAGGAATATGAACAAAAGCTTCCAGAACCGCAGCGCATACAGGCACTAGATATAGCATTGCGCGCTACACCCGCAAGATGGTGGATTGCGCACAAGGAGAATATTCATACATGGAAAGACTGTCGCAGATTGATACTGCGCAGATTTCAGGACACCACAGCCGAAGCGCTACGCAAATATGAAGGACAAAGTGACCCCAGGTCACACATTGAAGCATGTATTCAGCAATGGTCAGATATTCCGGAAGATGAATGGGTTCACCAATTCATCCACACATTGGATACAATTCCAAGGAATTGGTATATTGAAACAGAATTGCGCAGAGGCACTCTTACTTGGGATCTTATGATAGAAAGTTTTCAACTTACATTCAGCTTTGAGTCAGAGCATCCAAGTATTGATCAGGATCTGAAGTGTATTAAAAAGAAGGTATTTGAACCAGGTCTAGTAACAGAATATTCCCAACCAGATTGGGCTGTCCAGATAGAACATGCCCTGGAATGCTATAACTTCACCGCTGAAGATGAGGAGGACGATCCTCGCAACATCAATATCCCAGAATCAGAAGGGACGCGTAATATTGAAGGTCCTGAGCTTGATATTCCTGCCATCACAGAACACGTCAAGCTCAAGAAAGTTAACATTGGGACAGAAGCTGACCCAAAGTTTGCTTCTATAGGAGATTATTGGGATGATGAAACTGTTGCGCATGTTTCAGATTTATTACGTGACTACCAGGATATCTTTCCTACCAAGTTCACAGAAATGAAAGGCATCCTAGGAGACTTAGGAGTGATGCGCATACCTCTGAAACCAGATGCCAAGCCAGTAAAGCAGCGCCCATACAGGTTGAACCCGCGCTACAAAGAAAAAGTCAAAGAAGAAATTGATAAGATGCTTGCAGCAGGTATTATTGAGCCAGTAGAGGAAAGCGATTGGATTAGTCCTATGGTGGTCCAAGAAAAGAAAACGAAAGGTGAAATACGAATTTGTGTCGACTTGCGCAAACTCAATGATGCATCAGCGCACGATCCATTTCCCACTCCTTTCACAGATGAAGTACTTGATAATGTTGGAGGACAAGAGGCTTACTCCTTCACTGATGGATTCTCGGGATATCATCAGATCAGAATCCATCCGGATGACCGCCACAAGACTACTTTTGCAACTGAATGGGGCTCATTCCAGTATACGGTAATGCCCTTTGGTCTTAAAAACGCACCTGCTATCTTCTCTAGAGTTGTTGTTGCTGTTTTTAAAGAATTTATCCACAAGTTTTTAGAAGTCTATTTTGATGACTGGACTGTATTTGGTTTACTAAAGAACCATACTGCGAATCTGCGCATGATGCTAGAAAAATGTAGACAGCATCAGATTTCCCTTAACTTGAAAAAATGTATATTTTGTGCGCCCTTTGGTATTTTGTTGGGACATATTGTATGCAGACAAGGACTCCTGATGGATCCTGCGAAGGTTGCCATCATTGCTAATTTACCTGCGCCCAACTCAGTTAAGCAATTGCGCACTACATTGGGACATACAGGATACTACAGAAAATTCATCAAAGGATACGCAAGGATCACAGCGCCTATGGAAAGATTGCTGAAGAAGGATTCGAAGTTCCAATGGACAGAAGAATGCCAACAGAGCTTGGACACACTTAAAGAAAAGATGATCACAGCGCCTATTCTAGTTTTCCCGGATTGGAGAAAACCTTTTCATGTTCATGTTGATGCTTCTTCCATAGCACTAGGAATCGTGCTTACACAGTCTGGAGAAGGAAGTATTGACCACCCAATTGCTTACTCCAGCAGAAAGCTATCTACAGCTGAGAAGAATTACACTACTACAGAACGGGAAGGACTAGCTATGGTGTATGCCCTACAGAAATTCAGACACTACCTGTTAGGAGCTCACTTTAAAATGTATACTGATCATTCTGCTTTGAAATATTTGGTCAATAAACCAGTTTTAGGAGGAACAATTTGCAGATGGCTACTGCTCTTTCAAGAGTATGATTTTGAGGTTATTGTAAAGCCAGGCAGATTGAATGCAGGGCCTGACCACCTATCCAGAATAGAGTCAGGAGAGGAACCTACGAGTCTGGAGGACAATCTGCCTGACGCACAGTTGTTTTATATCCAAGCAGCAGACGAATATTATTCTGATATTCTTGAGTTTCTCACTACCGGACAAGCGCCGGCTGAGCTTACAATCCAGCAGAAAAAGCAACTTGTTGTTAGAGCCGCAGATTTCACTTTGATAGCAGGCCAGCTTTATAAGTTGGGCCCTGACGAAATTTTGCGCAGATGTATCTTACCACATGAAAAGAGCTCTATCATCGCAGAAGCGCATTCAGGTACCGCAGGAGGCCATTTCGCAGGAAAGCCGACTGCGCAGAAGATATTAGCCGCAGGACTTTGGTGGCCGACATTGCACAAGGATACTAAGGAATTCTGTAAATGTTGCGATGTGTGCCAGCGCACAGGAAAACCCTCAAGGAGAGATGAAATGCCACTAAGACCCCAAATCACACTGCGTGCTTTTGATAAATGGGCTATTGACTTTGTAGGACCTATTAACCCACCAGGAAAAAGAACTGGCGCAAGATATATCATTACAGCTACTGAATACCTCACCAGGTGGGCTAAGGCGAAGCCAGTTAAGAACTGCGACGCCGCTACTGCCGCGCAGTTCATTTTCGAGAACATTATCACTAGGTTTGGATGCCCAGTGATCCTCATGAGTGATCAAGGTACACATTTCCTCAATGAGACTATAGAGGCCCTTACTGAAGAATTTCAAATTAATCACCATAAGAGTACACCCTACCATCCTCAAGCTAATGGTACGGTGGAAGCATTCAATAAGATTCTTGAGAATGCCCTGACAAAAATCTGTAATCAACAAAGAGATGATTGGGACCTTAGAGTCACAGCTGTATTATGGGCTTACAGAACCACTTGCAAGAAATTAACAGGTCACACACCTTTCAGCTTGGTGTATGGACAAGAAGCAGTTATGCCCATGGAATACATTGTTCCCAGTCTCCGAATTGCGCAAATTACAGAAATGGCAGATCCTTACACTATGAATGAAAGACTTTCGCAACTGCTTTCCTTAGAAGAAGACAGACTTTTGGCCGGATTTCATCAACAGGTACAGAAGGCAAGACAGAAAGCTTGGCATGACAGGCACATTAAGCATAGTTTCGTGTGCATTGGTTAGGTCCTTTATGATAGTAAATTCATCAAGTTTCCAGGCAAGTTTCGTGTGCATTGGTTAGGTCCTTTTCAGATAATAAAAATAACAGACGGAGGCGCAGTACAGCTTGCAAAGCTGAATGGAGAACTACTACCTACAATGATAAACGGGAGTCGGCTTAAGCTTTATTGCGACGGCCACTCCGCCCTGTCGACATAATATATTACTCAAGAATGCAGATGCCCAGTGTAGTTGAAAGAGACATCGCATTCAGTCTACACGGAAGCTGCGACACACCCTCAGTTTCCAGCTTCCTGCGCAGTTCCTCGAAATATCCGCGCATCCTGAATAAAAATTGCTTGAAGAGAGCTTATCGGTGCGCTCTGGCGAAGTTTTGTTTTTGGACCATGGAACTATCGCTCCTGCGGAGTTCCCTTTCTGTTGCCGCTTGAAAAAAAAAAAATTTGTCATGGACCCATAGAGGCACAGTTTCCTAAGTTGAAATGACCCGCCGGAAATTTTGAATTACAGCAGTTATGTAGCCGCGTTTGAATAAATGAAGGATAAGGCCGCTATTTAAGTCTAGCCGTTCCGACGGATTCGGCTTAATCTCCGAAAGATTTGCATTTAACTCAGGCGCCGAAAGCATTAGCTTCTCCCGGAAGGCTGTCAGAACCCGTCAATCACACTAAATGCACCGCTACGACAAGGAGGATAGCGTGTTGTCAACTCATCTGTAGCCGCCTATAGCTACGTTACCCCACTTGGTCGCATTTACTATCCCCGCTGGCTATAAATACCTCACACTTGTATCAATTTCGGGTTACTGTCTCGAGTTGCATAGTTGTGTTTGAAGACCCAAAGTATTGTTTTCAGAGCCGAGTGTGCAGAGTATTTCCCCTTGTTTTCAGAGTCTATACCCTACGCAGTTCCGCCATTTGCTGTCCAGAGTTTTGTTATTTACATTGGTTCACAACGGAGAACTTATCAACTGAAGAATTGGTTCGTCAATTTCTGCGCCGAGGCTTAGATTTCGGCATGGCCACTCCGGTGACGGCTTCGACCTACGTACACCCCGGTGCTACTGATCCCAGAACATCCCCAGGCACAAGAGCATCTCAGCAGCAGCCGGAGGAACCTGTTCCAGAGCCGCTTGCGTCTATGGTGAACTATATTCCGCCGCGTCCAGATGATGCGCCGGATGTACAGATTCCGAAGAATGCAAAGTATCCAATTCCGCTACCGCCACTACCGGCTAGTGTGCGGGTAGAAGGCCAACTATTGGGAAACATTCCATTGGTTAAATTCTCTGATTTTAACCTTGGAGACTATAAGACATATCCTCAGTTCCAGTTGGACCGATATCTGGATATCGTCCATAATCCCACCAGGCAGGTTGACGAGTTTGTCCCGAAGGGATTTGCAGCAAATCTTGAGCGCCCTGGACTCTTGAATTTGTTGAAGCTACCGCACTTTGGGCGTCGCAATGAAGTGAACGCAGTCGTTAAAACACTGCTATCCTGCGTTCATGGAGGTTACCTTTGGCTCGGGAGGCCAATTGATCTAAATGTTGATTTGATACACCGCATCACCGGTCTATCTAAGGTTGGTAAGGATCCCAATATCCATTTTGTGGGAAAGGAGAAGGACCGAAAATTGGCTGCAAAGCTGGTCCAGAAATATAACTTGACAAGAGGAGGTCGGGCTTATGACCTCACGACAGTAGAAGATGAGGCACTTCGCTTCACAGGAAGTCTGCTTGCAGGCAGACTTCTCACCAAGTGCCGACCAAAAGAAGTTACTGGAGCTGTCGTAGAGCTCGCTATCGCAGCTGCGGAGGGAGAACAGTACAACTGGTCTCTCTTCCTGCTGAATTCTTTTTTGGCTGATTGCCTGAATGTGCAGGACAATGCAGGCCAATCATTCCATTTTTCGTGGCTTCTAATTTTATGCGCTCTCGTCGGGTGGAAGGAGCCCCCGAATACTCAGTTCCTTCCACGCCGCGCAGGAGTGGTTGCCGGCATGCGCTACATCAACCTCTGGGATTCCCCTAATCCCGCGAAGCGCAAGATGAATCGCGCTGTCTTTTGTGAGTACTACTATCTCCTCCGAGATACCATACAAGATATGCCAAGGCTGAGCGAGGAGACAGCCACATTGTATGAAGGCAAGTTGGCTTTTACTGCCGACATCCATCAACTCTACCTTCGGCCTTGCGACATTCCAGGTGACTGGGCGCTGGGTCTTTACAGGATGACCACAGAAGATGTCGAAGAAACCATTAAGTCGTGGTCGGACGAATGGAGAGCAGCAGCTGACATCGCACCTGCGATGCCACCCGCCGCTGCGCAAGAAAAGGATAAGGGCAAGGAAGCCCCTGAGCAAAGAAGCGATGAAGGCTCAACAGAACCAGCTACAAAGAAGCAGAAAGTGTCACATCCCACTGAGGCCATTCCCTCGGAGGTCGACAAATACTTGAAAGAGCAATTTCGTGAGATGAGGAACATGCATGCTCACATCCGAAGTGCTCTAGACTTACAATTTGTAGAACTGAAAGGTCTCGCAGGAAGGATTGCGCAGACCCATGCGCCAGCATCTACTTCGCAGGCGCCACAAGAAATTCCAACTGATGAGCGAGTTGAAGAACTCACAGAAAGGCACACTGTCGTACATATTCCGCCTACCAGCATGACACTTCCAGATCCTCTAGCTGAACTACAGGTAAGCACAGTTGGACCTGTAGAAATAAATTTGTCTATGATTCCTATAGAAACCCTACAGCTTGTACAGGAGAAAGTTTCTCTTGAGTTGAGAGCTAGAGAGCTCTCTACTTTCCAGGCAAACCAACGACTGCAATCGCAGGAGATAGAGCTGAAGGAAAGTCATAAGAATATCTCTGCGAAGCTTGCACTCTATGAGGCGCAAGACACCGGCATCAGAAACGCAATAGAAGAGATTGCCCAGGAATTGCCGGCTTGCGAGATTCAACCAGACCTCCCTCTGGTTGCAAAAGTTCAAATTATTGGAGGAAGGGTGAAAACCCTGGAGCAAGAAAAAGTTGCTATGGCTGAGGACCATAGAACCCAGATTGCTGAGCTAGAAGCTCGCGTTGCTGCGCATCTTACGGATGATGCGCAGGTACAATTTGAAGCATTGAGCAGAGCTTCCACACGAATGAAAGACCGAGTACAGGAAGCCAAGAACCTGATGGACCAGGCTATGGAAGCATGGTCAGAGCTTGTAAACCTCCCTTTTAAAGTGGGACTATCAGAACAGGTGCAAGCTGCAGAACAGTCTCTCACTGTTCTGAATGAAGAAGCTAAGTCCTTAACAGGCTTGCCAAAGATGAAGAAAATGGGCGAAGTGCGCAAAATGCAGCAGCAACTGCACAAGCTCAGAACTGAAGATGAGAAGCTCACCAACAGCATTCAGCCATTCATGGATGAGTATGCTGAAATTGTTGGCCAGGTTGAGACAAAAATCAAAGAGATTACCGAGTCTCAGGAGATCATTGATACACTCACTAAAGACGAAGCGACCGCAGAAACAGTGCAAACAGCTGATGAGTGTATCGAGGAATTGGACTCCGCTATTGCGAAGTGGCAGAAAACATTCACGGAGATTCAAGCAAAAGCAGATGCGCAAATCAAACAACCACGCGCTAGTGCGAGTGGCTCGAGGGCGAGCCACAAGTGAGTGTTGGGGGCCTGTTGGGGCCAAGGTCGCAGCTATAGTAAAAGCTGCGAATTTTGGGAAAAAGCACGAGTATGGAAGGAAAGTGCTAGTTTTGGGACAAGCACTAAGTTTTGGGTAAGAAGGAGACGGTGCGCAGTACGGTGCCAGATGGATGATCTCAGCGCAGATCACGGACCGGAAATTGCGGAGCTCGCGCGCACGTCATCGAAGAATGAAGGTGGCTCAGCTACCATAATAAATAAGGCGATGGAGTAGAGGGCTCAGCTACCCTCATTTAAAGGCTTAGTACAGAAGTTATGGTTGCTCGGATCAAGGAGGAGCAACGGACCAGAGCATTGAAGGCGAAGGACGATCGCCCATACCCACAATCTGCGCCGGAATTCACGGAGCCTGCAGGAAGCGGCGACGTGACTGCAAGCGGCGCCTACAGTACACCTAGCCATGTGCGTGGTTAGGGTTTTTGGGAATCACTGTTGGGAAAGGCCCACAGTTTTGTAAAGGTGTGACTGTCATGGCCACCTATATATATGAATCATTGTAATGGGTAGAGGTTCCTTCAGTTCTTTCCTTTTGGAGAATTAGAGAGCTAGATGTTAGACTGTTAGAGAGCCAGTCTAAAGGATAGATCATGTGTTGATTATCCTTCACTGTATTTTCTACCCGGTGCGTAGAACTAGAGAGGAAATCGGATAGCCGAGGAGCTAATCCCTGAGTTGCCAGACAGTCTGAGTCGACGTCTGTGCCTTTGTAATCTCCATAGAGAGGAGACAAGTTGAGAGAAGGGCTCCCAGCTGTGTGCGTGGAGTTTCCTGTAAGATCTAAGGCTGCAGCTGTGTGCGCAGCATATTGTATAACTCTATCATTTTCTGGTTAATATAACACTCCCGTGGACGTGGTTTTCCTCGAGGAGATGAGCTTCACTTATATCCTCTTGTTATAATGTTTGCGTGAATGATAACCATTTAGAGTTCATTATTTGTGTATGCAAGACTTCTGTCTTATCTTTATGACTGTTTGAGCGAGTTGGAAAGATCCCTTGATAGCTATAAGTGTCTTAAGTACTAAAGAAGTAGTAGCGCGCTGTCGCTGCAGCGAGCTAGGAATACGTTACTGCGCCGGATGCGAAGGGCAAGGAAGTATTTAGCGCGTCAACGCCAGGAATAGTTGCCTTCTGCGCTAGGGAGGAGAAACCGCGCAGTAGACCTGCCAAGGAAGGAATCCACGCAGCTGCGCCGAGCGGCCTGCGGGAAGGTCCGACCGCCGATTTCGCAGGAACCATTCAAGGAAGAGCTATCTCCGCGTCACCCAGGTTAAGGAAACCTGATTCCTTAACCCCCCCATAGCCACTTCGGGTGATACCTCGAGCTGCCGCGCAGCTCGTTGCCGAGAGGACCAGTGCGCCAAGGGGTTTTGTTGCTGCGCTTCATTAAAACCCGGGTCTGCCCAGAAAAGCAGTCAACAAATGGGTAGTGATAGGGCCTGATGTTGGGAGGAACGCTACCAGGAAGGAGCTGAATATGATGGTCTTCTAGCTTGGAAGGTGGCAATCCCACTGGTTCGGCAAAGACACCTGTATATCGATCCAGAATTTGTTGTAGATCCAAAGAAGTAGTGGAGACCGCTGATGGTTGCATCTGGATGGAATGGATCTGAGTGATGACACCATGTGAATTCTTCTTGAGGAGTTTTTCCATGCGATGTGAACTGATGATGCTGAGAGAACCTGGTTGTAATCCTGTCAATGTGTGTTTTTGTCCATTGAGGGAAAACTGCATCCAAAGTTCAGCAAAATCCCATAAGATGGGGCCAAGTGTGCGTAGCCATTGAGCGCCCAAAACCACATCACATTCGCCTAAGGGCAAGGCAAACATGTCAGAGCGCAAGGTATAATCTCCCATAGAGATACGCACATTTCGACACTTCCCTTTGCAAGGTAAGGTGCCCCCATTGGAAACCATGACTTCAAAGTTGGAGCAAGGATGGATAAAACAATCAGCTTGTTTGGCTATCCGAGGGTGAATGAAATTATGAGTGCTACCAGAATCAATGAGTATTGTAAGAGGAAGCTTCTTGAATTAACCCCTAACCCGCATTGTTTGGGGGGTGGTGATTCCAGCTAAAGCATGGAGAGATATCTCTGGCTGGTCATCCTGAGACGGAGGGTCAATAGGCGATTCCTGAATGTTGACCGGAGCATCCAGTGTTTCTGGATCTTCGTCACCAATTTCAGAGGCCGGCGGAGACTCCACATCCAAGAGATAGAGATTTTGTTGAACACATCTATGTCCCCAAGTGAATTTCTCATCACAATTATAGCAAAGCCCCTTTTCTCTGCGTGCTTGCATCTCTGTTTCAGACAAACGCTTGATAGGAGTCGGTCGAGGAGCCTGCGGTATAGGTGGTCGCTGAGAACCCATATTTTGGAAGGGAACAAAAGTGGGCTTGGAGCGTTGTTGGGCTGCAATCTTGTCTTCTGCCAATTTATCCAACCCTAGGGCTTCCATCATTGTGTTGGGACAGAACATTTTGACCTCAGAGCGGATGGCATCCTTTAGACCACTGATAAAATAACTCTGGTAAAAGTCATCAGACAATCCTTCGGTGTGGTTGGCTAGATTCTCAAATTCGATTTGATACTCTCTCACCGTTCCAATTTGGTGAAGTTTAGTGAGGGCTCCTGTGAAGTCATCAAAATCACTAGGACCAAATCGTTGCAAAAGGAGCTGGCAAAAGTCTGGCCATTTGGGCTCTGGATGAGCCTTGATGTACCAACAGTACCATTGAAGAGCTTCCTGTTCCAAGTGAAAGGATGCCAGCGGAACTTTGTTGAAATCAAAAGTATTATGCAGACTGAAATATTGTTCTGTAGGATAGATCCATCCAGTTGGATCAGTACCATTGAAGCGAGGAAAATCAAGCTTCGGACCACGGAAATTGCTGGAAGAGGAGAACCCATTGTTTGATGAAGACTCGGACTGTTGTTTGTGTTTCATAGCTGAATTTTCAAGATGGAGGCCAAGAAAATTTTCATCCAGATCCTGGAGTTTGGCTTGGATGGCTGCAAGTGCTTCCTCCATGGTTTTTGCTCCTGCACGGGTGATAACCATGGTTTTTTTTATTTTTTTTTATCGGTTGACTGGGTAATAAACAAAAACAGAAACTACTTCAGTAAGGGAAAATCTGGACTAGGGAAAAAATCTTAAGGGTAATTGGGTTTTGACTAGGTTTTGGACACTGTGGAATAGACAGGGAAACAAAAATGAGGATTCCAGAAGCGGGGTGAAAGAATGGGAAAATTTAGCAGAGGGGAACAAAGAAGCAAAATTCATAAATGAACTCTGTGGTAAAATTTGAGGGTTATTGTGTGAAATCTGAGGAAGTTATAGCAAACCCTAAAAATAGACAAATGTGGAATTGAGGGCTTTGGGAAGGGGAATTGTGGATAGGGTCCTCAAGATTGAAATATGTAGAATGGGTGACAGGGGTTCCCCGAAAATTTCAAGGGAAACAGAGTGAAAACAAGGGAGATATGGAGAAAAAAATGAATTTTATACTCACAAAAACAGAAACTACTTCAGTAAGGGAAAATCTGGACTAGGGAAAAAATCTGAAGGGTAATTGGGGTTTGACTAGGTTTTGGACACTATGGAATAGACAGGGAAACAAAAATGAGGATTCCAAAAGCGGGGTGAAAGAATGGAAAAATTTGGCAGAGGGGAACAAAGAAGCAGAATTCAGAAATGAACTCTGTGGTAAAATTTGAGGGTGATTGGGTGAAATCTGAGGAAGTTATGGCAAACCCTAAAAATAGACAAATGTGGAATTGATGGCTTTGGGAAGGGGAATTGTGGATAGGGTCCTCAGGAATAAAATATGCAGAATGGGGGTGACAGGGGTTCCCCAAAAATTTCAAGGGAAATAGAGTGAAAACAAGGGAGATATGGAGAAAAAACTGAATTTTATATTCAGACTGGAGCGGCTACGGCTCGAAAGGGATCTGAAACGACGCCGAATGGATTGAAAATGGCTGGATCTGGAATGGCTTGCAAAATGGATCTGAACGACTGGATGTAAAACAACGCAGCAATGATCGACGACAGTTCAGCTGAAATTAGATATGGACCCCAAGTATGTGCGGCTTCCTAACAGTTCAAGGGTTTCACTCGGCCACCAATGCTGTCTAACAGCTTGCGTATTGGGGCAGTACCCCTCGTTCCACGGCTCAGGTAAAACTGATAACCGCTTTGCCACAAACAACAGCTCTTGGTTTACCTCACGGGTGGGAACTAGTCAATTAGGTAGGGGTCGTTGCCCTTTTTGCTGGCAGGTCCTCTCAATGGGCCAACTACTTTGGGGCTCCTGTGGTACTCCTCACAATGGGTTTTAGGGCTTTTCCCAAGTACTTCTTACAGTTAAGCGGATAGGGATTATTCCCAAATCCGAACCTGCAACGGATGCGAAAAAAAAATTTGGCAGAAATTTCACCCAGCAAGCCCAAGAAAGTGCTCTAATACCAGATGTGAGGCACCTGCAACAATTAATTAATACGAATATGCGGAATAGCAGAAATGACAGAACTCAGAATCACTTTTATATTGATCACAGGCCACTTCAAGGGGGCAACCTCCTATGAGCAAGCTCAATACAAATAACTTCGCGGTGCCTTCATAGGTCTCAACACACACTTATATACTAATTCTAGGCACCAATACTATGGGTCGAAACCATGGGCCGTTACAAACTATGGATCAACAATACTACGAAAAACTTACAAAGCATATGCGCCAACAACAATAACACAAACTATTGATCAACAAATACTACGGGACGACTTACAAAGCATATGCGTCCAACAACAACATACTAACAAAGTAAAGACATGGGTTCCTAACAACACTTAAACTTAACCTTATTCACTGCCCCTTTCTTAAACCACTTTTCCCCAACTTGTGGAAGCTGGGTTGCCCTAGCTATGAAATTTTCAGACAAAACCAGGGTTAAGTCTCCAATTTGGGAAACATTATCTTTCATAGATAAGGCGAATTTGCATGTTACTTCTATGTTATAACCATCAAATCTTGCAAATAAATTTCTCCAACCGACTTTCTCAATTAACAGTGCAAGTTCAGGCTCAATATCCAACAGTTCATCACCAGACGGTTCAAATCGGCATAGTGGAGACATATTTCTTGCGTTTGGTTTTTCTTTCACCTGAGAATCATATGGGAAAGTGAAAATTGAAGGAATAGGTATACAGGTTGTTAACACCGAAATTGACCCCCAAGGCTGAAAGAGGGTAATTCTAGGTAACCACTAACCAATCTTTGGCCTGTGCTACTGACCCAACACAAACAGAGAGGGCTCTCTCTAAAATCTCATGAAAAGACTAGAATAATCAAGATTGTCAATAATGAAAAAGAAACACTAGCATTCAAGGCCAAGATATTCAATTACAACAATTATACAGAAGATCAGTTTTCTATTTGGAAATAAAATGATTCACGTGTTGTTTGGTTGAAAACGTATGGAATTTAATTTGGGCAATGGAGTCCCCTTTAACAAACTATGAAACATCATTCACAAAGATTCTGCAAACGCATTCACAAGGGCAAGGTAGCAAGCAGCTAGTAGTCAATGAGATTTTAATTTTGTGGAACAAAAGAGAAAATAAATAGTCCATCAATGTAAGGCATACCAAGATGAATCCTACATCAACTTTAGTAGAATATGTTGGTGAAATACTTGGAAAAAACTAAGCAGGGCATAATTTCTATGAATTCCACTTAATCATTACCCTGATCCAAGCATGAAAGAAATAACACAAAATCGGGTTATGAAGAGAGAAAATACAATTTCACATGGGAAGATAGAAAATACAGACTACCAGACCAATTACATAGGAATCCCTATCAAAACGCAGGCTTCAGCTCTGCAAACTTTATTAAAACAGCTCAAAAAATGTCTTACAGACTAATCCTCAAAATACCAAAAGCTTTCAACATAATATTTTCAACCCTTATTCATTCTATTACATCGCATATATATATGCCTAGAGCCTTTTTGCTTAACTAACCTCTCACCCTAATGGAAATATTAGAAGGACACCTCATTTCACCCAAAAATTCAAAAATATTACATATGTGTCATGCCTCAAGCAGACTGATTAAGTCAAGGAACCGAATATTATAGACAGAGGATTGTCTTAACCCTAGGTTCTCAAGTGACCTTGCGAGTCAAATAAATCTTCCAATTTCAATGAGCTATCAATCTGTGATGCGTCATCCGGCAGGATAGGTGGCACTTCTTCAATGGAGATTACAAAATCGCGAACTATTTCTACACCCAGTTGGTCGCTTTTCTTGATTCTGAAGGTCTCCTTCTTCTTTCTTTGTTTGTTTCCTTTGGACACTTGTCATCTATCAGTTTTCTCATCTTCGCTGGCAGAGCCGGATTCTATGAGGTCGAATGCCATAAGAGAGGGAGTGGTAGGCTTTACCTCCATCTCAACCCACACTTGTTCTAGCATGAACACCACTTTGCATTTCCGTCTTTTCTCTACGAGCCAATCGTAACAGAAGAAATGGTTGAACCTCCAGGTGCACCATCTTTCCCTTATACTGACTTCAGATAAAAGACGTGAGAACCTTATCCATAACTGCTGCGATGATGACGGCAGCTACAAGTGGTCATAATTGCCATGATAACTCTATCGGACTCTTCAATCAGGTAACCGTGATGCCCAAGGTTTGAGGTGACCTTCCATCATACTGATAATCCTCTGGGATAACGTTCAAAGATCCCCTTTGCAATCCCGTTCTTCTGACGTCTCTCATGTGACAATACTTAATCTCATGCTTTCCCGCACGCTGTAAAAGACATGGGTCACATTACCTGTATCACCTTTCGATCCAACCTCTAATTCACGCAAGGGACTTTTCCCTTTTTACACCTCCTTTACAGAATTTTTCTGGCCTCCACACATTTCCCAACTTCTCATTCATAAGCATCCAGCACCTTTAGGATGCTTATAACCCTCTGAAAACTTTCGTCTTCATCTTAGTAAGGTCGGGTGACATGTCTTCTTCGCCTGCTTGTTCCAACCCTTTCCCTTTATCCGGAAACTGGGCCAGAAGCTATTAATACCAGGTGAAAATGTTACCTATGGAAGGATACCTTTGGTCAAAAATTCTCCCATATCGGGGTTTAAGCTTGACCCACCTATGCTTTCGGACAGACCAACCGCTACTTTTGATGTTTGAGAAGTCATGGGAATTATCCCTAATGCCCAGGTCGGGCCAGAGGAGGGAAGTTACAAAGGTCCAACGACCTTTAGACGGACTTTGACAGAACAAGGCAACCACTGTTATTCCTGAGGTGGCCTCCAGGCCCACAATGCCAAGGTCTTGAAAGATAGCTTCTTTGTAGGCCATTATGGTCTGGACGGAAATTGATATAGGGTCTCCAGGGACCTCCCTGTTAGGTTGCAACCGCAAGACTTTCGCGCTTCGACCCAACTTCCTAGTGACCAACCATCAAACTCCTGTACCGGGGCTAGAACATCATTCTCTGGAAAAAAACCCTTCTTCTCAGACAGGTTTCGGAAAGGGTAAAAATGCAAACTTTGAAAGGTGTTTTCATATATATAGCCACGTCTCCATAACACCATCTCTCTTGGTAGGTTTCCCGTTAATTTCAACCGTTGATACCCCATGTGCTAGTTTCCCTTCGTCGGATCTTTCGCCTCTTTATCTCTTGATTTGACCTTCGATTCTTCTTTACCATCGGATCTGTTTTAATCTTTCCATCTATTCCATCCCTTCTTCTCCACATTTTCCCATAAGATGGTGTTGCATGTACCCATGTGGTCCCTACTATTATTCGCTCTCTTTGTGCGACGGGATCTAGAGCTGACATCTGGCAGGCGGAAAAAGGTCATCACATCCACCCCTTTCTTATCCAATTCACTACCTCTTTATGTGATCTGCTGCGAGAGTTGTTGATGGATATCTCTTTCGCATTCCGAACCGTGGATCTTTTCACCAGCTCCTTCCATTGCATGCGCCCATTCTTATATATCGCCCTTTGGTCTTTCTCCTTGTGACATCATCTGCTACTGACACCTGGCTAGCGGAGAAGGCTCATCGCATCCACCTTTTTCTTATCTTCCTCACAACTTGGCTATGCGGTATTTCACCTAGGGCTGTGGATCTGACCCCCACCAAATCTACGGCGTAGATTGATGTGATGCTTGGCTTCCCATTACTTGACCAGCAGACTATAGGTTATAAAGTGTGTCTTTCACCTATTAGCACCTATACTTTGACGTTTTCTCATCCTTTTCACATTTGTTTCTCCTTAGATCTCATAGCCTTTCCCACTACCATCTAGCACTAGGGCATGGAGGATATCTCAGTTTCACTTACCAGGTACATTTTAACTCTTTGTTACTTCCATCCAACTGCATATTGTAGAAAACTATATGGGTGTTAACAACTAGCTCCAAATGGGATGCTATCCTCCTTGTGAGGTAGCGAAGAACTCCGTAGACTAAGTTCCTGATCCATTGGGTCAATTTTCCAAACCCTGACTATCATAAGCAACATCCTGCAGTCGGCCTTTCATCCCAACACTGCAACCGAACAACCGGATCCGAACACCTGAAAATACTAACTGAAATAAATGAAACTGCTTGACCTGCAAGCTTATTTATATACAAGTGTTCCTACCCTACTTGTTTGGCACAAAGGGAAAATCAAGTAATTTCACACCTCCAATCAAGCCAATCAAGCAAATGACTCGTTGACTGAATTCTCCATTCTAGTCCTCCTATCGCGGGGAAAAACCCACTAAATGATAGCTCCATCTGAATATATCTTTTAATCTTAGTCTCCCAGAACAATATAAACACTACCATGTCTGACCTTTCCAAGAAATTAGCAAAAGGGTCTATCAGAACATGAAAAACTCTTATTTTTCTAGGACTAGCCGTGAGGGGTCCCGGGATAGGTTCTTCTCGACCTTTCTTCTGCTCTTCCGGATCATATGACAACTGGTACTATTGAAAAAAATTCTCATCCCACTTCAGAGGATGGGTCCGCAGGTCATCGCCAATTTCATCTGAAACCTCAGCACTTAGGGTTTGATTTTCACCGTCAGAGGCGGCAGAAATAGCTTCAATCCTTTCATCAACCTCAAGTGAAACAAACTCTCTTTGATGAGCTTCTGCCTCTTGGGGTGGATTAAACGCTTGTTCTTTCTCTTTATCATCAATCTCGAAAAAACTTATGAATTTTTCCGAGCAATCCCCTTCATATTTGTCATATTTAGGTGGACCAAATTCCTTTTCAAAAACATTATCGATAGGAATTTTAGCAAGTGTATCGCAATTTACATGAAACCTATCACAACTATCTTCTTCTGGTACTTCCTTGGCCTGGTCGTCTCCCAGTGCATCCAGGGAAAAACATGGACACAGCGCAACTTCCCCTTGCTCGTGCCCTTCTTCAAATATGGTTTCTTCTTAAATCCTTGCAACCCTACCTTCATTTGATAATTTCCCAGACATCCTAATATTGTCTTCGACCTCCAAAGCATCAATGAGCATACGCTGCAAATTCGGAGACCTTCTTTCCAACAGGCGCAAGGATAGCTCGAGGGGGAAAGTAGATGCATAGTGCAACTTAGCAGCATTCTCTAGGGGTTGAATTTTTCTTAGCATATCATAATATAACTTCGAAAACCTTCTATTAAAGCCAGATATGGGCTCTCCCTCTAGCCTTCCCATGGAGTAAAATTCTGAAAGAATCAGGTCCCATGACTGTCTTTTTCCCCAAAATTCTAGGAAAACATCAGAAAACCTTTTCCAATTGTCTATAGATCCCGACTGCAAATGGTTGAACCATTTCTTCACATCTCCTTGGAAATACTGGGTGTAAGCCCTCATACAAATGTCATCATGCTCTACCTCAAAAAGATCCAAAAAGTGTTCAAAGCCGTGGAGATGATTCTCAGCAGTGAGGCTTTTAGATTCTCCATCGAATCTAGGAAGGTATTTATGGTACTTGGGAGGGTAGTCATGTAGAATAGGAGGCAGTTTTAAAGGACTATATCTCAGTTGAGTTCTGGAGGGAAAAGGGATATGCACAGGGGGAGCATCTTCAGCTTCATTCTCCTGGGATTCGCAAAGCTTAGCATGAATCCTATGAGACTCGAAAGAAGGGATGGGATCAGCTCTAGGGGTTAAAGGAGGATATACATTTGTAAGTTCCAGAGAGGGATATACAAAGGAAGGTCTATCATGACTCAAATCTCTTCGGTGGGACAAAATTTTCTTGATATATATACATAAATGTAAAAGGAGATTGATACAGAAGAACAAGATTTCTTTGAAGAGATTAGTGTTCTGATACCTGAATCTTGATTCTTCCATGTTTAAGGAAAATGTGTTCGTTCTCCAGTGGAGTCGTCATGAGAATTTTTCAATATCTTAATTCTGCTACAAGAGCACAAATCATCCCCAGTGGGGTCACCTTCATACTGAAATTCCTCTTGAGTTGAGTCGCCAGTTGAATGATACAACCTTCTTGATATCTGACCGTTGTTCACCATCAGCACTCAGATCTGAACTTTGTCATTCTCGCAGGGATCGTGAAATAGTTTCGGTCCCCGGCAACGACGCCAATTTGTTAACACCGAAATTGACCCCCAACGCTAAAATAGGGTAATTCTGGGTAACCACTAACCATACTTTGGCCTGTGCTACTGACCCAACACGGACAGAGAGGGCTCTCTCTAAAATCTCATGAAAAGACTGGAATAATCAAGATTGTCAATAATGAAAAAGAAACACCAGCATTCACGACCAAGATATTAAATTACAACAATTATACATAAGATCAGTTTTCTGTTTGGAAATAAAATGATTCATGCGTTGTTTGGTTGAAAACGTATGGAATTTAGTTTGGGCCATGGAGTCACCTTTAACAAACTATGAAACATCATTCACAAAGATTTTGCAAATGCATTCACAAGGGCAAGGTAGCAAGCAGCTAGTTGTCAAAGAGATTTTAATTTTGTGGAGCAGAAGAGAAAAGAAACAGTCCATCAATGTAAGGCATACCAACATGAATCCTACATCAACTTTAGTAGAATATGTTGGTGAAATCCTTGTTAAAAACTAAGCAGAGAATAATTTCTATGAATTCCACTTAATCATTACCCTGATCCAAGCATGAAAGAAATAACACAAAATGGGGTTACGAAGAAAGAAAATACAATTTCACATGGGAAGAGAGAAAAACAGACTACCAGACCAATTACACAGGAATCCCCATCAAAATGCAGGCTTCAACTCTGCAAACTTTATTAAAACAGCTCAAAAAATGTCTTACAGACTAATCCTCAAAATACCAAAAGCTTTCAACATAAGATTTTCAACCCTTATTCATTCTATTACATCGCATATATATATGCCTAGAGCCTTCTTGCTTAACTAACCTCTCACCCTAATAGAAATATTAGAAGGACACCTCATTTCACCCAAAAATTCAAAAATATTACACATGTGCCATGCCTCAAACAGGCTGATTAAGACAAGGAACAGAATATTATAGACAGAAGACTGTCTTAACCCCGGGTTCACAAGTGACCTTGCAAGTCAAAGAAATCTTCCACTTTCAATGAGTTGTCAGCCTGTGATGCATCATCTGGTAGGATAGGTGTCACTTCTTCAATGGATATTACAAAATCGCGAACTATTTCTACACCCGGTTGGTCGCTTTGCTTGATTCTGAAGGTCTCCTTCTTCTTTCTTTGTCTGTTTCCTTTGGACACTTGCCATATATCAATTTTCTCGTCTTCGCTAGCAGAGCTGAATTCTATGAGGTCGAATGCCATAAGAGAGGGAGTGGTAGGCTTTACCTCCATCTCAACTCACACTTGTTCTGGCATGAACACCACTTCGCATTTCCGTCTTTTCTCTATGAGCCAATCGTAACAGAAGAAATGGTCGAACTACCAGGTGCACCATCTTTCCCTTATACCGACTTCAGATAAAAGACGTGAGAACCTTATCCATAACTGTTGCGATGATGACAGCAGCTACAAGTGGTCATAATTGCCATGATAACTCTATCGGACTCTTCAATCAGGTAACCGTGATTCCCAAGGTTTAAGGTGACCTTCAACATGCTCAGTGATGTCATCCCAGATAGACAGTATAGCCAATGATGATGCAAAAAGTGCCTTCCATCATACCGATAATCCTCTGGGATAACGTTCAAAGATCCCCTTTGCAGGCCCATTCTTCTGACGTCTCTCGTGTGACAATACTTAATCTCATGCTTTCCCACACGCTCCGAAAGACATGGGTCACATTACCTCTATCACCTTTCAAGCCAACCTCTAATCCACGCAAGGGACTTTTCCCTTTTTACACCTCCTTTACAGACTTTTTCTGGCCTCCACACGTTTGCCAACTTCTCAGTCATAAGCATCCAGCACCTTTAGGATGCTTATAACCCTCTAAAAACTTCCGTATTCATCTTAGTAAGGTCGGGAAACATTTCTTCTTCGCCTGCTTGTTCCAACCCTTTCCCTTTATGCGAAAATTGGGCCAGAAGCTATTAATACCAGGGGAAAATGTTACCTGTGGAAGGATACCTTTGGTCAGAAATTCTCCCATATTGGGGTTTAAGCTTGACCCACCTATGCTTTCGGATAGACCAACCGTTACTTTGGACATTTGAGAAGTCGTGGGAATTATCCCTAATGCCCAGGTCAGGCCCTAGGCGGGGAGTTACAAAGGTCCAATGACCTTTGGACGGACTTTGACGGAACAAGGAAACCACTGTTACTCCTGAGGTGAGCTCTAGGCCCACAATGCCGAGGTCTTTAAAGATAGCTTCTTTGTAGGCCATTATGGCCTGGACCGAAACTGATACAGGGTCTCCGGGGACCTCCCTGTTAGGGTGCAACCGCAAGACTTTCGCGCTTCGACCCAGCTGCCTGGTGACCAGCCATCAAACTCCTGTACCGGGGATAGAACATCATTCTCTGGAAAAACCCCTTCCACTCAGACAAGTTTCAGAAAGGGTAAAAATGAAAACTTTGAAAAGTGTTTTCATATATATAGCCACGTCTCCGTAACGCTGGCTCTCTTGGTAGATTTCCCGTTAATTTCAACCGTTTATCTCCCACGTGCTAGTTTCCCTTCGTCGGATTTGTCACCTCTTTATCTCTTGATTTGACCTTCGATTCTTCTTTACCATCGGATCTATTTTAATCTTTCCATCTATGTCGTCCCTTCTTCTCCACATTTTCCCATAAGACGTCCTCGCATGTACCCAGGTGGTCACTACTATTATTCACCCTCTTTGTGCGATGGGTTCTAGAGCTGACATCTGGTAAGCGAGAAAAGGTCATTGCATCCACCCCTTTCTTATCCGGTGCACTACCTCTTTATGCGATCTGCTGTGAGAGCCGTTGATGTATATCTCTTTCGCATTCCGAACCATGGATCTTTTCACCAGCTCCTGCCATCGCATGCGCCCATTCTTATATATCACCCTTTGGTCTTTCTCCTTGCGACATCGTCTGCTATTGACACCTGGTTGGCAGAGAAGGCTCATCTCATCCACCTTTTTCTTATCTTCCTCGCAACTTGGCTGTGCGGTATTTCACCTAGGGCCGTGGATCTGACCCCCGCCAAATCTACGGCGTAGATTGATGTGATGCTTGGCTTCCCATTACTTGACCGGTGGACTATAGGTCATAAAGTGTGTCTTTCACCTATTAGCACCTATACTTCAACGTTTTCTCATCCTTTGCACATTTTTTTCTCCTTAGATCTCTTAGCCTTTCCCACTACCATCTAGCACTGGGGCATGGAGGATATCTCGGTTTCACTTACCAGGTACATTTTGACTCTCCGTTACTTCCATCCAACTGCATATTGTAGAAAAATATATGGGTGTTAACACACGTCTAGTAGGCATGATGAAAACTCTATTTGGCTCACATGAAAACCCTAAACTCGTGCTCAAAAATAATACCCTCACTGCCAAAAGAAAATTCATGAACCAAACCATCATAATGATACGATCTGAGATGATCACCCAGTACTAAATACAAGTTGAATTAAATGAATGACATCATAAAATGAGTTTGAAAACACTACAGTGAACTAGATAATAATTTCACGATGTTCATGTCATATAGGTGTCAGTAAGGAATCGATTCGTGTCTTGTACCAAAACATTGCACCTCCAAGTTTTTATAGACCAAGCTACACGTGGAACTGGAAGTACTGTCGATTTCAGGTGATTAGAGTTTCACATCATGACTGATCACAATTCATATGGTCTCATGAAATCATCAAGTGATGATCAACATAACGTCAAGACAAAAATCATTTTTTTAAATCATACATGATATAATTTGTGCATTGATTCTTTGAATCTGATATGATGTAATGAGATCATGAAACAATTAACCCGAACTGAAATCCTTAAAAAAAGCTATGAAAGAGATTAACCAAAAGAAAATCTACAACAACTAAGTATTAAATATAAAACAATCATTTCGAATATAACATAAAGTTTTCGATAAAATTTCAAAATGAAGTTTAAAAGTAAACTTTAGTTATTATGAAGTCCTATATACAATATTAAAATCATTAATTTACAAATATGAAACATAGCTTAAGACTTGTTATAAAATAAATGTTTCAATATATTGATAAGGGTCAAAATGAAATATGGAATTAACATATTAACCTAAACAAATATACATTAAACATGAAAAATTAGTCATAAAAACCATGTCTTATATTATGAAAAGCTCTCAAATGAAAATTAAAGATAGTTAATATTGATAAGCAATGTCAATGACAGGTTATATTGATAAGCAGTAATCAGTTATTATAATATATGATCATAATGATGAATATGGTTGTCTAGGATTGTCATTGATGACAACATTAATGACAAAGTCTAAGAATAATGACATGGCTTGAAGGGTGATGACAACATGAACATCAAGCATGGATGGATAAGACATGCCAAGCAAGCATGAGATTGCAGGCATGCTTCATGAGGCATGTGTGGGCATAAGGAAAAAAATACAAGTGGACAACGAAAGGTGCTGCAAGCATGTTTAAAATGAACAAGAAGGCATTCCGTGGGCATCCTTGATGATGGGGACAAGGTTGAAGTACATCCATTCAAAGCATACCCACGTGGGAATAGGGTTGAAGGGATAAAACCCTTGATATGGGCATCTCCACAAGCAACTGCGGGCATCCTGGAAGAGGTATTGTGGGCAGCATGAGATGGGTGTTAAGACCACGTGGATGTCGTAAGAAAGACAAACATAAATGTATAATCAATGAAATAAAATTTCATTTAATTTATTAAATGATAAAATAAAAATACAATGTGGTTCCTCCTAAATGACTAATCAAAATTTGTTTTAAAAAGAATCCCTTAGTTGACCCAGCAAAAGCATTAAAACTAGTCAAAACCTTGTTAGTCGGCCCAGTCAAATTTGGGCCAAAAACGACCAAAACAATAATAATTTTTATTGTAAAAGTCCCCAAACAGGTCGGCCCAGATTAAATTTATTTTTGACATTGAAACAAGTATAAATAACAATGATTTAAAATATGGAGAAACTGAAGATATTGCTATGATTTTTTCGGGTGAATAGAATGCAGTGAGGATGCCGCAATTAGAAGATAGTGTGACTATTGTTTTTGAGTGGACATTTTGGGCTCTTCCTGCTTCCTTCTCCTTGAGGACTGAACCGTGATTGTTTTGAGCCTTTCTGAGTAGGGCAAGACTGTTGGTAGCTGCGTTGCTTCTCCTTTGAGTTGTTTCGTGACTGCAAAAACACCTTTGAGCAGGTCGAGGCTGTAATTGTAAAATCCTTTTTGGGCTATGATTGTTGGTATTCCCTTTTGGGCTGGTTTGTGACTGTACTGTGACAGTGAAAAAGGAGTAGCAACAGATGACAAATATCTAGTTTGTGCAATGGTACATCATGTGACCAGTCAGTAGTAATGACTTGTAATGTTTTCAATGCCCAGTTTACACAGTGATTACACTCAGTCATTGCACAGGATGTATTATAAGGATTACACATATGATGTACTAAAAATGGTTACACGGTGATCTATCCAATATGCAAAGTATACTCAGTAATGATGTGTATGTTGAACTCACTCAATGAAATGATATGATGATATATTCAATGATATGATGTGGTAGTGAACACGTTGACAAAGTCTATGGGTAGATGTGAATAAGATGCATGGGAAAATCTTTGATGAATTGACATGAGCAATGCATAGATAACTTGCTTGAGAGTAGGGATATGTTTATCAGGCAGGTGACTGGGCATGATCAATGAACAGCAGAGCAGAAGATGATGATCTCCAGTAGATTGAGTCAATGACAGTGATGTGACAACCTTTGACAACTCTTATCATGAAGACAATGTTGATGACAGTGGTTTTCATGCTTGCATAGTGAGATGCTTGACATATTGAGTATGACAGTAATGATGTGGTAGTAATACCCTCAGCAGAAGATATGACAAAGACAAGTGAGATGTGACAGGACAGAGATCAATATGTTATTGTAAGTTGGGTCTTGCAAACACCTTTCTTAGTAGGATCTAATAAAACGTAGGTTGGGTCCTAGATGGTGAGTTGGTGCTCATTGTTTCAGTTGGTGCTGAATTACCTCGTGGTTGTAGCCGTTGAACCAATTACAAAATTACAAAACTATATTTTGTGTCCCTTGTGTGTGATGTGTTGGTGATTATATGGTGTATGCCTAGATGATTACTGAAATATAATTCATTAATGAATATGTTTTTGAAGTAATTGTGAAATGATGGTTTAAGTGTGAGTAATTGAATAAGTTGAATTTTGATTAAGTATAGGCTCACTAATTCACCCCCCCCCCTCTCATTGAGCATTTTGTCTAACAATTGGTATTAGAGCGGGCCTTCAATAGAAGCCTAACAAGCTTGAAGGAAATCAGTAGACACAAGTGAAGTAAGATCATGGAGGATTATTCTAAAGATGGAGTTCCATTACTCAATGAATCAAATTATGATTCTTGGATCATCAGAATGAAGCATCACATACTAGCAGAAGGATATGACATCTGGAAATCAATTGAAGGGGGAACAGCTAAGAAGCCACTTGAAAGCAATGAAAATGGACTAAGCTTAATCTTGATGGCCTTGTCTCAGTCAGAGAAGGAAATATTAAATGCTGGAAAGTACACTTCAGCCAAAGTTCTTTGGAGTACACTTGAAGATGAGCACAGAAGAAAAATTCAAGACATGGACAAAGGAAAGGAATTCAATGATGAAGAACAAGGAAAGGAGGCTCAAGTATCAAGCACTAGTGAAGGTAAGAACTCTTCTATTGGCAATAGCTCTGAAATTAATAATGATGAAATTGCACTTGTAAAGGATGAAGAAGATGAGTTATTGAAACTCAAAGAAGCATTTGCAAAAACTCTATTGGATAAGGATGTCAAATCCAATATAAGACTTAAAAAGAAAATTATGGGAGCATTCGAAAAATACCAAGAGGAGGCAAAAGCATTGTTCATGAGTTTGAAGCTCAAAAACAAAGACTTGCAAGGTGAGTTAGAAGATAAAAATATTGAGGTCAAAAGATTGAAGGATGAACTAGAAATTGAACAAGAAAAGTTTGGTGTAGTTTCTAATGAACTTGAAGAAACTAGATGGGACAACCTCAATCTAAAAATCCCATTGCAAGAAGCTAAGAGAAGGGAAGAAACTATGGACAATGTCAATCTAAAGACTCAGCTGGAAGAAGCCAAGAAGATAGAAGAAGTATTGAAAAATCACTTGGATGAAAAAGAAGAGGTAATTAGAGACTTGAAATGGAAGTAATTGGACTAAAGAGAAAATTGAAAAGTCTGGTGCATATGGCAAGTTCAATCACAGCTCAGCCATCCTAGATGAAATCTTAGTTTGTCAAAGGTCCCCATTTGACAAATCGGGCCTAGGTTACAAGAAAGAAGAAGACACTCATGAAGATGACACTTGGTATCTTAAAAATGAAAAATATGGTCCATTAATGACCAAGGATGAATCTCATGAACATGCACATGACAACAAAGATCTTGGAAAGTCAAAAATGGTTGAAGAAGTCAGCATTGCACCTCAAAGCAAAATTAATACAACTCCAAGATGGAATCAAAGTCCAAGGTATGAAAATGGTTTTAATGGCTATTATTTTTCTTGTTCTAACTTTGGTCATAAAGTTTTGAATTGTAGAAGAATTGCTGGAAGTCCCCATAACAAAATAAAGTGTTGGACATGCAACCGAACTAGACATGTGGCTGCCAACTGTCACACCATCAAATGTTTCACTTGTGGAGGTGTTGGTCATAAAGCTCAAGTGTGTGCAAGTCCAAGAAGACAATCAATAAGAAGCTTCTCAAACATATCAGCAAGAAGATCAAATGAAGCTTGGAGGAAAAATGACACCAGCAGATCTGAAGACCAAGGGATCAATAATCACAGCAAAGGACATTCTAAGATTTGGGTAAGGAAGAATATCTTGCTAGACTTTAATGAAGTTGCTGATCACTACAAAAATGGAGATAATGGCTGCCACTTGGCAAGCCAAAATTAAGATCCTTCAAAAGGTCTTGAGACACCTTGAGTTCATCATTGGAGAATGGACTCAAATGGTGAATCATATGGCTCTCCAAGAATCAAATCAGGTCCAAGGATCGTGGTGTAAGCTTAAACCAAGATACACATGTGTAAGGGGGAGTATGTGGATGATGTTTTATACACAATTCTTGAGGATGTGGTGAATGCAATTCCATAAAGACACTACATTGAGAAGAAAAGGAAATTTCGGAAGATAAGAATAGCAGGTGTGTGGCATGCACAGTGATGTACAGCCGATGAAAGAAGTCTGATATTGGCATGCATAAACAGAGATGATTCCATATATAATGCATACTATGATTATACCTTGTACACAATAATGCAAAACCCTATGATGATGCAAACATGATGATGGTCAAGACCTTAATGGTGATTTCGGTATGATCAATTTGACAGACCTATTGATGGTTGATGTGCAGAGATATTTGAGTAGAGATTGCAGATTTGGAAAATATAGTTTGAAGAATGGAAGAACCCAAAGAAGAAGGTTGTACACATGAGACTATTGCTTAATGATCAGCAACATATATAACAACATCTACAGCAGAGAAGCAATTTTGGGCTACATACTTAGTCAAATAGTGAAGGCATACACAGATTGCATAATCTGAGTCAACTATATATGAGCAGATTATACACTTAATCTTGATTTCTTCTGGGCATGTTTTACTCTATTCACTGAAATATATGAAGTATGGTTGGGTGAACAAGAGAAGCTTGAGTGGTAAAATTATCGTGATGACGAACCCCTTGATGAAAATCATAAATATGTGATGAAGTTACACATGTAATGCATGTTGTACAAGATGAACCAGATTTAGACCTCATGATGATGACTTTCCACACACAGCAAGCATTGATGATTTCCTTGTACACCTGCAACACTGAAGTTTGCAGCAGTAGCTGAAAGTTATGGTCTTTTTAAAGTTCGGGTATGAAGAAGAAGTTCTGAAGCAGCCAGAATTGAGTTCACAATTTATCATAAAGATTTTGGTTGATAGCTAATTGATAGGGGAGCATTGGTGAAAAAGCTTGAAGTATGTTTGACAAGTGTGCATAACAAATTGGTTGTGTAAAAGTGACAATTGATGAAGGAGTTTGCTGATAGGGGTAGTATGATGATGTGGATATGATGAGTCATATTGAAAACTACAGGAAATGACAACTTTACTAGACAAAGATCAAATTTACAATGATGCAAGCAATACATCCTTGATGAAAAACCTAAGTTGAAGTATGATGATGGTATGCTAATGATGCATGCTTACCTCTTATGAATTTCCTAGACAAAACCCTGATGAAGCTTGAAGCAGCATATCAGATAGGGGGAGTGACTACACTTATGTGAAATCTGAAGATGGAAAATTCAGAGAATAATTTCATAATAGTTTCCAAGGAAATTTTTTTATTTATACTTCACAAGTTGGAAAAAACTCAAAAAAATGGGAAGTAATGAAGCAGTCTTGTGATCACAAAAAAGAGGACATTGACGGTACATGGGAATCATCTTGACATGATAGTTAGGGGTAGCAATGATGAAATTGACATGGAAGAATTCAATAATTTTTTGGGGAATATGTTACATGAACAGTAAGACAACCAGTCAGTGGATAAGTAAATGGTTTGGAGTATGATAATACCTTTTATGAATTTATTGAAAATGTTTATCAGCATAAGCTCAGTTGGTTAGGGGGAGCAGACAATCCATAGAAGATCAAACTTGGAGAATGATTTTATGAAAGCATTCAAGATATAAAAAAAAATTGGGCATTGTGAAGCCTTTAATGGTTGATCAACCCTTTGTCATTAATGTCAAAGGGGGAGAAGAATAAGTTGGTTTCCATCAATGACAAAGGGGGAGATTGATGAATATGGTTGTCTAGAATTGTCATTGATGACAACATTAATGAGAAAGTATAAGAATAATGACATGGCTTGAACGGTGATGACAACATGAACATCAAGCATAGATGGAGAAGACATGCAAAGAAAGCATGAGCTTGCGGGCATGCTTCATGAGGCATGTGTGGGCGTCAGGATAAAAGACAAGTGGACAACGAAGGGTGCTGCAAGCATGTTTAAAATGAACAAGAAGGCATTCAGCGGGCATCCTTGATGATGGGGACAAGGTGGCAGTACAGCCATTCAAAGAATACCCATGTGGGCATAGGGTTGAAGGGATGAAACCCTTGATACGGGCATCTCCACAAGCAACTGTGGGCATCCTGGAAGAGGTATTGTGGGCAGCATGAGATGGGTGTTAAGACCACGTGGATGTGGTAAGAAAGACAAACATAAATGTATAATCAATGAAATAAAATGTCATTTAATTTATTAAATGATAAAATAAAAATACAATGTGGTTCCTCCTAAATGACTAATCAAAATTTGTTTTAAAAAGAAGTCCCTAGTTGACCCAGCAAAATCATTAAAACTAGTCAAAACCTTGCTAGTCGGCCCAGTCAAATTTGGGCCCAAAACAATAATAATTTTTATTGTAAAAGCCCCAAACAGGTCGAACCAGATTAAATTTTTCTTTTACGTTGAAACAAGTATAAATACGAGCGATTTAAAATGTGGAGAAACTGAAGATATTGCTCTGAGTTTTTCGGGTGAATAGAATGCACTGAGGCTGCCGCAATTAGAAGACAGGGTGTTTATTGTTTTTGAGTGAACGTTTTGGGCTCTTACTGCTTATTTCTCCTTGAGGACTGTATCGTGATTGTTTTCAGCCTTTCTGAGTAGGACAAGATTGTTGGTAGATGCATTGCTTCTCCTTTGAGTTGTTTCGTGATTGCAAAAACACCTTTGAGAAGGCTGAGGATGTAATTGTAAAATCCTTTTTGGGCTATGACTGTTGGTATGCCCTTTTGGGCTGGTTTGTGACTGTAGTGTGACAATGAAAAAGGTGCAGCAACAGATGACAAATATCTATTTTGTGCAATGGTACATCATGTGACCAGTCAGGAGTAATGACTTGTAATGTTTTCAATGCCCAGTTTACACAGTGATTACACTCAATCATTGCACAAGATGTATGATAAGGCTTACACATATGATGTACTAAAAATGGTTACACATTGATCTATCCAATATGCAAAGTATACTTAGTAATGATGTGTATGTTGAACTCACTCAGTGAAATGATCTGATGATATATTGAGTGATATGATGTGGTAGTGAACACGTTGACAAAGTCTATGGGTAGATGTGAATAAGATGCATGGGAAAATATTTGATGAATTGACATGAGCAGTGCATAGCTAACTGGATTGAGAGTAGGGATATGTTTATCAGGCAGGTGATTGGGCATGATCAGTGAACAACAGAGTAGAAGATGATGATCTCCAACAAATTGAGTCAATGACAGTGATGTGACAACCTTTGAAAACTCTTATCATGAAGACAATGTTGATGACAGTGGTTTCCATGCTTGCATAGCAAGATGCTTGATAGATTGAGTATGACAGTATGATGTGGTAGTAATACCCTTAGCAGAAGATATGACAAAGACAAGTGAGATGTGATAGGACAGAGATCAATATGTTATTGTAAGTTGGGTCTTGCAAACACCTTTCTTAGTAGGATCTAAGAAAACCTAGGCTGGGTCCTAGATGGTGATTTGGTGCTCATTGTTTCAGTTGGTGCTAAATTACCTCACGGTTGTAGCCGTTGAACCAATTACAAAATTACAAAACTATATTTTGTGTCCCTTGTGTGTGATGTGTTGGTGATTATATGACGTATTCCTAGATGATTACTGAAATATAATTCGTTGATGTATATGTTGTTGAAGTAATTGTGAAATGATGATTTAAGTGTGAGTAATTGAAGAAGTTGAATTTTGATTAAGTATAGGCTCACTAATTCACCCACCCTCTCAGTGAGCATTGTGTCTAACACATAAGATATAGAAATGAAAATTGATCATAAAATTATATTTTAACAATTGCTAAAATAAGTAATCACCTTAACCTGGACTTCCTTTCAAAACCTTAACCTAATCATCAAATTTTCATCAATTAAGAGTACCTTCGGAATCAAAGATTTTGAAGGCACTCTCTTAAAACTTATAAGAGAACTAATCAATTTTACTCAGTAAAGTAGAAAAAATTGAGAGGGTTGTTTCCTGCCAACACGACCCCAAGCAATTCTTTCAAGGCAAGAACGGGGATAAGTAGGTCACCGCGAAGATGAAGAAAACACACACCATCGTCAAAGGAAAGAGAGGCTTCATCACGGACGACATAGACGACGACGCTATGCGGTTCGTAACACAACTGCTAGCAGAGAAAATTCTACAAAAAGAAAGACCTACTGAAGTACCCGCTAGCACAGTGCTCCTTAGGGAAAAGGTCACGACGAGAGGAAGATTTAACTGGTGTCAGTATCTGTTGAACTAATTTCTAAAAGAGTTGAGCGATACACAGACACATGGCAGCAAATTTCATTATACCTGGTTGATGGTATTGATTTCATTTGTAGGATGGAAGGATCCAAAACATTATGTTGGCCTAATCACTGATAGCAATGACTGCAAAGGATCCAAATATGCAGACCTCTGGGAGAATTCGACAACAGAAAGACAACGCGCGTTAGCTGAAGTTTTCTACACATACTATGAGCAGCTATGCGATTTCATTATTCGCACACCACGCATACCCAAGGAGGTAACAGCTAATTAAATTTGCACCATTAATTTTTGTGCTGACACACATTCTATCTACATTTTAGCAAAGGCACAGACAAAGAACCCGGAATGGTTCCAAGGGAACTATCACATGGGAGAAGAAGATATCGATGGCATTATGAAGTAATGGATACCTAAATTTAAATTCAAAGGACCTATGATCGTCGACAGTGACTTGGAAGAAAGTAATCCCATTCCAACACCAATTGTTGAAGAGTCACCGTCAGGCAAAAGGAAGGAGCCAGGAAGCTCCGCACCGGAAAAAGTCCAAAAAAAGAAGCAAAAGGCTGTAAAGGGCTAGTCAAAAGAAAAGCTCCATGATGATGATTACGAGATGATCGCATCCACGGTCACCACACAGATGGAAGACCTACTAGCCTTCAAAGATAAAAAGGATGAGGTGATTCAAGAGAGTTTGCAGAAGAACCTCACCACGTTGCAAGGCATAACAAAAAATTTTGAACAAGTCCAGCGTAACTTTCCCATGCTGCGAGACTCAGAATCGGAAGGAAGGTTAGGGGACACTTCACACCCAAAGACAGTGCCTCTAGCCCTGACCTTGCCACCAAAGTCACGTATATTCCAACTTGACCCGCTAAGCATAAGGTTACCGCGCAAACAGTTATCTTCAGGCACGCAGGACGTAGAGAACATGGACATTGACATTAGGATGTCACCACTAGAGGGTCTACACAATCTGCACTTGCAGTTTGACGAAGAAATCCATGATCGAAGTGTGGTCGCTCTGACCTAGCACCATCATTTACAAGAAAATTATAAGCAGTTGCAGGAAGCAAGCTTAAAGAGAACCGTGCAACTTCAAGATGAGCAGGACCGACAAAGGACAATAGAACATACTGTCGCTTCGGTAGTAGCAGAGATACCAGAATACGAAGAGCAGTCAGAGCGCACGGATACTGTGCTTAAGATTGGCTTGGTGTTCAACGATTTTAAGGCTGATATGAAAGACATGGAGACTGATTACCAGGCGAATATCGATGCCTTGGAAGCACAAAATCAGCCAAAGACACCACCAAACCAGGCCGAGCTTAGAGCAAAGGAAGTGAAAGCTGCAGCAGAGAGTATAGCCAATGAAGTGGCTAAGTGCCAAACTTTGTTGGACGAGGCGACAAGAACGTTTACTGTGCTGGAGGAGGACCCAGAGCTGCTGGAAGTCCAGAACACTTTGAAGGAAAAGCAAGCCGCATTCAACGCCTTGGATGTGGAGGTCAAGGCATTGCAACCAAGAGATAGACTAAAAAGATATCTGGAAGTCAGAGGACTGAAAAAAGAACTTCAAGAATTGAGAAAAAGGGAGGCTGAAGCCAAAGATAAATCGCAATCCCTGCAGGATGAAGCCCACAAGCTATCGCAGAAGATTGAACAAAAACTCACAGAGCTCTGCGACAAGCATGATTTAGTCAAAGAGCACACTGAAGATGACATAGAACTGGATGTGTTAGACACCATCAAAACTATTGAACAGGATTCCAAGGTTACGGTTGCTAAGTTGAGCGCAACCTTTCAAGAACTCGTGGATAAGTTAGCTCCACAGGAGGAAGAGAAGCTCGGAGAAGCAAAAGTGGAAAGTGGCTCGGGGATGAGCAACATATAAGTGTTAGGGGTCTATTGGGCCTGGCCCAAGTAAGGCATTTTTGACAAAACAGTTTTGGAACTACGAAGTTGAGCATAGTTCAGTTGAATATTTTTTGGCAAAGACAGTTTTGGGAGCTGTGAAGTTGATCACAGTGCAGCATCGGCAGGGTAAGGAAGCCAGCACTGCGAAGAGACATCGTTGTGAAGAGCCTGATCCGCAGGGATCTAGCAAGGTAGAATGTTGGAAGGAAAACGGTACATATTCCGGTAAGGCCATTGGTGGTCTATTTTTGGTTAAGATACTCAATGATTACCAAGTATGCAAGTAAGGAGTAAGGTGGAAGGAAAGCGATCGGTCACACACGCAGAGGAAGCATGACGAGAACCGATCACGTGAAGCCGTTAGAGAAGGAACGGCTAGGTGAAAGCGACAGTCAGCATGCGGTCGACAGGGCAGGCTGAAAGCGACGTGACCGCGACAATTTTGGGAAACCTTAAGGTTTTTTCCTATGCATTGTAAAGACATGACCTACGGGCATGATCTATAAAAGGGCACATTTTGTAAGGGAAAGGGTTAATCTGTGAGAATTGAATAATCTCTAGTAGTGAGTAATATTCATTGTAAAATCTTCTAAGTGTTAAATTCCATTGTAAAGGCTATGCAAGCTATGTGCGCAGAGACCTACAAAGAGAGAAGAGAGTCTGCAACTGAGTGTGCGGACTGGAACTGTTGTACCCTTCCCAAAATAATATAACAACAGTTCCTGTGGACGTAGATCCCATCCTGGGGGTGAACCACGTTAAATTCTTTGTTGTGTGACTGTTTATGTGTTTGAATCTATATATTTGCTTACAATGAATGCTTAAGATCTCATTTATGAGTTTATATGTTCTTACTTTTATATGTATTTTCCATAAAGATTGAAGATGGGAATAATATGTTAAGTATCGCATATGTGGATGAATTTTATATGCATAAGTATTTCTAAGTCAGAATGAATGCATAAGTTGATTGAGTAAACACTAGAATCAATAGAGTTCACGTTGTGCAACTCCCTCAAAGCGCAGCACCAAAGTGCACAGTATGTTGTGTCTCGTCATATTGCATAAGTCATAAGATAAATAACCCAAGGCAATTGATGAATGGATAGGAAACTCTAATTAAAGTCACTGAAGTCGGTTAAGTCCAGAGAGGAAGCATAGTTATCAGTCATGTTTTCATGTCGTCGGAAAACCCTCCGAACCGCGCAGTCCTTGGATGTGTGAGTCGTGCACACGTCTTCTCTTGAAATAGTATTAGCCACGAAGAAGGTGAACTTTGCGCAGTCCTCAATCCGCAGCATGAGTCCCACATCGCATTGTTCGCCAGATGGATTTACACACTCATCACCAGGTTGTGGAAACCAAATTCCGCAGCCCCCCCCCATAACTTTGTCTCGGGTGAGACCTCAGTCTGTTCGCATATTGTTGCCGAAAGGGCCGATGAAAAGGGGTTTTGTTGGTTCCTTGAACCATGAAGAACCTGGGTCTTTATAGAAAACCTCAAGACAATTATGTAAGCCAACACAGGCTGTTGCCGAAAGGGCCGGTGAAAAAAGGGGTTTTGTTGGGTCTCTGAACTACGCAAAACCCAGGTCAATCTAAGAACAAGATAGTAGGACCAACACTCCCATCCGCCCAAATCCCATTTCCCAAGAGAAATTCAAATTAGGGGGAGAAAGGGAGACACGAGGGAGTATTTACATTCCCAAATTAGAAAAATGGTAGTTACAATTCTTAATAGGATGCATTAGAGGGGAGAGCAAGAGTCCTCATCAAAGTGGGAGTTAAAAAATTTCATGAGGGGGGCACTAGGTGAGGGAAAAACTCTAACCCCAAATAAAATTAGTCCTGGAATAAAATAAAAACCAAGGGGTAGCATAACGCATGAGGGTGCATAAATCGAGAGGGTCCACCAAGTCCACAAGAAGGGTGTATCACATCCACATAGGTCAAAATAAAAGGTAACACTTTTCCCACAACCCCTTGCTCATAGCATCATGCTTCCTCATACTCTTTTTCATGGCATCGGTCGATCTGATTATTTTATTTTATTATTTTATAATTTCAACATAATAAAAATAATAATAATGTGCAAACCATAGTCCAGGAACCTTTGTCCACTATGTGCAACATAACAACAATAATAATATGTCCAGGGGATAAACCAGAGGGTATTACAGGGGACCACTTTGGAGTATATAAACTTATATCAAGGCTCCATCAAAGATATTCAAGGCTTCAATCAATATCCCTTTATTACTAGCATATCATCATCATCATTGCCACATCATCATTACCATTGCCACATCGACATTACCATTGCCACATCGACATCAATGACAACATTAGTTATTTGTGCAGACCTAAGATATTTAGGATTATTATTTACCCTGTTAAGAGCATCTTTTACCTCCCCATATTATATACGGTTGGGATTTCTATCATACTATATCCTATTGTAATTACCGAGATGTCTATCATACCTAGTATAAATGGGACCAATCCCCGCATTGTGTATTGGTACATACAAACGATAAAATATCTTTGCCTTTAAACAATATTATAAGCTCATGACACATGTATCTTGACCCTGTTGACATTAATGAAAAAATTACTCAGCAAACCCTTCATGAAAAATAGTAATTTGGACACACTTCCTCCTTAATAGTATGTTCTCAGGAACTCTATAAGAGTAGGTGTCGGTCGATCTTGCATCTAGTCATGAATGGTTTATCGAATAATGTATTTGAATAAGGGTGGGTTGATCCTTATGATAGATGGTACATATTAGGTACTATATTTGGCGTAATGTTGATCGACCCTTCATCCAAGTTACATGTTTCGTGGTCCCAAACTTTTGGAAGGGTCAAATTTTCCTTTATATAAATGATATATTTTGGGAATAGTAACTGATAAAGTGTTTGAATATCATTTCTCTTAATTGTGCAATTATTAGATATAATATATAAGAAATCTTTGTCTGATCATTTGTCAAATGATATGTTTCCAACTTAATATGTTAATTTTTTGCTTTTCTATTGTATTTTTGTAATGGTAGAAAGAGCCTTTCCTTAGATAATTATTTATTATATTTCATATTTATATAATGGTCAAAAAGAAAGGGTAGACTGATCTTTCTTATAGATGAAACATTTGCATGAACCTTATTTGATCTATTTATTTCCAATCACTCATTGAAATTATTCATTTATCTGATATTTCACTTAAGGAAGGCTTGACCGATCATTCATCAAGATTATTTAGTTCGTGCTATAGTTCCCTGGCTATGGAATTCAATGTGTTTCCTTTCCACCAAATTTTGGGAAAGGTGGTTGGTCTTTTCTCTATCTATTAGGAATGGTTGATTTCTTCTTTCTCTAGTGGAAATTTTTACAAAGTATTGTATATAATATGGGTTCGTCTTATTCTTCCTCTAAATGATACATTTCATAAGTATCATACATGAGGACATGTTCTTAATCCTTCATTTATATTGTACATTAATGGGTGACTGATTTGAAAAAGGGTCAATTGATCATTTGATTAAGGTAGGTCAATCATTTTTGGATATTGTATATAATTAAAAGGGTTTTCAGGTCATTCATCTATTAGATGTATTAGGTGGTATATTATTTTAAGAAGGTTTGTTCGATCGTTCCTCCATCTAATGCTAATAATGGTAAACGAATTTGAAGAAGTGTGGGTCAATCCCTTTTTCAAATGATAAGTATATATTGTATAAACATATGAGGAAGAATCAGTTGATACTACCTATATATGATGCTTGAACAAAAGTATACATTTGAGAATGGGTAGTATTATCCTTCCTTAAAACAATACTTTCATGGATAATGTATTTAAAACATATTCGTTTGATCTTTGGTGTACAATCATTGTATAGCTTGTTTCAGGAAGCATCAGCCAATATTTCATCTAGATGAAAAGTTTCTTGGATACTAAATTTGAGAAATGTTGACCAATCCTTCTTCAATATGATTCTTGACCCAAGGCAAGAATTTGAAGAATAGTCTATCAGTCAATATTTAGTATGATGTTAGGCCCAATGTACACTTTTGATAAAGGGTCATTCGATCCTTCCTATGCATAATAATTGACCCTCGATGACCAAATATGAGAAAGGGTACTAGGAAATGCTTGACCAAAAGTTGACAATTTAAAAACTGACGATGGATCCTTCTGCAAGATGCAACACTTCATGAATAGGGTATTTTAGTAAGGTTTGATCGATCTTTCTTCTAGATGTTACAATTCATGTTTACCCTTTTCAGGAAGGATAGGTCAAACTTTCATATTGAATATAGGTTTCCTGTATAAAGTATATTAAAAAGTGTTGGTCGATACTTCTTCAATATGATGCTTTACCATATATGCACATTTATGGAAGGGTTGATCGATCCTTCCTATAAATGACATTTTTTCTAGAATTTAACATTTGAGGAAGGGTCAGTTGATCCTTCCTCTAGTTAATATTTTCCTCGGGTACATATTTAAGAAAGAATCGAATGATCCTTCCTCT
This sequence comes from Larix kaempferi, assembly GCA_027924585.1. Lineage (NCBI taxonomy): Eukaryota > Viridiplantae > Streptophyta > Pinopsida > Pinales > Pinaceae > Larix > Larix kaempferi. The sequence goes on along the minus strand of BSBM01000012.1, from coordinate 6,305,254 downwards.
GTATGACATTTGTTTAGAAGTTAACCTTTAAGTAAGGGTTGTTCGATCCTTCCTCTAGTTAATATTTTCCCCAGTTACAGATTTAAGAAAGGGTCATCCAATCCTTCTTTAAAATGGTCCTTGACCGTCTCCACATTAAAGAATGATTAGATGCCACTTATTCAATGATGCTTGATCTGATATATAAATTTAAAAAAGGGTCGGTTGATCCTTCCTCTATATGATGCTTGACCCGATGTACCTATTTAAGAAAGGGTCAATCGATCCTTCCTCTTGATGGTGCTCGACAAGAAGACAACAATTGAGGAAGGAATGGCATATGCTTCCCCTAGATAATGCATGAGACTAGGTACATATTTGAAGAAGGGTCATTCAATCCTTCCTCTTGATGATGCTTTCCCTCAATTTCATGTTTAAGGAAGGGTCGGCCAATCCTTACTTTAGATGTTGCTTGAATGGATGTGCACATTTAAAGAAGGGTCCACTAATCCTTCCTCTATATTATGGTTGACCCCATGGACTTTCAAGGAAGGGTTGGTCGATCCCTCTTCATGATAATGCTTGATATCATTATGATGGCACCCTGTGGTGATGACATCCTAGTGACATCACCATGCATCAAAATATTGGGAAGGGTATACTATCCATTCCCCTTTATCATTGTATTGAAATCCCAAATACAAATGGAAATGAGGTGGCACTTGACACCTTCCCTAAAGAAAATATTTTGCAAAAGTAGACAAGGATCCTGCAAATACCCCCTCAACACACGATAATAGCCTTTCAATATTCCTATATCTGAATACCTCATGTGAAGAATAATTCCAACTAATATTCATTGATATATGTGCGCCTAATCATAATATGTGCCTTAAAACTTGCAATACGTCTTATGCAAGTTGCTTGGGAAATTTCATCAACTAGATCAAATACCTCAATGTTATATGAGGAATTTCTCTTCCATGTATAACCTTATAGTACAACTCAAAGGATGCTTACACATTTATGGATATCATCCCCGTTAAACATGTTAGTGTAGGCCAGGGGGCCTAACCTAAGGTATCCTAACCATGGTCATGTTAGCATAGAACTATTCAAATGCCCGACAACATTTGTATTACGCGGTTGAGATGACCTATTGGGATTGCTTATTGTTCTTCCTTTTTCTTTTTGTGGGGAAGGAGTGTTAAGTATTCAATTTATTTTTCATTCATAATAGACACTATGATGGTGATATATAAATATATTGGCAATGGGATGACAGTTGTCAGTTCCATCATATTGGCCTATCACACCTTGGTCATAAATAAAATAGACGATATTGAATTTGTTGATTGCCACTGACTAGTAATCACATCAATATTTGTATTTGTTCTCTTAAAGAATAGTTGGGAATATCTAATTAGTTTCTAAAACCAATGGCTATGTAGTTCATGTATTTACAAAATAGTTTTGTCTACATTATTTAAACATCCATTTTATTATAATTCTTTTGGCTAGGCTTTTTTTCCTAATTGAATTCCTATAACATCCTTCGATTGTTGGCTTCATGGGAGGTGCAACCATTATAGTTGGATGTAACAAATACAAAATAAAATATTAATTAACATGTATTATTTATTAAGTGAAAGGGTGTAACCCTTCACTTTACACGCTCAAGCCTATAAAGGCGAGCATCATTGTAAATCTTATCATATCTTCAATAATAATTATCTATTCTTTTCAAATATGGATTTCGCGTCCTGAGTTCATTGCTCCATTTGGTATCAGAGCCAGCTTTTGTCTCCTCATTGGTTGTAGCACCCCTACCATCCTTCTCGCGGCACCTCCCCTGTACTCTCCACGCCACTTCCATCCACCTTCCTCGAATTCCTACACTCCCATTCTCCATTTCTCTCCATTGTTTCCCTCGCACTCGCCCATACCCCATCTCGCCTGCACCCTACACAGCCCCTCCGTTGTGGCCTCTGCTCCACCGCCACCGCTCCACCCAACCTAATCCAAAAACAAAATACGTTAATAAATCATATTGATAATAATAATAATAAAATTATTATTATATTTTTATTAACATTTTTTTTATAAATTAAATAATCTATAATATTATTATTATATTTTTAATAATTATTATTATATTATTATTTTTTATATATTTATCATTGTCAACCTTAATAATATCAATTATTATTAAGTAATTAAGCTTGTGTCATCACTCCTAGAGACATTTAGGCCAAGATTGCTCCCAAATATTCACCTCCCCACACCAGATCAAGAGCCATGGCCAAATTACGAGACCAAATCGAAAAATTAGAGAAGGATTTCAATGATCGCATTATTAAGAGTCAAGAAGATTTAAAGGAAGAAATAAAAAATTGCAATGCAAATATGAAAAATGAAATCAGAGTGGAAGTCGTTTCAGTGTTAGAAAGAAGGCTAGACGATAAATTGGACAGGATGAAGGAAAAACAAGACCAACTGAGAAACAAGTTAAATATGTTCATGGAAAGGATGGAAAAGAATAAGACAAAAGACCACCACGAACAAAAAGACGATTCCGATATGTCGTGTGCTTCGGCCAGCAATTCAAGATCACCACCACACAACAAGACAAAAGGAAATCAATATCAGCATTATGTAGTGTATCCCCCCAAAGCAAAAATAGAAATGTCAAAGTTCGGTGGAAATGACGAACAATGCATTGCATGGTTAAATAAGGCAGAGGAATACTTCGATATCTATAACATCACAACAGATGAAGAAAAAGTGAAGTATGCATCTATGCACCTTGAAGGATATTCCTGCAACTGGTATATATGGTGGAAAGGTGACCACTTCGCATACACATGGAACTTGTTCAAATATGATTTCCTCAAAAGGTTTCAAGGAATCAAGGAAGACGAATTTTTCTCGAAGCTTACCAAGTTACAGCAAAAAGGAAACGTCGAAAAATTCACACACCAATGGGAATCACTTGCTACCAGAGTATTTGGGCTAACAGACAGACAACGACTAGAAACTTACTTAGGAGGACTAAAACCATACATACAAAAAGAGTTAAAAATGCATGACATTCCAAATGTTGAGGCAGCAAGACGGAAACCAAAAGAAACCGAGGCCAAATTTGACAATTTCCAATCAAATAAAGGAAATTCATATTCACAAAGAAACATCCAATCGACTCCAGAGGACGATACAAACAAATACATCCATCCACCTAGAAGGGACGATAGGAAGATCCTCGAAAATCAACGAATGAGGGAAGGAAAATGTCGACGATGTGGAGACAAATGGAATCCTAAACATAGGTGTCGCACGAAGGACAGCTCAAAGAAATTATATACTTGTGAAGTAGAGGAGAATAGTGAATCAGAAGAAGAATAAGAGTCAGAAGATAAAGAGGAGGCGATCGCAAATATGGCATCCAGGAACGACGAGACCCAAAAAATATCCCTAGTAGCCATGATAGGCATTATTCAACAACATACTCTCAAGTTAAAAGGGAATATAAAAAATAAGAATGTTATAGTGCTAGTAGACACCAGAATCACTCACAACTTTATTGATATAAGAGTTGCTAGGAAACTCAAGTTGTTTGTACATCTAGTCCCGGACATGAAACTGATGGTCGCAGATGGAAAGAAAATTGAAAAAGTCAGAAAATGTCACAAAGTGAAACTCCAAATACAGGACTTCAAATTGGAATCAGAACTATACACATTACTGTTAGGTGGAGTGGATATCGTTCTAGGAGTCCAATGTTACAAACATTGGGAACATACTCCACTAATAACCAAAGAAATTTCATCAAGTTTAAATGGCAAGGGAAAAATTATAAACTACATTGTTTCCAACCACCAAGTACACAAGTAGTTTCATCTCAACAGATGGAGAAACTCATTCAAAAAGGAGCATCAACATATGTGATCCAATGCCATCAAATGGAAGGTCAAGAATGAGAACAGAACATGTTTAAAGAAGAAATCCAAAAATTACTCCAGAGATATAAACAAATATTTGAAGACTTACCCATGCAGCTACCACTGGAAAGAAGTATAGAACACATAATCGAGGTTAAATCAGGATCAAACCCTATCAAAGTTAAACCTTATCGGTATCCCCACCATCACAAAATAGAAATAGAAAGGTTAGTTCAAGACTTATTGAAGTGTGGTGTCATCACCAAGAGCAGAATCTCATATGCAGCTCCAATCATGTTAGTATGAAAGAAGGACGGATCATTGAGGTTATGCATTGATTATCGAGGATTAAACAAAATAATGATTAAAAACAAGTTTCCAATTCCCTTCATCGACGATATGCTGGATGAACTTCATGACGCGAAGTATTTTTCAAAACTCAATTTAAGGTCAGGGTACTATCAAATCAGGGTCCGATTAGAAGATATCGCAAATACTGCTTTCCAAACTCATGAAGGACATTATGAATTCAAAGTGATGCCTTTTCGGTTAACTAATTCCCCTGCCACCTTCCAAGCAACTATGAATGAACTATTTCAGTTGTACTTAAGGAAGTTTGTGTTAGTATTCTTCGATGACATCCTTATATATAGCAAGACGTGGAGAGAACATTTGAAGCAACTAGAAAAGGTTCTATCTCTTTTGAAGGAAAACCAATTCTATGCAAAGAAGTCAAAATGCACATTTGGGAAGCAAAAAGTAGAGTATCTCGGTCATATAATCTCAAAGGAAGGAGTCAAGGTGGACCCAAGGAAGATCCTAGCGATGAAGGAGTGGCCCCAACCAAAGAATGTTTCAAAATTGCGAGGATTTTTGTGATTAACCGGTTATTATCGAAGGTTCATCAGGAACTATGCACACTTCACTGCTCCGCTAACGAATCTCCTAAAAAGAAATTATTTTCAATTGGATGATGAAGCAAGAAGATGCTTTGAAACGTTGAAACAAATTATGTCTGCAACTCCCATTTTGGCAACACCTAATTTTGCAAAACCATTTGTAATTGAATGTGATGCTTCAGGGTTTGGGATAGGAGCTGTGCTAATGCAAGAAGGTCATCCAATCACTTTTGAAAGCAGGAAGTTGAACAAAAGAGAATGCCTACAGTCTACATACAACAAGGAAATGCTTTCCATCATGCATGCATTAACTAAATGGCGACAATACCTTTTGGGAAGCAAATTCCTAATCCGGACAGATCATAATAGTTTGCAACACTTATTACAACAGAAGACATTAACAACCGAACAACAAAAGTGGATCAAAAAAATCTCTACCTTCAATATGGAGATCTTACATAAAAAGGGGAAGGACAACGTAGTAGCTGATGCCCTATCAAGGAAAGATAAAGAGGTACAAGTCTGTGTCATATCAATGGTGATCCCAGAATTTTTGGACGAAATTCGCAAGGAATATGCCAAGAATTCAAAGGTTTGCTACCAATGTCAAACGGGAAAGACAAAATACTAGTGGTAGTAGACAGTTTAACCAAATATGCACATTTTGTAGGAGTACGGAAAACTGATTCCGCAAAAGAAATAGCTGAAGCCTTCTGTAAAAATATCTACAAGTTACATGGGTTTCCCAATATTATCATGAATGATAGAGATGCCAAATTTAAAGGTAATTTTTGGAGAGAATTCTGCAAGCAAATTGGAACGTCACTTAACATGAGTTCATCTTACCATCCCCAGACAGAAGTCATCAATAAATGCTTATAAACCCACCTCCGTTGTTTTGTAACTGATAAACAAAATAAATGGTTTCAATGGCTACATCTTGCGGAATGGTGGTATAATTCTACTTATCATAGATCAGCAAAAATTACACCATTTCAAGCTCTCTATGGATATGAACCCCCAAGATGGAAGGAATTCATTACCGATCAAGCAAGGGTCGCCTCAGTAAATGACCATTTAGAAGAAAACCAAAAGATTGTTCAAATACTTAAAGAGAATTTGAACACTGCCGGGAATAGAATGAAGTAGCAAGCAGATCAACATCGAACAGAATGAGAATTTGAAGTTGGAGATTGGGTATTTGTACGATTACAACCCTATAAGCAGCTGTCACTTAAAAAAGGTGGAAAGAATAAAGTGGCTCCACGATTTTATGGCCCATATCAAATCAATAAGAATATTATCCACGTGGCATATGCGTTGGAGTTTCCAATAGCAAGTCGCATCTGCAATGTCTTCCACATTTCATGCTTAAAAAGGGTGATAGGTCAACACCAACAAGCACAAACACTACTTCCCATATTAGATGATGAAGGAAGAATTATTTTTGAGCCAGAATATATCATTGATACCAAAGAAAGGAGATTAAGAACGCGAGTAATTAAAGAGTGCCTTATAAAATGGAAAAACCTCCCTGAAGAAGATGCAACATGGGAATGCGAACAATTTCGACAACAACATATTTCACTCACATTGCTTTGAGGTCAAAGCTCCTTTAAAGGGAGTGGCAATGTAACAAATACAAAATAAAATATTAATTAAAATGTATTATTTATTAAGTGAAAGGGTGTAACCCTTTACTTTACACGCTCAAGCCTATAAAGGCGAGCATCATTGTAAATATTATCATCTCTTCAATAATAATTATCTATTCTTTTCAAATATGGATTTCTCGTCCTGGGTTCATTGCTCCATTGGAGCAGAATAGCTAAAATCCTTTCTTCATATACAAAAAATCATCAATGAGACAAATATAATCACATTTTTAACTTTCACCTCAACAAATCACATTTCTTACTTTCAAATATGGAGCAGGGGCAAGATCCAATAGTAGAACACAAATTTTTACACTATGGTTTATTTCGCATTGTGCAAGAGAGAAAGGAATCCGATTATTTTAGGTCCTTGGAGAGTCAAATCTCTTAATGGACTGGTGCAATACCCAATGCATAATCTCCAACTTGGATCTGGAACCATTGTTAAACATGGGCACTAAAGCAAGAAGGTTTTTTCATTCCATCACTTTTAATCATATCTGCAGAGAGATAAATACCACCATTGATAGACTAACCAAAGAAGCTCTCTATATCTTCCAGGAGGTACCATGCAAATGCACAAATATAGAGGAACTGAAATCCTCCATGTTGAGGAATTATAGCTATGGTAACAAAATATGGAAGGGTAACAAAATATGGAAGGGCTGAGAAAAATAATTTTGAGTACTTGAACTCTTATCATTTTTTGTAAGAACAATTGATAGCTCCATCATCATGTAGGAACTATATTGTACATGTTTAAAATTAAAGTGTGGCTTATATTTCCTTGGGAGAAGAAATGCCTATGAAATATTTTGGGCGGGGTAGCTATATGTACACTTTGATTTCAAGAAATACCAAATGTAATCTTTTTTCGAAAAAAAAAATAATCTCTTTGATGGAGTTGATATGTGCCACATTTCATCATGGTTTCATAATTTTTCAATAGAATTCTTGAACTACCAATCAAAATATAGGCTTCAATGAAGTGTTGTTCATAACGTGACTTCTTTATTCAAGAAGACTGCTTGTAAATTTACAGAAGTCGTGCTTAAAAAATAGGAATTGTTAATCCAATTTGTGTCATTTTAGTTTTCCTATTTGTTGTCTATATTTTTGTCATAAGTGCACAAAGAAGGATGTCATAAAACAAATTTTCCCCATAACATCTTACTAATAAAGGCATGCATATTATGTTGGACTCCCATATTGGAGGATACAATTTACTTTAGTATTTGATGACACTTGTAACAAGGTTCAGTTGACAAGTTATCCAAAAAAAGATAAAGATGTTGTTCCATAGTTTTTGAACATAGGGGGGAGTGGAATGGAGAAGGAGAGGTTTGGGGAAGACAAGTAGATCTCGTTCAATTTAAAATGGATACCTAGGTGCAATACATTATCGAATTTGACAGAAATAACCTAATTTCTTATTCTGAGCATCACGTAACTACCCCTCAAATTCGACATTTTTTATCTCATGCAATTTTTTAAGAAATTTGAGCATAATACACACCACATATCCTAAACCCTAAACTTTGACATTTTCGATCTCCTACATTTGTAAAGAAATTTGAGCATAATATATTATACCATATATGTCTATGGTGAAGTGATCTTAGCGAGCGTTCCAGAGTAGCAAATGCCCACTCTTCAAATCTCTCTCCAATCATTGAAATGTAAGACTGTGTAAAAATCAGTAGGGTTGAACATCGTGGATTCACATGTACCATAATAGCGATGGATTTGAATCCTCATAAAATATTCCAAATGTTATGACTTCTACATCTTACAATACTAATAAATTATTAATTTGTACGGGGTAAACTATGGCATTATATTTTTCTTTATGCAACCAAGGAAATATATAATTTTAATGCTTATGGGTTAATGGTTCCATGAATGGTTGTGAAGGATAGTGGTTATTGTTATATTAGTTTGGATTTGGGAGTAATAAAGTTTGAGATTAAATAGTTGTTATGTATAATGGCCATTATTATAAATGTTATGTGTTGGGAGTAATAATGTTGAAGGGTTATGGTTATAAATTAATATATGTGGGCAGCAAGGCCTTGGGTGCCTAAAATATTTATTTAGGTATAAAGGCTTATGATACTTATTTCAACCTTGTGCAAGGCCACATGACCTATCCCTAGTGATTAAAACATTTTGATAAACACGTATCCCCGATGAAAAGACACAAATTCCATGGAAAAGACATGTCTAGTGGTTCAAGGTTTTATTCATGGAACATAAACCTTAGAAGCTAACTTTAATTACTCAATATTAAGTTTCTTCCTTGAACCATAGTAAGGGTACCAATACCCATACTATGTAGTATAGAAACCTCCATATGGTGCCCATATTGAGAGGAAAAGGCAATGGTTTGGGGAATTATTATGTTTGTTTCATGCCTAGAGGGTTACTTTAGGTCAAAAGGCCCACTTTTGTGCTCCTACACATCTCCATGTCCCCACAACCAATCTTGGATTAGTCAAAACCACTTAAGAACACCAAACCCATCTCATAATACATGGATAGATTAAGAAGGACACGTGTGGTTGTTCAAGCCATCCTTATTATCCCTAGATGCCTAGAAGATTTATTAAGGACCTGAACCCCACATTTACTCTTACATGAATGTTAAGTGGCCCCAAAATTATCCTTGGTGATAAAAAAAGTAATAGTGGCACCCATACCCGCACATGGGAAAAATATCCCATCAAGAGGTCACGTGTAGTGGTCAAGGCATTGTTCATGGACAAACAAGTCTATAATATTAATTAAAGGAGTAAGGTATTATTTTATTCTCCTATCCATGTCCAAGGCCATAACACCCATACTTACTATTGAAAATATCCTCAACAAACTATTATCTATGTTGCTTCAAGGTGTTATTCATGGAGACTCGTTCTTAGAAGATAACTTAAGATCCTAATTCTTGATTTTCCTCCATTGACTATTGTGACATCATTGCAGAAATACATGTTTCTTAACATCTCCTAATGATATCCATACCCCCATTGTGAGGCCAAGAACACACTTCGTAGATCATGTCCAGTGTTTCAAGGTAATTTTCTTGGCCTTGGATGCCTCAAATATTTATTTAGATGTCAAGGCTTATGGTAAATATTTCAACAATGTGCAAGGCCACATGACCAATTTGTAATGGTTAAAAACTTATGATGAACACAATGACATCCCCTCTTCAAATACAAATATTCCACAGTGAAGGCATGAACGGTGGTTCAAGGTTTCTCACATGGAACTTAAACCTTGGAATCTACCTTTAATGCCTCAAGATCACGTTTCTTCCATAAACAATAGTAAAGGTACCAATACCCATATTATGTAATAAAAAACTCCATAAGTTTCCCGTATATGAATTCAAAATAAAATTACACTCTTGAGAGGTGGAAACAATGGTTCGAGGATTTTTTTTCCATTTGAAGCCTAGAAGGTTAGTTCAGGTCATAAGGCCCACTTTTCCTCTCTTGAACATGTCATGGACATGCATGGTGGTTCAGTGTATTTCTCTTGGCCCTTGAGTCCTAGAATAAACCCTTTTCACGATATGATTGAGTTTCATTGGTCGATATTGGTTATGGAGTAATAGCTGTGAGTTGTTCATATTATAATATTTATGACTCATAGATAGGAGTTAAAAGTTAGGAGATAAAGACCCTATGATTGATACAGGTTAGGAGTTAGGAGTTAAAGACCTTATTTTTTAGTTAGCTATTACTGACCATTTTTTTTAGATATCTATTACTCCTAGTGATACAGGCTAGGAGTTAGGATTTAAAGACCCTGTGACTCACAATTGTTACTCAAAACCATTTGAGAGAACATTACCCCACTCATAATACATGGATAGCATAGGAAGGATGTCACACCTGTGGTTATCCCTAAATGCCTAGATGATTGAGAAAGGACCCGAACCCCACATTTACCCACAATATAATTTTTAGGGCTCTCAAACTTATCCCTGGTGCTAAAAAAAATTAATAGTGGCACCCATACCCGTACACATGGGAAAATTATTCCCTCAAAAGGTCGCATGTGATGTTCAAAGCATTGTTCTCATCCCTAGAATTCTATAATATTATTTCAAAGAATACAATATGAGTTTCTTCTTCAATGATCCATGTTCAGGGCCATAACACCCATACTTAGTATTGAAAATATCCCAATCACATCAATATCCCCACTCAAAGGATAGTCACACCTTCCCGACCATGTCCATGTCTAGGCCCCAAGACCCATATGTAGTGGTTGAAAATAAATAATGGTTCCCATATACCCACTTATAAATCAATTAATCATCAACTTCTCCTCAACAAAATATTATCTATGGTGTTTCAAGGTGTTAATCATGGAGCTTCATCCCTAAAATATAACCTAAGAGCCTAATTCTTGATTTTACTCCATCGAAAATTGTGACATCATTGCAACAACACTTATTTCTTAAAAACTCCTAATGGTATCCATATCACCACTCTGAGGCCAATTATACACTTAGTAGATCAAGTGAGGTGTTTCAAGGTAATGTTCTTGGCATTGGATGCCTCAAATATTTATTTAGGAGTCTAGGATTATGATAAATATTTCAACCATGTGCAGGGATACATGACCCATCCATAGTTATTAAAACCTTAGGATTAACAAAATGATATCCCCTCTCTGAAGACAAAGATTCCATAACAAAGGCATGTCTGGTGGTTCAAGGTTTCCCTCGTGGAACTTAAACCTTGCAATCTACCTTTAATGCCTCAAGCTCAAGTTTCTTCCATAAACCATAGCAAGGGTACCAATATCCATATGTAGTACTAAAAACCTCCATAAGATGCCCATATATGAACTCAAAATAAAATGACACTATCGAGAGATGAGGGAAATGGTTTGAGGCATTGTTCTTTTTGTTTGATGCGTTGAAGGTTATTATAGGTCATAAGGACCACTTTTCATCCTTTGAACATGTCCATGTCCCTAAAACCAATATTCGATTGTCAAAACACTCTAATGTGTCCCATATCACAAATAAAAAACCATTAATATCCCACAAAGATTTCATGCATGGGTGTTCATGGTATTTCTCTTGGCCCTTGAGCCCTAGAAGAAACCATTTCCACCCTACGCTTGAGTTCCATAGGTAGACATTGGTTATAGAATCCAACCATACACCCAATTATTTGTTCCCCTAGCTGGACCTACCTTGAAGGTGGTATAGCATAATTATATGTTAAGGAGGTACAACACTCACCTACTCAACAAGGCCTATGGTTTCCTTGGATGGCTCCATGGTCCTTAAAATAATTAAACTAAAGTCTTAGGGACTTGGGATACTATGTTTCCTGCCTAGACCATGATCAGGGATTCAAGATATTCATTACTACTACATGAAAATACATAAAGGTACCCATCTACCTTAATCATATGTAAGACCATGTGACTCACATCTATTACTCAAAACCACTTGAGAGCACTTGAACCCACTCATGAGACATGGATACCATAGGGAGGACGTAACACCTATTGTTATCCATATATGCCTAGAATATTGAGTAAGGACCCAATCCCCACATTTACTCCCACTATAATGTTTAGGGCCCTAAAAATTATCCCTAGTGCTAAAAAAAGTAATAGTGGTACCTTCTTCCGCACACATGGAAAAATGATTTCCTCAAAAGGTCACAAGAGGTGTTCAAAGCATTGTTCTTGGCCCAAGAAGTCTATAATATTATTTCAAGGCGTACGGTATGATTTTATTCTACTATGATATATGTCCTAGGCCATAATGCCCATACTTACTATTAAAAATGTCCCAATCACACCAATGTCCCCACTCAAAGGCCAGTCACACCTTGGAAATATCATGTACGGTAGTTTGACATGTCTTTATTCACAATAGATTCCTATAATATTCCTTTTAGGCCTAAGGCTTGGGTAACCTTCCCAACCATGTCCATCTATAGGCCCTAAGACCCATACACAGGGGTTGAAAATAAATAATGGTTCCCATAGATCCACTTAGAAATCAATGAATCATCAACTTCTCCTCAAAAAACGGTTATCTATCATGGTGTTTTAATTTGTTATACATGGATCTTCACCCCTATAATGTAACCTAAATTAAGAGCCTAATTATTGGTTTTCCTTCAACGTCTATTGTTAGATCATTGTAGCAACACATATAATTTCTTAAAAACTCTTGGTGCTATCCATATCCCCACTTCGAGGCCAATAATACACTTGGTAGATCAAGTGCATTGTTTGAAGGTGATGTTCTTGGCCTTGGATACCTCAAATATTTATTTAGGTGTCAAGGATTACGATAAATATTTCAACCATGTGCAAGGCCACATGACCCATCTGTAGCGATTAAAACCTTATGAAGAGCACAACGATATTATCCCCCTCTATGAACACAAAGATACCATAGCGAAGGCATGTCTGGTGGTTCAAGGTTTCTCTCATCAAACTTAAACCTTGCAATCTATCTTTAATGCCTCAAGCTCAAATTTCTTCCAAAATCCATAGTAAGGGTACCAATACCCATATTATGTACTAAGTAATAACAACCTCCATAAGGTGCCCATATGTGAACTCAAAAGAGGATGACACTTTCGAGAGGTGAGGGCAATGCTTCAAGGCATTTTTCTTTTTTTTTTATGCGTAGAAGGTTACATGATAGCTTTGTTGATGCCCCAAAAATCGCAGCAAGGGATTCTCCCCGGTAAGCAAGCCCAATTAGATCGCTCACCGTTTGGGTGTGGAGAATCCGTCCGGTTAACGGTTCCGGCTACCGTAAGATTTAAATATTCTTGATCTTTGCACTAGTCACGGCACGATCCACCGTTTTTGTATTTTATTTTAAAGATGAAATGCAAGTGCCCTAAGCTAAATGTAGGTAGCTAATCTAAATTAATCTAAGAATGTATAAGCAAATTTAACCTATCCTTTCAAGGAGCAAACTGTAGAGATGAGTAATAAACTGCAAGAAACACCTAAAGATCACACAAATAGCCATTTAATCATAAAGATGTGCCTGCAGCAGAATATGACAGATATTGAAGATATCTTCAAATTATTTAATACATTCCATTACTCATTTAGGAGAGACATCATTGTACAGGAAAATAGAAAGATCATTCATCACATAGAAATAATTCATAATAGTAAAGAAAGATATCACAGTAGTATACGAATGCTACGGGAATAGTCCAACAAACATTCAGCGCACATTTCCAAGCAAAACGTCCTCTCCAGGCTTCTATTAGGCAAAATCCAGTTTCTTGGAGAAAGTAGCAAATTAATTCGTACCAGCTCTAAAATTTCTTTCACCTGCAAAAAGTCCTTTTTCTTCTTCTTCTATTCTTCTATTTATAAATTTACAAATTGCTCCTTGAGCTAACAAGTGTACCTTAAACTCTATAACCTTCTAATTTGTCCCTTAGTGCACAATTACAAAACCCACAGATTTGTCGAGTTCCTTTCATATAAGACAAAAATCAGAGCCAGCTGTCCTTTTAAAACAGTTATACAATCAAGGAATTTCAGCCTTTTCTCACATTAAGACAAATAAGAATTTTGATGGTTTATTTGTTTTATTTAGATTCCTTTTGTTGACTCGCTGACTCATCCCCACCAACTGGATCGCTTGTGGATTCTTGGCCATCTACACTTTGGATATGTGTGGCCCATTGACTGAGCTCTTTCAAGATAATTTTGCTAGGAACAGATACTGTTGCCTTTGTTGCGATCTCATGCTTGCGCAGATCTGATTTGACTTGTGCTGCTTCTTGGGCAATTGCTTCTAGAAAGTAGATATGCACAGCGGGTTGGCCAATGAAATGCTGGAGTTCATCTTGGGTTATCACCTCTACCCTTTTAACATAGTCCAATCCTTGGTCCAACTCGCCTTGCAACTCAGCCAACCAATGTTCTCGTTCTGGGAATTCATGGATAGTTTCAGGCAGAACCAAGTGGCACTTGCCATGGGATTCTCTAATTTTGGAGTAGAAAGAGTGACATTTTCGGACAGTCTTTCTGATATCCAATCTTAGCCTGGCGCCACAATATTTACTGAATTCAAGGATTCCTGCATCTAAGTCAAATTCTTCTTCAGTGGTGGCACGCAAGTTTGAGGGGAATCCATATTTTCCTCTTCTCCACTCAAATTGTTGTTTTAACTCTTCCACATGTTTTGTAAATTTGTCTCTGTTCTTTAAGGCTCCAACTTCGATGGCTATCATTTTCGTGATCATTTCTTTCACGTTGCAAATTTCTCCTGAGATCAGCACTAGCAGCTGATGGCCTTTTATTAGCATGTCACACGCTTGCTTGTGAAATGTGAACAGGTCTTGCTTGTTTTCCACTGCTTCTTTGAGTTGTTTCAACAATTGCTCCTTTTCTTGAATTAACCCCTCATACTGATCCCTGGGGAGATAAATTTGTTGGGCCCTGCCAGCTTCGAGCTCTTCCAATTCTGATATCCGAGCCTTTAAGTTCTTTTGCTTGTCTTCGGAGATGGCCAGCTGCATCTCTAGTGAATTCTTCTCATTTTTAAGCTATAGAGCTCCCGAAGTTATCCTTAACTTCTCTTCTATCAATTCCATGTATTTCTTCTTTAATTCATTTGCTTCTAGAACCTCCCTCTTCCTGTCATCTCTTATTTTGAAGCATTGATCTTTGTAATGTTTTACCTCATTCATTAACCGATCAGTATTGGCTCTACTTGCTTCGGCTGATGCCACAATGCATTGGGCCTAGAATGAAGGGTCAATATCAATTCCTTGGACCTGTGTAGTTTTTTATACCACGAATTCATATACGTCTTCCGCACTTTCCATTTTCCTAACTCTCTTGTCAACGATACCCCTTTTCGCTCGTGAAAATATACAGAATCCAGGTTGGCCACCTGGCGCTGCTTTCTGGGGTTGTACGGGGTCAATGCTAATTCTTCAGTAGAAGCAACCCCTTCTCGAGCTATCCCTAGTTGGTCTATCAGTGGCGAATCCAACTCCATTTTTTGTGGAGTAGACGGTTCTGGCTCGGGATTTTTCTCAGTCTACTCCCTTTGCTGCCTTTCAACTAGCCCTACTAATTCTGCTTGTAATCTGTCTGCCTCGTGTAACAAAATCCTCTCTTCTTCTTTCTCCTCTTGTATTTTAGCAACCTATTCTTGGATGATTCTGTCTTCTTCTTCTCTTTGGACCCTTACTTCCTCCTCCTTCTGGCTTCTAGCAGCCTCATCTTCCAAATATTTTTTCTCCTGCTCCCTCTGGATTCTTGTTGCCTCTTCTTGTTGGAACTTGGCAGCTTGTTCATTTTGAATCCTAGCTGCTTCTTGGTCTTGCTGATGTAATATCCTGTCATCGTCCTCTTGTTCTATTCCTGTCAGATCTCCTGATTGGGACATGGATGCTTCCTTTTCCTTTTGAATTAGGCCAACAGGCCTGGGGTTAGGGCTCTTTCTACCTTTATTCTTGTAACGCTTGCCTAATTCCGTTAAGTTCCAAGCACTACGGAAAAACTCTTCCTCATTGTCCTTAAGATGGGCGTAATCGAAGCTGGTTTTGACATCAATAATATGTTTGGCAACTTCACCACAAGGGTCATTCCTTCTGAAAAACTTTGTACTGAAATGGAATATGTCTAAATCTTGAACATAGTTTTCTCCTTCTTTGGCCTTCGGGAGGCTGTATGCACCAATAGTGAAAGGAATTGGCGGATAAATCTCTTTCTTCCTTTCAGTGAGGACTCTGCTAATTCCTCCAATGTTGACGAGTTGCCTTATGGCTTCCCTGTGAATCACAAAATCTGTAGCATATCTGGGAAGCAGAAAGGGAGCTACGGATCCTCCATTCATTCGGATATAGGTACCTTCCATACTATGATAATAATCACCAAACGCTTCAATAATGGGCATGGCGTTCTCTGACCTGCAATCTGGTTCCTTTACAAAAATAAGCTGGTATAGAGGCATGATGAATTTCTCACAAACCTGCTTGTAATAGTTTGCGTATTTACTTGCCCATGTGAGTTGATAGGCCATGAATAGAGACGTTTCCTTTGGCTTCCATAAGCATCCCAAGTCTGAGAAGGTATGTTTTCTCAATAAGCAGTCTATCAAATACGAAGACATGAAGAAATTTGCCTTCTTCTGAGTCATTCCTCCTTGGGCCGCAGTTAACTGTGAGGCCAGACTGTTTGAAATTATGTCGGCCCAATTAAAAATGGTGCCATTCATGGCTATATGAAAAATTACTGGCACCCATCCGATCTTAAAAATATTGCCATTAGGCATGCCGAAGAGCCGAATCAACATCAGAACGATGAGTCTATAAGGAGTCTTCAAGAGGTTGCTTTCATACTCATTGTTATTCCTCCTTATCTATCTATCAGTTATCATCATTTTCCTGGCAGCATCTAGCAGGTCCATAGGATGTTCTGCTATCCATTTATCATCTAACCAAGCTCTGGATTGAGGTAATTTGTAGGTGGTTGTAATATGCTCAGGAGCAAAAGATGCTAGGTTCATCCCATTTTTATCATTTATGAACCTAGTGTCAGTCCTGACGTGAGGGATCAACCAGCCAATGACTTCAGAATATGGGAACAATTCAGGATGAGTTGTTGCCTTATGGAGGTAAGACCTTTGGATGTTTGCATACACCAGAGAATCTTCTATGGGGGCTTGAGGATTGTTTTGGTCCATGATAAACCTGTATAGCTCACCCCACTGGAATTCCGGGGCAGAGCTCCCAGGGGGCACATTGGTGGTAGCTTGTGTATCAGTAAACATTGTCTCGAGTGAATTGTCCAACATGATTTCTACGTCTGAATCTGAGTCGATCTTTTGCACGGCTTTCTTCCTTGCATACCTCCTATGCATGATAATCTTGTGGTAAGCAGGGTAGTACACATAAGGTGTATGTAGACATTCAGCCATTATTAAAATGCAAAGCCTCTTATAGATTTGTAAAAAGAAAATATGACGGAGTTGGCTTTAACTAGATAACTTTCAAGCATTAGCAAAACAGTTATGAAAAATCCAGAATATGTTACTTTCATAATATGGAGGTTGTTTTAACAAAAGATCAACTAATTCACAATTGCAGCTACCATTTCACAGTTTGAAAATCATGAGACATACTAGACACAAATGCCAACAAGCTATACAAGCCACTGTGGTTTCATATATATGATAAATGGCACTATGGTTTAGTTGTCCTTGGAATGGTAGTTCTGGAACCTATTTGACGTCTTAGGATCATGGTGGTCTTGATTTCATGTTCAATTAGCTTATCACGACAAAGCTAGTTCATTGTCAATGTAATACCAAAAGTAAAGACAAGAGTTTAGGAAGTCTACAAACAAGGATAACGACATGGTGGCAAGGTAGCGAGAAAGCTTCTCATTTGCGCTATTTACTTTTGCTCAATATGTAGGCATTTTCTAAATAAAAATACCCAGCCAAGACTGACTAATGGAGGAATAAGGAACTGGAGCAGTTAACAGCGTCATGACATTCACAGAAATGCACAAGTATCTAAAATGTTTTGTGCGCCTAGAGAGACCATTGATTTCACGCAAATAATGCATGTAAATAACACATGGGTGATTTTATTGGGCTCCCCTTTCACAGTTGCTGGCCTCTATAAGTAAAATGCAGAGCTATTCATAATGTCCCTACCGCTAGCCCGTCAGGTCTGTCTCACATGCTCTAAGGTGGTTTAGGCCGAGCATTGTGGGTTTTAGGTGGCCTTGGCATGAATGGTATCATCGCTTGGCAGCGAAATTTCCATGGGGTGTATGTGGCGTTTTAACTAGAAAAACAAAGCATTAGCTACAGATTTGAGCGTGGAACGCAAGATATGTGGTTGTTAAACTATAACCGGGAAAACCCAGAGACGGCAAGATACGTGAAAAACTTACTTAGGACGTCGAGTACGCGATAGTGGGAAAGGTTTGAAGCACGCATGGGAGGATAGAGCCTTCCAGGCTCTGGTTTGCATACAGTAGTTCCGCGTTTTCATGGCTTCGACTCACACTAACCGCTTAGTGCGTATAAGTTTGTTGTGCATATATATATAGTCGATAAAAGGGTATGAAAGGGGTGCAAGTCCAAACGAGAACCTCGAAAACAAAGAGAGGAGGGGTCGATCACCTACTTGTTAGCTTGGAAATGTTCCTCGGTGGCTAACGATTGTTCTGAGACGGGCAGCAGTGCAGTCAGAGTTCAATATTGAACAGCGAGCTTCGTTCTCCTATGGCAGTGGTCGATTGATTTTGAAATCTCGTTCTATGCATTCATATAGGGGAGGCAATTAATTCACGTACATGATAGGTTGGAGGAGTTATGAACACGGGGCTCAAGAACTTGTGCATTTAAAACGTCACATGGCCACATTCATGACCCTACCGACTTCGTGGTTGCACATGCACCAAAATAAAACTTCGCGTCAAAGCGGCGATCGCAACATTAAATCCTGCACTTAAGCGGCGATCATAACGTTAAGTTCTGCACCCAAGCGGCGATTGCAAGCATAAGCTCTGCCATGATAGCGCTGCGCCAAAATTGGAATTCGAGGAAAGATGAGGTGCGGCTATGGAAGCGGGATCTATACGGATAAGCCTTGCGACTTTGGCACAACTTTTAGTCACAAAATGTGTGCTAATGGGAGTTGCGCCAACGAGCCCTAAAGAAAAGACTTAAGAGATTTTGTGTAGGCGCTCATTTAAGGATTGGTCTTGCGCCAATGGCGGTCAAGATATTGTTACAAATCGCGCCAAGCAGTGTGCGCTAACAGCGACCGATTTACATTTAAAAAGTGCGTCGGATGGGAGCTTACCGTCAATAATCGCGGCAAGCGAAAGATTTAGCATTAGTGAATGTGCCAAGTGGCAGACTTATAGTTAACATTTGCGCTAAAGTGGGATGAGTTAAGGATAAAAAATGCGCTGGAGAAAAGGTGACTTTGCCTTAGAAAAATAATTGAGAAAACTTTGGGAAGCAAGTGTTTTGGACCAAACAAAAGGAGCAAAAGAGCTTTCACGTCGGCAGATTTAGAGTTAAATTCTGCGCCATGGAGGGAGATTTATGGTTGAAACTTGCGCCGAAGGCGGGAGATTTAGAATTAGCGGTTGCACTAAGGGGCGGCCGACTTATAGTTAACATTTGCGCTAAAGCAGCTGAGTTAAGGCTAAAAATTGCGCCGAAGGGTAAAGGTGATTTTTCCTTAGAGAAAAAAATTGAGAAAACTTTTGGAAAGAAAGTGTTGAAATTTTTCCAAGTTAAAGAGAAAAAATAAGCCTGAAAGACAAGGAAAACACTTGTTACAAAACATAGAGAAAGAGGGGCCCCAAATATCTTCAAAATTTTGGGGAAGGATGTTGCAGCAACAACAAGCTTGTAAGCCTCGCTTTACCTCTATTAAACATGTCCATGTCCCTGCAACCAGTATTAGATTCTCAAAACCTTATGATGTGTCTCGTATTAGAAATCAAAAACCATTCATATCCCACAAAGAGGTCATGCAAGGTGGTTCGAGGTATTTCACTTGGCTCTTGATCCCTAGAATAAACCATTTGCACCCTACGCTTGAGTTCCTAGACCTACCTTGAAGGAGGCGCAGCTTAATATGTTAAGGTGTTACAAGACTTCCCTATTCAACAAGGCTTACGGTTCCTTGGATGGCTCCATGGTCCTTAAAATCATTAAACGAGAGTCTCAATGCCTTGAGATACTATGTTTATGGCCTCAACCATGATTAGTGATTCATGATACCATTACTACTACATGAAAATACTGAATGGAACCCATCTCCCTTGATCATGTACTAGGGGCCACCACAATACAATTTATTCCTATTGGGTGTTCCCATGAAGATGGGTGACATGTTTTGGCAAGAGAAAGGCATGAGAATGATAAAAAAACGAGCTTGATCGAGATTTTGTTAATCCCTTGATCAAGCTTTTGAAATCTCGATCGAGGGCTTAACAAAGCACTTGATCGAGCTATTTTTAGAACCTTGATTGGGGGTTTAAAAAACTCTCCATTGAGCTAGATAGCTTAATCGAGGGTTTTCCTAACCCTTGATCTAGTTTTTAAAATCTCAAGCTAGAGTTTTAAAAAGCTCAATCTAGCTTTTAAAATCTAGAACTAGATTTGTAAAACCCCAGATCGAGCTTTTTAAAAATCTACATCGAGCTTTTTAAAAAAGTTAGATCAAGCTTTTAAAAGTTCGATCAAGCTTTCAAAAGCTAATAACTCAAAATAACCCCGACGCTTTTAAAAAAAAAAAAATTCACAAAAGCTTGATCGAGCTTTCGGTTTAACCACACTTAAACTCTCGATTAAGATATTTAAATATCCTCCCAAAACCTCAATCGAGGGTTTTCAATACCTCAATCGAGCTAATATAATCAAGGGTTTTTAAGACCTTGATCAAGCTATTAGCTCGATCGAGAGCTTAAAAAACAGGATTTTAGCCCTCTTTTCTGCAATTTTAATTTTACTTACCTATTTACCCTACCTAAACTCTATCCTAGGATGCACCTTAGGTGTCGGACTTCATACCAGTAGATTCGTCAACGAATAGTCTATCCATTGACATATAACTTATAGGTTTTTGAGTTCATATGATAAATTTTTTAATTTTCTTTTCAAACTTACACTTAGAAAACCATGTCCACAACTTCGAATCAACGAAAAGAAAAATCAATAACATAAAAAGTACACAACCAAAAATTTTCAAAAAATATATATGCCCCAAACCAACGCGTGCTCTTCAAAAGGGTTTTTTTTCAATTTATGTAACAAGTAAAAAAAGGTTTACATGCACACACGTGTACAAAATGTCATTAAAAATTTCAACGGTTAGTTTCGAAAATTAATAAAAATATATAGTTTTCCCATAATTCCCATCTTATTCCCATCTTAGAACAGTAATATTCAAGGAAAAGTAAAAATAGGGCTCAAAATCATGGATTTTTAGTTATGTCTAAATCTCAATGGCAATGAAACAAATTTATTAGGAATATAGTTTGTTATAGAAATGTCAATACAGTCACAATGCCTATTAGGTTTATCTACTCACACTCAAGCTCCAATAGTATTCTTACATTGATAGTTGTTTGAACCACCCAGGTCCTAAAACACGCACAAATCTCTGAAAAAACTCAGCGATGCTTCCATTCTGCAAGAATCTATAGTAGATCTAAATATTAAATAGATATCTTTCAAACAGGGACAAAACCTCTATCATTTTTCTTCAAGCATGAATCTTTACTCCCTACAATCAAATGTATCCCACTTAGAATTCAGTGGAAAACTAAATGATAGAAATTGAAGTAACAAATCTTTTTTTTCAACCTCGCTCATAGAAATTTACAGGCATTCTTCTTCATTTAAGTAGTGGTCCTATGAAGAGGAGTTCTATGAAACCTATATTTTGAGTTGAATTTCAAGAATGCTATAGAAAATACATTAGTACTATTATTCTAGAATTTCCATGTTTTAGAAATGCCATGTCAACCCTCATAAGCAAATCCATTTGTTATGTTTTCCCAACTACCTATGTATAAAAAATACAAAATTTCTAGTGGTTATTCTAGATACAAATAACATCCACAAGACAGGAATCTAATCACTTTGTTTCAAAAATTTCAAGTCAAGGAATCAGTGGTCATTTATTATGATCAAATGCACAAATATGAATTACTATTAGCTATCATTATTCTTCACATGGAGCAATAATATATAGGAGTATAGAAGGGATATCATGGTGTGTTGAGGGGGGATTTAGCTTCATGTTCCCACACTTTGCTCAGAACTTCCCTTATGACTCCCTCAATCACCTTAGGGTGGTTGTGAGGTGTCTCGAGTAGGATGGTTGATTAGCACAATCCCCAACCATCCCATAGTTTGGATTTATACATATAGAAGTAGATTGGAAAGACCCTTTCTATCAGTAGAACCATTTCCGAAAATAAAAGATTTATCAATGAAATAAAAAGGATTCAAAGCTTTCTTGCCTTAAGTAGTTTGCAAGGTAACTCAATTGTCTAAATATATGAGTAAATGAGATATGTTGAAAGAGAGATGCAACCTACCCTAGTTGACCTGCATTATTGAACATCTCAGACCTTTGCACCTGATTTTCACCCATTATCCATCTGATAATTAACTTGAAATCCCCATAAACTTGCAGTTTTGTGAGACCTTTATGTAATGCACATTTCATAAATAGGAGAATTTCCTCAAATATGAGAATTGGTTGAAAGGAGAATCACAACTAAAATTTTAGGTGCACCAAGTAGTCTCTTATCAAACACCCAATTTGCTTTTGCAAGATCTCTTTTTGGGCAGGTCTAAAGAACCACCTCATCACCATTTGTGTTTGGTTGTTATACCAACTCACCGTATCATTCTAGTTGGGTACAGAGATCAATGGTAATTCTATATATTCCTTGCCCAATATTCTGATGCAGGGTGATATCACAATGATGTCATTAACATAGAGTAACATCATGGTGATGTCTAGAATTATCATGTAAAAGGATTAACTGACCCTTCCTCAAATTTCCTTGGGGTAAACCATCATCTAGAGGAAGGATCAACCGACCTTATTCAAATGTGAACATCTGTTCAAGCATCATCTAGAGGAAGGATCAATCGACCCTTCCTCAAAAGTGCACCTGGGGGAAAGCATCACCTAGAGGAAGGATTGGTTGAGCTTTCCTCTAACGTGCACTTGGGGGAAAGCATCACCTAGAGGAAGGATCGGTTGACCCTTCCTCAAACATGCACCTAGGGGAAAGCATCATTTAGAGGAAGGATCAACCAATCGTTCCCTCGAATGTACACTTGGGAGCAAGCATCACCTAGATGAAAGATCGAATGACCCTTCCACGAACATGCACCTGGGAGCAAGCATCACCTAGAGGAAGGACCAGTTGACCCTTCCTAGAGCATGCACCTAGGTGAAAGCATCACCTAAAGGAAGGATTGGTCAACCCTTCATCATATTTTCTCCTAAGTTCAAGCATCATCTTTGGGAAGGATCAGCTGACCCTTCCTAAAATGTGAACTTTCGAACAAAAACCATCTATAGGAAGAATCAGGCTACCCTTCCTCAAATGTGGAATTTGGGTCAGTCACCATATTGAAAAATTAACGGATGACAATTCCTCAATGTGCAAAACAGGTCACACATCATCTAGAAGAAGGATCAACCAACCCTTTTTTAAGAATGGTAGCTAGGAAAGCTATCATATAGATGAAGGATCAATTGACCATTATAGAATTATTGTAGACAATAATTGTATTAGCTGGAAAAAAGATAAGCATGCCATTCCTTTAATTATGTATCTAGGAGATGTATCAGCTATTGGAAGGATTGGTCGAACCTTCCTCTAATGTGCACTGGGGTCAAGAATTATATAAAGTAAAGATTGATCGATCCTTTCTCAAATGTAGGCATTGGGTTAAGGATCATCCGACCCATTTTCAAATTTGAACCTCTGGTCATGAATCGTATTGAAGAAGGATCGACCAGCCAGTCTTCAACATGGACCAGATATCAAGCATCATTTAGAAGAAGAATCTATTGACCCTTTTTCAAATACAGTATCCAATGACCCTATCATTTAAATGAAAGATGGACATACCCTTCCTAATTTATGGAATACATGAATTGTATTAGATTTAGGAAGGATCGGCCTACCCTTCCCGTTGTACAATCCAAGAATTGAATCATCTAGAAAAAGACATGGGTGACCCTTCTACAAATATGGGAACCTAGTGTCAAAACTCATATAGAGGGAGGATCGATCAACCCACTTAAAATGCGGTTGCCTCAAGCATTTTCCAAAGGTAGGATCGTGGTATTTTTAAGGGCGAATTATATAGCCAAAAGGAAAAAAAATAGGATATTATTTTAGAGTCGCAAATATTTAATTATATTATATTTCGCCATATCTCAAAACCCTAATACTATTTTTAGGTATAAATAGACAAACCATATATCTCATCAAGAATCATATTCGCTTATTTTCAAGCAGACAAGAAAAATTTGGAGTCTTATTCACCAATTTTTCGGGGGGTTAAACAAATCTGGAACCATGCTCGCGTATTTTCAAGCAAAGGGGACAAATTTTCGCCATCATTGGGAACAAGGTTTCTATATTCTTTTTAGTTATTTTTACAACGATTTAAGGTATGTGGTTTTAATGTTTTTACAGTTTAATCTTGAATCTTGATTGTTTGTGTGGCTTTTAAAACATTATAGTAATTTAAATAAAAATGCATCTTTAAAATAGTAACCTCGTGTTTATGTGAAATAGATATCTAGTTATTCCTATTTTTTACCATTAGTGAATTATGTCTGCATTGCATGAGGTAGGAAAACCCTTATTTTTATTTTTATTTGAAACCAGCATCATACCTACACTATTGTTTATGATTAAGCGCTTTTCCCTCCCTTATCCGAAAGATACACATTTGAGTGTGAAAAAATTTCTACAGGAAGATAAAGAAGGGTGTCAACTTCAAAATTAACTAAATAGTAAATTGGATTCATTAGTGTCATTTCAATCCATTCATGTGGATCCATTCATTGTCTCCCCTTATCGAAACTTATGAATGAGTATTGCAGGAAAATAACGAAGGAGGGTTTACAAGAATGACCAGTTTGTGAAAAAACTCTATAGAAGGAGAACACATGCCACCCCTAGGACGCTCTCTATTTGAAAGAGGTGCATCTCATATTGAACGAAAGTTTGTCTTTAATACAAGTTGTGCCAACCAATTAAACCTTTGAGGTTAGGTTAGTCTAAAGCCTCGGGACTACGTTGCCACGGTTGCAGGCATAGAAAATAGCTCAAAAATGAATCGGTATTATGTACCATAACCACTTGATGTTTCTCTCTTGTTTAATAATTATCAGAGGTTAAGCAAGTTGCCTTGCCATCTCCATTCTTCTATGAAAGTTGCATTCCTTCTTACTGAATATTTTTCTTCTTATCAGTAACTCCAGGCCCAAGAAATATTAACCCAGAAATTTTGATTCAGGTAACAGGGATCGCCAATTCTAAGTTTGATTCAAGCACATACACAGAATTGAGAAGCTAACGCTGCGTGAGAATGGTGACCGAGTAAGAGAGTCTCTTGTTGGTCGAGTGAGTGGGTTGGAACCCCAGAACGTAACCATAACACCCCTCGAAATGAAAACACATGGCCAATGGATGATCCTCCATGGCATTTTCCAACCATTTGTCTTTTCGTTAAAGACAAAATTCCTTTGACCTTGAAGATCTTTTTTTAACGAAGTGATTGGCTAGTGACCACTCTTCCTTGGAATCTGACCATTTCCTAGATTATATTTTAAATGTAGACCCACTGATTATATTTTGAATGTAAAACTACGTGGATTTGTTTGTACACCCTTCCTCTTTACGTTAATGACAAAATTCCCTTCACATAATAGCATTTTTTCGTGATTGGAAAGAGACCACTCTTCCTTAGAAACCTCCTGGTCTTTTCATGGATTATAATTAAAATATAAACATGTGGAGCTTCATTAAATGGAATCCAATAAAAATGTCTCATGAAACCAATTATCTATAAGATATTTGATAAAGTCACATGTCAATAATGTTTACAACGTTTCAACATTACATATAATACATATTCAATATTGCTATAATATTAGTCTCACGTGTAGGGCTCAATATGTATTATATTCAATATTGCTATAATATTAGTCTCACATGTAGGGCTCAATATGTGTAAATTTTTTCTTAATGTGTAAATTTTAAAATAAAAAATATTTACACTCTTAAATTTTTTCTTAATGTGTAAATTTTAAAATAAAAAAGATATTGGATCCCTCTCGATGCTTGTTAGATCCAAGTTTAAGATGGATCTATACTAGTAGTTAGTATAATGAAATCATGATTATTATCTTGTTCTGTTCAGAGTAATATAATAACCTTAAAACCTTATTTATAGAACAGAATTATAATACTTAATTAACATTATGACAACATATATGGTATGTTTTTAGTAATTTGTTCTATCTTGCATTGATAATAAAGAAAGATTTGGAGGGAACCCTAGCCGCAGCCTTTCGCCTCCTCGGCCGCTCGGCTGTTCTCCTCTTGCGACTCCATGGCCATTTCCTTTGCGGACTACCTTGTGGGAAATGCTCTTGCTACCCCCTCGGCTCCTTTGCCCTCTTCTTTGGCTGCAAATTCTCCTCCTTCGAAGACCTGTCCTTCTGATCAGCTGAAGTCCTCTAGTTCGTTGCAGGTTTCTGATGCTGCTGTGGTTGGAAGCTCGATCCCACTCCAGCAAGGCTCCTCTCCGTCTTCTGGTCGTCCTTTTGGTTTTTTGGTGGTGGAAGCTCCAGATCTGGTTCTTCCAGTCAGTCAGGAAGTCGTTTTGCATGCAGATCACTACTCTCAGCGTGCCCTGTCTTGCAGGTTCAATGGATTTTGGCCTAAGCTTGCAGATCTTCATTCTTGGGTCTTGTCCGCTTGGGCTTCTATTCTGAGCTCTGATGCTCTTATTTGCCCTTGTGCTAGAGGATTTTTTGTTGTCATTTTTGGATCTCCTGAAGATAGGGACCAGATCTGCAAATCTGGACCTTGGTTTTGGGGCAAATCTGGACTGTCCTTACAGCCTTGGACTCCTTCCTTTGATGCCTCTACTGCAGACATCTCCTCAGCTCTAGTTTGGGTCCGTTTACCAAATCTCCCCCTCCACTTTTGGGGACTTGAATCCCTGCAATCCATTGGAAATGCTCTTGGGAAATTTCACAGCATAAGTCCTGAAACAAAAACGGCTTTTACAACCTTTGCTCGTATCTGCGTTGAGATGGACTTCACCAAAGGATTTCCTGCTCAAATCATTCTTCAAGGTAAAGACAGATCTTGGACTGTGAAGTTAGATTACGAACATATAAATTTCAGATGCAGAGTATGTTTTGATACAAGGCATATAGCTGCTAACTGCAAAAATGCACAGAAACACAAAAAAATAGCCAAATCTCGTCGGAAGCCAACTTGGTGGGAGGGGATGATCCCAGCTCACCAAAGTATTTCAAAGGAACCAGACACAGAAAAAACCCCGGGTGATCCAGCAGAACAGACAGCTTCTATCTCATTGAATGACAACCCGATTCCCACAATGTCTTCTGCAGGCCCAAGCTGGGCTGATCAAGCAGAAGAAGCTCTCTTGGATGCCAAACCAGAACAGTCCATGGAATGGACGAAAGTAATAAAAAAGAAAAAGCCTCCTCTTTCCAGGCATCCAGTGTTGACGCGTAGTCAAACTGGATCTTTGAAATAATTTGTATGAGCTTCAGCAAGTTTTGTCTGCCTGAAGTAGAGAAGCGTTGTAGACTTAGTGCGTCTCTTGTTTCTTTAGAAGAAGCAGTTTTGGTCTTATCTGTGTTGAGGAATTTTGGTTTTCAGACAGAATTCTAAGATGTATCTTTTGGATGGCTCAGCCATAGTTTTATCAATATAAAACCTACTCGTTCTTGTCAAAACAAAAACAAAAAAAGCATACATGGTATGTTTTTTTTCAATAGTTATAAATGTATCTATTACGGGAGATCGCTAACAAAAAAACAACATAACTTAAAATGATTCTCTCCAAATGCATTTCAGATATTTGGTTCATTAGTCATCCATGTTATATTGTTTTCAATTTTTCCTCTTATTATATATGAAATTAAAAAAAAAGGGATATTAGTTGTCCATGTTCAATTGTTTTCAATTTTTCTCTTATTTTATATGAGATTTAAGAAAAAGGCATAGATGTCACGATTTTAAGATTACTTATATCACATTATAAGACTTGCTCATAATCAATATAATAATCTCCATAAGACTTGCTCATAATCAATATAATAATCTCCATAAGACTTTGCTCATAATTAGTGTAATGACATCATGATTCTTCTTATAATAACCCCCATAAGACTTGCTCACAATTAGTGTAATGACATCATGATTCTTCTCTTGTTTTGTAGGGAACAATACAATAACCTCCATAATGATTGAAGAGTCTGCTTCATAAAAGTGGTAAAACTTAGCTAGTAGTTAAAAATATAACTATCCCATCAATGTTGTAAACCTGATTGACTAAAGTATAAGTCAAACCATGACAATAAGGCATACCAATCATTTGAGATTCACCGTATAATATTATATGGGACTTGCTCATAATCAATATATTGATAACATTATTTATCTCGTTATATATGAAGGGACGTAGTACCCTTTATAATCATTGTGAAGACATGGAAACCAAACCCAACCCAATATAGACATGAAGATTGCCACAACAACTAACATCAAACATCAATAGAATAGAAGAAAAAAAAGGACGTTGACCTAAATTTAGATCTTTCATATATCCGTTGCTCGTCATACCTAGGGCAAGATATGATCAAATATTTTGGTTTAAATCTATCCATATAACGATAATTGTTGTAAAGATGATTGGTTAACTGAGTGTTCTTGGCACGAATTTATTAAATGTCTGATAAGAAGTGCTTTCAGCGTGAAGGCCTGGATCCAAACCTAATATAGACATGAAGCTTGAGGTGAAAAAAGAGGACATTGACCTAAATTTAGACCTTACGTACAATCATTGCTCGTCAATACCTGGGGCGAGATATGATCAAAGGTTTTGGTTAAAATCCATCAAGATAAAAATTTAGTAAAATAGATTTTGTTTAGTGAAAAATTAATCATCTGACATAGAAAAAGAATATTGAAAGTGGAACTAATTTAACCTTTAGACCAGAAGGAAAGCTTTAAATACCGTCTCCAAAGTCAAAGCTACAAAAATCTTCAAATGACTGGCCACTTTCAAGCTGTACAAAAATGTGACTGATTAGCCATATATTTCTCATACATGAGAAACTGCCATATATTTCTCATACATGAGAAACTGAAATTGCTTTATTATAAACAACCGATCATAGTCCACGGCAGAGTGTGACCAAAAATTGCCTTCCCAAAAAGCTAATGCTTTGTTATAAACAATTGAACGTAGTCCACGGCAGGGTGTGACCAAAAACTACCTTTTAAAAACACTATCAATTAAACTACTAATTTATTTAAAAAAATGCTGGGCATGGGTAACAATCCTTTCGCGAGGAGATACTGCTTTACTTTGTATGCTTTTCACGTCATCTGAATTTTAAACTGTTACATTTATATTTGTCGAAGAGTTTGCCTAACTATTAACATGTCAGTCTTCCTTCTCTACCCAAATGGCGAGAAGTGTTCAAGATCTGGATGATTGCCACGTCCAGGTGGACGCCGTGGATCTCTGCATACATTTGAGGGCAAAACAGAATAAGCAATTTGGTAATGATTCTTCTTGCGGTTAGAGTAATTTATCCTTGGTGTCAGAAATTTATAATCAAGTATTTATAAATCTTATACATATACCTAACAAATCGATGGGGCTCGAAACCAGGAACACCTGGAGGACCAAATGGATCAAACCTAGCACCAGGCGGAACACCCCTGTATCAACACAACTTCCTTTCCTAAGAAACAGTTGTTCATAACCTTCATATAGTAGATAGTCATATTTCACGTGGAATTAAATCTTCAACAAGAGATATGACACTATATAGAAGAGGAGAAAATATTATATTGAAGTTGAAATTTGCAATGATAAAACCATGACATCATACCCAATTCCACCAGGAAACTGCGGTCCCCCAACCCCATCTGTACCGATACGCCATCGTGGATCATTCGGTCCTACAAATAGAAAAGATACAGGGCGGTTAAGCAGGAACAAGATAGTACCAGGAGAGCTTAGATTTTAAGACAAGGTTTACGCTTATTGAAACGAGATCCATAGAACCTACTAATTTATGCTCTTTGTTTTATACAAAAGAAAACAGAGCAACCTACCTAAAAGCATGCCGCCACCAATTCCAGTATCACCTCTAGAATACCAGCCAACAACATTTCACCACAGTTTTAGTACTTGGTTAATATTCGAGTAACATTCGCCCAGCTACCTAAAAAAAATTGCAAGAATCCTTTTCTTTTCATATTGTTCTTAACAAAGATTTTCCCAAAGCTGCGCCTTCTTATCTATTTTTAAGCATCCAATGTCATGAACATGAACTTATTCAATGCATGTTTCAAGAAAAATGTCCATAAATTACAGCATTTACATTTGCACGATTTCATATATATGGAAGTCGTTAATGGAGTACTACCTGTGAGGATAAATGCCAGCCCCAGGGCCCGGGAAGAGATCACTGCCACCAATTGGAGGAACCCGAGGGTACACAAGCCTGTTAAATTTGTTTAATGTAAGAAAGAGCAATCTAGTAATCTGATTTGAATAAAATATATCAACTAGAAATTTAATAACATAGCATAACTGCTCCAATCCTTTGGTTTCCATACTGTCTTGGGAAAGCTAAACATCTTCATACAAAATTTGAAAAATCGAGTATACAAACTGAATATAGAATACAGAGTGCAGAGGCAAGTGTTGCAACCCTGTAAACTACAGATTATTCCTTATTTACGCAAGAAGAAAAATTAATGTTTGTCAGTTATCTGTCCTCAACCACCAGGAATATGATCTGGACAAAACTATGCACTGGATACTTTGGAGAATATTGAAATAATGATCCTAAACCAAGATTATGACACCAGATACATTGGATGAATACATTGCCACTGATTTCATGGGTGTATTTGGAGTAATCTAAATCAAGTGATTCAGGATGCCAAAACAACCAATGTCTATTACTTTGGTTATGCTGGTAAGAGGCACTCAAATATACATTGCTGAAAATGTCTATTCTTTCCTAGGAAAAGAAAAACATATTAATGGCCAACCATACAATGCCAGGACAAGATCCTGGCAATATTATATCGTAAGAGCTAAAACAGTTTCTCATTCTAAACACCATCTTAAACAAATAACGCGAGATTTATTTACAGCTCATTTTTGCCTATAGAACCTCCATGATAGTCTAATATATTGGAAACTGAGATTGGTGCACTAATTTGATGTTAGAAATGCAAAGCAAAAGCAAGTTCCAAAGTACATTGAGAAAAGGAAAACGATTGAACCTCCATCAATCACAATAGTGCAGAGCATAATATCAATATGAACTAAGTAAAAATAATAAACATGATCATTAACATGAGAAATGCAAGTTGCGTCCTCCCTCATTGAGAAGTAGTAGTTCAAGTCAGGCCAACGCCCATAAGATTTCAATGCACTGAATTTTTCAATTTGTGTGTATCTCTTGCATCTAATGATGCCAAGCGATAAATAAACTGAACACTAGATTCAAAACCAACATGCAAAATGCAAGATCTTTTCTTTTTGTAAAGAGAAAAGAAGGAAACATTATGACGAAAACAATTGTTATCCTTCGGGATCAACCTTCCATGTTTAACTACCACTCATTAGTTGCAACTTGCAAGTTACCTTCTAAGCTCTTAACTATAGTTGGTAGTCATCATTTAACCAGATAAAAAAGGAGTTTTCTTGCCCTATTGGCAACTCCAATTTATTAAATTTAAAGGATTCATGAACACATACATATATTGGAATGGAGTCCAATATACACTGCTTTGGTTACATCTTTATTCATATATTAGACTACTAGGTAGTTGGACTACCACAAAGTATACTAACATGAGGTTGGGTCACCTAATACAAACATCAAAACTTAATTTATTTTTTATTAATATTTTCACACCCCCCTTAACATGAAAATCAGGTTTTAGTATTTACCCCCCACACACCCCACCCTCTTAGTACAAAAGTTTAAATATTTTTAACAAAGAAGAACCAGCCACACCTGTTGCTTCTCCACCACACTCAGACTATATGCCACTTCCGTCCTCCAACACACATAGATCCAGCCATCAAATTGCCATCGCCCTCACATATCTTCAATGAGAGTAGAATCCACCTAAGAGAACTATTCATGCCTCTCCATCAAATTGCCATCACCTTCGTATTGAAGGTAGAAACATAGCCTGTCAGGCCTCAAATTCACTTAGACAACCAAACATCCTAAGCATCTCCTCCTAAAGTTTGCCCTGGTAAGACACCACACCTTATAGGCTACCTTTAAGTAATCAAGCTACGTTACCGGATCTATCGACAATTGGCGATGGATCCACTGATCCCTGGATTAGATCCAGATTCAGATCTAGATCTGCCTGGATCTGCCCAGGATCTGCTCCAAAATTTTGCAAGGTTTTAAATTTGCAAAAATGTTGAGCAATAATTCAGGTCCTCTTCAAAATTGGCTGCAATTATCACTGGATAGTTACTTGTTTGCTTGTGGAACTATTGGATTCCGAGGGCACTTTCAAAGTCGACTGCAATCATATGAATCACAGAAATGGAATCTCACTGGAGCTTATTGCTATGGAATACATCGGCAAGGATTTGTCAGAAACTGGGGACGGTCTCTAGGATATGCATTGAACACTGTACTATGTAGATGTCTGTGAAATAATAAATTTAGATTGATTGTTGCACCACAATTGATTTCCATTGTTGAATCAAGCAACAGGGATAAGCATCATCTCACTGCCCATGGCGAGGGGCAGGGGTTACTACACTCTGCCTCTTCATTAGTGGCAAGCACAGTCTTTGGGGTCCCATTCCTGACTCCCCATTGGTCTTTCAACCATCCTGGATTTAGGGACTATGTATCAACAGCGCAATTTACTTATTACCAACACCGTGGCACAATGATCTTCATCTTGATTCAAGAGGAGGTATCTACACCACAATTTTTATCAACAATCATTGTATACATATCTAAGTTAATATATCTACACCATTAATGTAAATATCAACCTTAAGATACATTAACTTTACATATCTACGTTAAAATAAATTAACTAAACTTTAGATATATCTATGCCATTAATGTATATATCTAAGTTAATACATTTACACCATCACTGTATACATTAAGTTAAGATAGTTTATATCAACCATCTTTGTATATATATCAAAGTTAATGTATATAATAACTCTTAATTAACTTGAATTATAATGTACATATATTAACTTTATAAATAATTGATGTATTAGAACAGTTTGTAATTGTCGTTTCCCCTTCGTATCCAGATCCTGGCTTTTCAAAAATATGACAAATCTGAATCCGAATGTGAATCCGAGTCCTAGTAACTTAGTAATCAAGTAATCAAAATACCAATCCCTCATCATTATTGGTATTGTTACCCCCTGACATGTGTGAGGTTACTTGATCATTATTTATGTTGAAAAGTAAACAAGGAAAGTTGTTCTTCAGGATGCATGCAAAGTTTTGCATGCACAGCAGTCAATTTAAAGGCATGCAAAAAGTGAGTTTTTGCATGCACTCATTTTAGGGTTTTGGTAACCCTAATTGGCCAGTGAAATGTTATAAGGAGGTAGGTCACCAGCAGACAGATCAGAGAGAGATCAGGTTGAAGAGTTGGGCGACTTTGCTCACAGAGAGGGCGCACTTCCTGAGGAGAGGAGGACGTTCTGAGCTCAGGTCAAGGATTGAGCAGCTGAGATTTCTGGAGCAAGTTTTCTTCAGTGATTGAGGAAGAACAGTGACGATCAGAGCTCAGATCAGCTGAGATCTGACTGAGTGCGAGTTTCCGACAATTGGAGGGCGCACTTTTCCATGCACAGAGAGGGGTGCATTATTCAAATCTAGACAGCAGGCCTTCTTCTTTGGCAGAGCCGATCAGGGCTGTGGAGTGAGAGAGGTAGTACAGACAGAGATTGACTTGCAGAGAGATCCAGATCCGTATTGACAGTTAGGGCACATTTCCCAAGTGCATGCATCAATCTTTTGCATGCAGATCTAGGGTTTTGATACCTGTCAGGTTCGGTTATTTCATCTGAAGTATTTGTATGTATTTATTTTCTACCTGCTTTGCTCTGGGGTCGAGATAGAAGAAAGCCCCACATATAGCTGGTTTTCCCCATTTGGGGTTTCCAGGGTACATCTTGAGTTATTGTGTGATTGTTGTGTATTTCATTGTGGAAGTGTTAAGAGATCTATAGTATTTGTATCTTAGGTCATTATTGTATTTCTGATTTACAGAGACTCAAATCGCTTGAGATCTCAGGGCATCCAGAGGGAGTAGTGATCTCTGGATTATTGACAATTTCCTATGTGATCTTCCATCACATCCAGCAATTCTACAGACGATATTTATGGTTTGCCCATGGATACTTGATAGACACTTCCAGATTGCTCAGTTCACCATGATATGTGCCATGTGCCAGAAATTGATGTGTATATACAGTTTGCACCGGTGTTAAGACATCTGCTCTCTAGTTGGCTTATGGTTAATGCTTTCTTATGTGTTACATGACCATAGGGGGTCAACAGTGCTACTCTATAATGACTCATGTATATGTGCCATGTGCCAGACCATGATATGTGCCATGTGCCAGAGATTGATGTGTGTATACAGTTTGCACCAGTGTTATGACATCTGCTCTTTAGTTGGCTTATGGTTAATGCTTTCTTATGTGTTACATGACCATAGGGGGTCAACAGTGCTACTCTATAATGACTCATGTATCTTAGATGGTTGTCTCATAACTAAGATGCATTATGGTGTTATTATAAGTCTTTCCTAGATTAAGTGTGTAAATTTATGAATCAGGTGTATCCCTAGTGATCTAAGTGTGACCCTCATTCATGTCATTTGCAACATTTCACCTTAGCCATTTTTCATATCATGTCATATCACTAGCCATTTCATCCATTTCCATCATGTCCCCTTTCACAATTGATGTATCATATGTTATGTACCATGGTCTCTGGTATGCCACATATTGTATATAGGCATACTATGACTCATTTTTGCTTTATTATGCTGATGTATTCCAGATTGTTGTGGCTCATTTTCTACTTATGGGTCTTCTATGGATATGAGTGATGTAATGACCATGAGATGATGTTATATTTCTGCCTTGTTCTTCTACTACTATGCCACGTCAGATGATGATGATGATGTATTACTTGATGCTGTACTATATTGTCTACTGCCACTTCATGATATATTGTATTTGATTGTTTTGACGAGTATAGCTATTAGTACCTTGCATAGGTTGACGAGGGTGAAGGTTGGTGGTTTAATGACATACCATGCATCATGACTACTTTTAATGTGGTGTTTCTAAGCATTATTCCCCCTTCTTTTGCTCCATCTTTTGGCCTTCATGATTTCATCCATATCACTCCATCTCTTGTTTGCATCCAATTGGCTTGAAGTGGATTGATTGACTCTTGTTCTCCCCTTTGTGGATCCATCACCATCTATGCTTTACTATTATATCATTGTGTCCAAGGGTTGTTGTGTTGTAGTAAATCCTCAAAACAGAAAGCTTTCGGGTAGATCCCTGTGGCCAACTATCAATAGTTAAGAAGAACCACAATTAAGCAATGCCTTCTCCTGAAGATCCAAAATTCCCTATGTTGTCATAATAAATGGTTTGTTGTTGGAGGAACAAGTAATCCTTGTCGTGGCTATGGACGCTCACTGGCAACAGAGCAATGCCTATTTGCATATAAATGCTTTATTGTGGCAACTCCATCGGGGCTATGGACGCTCGCTGGAAACAGAGCTAAGGCCGTGTCATCACTAGAATCCGAAAGGTGTAAAATCAGGGCCAGTATCCTCCAATATGTTAATCCTATGCAAAAAAAAGTGAAAATAAAAGAAAAAGTTAAATAAAGGGAAATATTACTGCTAGGATTAAAGGAAAGGTACCTCATAACACACACCTTCTGTGATGACACATTCTACTGTTGTTCAGTTAATTGGTGTAGACCATAAAGGATGCCCTGAACCCCTTACCTTGAGCCAAATAGTCGATCAAATCCAATCCACATTGAAACCACTGTGAGTTATCCATATCCACAACATAGAAGGACTAGTCCCTTGACAAATACTTTGATATATTTTTGCATGGCATTGGTGTGTTATTAGATCATTTAATCCGAAGAACCTATTTGAAAATACTTATGGGGTATATCATCATGTTTTCATGACTATGTTATATGATGACTCACACTAAAACAATTAAATGCATTATATCTATCACGTACATTGATTCTACAGATGTACATTACTACCACTATTGGTCCACCTGGGACACCCATTCACTACATTACAACATCAGTACAGTGTTTCAAAGACATCATCATGCCTTCTTCACATTTATTGGATTCAATGGTTGTTGGTTAGTTTTATGTGTGGCCAGTGCCATTACTAAGAGACTATAATATTGTTTTATGTTGTACATGGGATTCGTGCATTCTAAGCACGTATTTGGATACCCATTTGGCCACTTATTAAGATATATGTCATCAGATTTATCACTACTGCCACGGATGAATCATTGCTACAGGGTGGTGGCTACATTGCAGAGTGTTTTGTAGTTCTAATTTCATGATTGTGCATGGTTTTAATGCACACAGTGTTTTCCAAATCTACTGATGGGTTTGGACACCCATTTGACCCTACTATCAACCTATAGAATCACATGCAAAACATCCCCCAGCTTAGGCAGTTTCTAAAGGGGTTAACTTAGATAGTCTCAGTGAGCAACCTGCAAGATTTCGTGATCATGCATGGATTTGACTCGACCATTAGATGCACAACGCTTTGGTATTTTTGGGCAGTGTTTTGTGGTTCGGATTTCATGATCGTGCATGTTTTGATGCACACAGGTTTTCCAAATCTACTGATGGATTTGGACACCCATTTGACCCTACTATCAACCTACAAGATCGCATGCAAAACACCCTCCATCTCATGCAGTTTCTACGGGGGTTGACTTAGATAGTCTTAGTGAGCAACCTGCCAAATTTCATGATCATGCATGGAATTGACTCAGCCATTAGATGAACAGCGGTTTGGTATTTTTGGGCACCCATTTGGCTCTTCTATCCAGCCATGTCTCAGATGCCCAACAATTTGGTGTTTCACTAGTTTCCCCATCTACAAGAGGGTCATACATGTATATTTCAACAGGTTGGTAAACTATTTTAGCTTATTGCTATGGTTTATCAGCTTATTTGCCTTAGTTGAGGCAAATATTATTATTAGAGACCATCTTAGTGCACTTTATGTTATGTTTTAACATTGAGTTGCACTTTACTACTTTTATGAGGTTCTATTGGCTATTTCTATAAAGGTCGATTTGCTTATATGGCACTTGGGCACACATGCTGAGGCACTATTTGATGATTTAGCACATTGACACACATGTTGAGGCTTATTGGGATCATCTAGGCTTAATCTCACTTCATGATTAGACCTCAGCCCTTGATCTACACTTTCTCACTTGGATCGACCTCCCTCATACTTGATCGACTTGCCTAGCAATTTGACTCAATGAGGACTTTTGACCAACGACTTAGCATTAGAAGTTTGCACATGGTTTTGTGCCACACATGGATTTTATTCATGGTATTGGAAGTTAGAACATGGTATTGTAAATTATTTTGAACATGTGAGCTAATTCGCCCTCATAGAGGAAACAACTTGGCATTTTCTTGATATATTTTATGTAAAAGTGGTTAGATTTTGCACATGGATCAAAAATCTTAACCATTGATTTGTAACTTGCTCATCCCTTGAGATCGTCACTCATTATTGTACTCATGGACATGGTCCAAACGTATTTTGCCCTCCTTGTCCTATAAAAGGAGAGGTTGAACTCTCTTGTAAGATATTGGATTGGAGACAAAATGCTGGAATAATTAAGATTTGGGATTCTATTGTGAGAAACTAATTGTTCCTTTGTGCTTAATGATAATATGTCAAAGTAGATTTCCAAGTTTTCCTTCTCTAGTTATAATGTTCTTCTTCAACAAAGCTTAGGTAAAGCCTTTCATATTCGTTTTATTAAGGAAAATAAGTAATAGGGATTGCCAGGAAGCCTCCTTATTTGATTAATAGTTAGATGAATGCGGGATTGACAAAATGCCATGTGGGATTGCCAAGAAGCCTCCTTATTTGATTAATAGTTAGATGAATGTGGGATTGCCAAAAGGCCATGTGGGATTGCCAGGAAGCCTCCTTATTCATTTTGATTATTAATCTTGTTTTAATAATTTATCTAACCTTTTTGTGAGCTTGTTTTAGCTATTGGATTGCCAAGAAGCCTCCTGCTATTGGATTGCCAAGAAGCCTCCTTATCATTGCAGGTTTACAAAAAGTGGAGCAAATTGGTTGATTGAGCTTCAAGTAGGGGAAGGAAGGGATTGACTAATTCCCCCCTTTCTATGAATAATTACAGAGGTTCTATAGTTGAAGGGTGTTAAAGACTCCATTTGCATAATAATATTTCTAAGGCACTGGTTGCTCCCCTCATCTTATTCATTCTATGTACCTATTCTCTCCTCTCATTATTTCAACTATCACTGAAAACTTTTTTATTTCACCATTACAACTAGCCATAAGAGCTAGATTCACCTTCTTGGGAAAGCACTACATATGCCTTTCTTTGGTGTACCTAAGCACAAGACATAATCATAAGGAAAGCATAACACTTAAACACCTAAGAAGATAACTAAAACTAAACTAAAATCTAAATGGTTGTGTATCTTGTTTTTTTGTGTTGATTATCACAGTGAATGCACTTTAAGCTTGATGTCCTGTTTATCTCATATATTTTATTACAACAAGTCATTATATG
This sequence comes from Larix kaempferi, assembly GCA_027924585.1. Taxonomy (NCBI): domain Eukaryota; kingdom Viridiplantae; phylum Streptophyta; class Pinopsida; order Pinales; family Pinaceae; genus Larix; species Larix kaempferi. Next base: position 6,266,022 of record BSBM01000012.1, on the reverse strand, counting down.
TGTTGAATGCCCTTTAATCTCTCTAGCATTGTGTAATGTTAAGTTGAATGACTTGTTTACTTTATCATTATTTCAAGTTATTTTTCCTACTTTGCATGCTTACTATTGCTGGGAACTAACATTTCAACACTAATCACTTCTCATTCCAGTAAAGAAGGGTTTCAAGTCTTGACCTTTAGCAAAGATCCCCTTTGCTCAAGGCCAACAATTACATTTTTGCGATATAAGAAGTTCCCATATCTAGAGTGAAATGTTATAACTTAAACAAGCACTTCCATTTCACTTTGATTTTTACTATCAACGATTCAACACTATTACACACTTAAATGAGTTATTTGTAAATTCATCCTAAGTGCAATATCTTGAATGGTTCATGCCTAAATGTTATGATTGATCCTTTACCATTTTAGAACTTTTGCACTTGTTCAATTAGTACATGTGTCGATGCTTTTTATCTCATGACATTGTTTTATTGATTCACAATATCTTATGAACATATGTTGTGATTGATGAGTTCATAGGGCATTAGGTAACCATCCCCTGTTTTTTAGATCACTTTGAATTCGCCTTGGCTATTAATTTTTTTCTCACTTTCTCTTGGCCATTTAGGAGACTTAAATTCCACACATCTTTACTTAAGTTCTCCTAACCATCAAGCTAGTTGTACCTCATTTCAAACTCATTCAATTTCCCTAAGTACACTTAGTACTCCTACAAATCAATTAGGTTAGTACTTGAGAAAGCTATCCCACATTGCACTATACCTTTTTTAGGCTTGCACAAGGAACCTCTAGTTAGTACCTTGAAGAGCTTAGTTGAGGACACCTCCCGTGGTTAGTCTAGATTTCCCTTAGGATTCTAGGAAACATAAAGAGAGAGGGGCCTACCTATGTGACACTTGAAGGTAAATCTCTGAGGTTCTGTTGGTTTAGCAGCTGATATTCCTTGCATCATTTAGGCTGCTAGATTTTGCAACAACAATCTCTATACTATTCCCATGTATAAATGTCTAAGCCAAAGTTAAAAGAGTCAAGTGAAATGATAAATGTGAGCAATGCTTGAAATGATAAATGTGAGCAATGCCCCCTTGCAAAACTAGGTTCCCTATGTTCCAAGTTATCAAAGCCAAATTTAAAGCAAAGGGACTAAGCCAACAAAAAGGGGCTAATGATAAAAAACAAAATAAAAAGAAAGATAAAAAGAGGTTTGCCAAAAAGAGGCACAATGAAAGGGTAACTCAAGAAAAAATCGCTCCCTTCTAAGGCACACATAAGAAAAAAAAATCATTAACCTCTAGCTCTTGAAAAATAAGAGGTAGACCTAACACTCAATCAAATTTCTATGATGGTCAACTCGCAAACACCCTCTCCCTATCATCACATTCACTTCATCACCTTCACCTTACTTAGAAACTTAGGAATACCTAGCACTCAATCACATTTCTATGATGATCAATTCGTGAACACCCTCTCCCTAACATCACATTCACTTCACCACCCTCACCTTATTTCGAAGCTTAGGAAATTCACTAAGTCTTAGGGGTGTAACATGAAAATCCAAATCAATTATAGTTGCACCATTGTAATTCTAAGGTTTACTGGGACGATTAATGGGTGAGTTACTAGAAAAGTACACTTAATAGTCTTTTATGTTAATGCTTGCATATATGAAGGTATTTTGAACTTTCCTTAGTCACACTTTATATTGTCTAACACTTGGTGATATTCGCTTCATGTTCCCCTTCTAGATGGTGTGCCCCCTTCTTCATGCACATGTGTGGACCTTTGGAGGTATTTTTCTCCATTTCCTTGGCGCATGTGAGAGGGAGTTTGCTGGACGAGTTGGCATGATCTTTGACCAGCTTTTGAGGAGTTTGCTGGACATTTGGACCATTATTCTCTCTCTTGTTGGACTTGGCACACATTTTGTGGAGTTGGTTACAGCGCTCTAGGATTTTTTACTTGTCTTGGACCCTTGAGACACTTGGCACCTTCATTTATTGGAGCACTCCATCATTTAAGGCATTTTCATCATAGTTTGACTTGGTTGGTTAGGTGGTACGTTGCACCTTGGAGATTTCTTGTGACACGTGCCACCTCATCATAAGCATTCATCATCTTTGACTTGGTTGGTTAGGTGCACCCCCCGTTTTGAGGAGTTTTGCACATCATTTTATGTATCTTGATTGACTCATTTGACTAGAGTCTATAAGAGGGTGCTCCTCTCTTTTGCCCACTTGTATTGAAAAGTGAGTTGTTAGTTTTGACTTGTCAATGAGGTTGCTACATCATTGAGTCGTCAAGATCTAGGGTTGCTAGTTTTGACCATATCATTGGAGGATTTAGCAACTTTCTCCTCTATATAAAGAGAGACTCCTAACATTGGTTTTTTGCTAGAACTTGGAGAATAAAGTACTCTTGCTACTCGCGTTCATTTATCTTAGTGTTAGAATATGTGATGATTTTTTAGAACTAAGTTGAAGATCTAAGTGCTAGATATTCAAATTTTGATTTCTTTTTCAAGTAATGACTTATTGCTAATTTTATTTCAAGGTTGAGGTAATTTTATTTCAAATTTAGTGGTAATTGCTTATTAAGTTTCTTTGATTTCAGCATTAGAATTATTGCTCTTAGTAATAAATTCCTAGACTTTGCTAGTAGGATTATTAGATCTTGCAAGCAAGTATATGTGGAGATTTTCAGCTCTTGAGATTTCCATAGATTTGAGGAGAAACAGAACATTTGGCTATCAAACACTGAGACGAAGGTATAAGCACTTCTATCCCCTCCTACTCTTTGATTCCTAAATCTTCCCTTGTTCCCTTTGTCTCAAATCACAATCTCTAGTTTAGCCAACTCAAACAACCATTCATTTTTCCTTTAAGTTCTTTTGTTTTAATTGTTTTAAATCTAGAAATTGACATTTATTCTCACACATATAAAGAATACCTAAATAAATCCTCTTTGAGTTGTACATTAATTCATCAACTTATCCTATGCTCATAGTTAACTAGTTATCATTTATTTGTTGATTATAAATTGAAATAATACGAGATTAAATGTCATCTTCAGATTTGTTTAGCTCCATATGGTTTAATTTACTTATGTTCTTTATGAGCTAAATTTTTTATTGTTAAGAGTTATTTTCATGGTTTTATCTTATCCACTTTTCAACAATCTTTTACAATTACTTTTCAGATCTCTATTGTTCTACAGGATTAATTTACTTACTATTTCATATCTGAAATTTAATAGCTCTTAGCATATTTATTGATTTGTCATCTATGTTAATAGCACTTGCAACTAAGCACTTCTATTGTCTTTCATTTTCAGCACTTAGCTACTTCTTTATTTCCAGCACTTTGTTTGCAATTCTATTTTATAAGTTGCTAGAATTTTTATGTTGTTTCAACCACTAATTTTCTTGAAAATATTTCTTTTAGTTGTTGGTTAATTTTTGAAATTAAGGATCAGTTTTCTGTTGACAAAACCAGCAACATAAAACCAGTCTAATGTTGTCTAAGTTATATTTTCATTTTCAAGATTAAGTCACAATTTGCATTGAAACTTTTATGTGGTTGGATCAGCTTTTCATTCAGTGTTCACTTCATTCATCATCATATAATAACAGCGATTTCTTTTATTGATCAATACCTTTATGGGATATGCTTGTCATGTTTTATTTTACTTCTCATGGTTATTGATCATTTCATATTGCAACAAGTTATTTGTTTCCTTGGCAAATTCACTAGATGATTTTGAGTTGTTCATTTTAACTTGCCATCATTTCTTTAATTATGCTCAATGATTTATGAATGACTAACTAATCTTTAAATAAATCCTTTCAATTTTGAGATCTCTTAATTTCCATTTAATAAACTCTTGAGCCAACAACCTATTTATAATCTGTGTTATTTGTCTTATATTGAACTTAGTTGCATGTAGGGAATCCCCCCTTGGTGGTTTGTCTAAGCCACTAGAAGTGAAGGGAAATAATTGTAGGTGACAAATGCACTAGTTCTATCGTTGCACTTGACTCCCTTTGAGTCCTTGCATTTAGGGTGCTAGTTTTTGTGGCAACAAGTATCACCCTCTTCATCATGAAGAAGAAGAATACTAGTATACTAACATTAGGTTGGGTCACCTAACATCAAATGTGACCCTTTTACAAACATTAAAACTTTATTTTTGTATTATTATTCTCACACCATAAAAATCAGGTTTTACCCCACACACACACCACCCTCTCAAGTCTTATTACAGAAGTTCAAATATTTTTAAGAAAAAGAACCAAACACACATCTGTTGCTTCTCCACAACACTCGGAGTATCTGCTACTTATGTCCTCCAACACACCTAGATCCAACCATCTGAATTTGTGTTATCCCTTGAGCATAGCGAGAAGGATATCCCATATAGCAAAGGGAAGGATATACACTTTCTTTCCAATCATTAAGCAGTGAATTGACTCTTTTAGCACCCAATCATTACCTAATTGTATGAAGGAAAGAAGCGGATCCATCTTTCCTGCTATTGGAATAGGACAACAATCACCCCGGAAAGTAGTTCCAACCACCCTTACCAATACAAAGAAATCTACTAGGGTTGGCTTGCTAACCAATGAAGTGGGACTTGATGAACCTAGGGAAGTTGGACCTTTGATTACAACAGGAACGGGAACCCACCCGCCCTCCTACCCCACCAATCACCCCCTCAAAACACCATCTTGTTCAATGACACAGATCCAGACACCTACTCTTCCCACCTCTAATGACTTTGGCTTCCAACTTCTTCTTTATAATCTCTTGATTCAATCTCTCCCAAATATGGTACCTTCATTATAGGCTTATGATGTGGCCATTGAATTGATGACAATGATTATTGAGAGAAAAAACATGGCCTACAATTGAGAATCCTTACCATCGCCTTCAAGTATCTTCATGCTAAAGTCAGTATCCACCTAGAGAACTGTCCATGCCACTCAATCAAATCATCACCCTCATATTCAAGGTAGATATCATACCCTATTGAAACTCAAACTCACCTCGACAACCAAACATCCTAAGCATTTCCTTCTAAAGTCCCCCCTAGTAAGACGCCACACCTTACAGGTTACCTTTAAGTAATCGAGTAATCAAAATACCAATTCCTCATCGTTATTGATATCACCCTCTTCATCATGAAGAAGAACAATAACATTACTTTTACCTTTCTTCTTTGTACCCTTAAATAAACTTGTTTCACATACTCTGGATTTCCATGTTCCCCCTGGTAGGAAACCACACCTTATAAACTAGCTTTAGTAATCAAGTAATGAAAATACCACTTCCTTATCATTATTGGTATCACCTTCTAATTTTTATCCTTCAAACCCCAGATCTAATCAAACAAATACTTAGTGAACTTCCATTGCTGAAAAATGAATTGCAGCTCACTGATTTATTTGTACTACTGAGATTACTTAACAAAATTTTAGCAGAAGCACAAGAAGGAAACCAAATACATTTGCACAGGTAATTTCTAGGTAAATACCCTTGGAAAAACCCCTAAAGGGAAAACCAGTACTGTGATGATTTTATTAATATAAAATCTAGGCTTTTGTATTGGGATAATGGCCCACCTAAGGAATAATACAAAATAGAAAAATAGCCTAGCCTATCACACCTGGATGCTTTTGTACCTCCTACGAGAGATGGTTTTGATGTAATTAATTATGTAAAATCCTTAAAGAATCAATGTAAACCTTGGGAATCAATTACCCAAAGAAAAGAATTAAATAAACATTATTTTATTTGTTCCCAGGTCAAGTATGCCCTATCAGTTAGACAAGACGGCCCAGTTTGGCAAGTGTATAAATAGGGAGGTTGGGTGCCTCATTTGGTCACTCACTCAACACGCACAAGTTCACATCACTTGGAGAGGAATTCACATCTACAGCAAGGAAAAGCATATTTTTGGGGTTTCTACTTGGAGAGACTTTCTACTTTCTCTCTCTCATCTTTGTACTTTGTTCTCAGAATTGTTCATCTCTATACGAAGGTTGCTGGGTTTTCTCCCTATTGGGTTTCCCAGGATAAATTATCATGTTCTTTGTTTTTGTGCTTTGTCCTTCTTCTAGTGATCCTATTGTTCATATGCAATTAAATTATACTGCTATAATTGTATGAAAAACTAACAAGTTTGCTTCCTCATTCATCGTGCTTAAGAGGTTGAGAGAGGTCAAAACCGCTCTTGGGTCCATGGTTATTTCAAAGTTTGGTATTTTTGGAGAAAGACAGATCAAAATGCTTCAAAAAAGGTAAAGGACACAGTGTTAGATGATGTTTGGTGGGAGAGGGTAGATCTTACCATTAAGATCATGGAACCAATCATTTATTTGTTGCGGTTTGTAGACACGAACCAGCCCATCCCAGAAGATGTTTATGAGGGGTGGGATTCCATAATTGATTCCATGAAGACCATTGTTGTACAAAATGAGTGCCCTGAGTATGGGACATTAGCGGAGAGCTTATGGCCCACCATACAGGATATTCTTATCGCCGGGTGGGATAAGAATTGCACACCTTTGCATTGCTTGGCCCACTCATTGAATCCCAAGTTCTACAATCATGAATGGCTTAATGGTGGGCCCTCACGTAGAATCCTTCCTCACATGGATGGAGAGATTTCACATGGGGAGGGAGGTAGCATTTAGACAGTTGTATCGAGATAGAGAATCACTTGATGAGGTGGAGGGCTTTGTAGAGTTTTCCACTGCCAATGGGAGATTTCCAAGCTATGATGTGGTTGGAGATAGGGGGATTAAGAAACCCTATGCTTGGTGGGAAACTACTCATGGGGCAACATGCATTATTCTGCAGAAGTTAGCCTTGAGGGTCATCTCTCAAGTTATTTCATCCTCTAATTGTGAGAGGAATTGGAGCACATATGGGAACTTGTACAATTTGAAGAAGAGCATGCTTGAGCAGTCCAGGGCAGAGACGTGTAAGAAATTCACAATTTAATTCAATATTATCTAGGATCTTATCTGAGAGAATACCATGCACAGCAATTCAAACACAAGAGACAAGAGACACAAAGAATTTCATCGAGGAAACCATAAAGGAGAAAACCCCGCAACTTCCTCAAAGATAGAATGAGCAACAATACAATAAACCCCAAAAGTAGAAATGGTCTCCAGCAGCTTCTTTCTTCTTCACTTGTGCAAACTTGTCCTCCTACTCACTTATGCGAACTTGATGAGCGAGTGAATGATAAATTAGAGAGGAGCACCTCTCTATTTATACTTTACCTTTCACTTAGACTTAACCCCAAACAGGTTGGCCCCTAAGTGTAACTGACTGAGTCAACTTCTCTAGGAGAGTCTAATAACCCATGAAAGACTCAACTTTGGGGTCAATGCCCCGTCATAAAATGGACGGTTGACCTCACTGACTTTACATGACCCAAATACAATAATGACTTCTCCGACCGGAGGAATAAACATCTTCTTCGGAGGTACAATAATAAAATACAAATACAATATAAAATATACTAGTGAATGTCTTCTGAAGTTACAATTACATTAACACTCCCTCTTAACTAGGAAGGTATTCTCTTGACACAGTCATCAGCACAAGTCTCCGTCACTAGATCATTATCAAAGATGGATCATCATCAAAGCTAGATCATCATCGTCACTGCTGCTGCTATCTCGACCATCAATCTCCAATCTACTCGTCATAGGAAGTTCTACAGAGCCAACCCTTTTTCATGTTGGATGTAGGCCTAGCCTCCATGTAGGTCTTCTTCATCATCTCTGCGAGCAAGCCATCAAGTAGGTACATCTCAGGACTTATTATATGCCTCTTGCAAAACCTACATGATCTCCCAGGACTGATTATATGCCTCTACAATACCTGAAGGAGCATCCCAGGACTGATTATATGCCACTGCAAAACCTGCAAGATCTCCCAGGACTGATTATATGCCACTGCAAAACCTGAAGGAGCATCCCAAGACTGATTATATGCCACTGCAAAACCTGCAAGATCTCCCAGGACTGATTATATGCCACTGCAAAACCTGAAGGAGCATCCCAGGACTGATTATATGCCACTGCAAAACCTGCAAGATCTCCCAGGACTGATTATATGCCACTGCAAAACCTGAAGGAGCATCCCAGGACTGATTATATGCCATTGCAAAACCTGTGTACCCTACTGTCGTCTCATCGCGTCCAAATCATCTCAATATCAATGGAGCACAGCCTAGATGCGCGTCCTACAACACTTACATCACCCGACATGGGAGAACAGATCTACCACCATTCGGGAAAGGCTCCAACTCTTACATCTTCACCATGGGAGGACACACCTACCACCATGTGAGAATGGCTCATGTGCATCTGCGTCTTCCGGACTCATCACTTCCCCCTGGAAGGAACCTCGATCTAGAATACACCAAGCTTCTCTCTGAAGTACTCAAACTTCACTCTGGCCAGCGGCTTGGTCAACACATCAGCTATCTGCTCGTCTGTCGCAACATACTGGAGCTTCACTGCTCCTCTCTGCACAATATCCCTGATATAGTGATACTTGATCTCGATGTGCTTTGACTTGCCATGGAACACGAGGTTCTCAGACAACTTCACACAACTCTGGTTGTCGCAATATATACAAGTAGCATCCAACTGGAGATCAAATAAATCAGACAGTAGCTTCCTCAACGATACTACCTCACAACTAGCCAAACAAGCTGCAACATACTCTGCTTCGATGTACTCAGTGGCACGCAGGATTGCTTCCTGCTAAACCAAGAGATCACACTTGATCCCATATTGAAGCAACACCCCGAAGTGCTCTTCCTATTTGTGGCACTGCCTGCCCAATCCGAATCAACATAACCCTCCAGGTTAATCTTCTGATTCGCATCATACTTGAGCCCATAATCAACTAGACCCTTCAGGTACCTCAGAATATGCTTTGCAGCAATCAAGTGAACATGTCTCGAATCCGTCAGGAACTAGCTCAATGTGTTCACAGCAAAGCAAATATCTGGTCTCGTATTCGTTAGGTACATCAAAGATCCAATTATCTGACGATACATCGTGGCATCAACCAAATCTGAGAGAGCATCACTCAATAACTTCAGGTTCGATGCCATAGGTGTGGCCATGGCCTTGCAGTCCATCATCCCGAACCTCTTGAAAATCTCTACTGCGTACTTCCCTTGTCCAAGGAAGATTCCATCCGCACTCTGCCACACCTCCATGCCTAGAAAGTAGTGCATCATACCCAAGTCCTTCATCTCGAACTCGATAGCAAGCTTCCTCTTCGTGTCAACAATCAACCCATCCTCACCTGTCACAAACAGGTCATCTACATATAGTAGATGTATCACTGAGTTCCCTTACTTAACCTGTAGTAAAGGTTGGAATCCGCTTTACTCTTGGTAAAGTCCAAACTAGTCAGGAAGTTGTTTATCCGGACGTACCACGTCTTGGGTGCTTGTTTCAATTCGTACAAGGATTTCTTCAATTTGCACACATGAGTCTCCCTGTCATGTGTCTCAAATCCGAGTGGCTGCTCCACATACACTTCCTCCTCTACTACACCATTCAAGAATGCTTGTCTTGACATCCATCTGGTGTACCTTCCACTTCATCACTGCAACCAGAGCAAGTACTGATCTGATGGAAGTATATCTAGCTACAGGTGCAAATGTCTCCTCATAGTCTATCCCTTCCTTCTGGGAGAAGCCACGTGCCACAAATCTCGCCTTATGTTTCTCTATGCTGCCATCTGCAGCATGCTTGATCTTGTAGATCCACTTGGAAGTCACAACAGACTTCCCTACTGGTCTTGGGACCACATCCCAAACATCATTCTTCATGATTAACTAGTACTCCTCGATCATGGCATCCTTCCATTCCTTCCTTTCTGTCGCTTCTTCATAGTTGGCAGGTTCCTTGTCATTGTTGTCGCTCAACAAGGCTACATAACTGGAGAATGGTCTTGATCTCTTGCTTTCTCTATGCATTCCTTCTGGAGCACCATATCTCTCTGCATCATGAATTGCTTCTCGTACACATGCTGGTTTCCTTTTGTGAGAATTCTTCTCAGGTGGAGGATCTACAGGTTCTTGTGGATCTTCCATCTCGCGTTCTCCATAATCTTCTGGATTTACTTCATTCATTGTTGTATCTCGAATCCTGGGTGCCTCTGGTTCTTCAATGTCTTCAACAAGTAGCTTTTTGGATTTGTGATATGCTGAGTCTTCGTCGCTTGTTCTTTGAAACAAGTCTCTCTTGTAGGTGATGGTATACGATCTTTCCTACAAGTCAAGTTCAATTGCATGATTAGAAACATCTCATAGTTTTCAGAACAAATTCTTACGCATAAAGACATAGTCATATAGTCATGCAAATATCTTAGACAATGCTTCAATACAGCATTTATCCATATCCCGTAACTTTCTAGATGCCTTCCATCTCTACCAAAACATTGTTAAGAGTGTGTACTATTCCCAACATGTCAGCAAAGAGGTTTCAATCTAGATAAGTAGCAATGGAGTGTTGTACAGTACCATAGGCCACTTACCCATTACTTGCATATTAGTAGTATCTTGTTCATTAATGCAACTTTTATAACATGCATGATATACATCCTAAATCTAGGAACATAAGTATGTACATGATTGAACAACATCATTTAATTAATCAGATATACAAGAAATGACAATTCAAATACTTATCTTTGTTTGGTTGTTGGGTGGACTCCCTCTCAATCTTTTCAGGAACTACTGGAGTGTGCTCCCTCTTGATCTTTGCTTCCTTGCAGGAACAACTGGAGTGTGCTCCTTCTTGATCTTTGCTTCCTTGCAGGAACTACTAGTCTCTGATAGTGTGCACCTTAACCAATGTTGAAAATGGATGAGAGGTTCTTCCATAGATTATTGATCTTTATTTGTTTTCCGGAGTCCAACTCTGCAGTAGCTTCTTCTACTCCTTTCATGTAATACTGAAAGTCATCTCTAGCTTCACCTAATGAGGTCGAACCTTATGAATAAACACTTGTAGCTGGTTACCTTTCTTACAATACATATTCTTCATCACTTGAAGAATCTTTATTTTCTTCTCTGGCTCTATTCCCTGGAGGTTCATCATCCTCGGACCTCTGCAGTGTGAGCATGATGTCTTTTCTTGTTGTTCTTCTTCTTATGGGAGCTAGTTTTGGTCCTGGGACAATCTCTGGAATAGTGTCCCTTCTCATCACAAGTATAACATCGAATGTGAGAAAGATCTCTCATGGATCCTGCAAAGTTCTCCCTCTAATTCTGGTGATGGTGTTTACCCTTCTTGTGATGAGGATGCTCCCTCTTGTTGTTGTTCTTCCCGGTGTGTGCTCTGAGAGCCTGGTCTTCATTACCCATCTTTTCTTCTCGAGCTACAATTCGAGCTTCTTCCTGTGAGCACTCCTCCCACAGCCTACTGAAGGTGATCAACTTTCTTCTTGCACAGATTCCTTGGATGAAGGAATCCCATGACCTAGGAAGACCATTCAAGGTGGTCATCACTATTTCTCCATTCTCTATATCTTCTCCCACAGCTTCAAGTTGTTCTTTTATCTGAGAGACCCTTGTAAAGTAGGATTGCATGGTCTCTTCATGTATCTTGACATTCTTCAATTGGTTCCTCAATGTCATCTTCCTATTTATATTCCTCCCTTCAAATAAGGTGGTCAAGGCATCAAACATCTCTTTAGGTGTCTTCAAAGATGACACATTTGGTATGAGATGGTCCTTAATAGAATCTACAATGATTCTCTTAGCCTTAACCAGGTTCTTCTTGCGTAAGGATTTAGCCTTATCTCCCTCTAGAACTGAAACCTCTTCATTCACATAGGTGTCCAATTCATTCTCTTCTAGGACAAGCCCAATCCTATACGTCCATGCTCGGAAGTTATCATTCCCTTCAAGCTTATCCTCAAGCTTGGTGTGGTGAGACATCTTTAATGAGAAACTCAAATGGAAATAGAAAAGCTTTAGGTCTTACCACTGGATCTGGAGCTAGCTGGCCTAAGGTTTGTCAGAGAAAATTGAAACCCTAATTTTCCAAAGTTGGAATTTGGAACTTCTAGTTGGACAGATTGATGTGCCTCCTCAAGGAGAGTTGTCCAATGTACTCACTTCCATAAATCAGTGAACAGAAACCCAAAATATATGATGCCCTAATTTTCCTCCGGCAGTAGTGACGGGCCAAAAAATGAAAATTCTCGGAATTGAATTCTGCTTTCACAGGAAGATTCTCCTGGATGAGGCGAGTATGCTGGTGCATTTGGTTTCTGAAGATTCCAAAAATTGACCCCTCAAAAAGTGACTTGCGAATTTCGGACTTGCAGTTTTTGGTCCTTTCTGGTTTTTCTAGTCTAGAGTCAAACTAGGGTTTGACTTATCAAGGGTTCTACCCAACCAAAAACTTCGATCTTGGTCTCAAAATTTCAATTTTAAGGAGAACAATCCTGTGCTAATTGCACTCCAAAATTCTTTTACTGTGAAAAGCCCTAATTTTTCGTAGTAGTGATAAGCCAAAAAATGAAAATGCTCAAAATCAATTTCCGTTTCGACAGAAATTTGCACCTTGCTTAGGTGAGTTAGCCTAACCTCCTTTTGTTGATGATCTGTGGAGAGAAACCCAAAAATTAAGAAGCCCTAGCTTCTGCAGCTGCACAATGTCTTCTTCTCAGGTTAGCTCTGATACCATGTAAGAAATTCTCAATTTAATTCAAGATTATCTAGGATCTTATCTGAGAGAATAACATGCACAGCAATTCAAACACAAGAGACAAGAGACACAAAGAATTTCATCGGGGAAACCATAAAGGAGAAAACCCCGCAACTTCCTCAGAGATAGAATGAGCAACAATACAATAAACCCCAAAGTAGAAATGGTCTCCAGCAGCTTCTCTCTTCTTCACTTGTGTGAACTTGTCCTCCTACTCACTTATGCGAACTTGACGAGTGAGTGAATGATACAATAGAGAGGAGCACCCTCTTTATTTATACTTTACCTTTCACTTAGCCTTAACCCCAAACAGGTCAGCCCCTAAGTGTAACTGATTGGGTCGACTTCTCTAGGAGGGTCTAATAACCCATGAAAGACTCAACTCTGGGGTCAATGCCCCGTCATACAATGGAGGGTTAACCTCATTGACTTTACATGACCTAAATACAATAATGTCTTCTCTGACCGGAGGAATAAACATCTTCGTTGGAGGTACAATAATAAAATACAAATACAATATAAAATATACAAGTGAATATCTTCCGAAGTTACAATTACATTAACAAGACGATGGTGTATGTGCACACAAAACTTCGTCTTATTTACAAGCAGTGGGAGGAGTGGGTGAAGGGAAAGACAAAGATGTGTAATGTGTTTCGTGATGATATGGGTTTGGACAGTAGTGTTGAGTTGGAAACCAACATGGATCTTAAGGATCCAATGCTAGAGATGATCACTTTTGGTGATGGTGATCCTCTAGAGGGGTCATCCTCCACACCAACATATGCAGATCCTAGGATGGGCAGAGAGGCAGAGGAGAAGGACAATGGAGAAGAGAGCAATGATGATTTTGTTGATTCAGGCATAGAGGAGGACTATTGATAGATGAGATTCTTCCATCTTGATCTACACCTTTTTGTATTTCCCAGTGGCATTCTGACCAAGGTTGTTGGGAGCAGGGAGAGGGAGCGAAGAGAGGGAGAGGGGAGCATGAGCGGGAAGCAGGAGTGAGCGCGGAAAGTTAAATTTTCAAAAGCTTCCATTTTGGGAGCGTTTTGTGAGTGTTTTTTATATAATACATATTTTAATATATTTTGTTGCATATATTTTAAAAAAACATGTAGAATGTCAAATTAGCTATAGAAAACATGAAAGCATAGATATAATCATTCGGTACACAGATAACATCAATCATCTAGGAGCTATAACTTATAACATTGTCATCAAATGATCAATCGTCAACAACATCAACATTCAAGTTTCAACATATAATATTTGCAATCAACAAACTCTAATAGATAACATCAACCATGAAATGAAACAAATCGTCATATTGATTACCAAAGAGTTGTAAGATAAAGGAAAACCTACTAGTGGTTGGGGGTGTGGCATCTTTGTTGTATGAATTTGATCACCATCCTGATCACCCAATAGTTCAGCCTCCAAGCGCTCTAATGCTATGGCTCCATCCTCCAAATTAAGCTAATTTAGGTTGTTGTCCCAAGTCAAATATGTTCCATCATTCTTGGCCACGTCACAATAATGGGACAACAACGTCAAGTTGTAGTGCACATAAACCAAGCTTTCTCCCCGATATACATTCAAATTGTTTCTCTTCACATTGTGGTTGAAGTTGTAGGTGCTCCAACACCTCTTTGCGGAAGAAGTGTTAACAACCTATGAAAGCACCCTCACTGTCAATTTATGCAAATATGTGGTAGAGGAGCAATACATGTTCCACCATTCAATAGGAATCAACCTATCTCGATCTTTGGTTGCATGTAGGTTACCAAAGACTCCATGTTCACTTGATGTATTTGCTCAATTCACTTCATACTTGAACACACTCCTCCTATACCCGATCTACATTCAAATTGTTTCTCTTCACGTTGTGGATGAAGTTGTACATGCTCCAACAACTCTCTACAGAAGAAATGTCAACAACCTATGAAAGCACCCTCACTGCCAATTTATGTAGATATGTGGTAGAGGAGCAATACATGTTCCACCATTCGATAGGACTCAACCAATAATGATGTTTGGTTGTATGCAGGTTACCAAAGACTCCATGTTCACCGATGTATTTGCTCAAAAATTCACTTCATACTTGAGCCACTCCTCATCAGGGACCAACTTGTCTAATGCAAGCATATACCCATTCTGCACCTCTGGATCTGTGTATTTTTCTCCTAATTCCACCCCTAGGTGCTAGTTGGGCCAACCAAGATGGAGAATAATATTTTGGTGTGAGGACATATGCTAGGGCATGGAGTGGAAAATTCAGGTAGAAAAAACTTTCCATGCTTAATAAGTGATTTTGTTTGATTGAAGGGTACATTTTTATTAAGGTCATAACAAAGGAGTTCAACCAACTTCAACACCACCAACATCAAGGTACATAGAGAGGTTGATATGCTTGATTAAATTCCAATCCCTTACCCTCATACATGATAGAATCCCAATAAAAATGTTGCAATCCTAAAAACTATTAAATCTGTTGAATTATGAATCGGATCTAAAATTCTACTTTTTGCATATGAAGTCTAATGAGATTGAAACCACTCTCAAACATCCTGAAACAATTAATATTAATGTTAAAAATTTAAGTAAAAGGATAGAAAATTAAAGATAAGGAGATAAGAATTTAACATTACCATTTAATAAATCCCCTAAATGAACCCTAACCATGCCAACACATCCAAGTGGAACTATGTGTTGGTTCTAAAAACCAAAAAAAGCAAAACAAAATCACCTCAATTCCTAGGAGCACTGAGGGAGTAATTAGGGAGCAATGAGGGAGCGCTCTCAGAACAAAGCTCCCTGGTCGCTCCCTGAAAACCAAGGAGTGTTTTTTTCATCAGGGAGTGTGCTCCCAGAAGGGAGCGATCAGGAATCTAGACAAAACTAATGTGTAAATTCTTTAATTGCTTATATGATTCTGTATGTATCAATCCAATGAGACCAATGGGCTAGCTCGAGTGGTTGTGTGCTTGTAGATCTCGGGGTTGATCCCTCGGGCTGGGCTTCTCTATTGTGTGCCCCACTCGATGTCCCTACCAGTTCAGGCACTGAACCAGTCATGACAGGCTTACACCAGGTACTATCCACGAAATGCAGGAATGTGCCTGTGGTTTGCCTGCATGATTTTCCTTAGAAAAAACAATGCATCAATCCAATCAATTGCTGGATATTGGTATCTCAGGAAAGTGTTCATTTTTTTCAAAAAACAATTGACTCCCAAATTGAATTTCGTGTCAATATGATGAATTGTCCAATATGCTTTATCTCAGATAAAAACATGCATTTGTTAAGTATTATTTCAACACCATATAAACCTAGCATAAAATATCCTTTAAAACCAATAGGAATTTGAACAACTAATGACAGGCTGGAACAATCACAGAAAACACAAAAGTATTGTACCCTGAAGAATCTGGTTGAATCCCTGAAGAATAAGGTTGATGCGAATCAGTTAAACCAATTTCCAGTTGGTCTTGAGTTGCCTCCTGTCCTCCACTGGTTGCCTTATTTGACCTGCTCAACAAGACAACAACATTAACTCAGCATAGAACAAGTCCAAGAAGGAAACTCTACAATGTAATGCAGATGTAAGAAAGAAATGAAAGGAAGTTTTGTCCTACACAATTAATACCTTGACTATTTAAAAAAGCACAGACATCAGATTATGGACCATCATAATCACATGGCTATCATAAACATGAAAAGCATTCAATATTCTTGCAAAGGACAAACCATGAAAGTATTTGTAACTCTAAGAAGCATAAGTCACACGAATATTATTTCAAGGTTTATCCATATGCTTCCTGCTAGGTAGAGATAGCATCATTTATCATCCTATTCATTATATTCAAGGTTACCAGAAATGACTTGGAGATTGACTCAGAGAGGCCAGGAAGTAAGAGTTGACTTGATCTTGGGAAAAACATGGGAGTTATCTCAGGAAAATCAAAATAATATACACTAGATTTCGGAAAACAAAAAACAGACATTTTTCATTAATATGAAAATTTCCAATGCCCATATAATAAGATAAGATAATTTTATTGATATCCACAAATGACCAAAGGATAGGTTAATGGAAATACAACCAATTAACAATGTACCATGAGATCAGTTCTGAATGCTGAATTTCCAATAATAATTCATTTCAAAGTACATAGATGATACTACATACATACTGCAAAACACCATGGATTCTTGACAATTGACAGGTTTGTTAGTTCTCTGATTTAAAATAGTGTTGGAAAAACAAGGAAAATCAGTGTGTTTTCTTGTTCATAAAGAAATGCATCATATATTAGTTCATCAAACAACTAATTACATGATGGAACAGAAAGAGTTACAGCAAGCAAACAAGAAGATGACAAGGAAATTCTCATCCTAGAAAGGCCAAAAAAACAAGTATCTAATCCTATGCCCCAATAAGGAGCACATCTTTGCTGAAAAGACCGACCTTGACTTTAAGCAGCAGAGCCAATCCGTGCTTAAAGAACTTCAGGTACCCCAAGCTGAGGAGATGGTTTCACATTAAAAGTAGCTTTACACCATTTTTCCACAGATAGCCAATAGCAGATGGCCAAACTGTGTGCCATAAAGATCTATGATTGTCTCTAATCACGCAGGTGTCTCCTTAGAAGAGGACCTTTCCAAGAAAATGGGGCACTAAAGAAAAAGAAAAATTCAGCTTGAAAACACAAATAATTACATCATGGAGCAGAAAGATTTACAGCAAGCAACAAATTCCCCTCATAGAAAGGCCAAAAAAGCAAGTATATAATCCTCTGCCACAATAAGGAGTCCAAATCTTTGCTGAAAAAAATGAATTTGACTTTAAGCAGCAGAGCCAATCCCCGCTTATAGAGCTTCAAGTACCCCAGGGTAAGAAAGGATGGTTCCACATGAAAAGTAGTTTCACACCATGTTTCCACAGAAAGCCAAAAGTAGATAGCCGAACTGTGTGCCCTAAAGATATACAATTGTCATTAATCATCCAAGTGTCCCCTTGAAGAGGAACCGTCCCAGAAAGCAGGGCAGTAAAGAAAAAGTTACATTCAGACTGAAACAACAAATAATTACATCTGGAATGAAAAGAGTTACAGCAAACAAACAACAAGAGAATAAGAAAATTCCCATCCTAGAAAGGCCAAAAAAGCGAGTACATAATCCTGTGCCCCAACAAGGAGTCCACATCTTTGCTGAAAAAAATGAATTTGACTTTAAGCAGCAGAACAAATCCCTGGTTAAAGAGCTTCAAGTACCACAAGCTAATAGGGAATGGTTCCTCATTAAAAAGGTTGACACTGGTTTTTCCACAGAAAGCAATAGCAGATAGCTGAAACTGTGTGCCATAAAGATCTACAATTGTCTCTAATCACCCAAGTGTCCCCTAGAAGAGGGCCTTTCCAAGGAAGAAGAGAGGTAAAGAAAAAGTTAAACTCGCCCCGAAACCACAACCAAATGAACTTCGCAAATGGGTATTCTCCAAAATCCATGCTCAACTGTTTCATCCCTAACAGGTGTCGTCCATGCAGTATTTGTAACACCAACTTACCAACCTTGGTCTTAATCGTCCATGCAGCATTTGTAACACCAACTTTATAAACCCTGGTCTTCACAGCGAATCTTTGGTGAAGCATAAGCCATCCTATACTTCGCACTTAAAAGAAGAGTGAAACTTCTAAATGCACTGCACCTCCTTAAACCCCCATGCTTCAAGATGCCTCAACCCCCACCTTCTGTTCAAGCATGAGACAATATGGGAGGTGTGTCTAACAAGGTCATAAAGGTCTTTTGCCATAAATATGTACAAGGGTTTTCCACTATTCCATCTCCAATCCTTCTAGAACGGACCAACGGACCTGACCCATGGAGTTGCATTTTAAAAAGGCACCAAGAAAGTATCATACAATAAATGACCTCAAAAAATGGTCTGAATAAGTTAACATTTGAGCTCAGTTGAGATCATGCCAAGTATGCCATTGTCGATGCCCATGGTCTCACAAATCCTGCCAACAAAAAACCCTTTCCTAGTCACTCTTTTACCAACAAACATAAGCAAGAGACCACAATGACCATTGGTAGATTGGACTGTCCAAATAGGTCTTGACAGCATATCCTAAGCATCCCACAGATGTTTTCTTGTTTTCCCTGTCTTTCATAGAGAGACGGGGAAGTCTGACTCACAAGATTTCCAGACTCGCCAACTCAATCAGACTCACATTTGGCTTACAATTCTAAGTCCTACTCATGACTCAAAATCACAAGTATGTCTCGAGGGAGCTGACTCGATTCAATTTCCTCAAAAGAGGAGAGTTAAACTCAAAAATCAACATAGATTGCGTCTAGTAACACTAATTATATTTAGAACAAAATTCAACTTGTGTTATCCATGGACTATAATTAATGTAGATTATCCTTGGTTAAAAATTAAGAACGCATGCACTAGGTATTATGGGAATGTATACATAAATGGAGTATCACATTTGCATTTTGCAATACACTGGTTAGTGTAATAGCTTGGAATGTGCATAATAGCATGATGAAGAAGCTAAGAATATGTATTATTGTATTGTCATCATTAGTGCTAAACGGAGATGAGTCTCATAAGGTCGAGGGCACACCCCCCACTCCCCATGCCTTTGAGATGGGGGAGGCACTTGGCGAAACGTTTCTCCACGCCCACCTTTTAGCAAAACTCCACAAAACACAGTTTAGGTTTTGACGTTTCATCGAGTTGTGGGACACATTTCACAAAATGGGGGACTTGTGTGTTGATGTTTGTAGCTCGGACAGGTACTTTTGCATAGGCTAAGTGTCTAGCATGCAGGAGTCGTCCAAATTACCTCTCTAGGTACTTGCTTGAGAGAGCAAGTGACTTGTATATTATTTCCTAAGTCTAACTTAGGAAAAGCACATCAATTAACTTAATGTTGGCTAATGACTGAAAGTGAACTTAAGATTAAGTCGCGGTCATTGATCTTAAGTGAGGCTTGAGATCTAATCTTATCCATCCATCACTTTAGAGACTGAGGGTTAGGGTTTTGATCATTGAAACGTTATAAAAGAAATCCTAAGGAGAGGAGGAGACACACAACAGTCACATAGAGTGAATGAGATCTCATTGATTGGTTGGAGAAGGACCTTCATCCAAGTGTGCAGGGGCAGGTTCTGAGGAAAGGAGCAAGGTGCAGCAACGGAGTAGCAACCAGCAAGATCGAAGCACAACTCTTGAGGCTAGGCTATCTATTGATTTGTATTATTCCTCAGTGGGCCATTATCCCAGGACGAGAGCCCAAGATTTTATCATTAATAAAATCATTGATTGCTGGTTTTTCCCAATTGGGGTTTTCCAAGTTAAAGAAGTGTGTCAAATGTGTGATTGATTTTTTGTTTTCTTCCGCTGCATTATTAAGTTAAAATATCAAAGTATTTCATTTATAATTTAAGCAATGAATAATTGAGAGAAAAGATCAGATCTGAGATGAGAAATTAACATGGTATCAGAGCAAAGTTGGAAGCAGCAGCAGGTAGCAAAGGTTACAGTCATGCCGGAAGCCACAAGCCAAGCCACCAACAAAGCCTACAACTGCCGTGAGGAGTAGCAACTGCCAAACAGGGTGGCGTACAAGAGGTCGAGCACAACGTTGGGAAACAACAGCAACAAAGGAAGGAGCGATCGATAGAGCACAGCTGTCAGGAGGAAGTGGAGGCGGATTGGAGGTGGGAGCTAAGCGTCTAGCAAGTGACAACTGACAACGTAGGGGCTCAGGAAAAGGAGAAAGGGTCGCCGATAGGGAAGTTGCCATAACAGCCAGGAGTGAGACCAACCACCTACAGAAAAGAAACACAAGCGACGGGTAAGGAGTGACAACCGAGTGACGACGTGGTATGTGGGTGGAGAAAGAAGAAGGCAGCCACCGAGTGAAGAAAGGAGTCGGCCAGCACAGCCACCAAGGCAAGACAGCCAGCCAAGCCATGGACGTTAGGAGTAGACCGCAAGCGCCACGAGACAGTAGGCAAGCCATCGAGCAGCTCCCACCAGGGTTAGGGCAGCCTCGGGCAGCCCAAAAGATAACTAGGCAACACCTAGAAAATTCGAGCAACCCAAAACAGCAATCAGGCAAATTGCAAAAAAACTCGAGCAACCTCGAAAAGACCTCAAGCCAACACAAGGCTATGGGCAGCCTCAAGCAAAAGTTCGAGTAGCATGCAGCAGTTTGGGCAAAAATCCAAGCAACAGTTCAGCAGTTGAAGATGGCAGCAACTGGTTTGAGGTATAACGATAGGTTAGAGGGTGCATCCAACTATAGCCCTTGGAAGGAGAGGGTCACACTGGTCCTCATGGAGAACATGCTGTGGGAGTTCGCTAGCACAATTGTGACCCCACCGACGGATCCAAAGGACCTGGCCACTCATAACTTGAAGGATGTAAAATTAAGGAGGATCATCTAAGACGCGGTGAAGGATCATTTGGTCCCTCACATATCTAAGAAGACGTCAACCAGGGCAATATGGGAGGCTCTAACGATTTATACCGAAGTAATAACAAGAATAGGAAGATGGTGCTGAAGGAAGAGCTTAGGAGCACCAAGATCTCAAAGTCATATACAATATCTTCTTATCTTACCAGTATCACACAAGTTTGTGATAAGTTAGCAACAGCTGGGGAACAGTCGGAGATCCAGAGTAGGTGAGGATTGCTCTGAATGGCTTTACCAAGCCAAGGGCACCCTTAGTCAAAGGGATTGTTGCACGAAAGAATCTTCCTAACTAGGAGAGGTTGTGGAATGACTTCATCCCAAAGGAGATTCAAGAGGAATCTCTATATGGAGGCCAACATAAGGGTGATGATGAGGAAAACATTGCTCTTGCCGATCAAGCAAAGATAAGCAAGGAAAGCACAAGTGGAGAGTCAACTTCACAGGTAGTGAAGAAGGACATGAGCAAATTCAAGTGCTTTACATGCCACAAGTGTGGCCACTATGCTTCACAATGTCTAGAATGGAAGAAAGGGAAGAGTAAGTCTCAACAGGCAGCCGCATCTATAAAAACTCAAGTCAAGAAGTTTCTTGAGAAGTTCGAGAGGGGTTTCTCGTTAGTCTCTTGTCTTTATGGCACAATTTTCGATAATGTCTGGTTCATAGATAGTGGAGCTTCTCGTCACATGACAGGGGCACATAAGTTGTTCACTAGGTTGACAAAGTCAGACTCAAGTTTGCATGTGGAGCTTAGCACCCATACCAAGAGTGTTGTAAAGGGAGTTGGGACAGTCAAGTTTCAGCTAGAGTCGAAAGGATATCTGGAGGTGACAAATGTGTTGTATGTACTAGAGCTCAATACGAATTTCATCTCAGTTTTGGCATTGGAGGATAGTGGATACGCCATCTCTTTTGAGAGTGGTCAGTTTCTTATTCGACCAAATGGATCTGGTATAAACTCAGCACGAATTCTTGGTGCCAGAGAGGGAAAGGTATACAAGTTACAGGGAAAGCCTATAGTTGGATCGAAGGGGATCTTGGATCATGGATCGATGTTAGTAGCAGAGGACAAGGAGCAGAAGGCTACGAAGGGTGAGCAGAGTTCACATGCTTCTAGTGAGGGGAGTAAACCTTCAAATGGGAAGAGATAGTTAGCCCCTTCCAGTTCATTAACCTACTTGGTACAAGATAACATTGATGGATGCCCGAGAGCAGGAGAAGGCTCCTAGGAGAACATTGAGGGAGAGCAGGCCTTTGACGAAGTTTCCAAATTTCATGACACTTATATGTAGCGTCATTGATGAAGAAATTAAGTGACCAAAACTAAAGTTCTCTTACACAGTTTTTGTCAAACACTTTGAACCCAACTGAGGTTTGAAGAAGATTACTATGCATTTAACAAATTGAAAATGCCAATTACTGATCTTGAACAACAAACACTAGCATTCAAAGAACAGGATCTCAGAAACTAGAAATGAAAAATTGACACAAAATTTTAGGGCAATGTCCAAGGCAAAACCTCAACAAAGGAAAACCCAGAGAAAGAAATTTTATTATGAGAGAAAAACTCGAAAATTCTACACATAGAATCTCTCTTACAACATCAAGGAAAAATACTTTAGAAACCCACTAATCTGCAACCTTTAGTCTGCATTGAAAATCGTGCCAAATTTTGCTCACATTTCAACCCACATGTGACAAATTTCTTGGATTTTGTGCCAAGTACGAACTATACTTTTGTTGTACAATTTTTGCCCAACATTAAATGCAGAACAATCTTGATATTCGTGCCAGAATGTGACTCCAACTATCTCGAAGTTTGTACTTGCAATCTGCCTTGAAATATGAGCCTGTACGGTCTACAAAAGTGACTGTATGGTCTGGCTATATGGTTCAATGTACTACAGCAAATGTCCTTGGGAATCATGCCCTTGTTTTGCCTTGGTGAACAACTCTCACAACCAACAGAAATCTTCTCCAAGATTTTATCTCTCTCTCTCAAATGTTTTCTTCTTTCTTGTCTTTTTCTCTCTTCCCTAAGCAAGTATTTGTACTTTTCATTTCTCAAGAAAACACTAACTTTCATAACTAACTTTGATCAAGGGCTAGTATGAGTTAGATCTGAGAGCTCTCATTACATGTGCATATAAAGCTCACTTTAAAAATAATAATGTGCACATTAAATACTTTGCTCATTTATTAATATTCGCTTAAATGAAAAAGTACAAAGTCACTTTAAAAACATAAAGTCACTTTACATTATAAAGTTGCCTAGGAAAATACAACTTATGTCCCCCCCATGTAAAAAACACAAAATCATGAGGAAGGACATCCAGAGTTAAATTTCAACACTCCCTCTTAGCGAGGGAGGTCCTTCCAACACTAACTGTATCTCCATCATTTGAGCCCCTGTTCCCTGCAATAGCTCCCTCCTGCTCTGGAATATGCCTCAGAGATAAGTGTCTGAACCCAAATCGAAACTCTGAACCTTGAGATTCTGCCTAAGCCTCATGTACCTACTCACGATCATTGTACTAGCTGAGCTCCCTACCAGTACTCTGAAGAGATCCACTCTCTTCATCTGAAGGTATCAACTAACCAACTGCAACTTCTGCTCCATCCTCATAATTGTTGAATTTTTAGCTACTTTCATAAGCTAGTAATTATTAGTGCAATTTTTAAAAAATTCTTTTGCATAGTTACACATGAAAGTATCAACCAGATTAATTACTTTATGAGCAATATAACATTAACCAATTGTGGCAGTAAACTAAATAGAGAAGAAAGTAAACACATCACATCAAAATAGTTATACACAGTAGACACCATGATTTACCTTGAGAAAACCCTCTCTCCTTTAGAGGGAAAAAAACCAACAACCTTTCTAATGATAGATTCATAATAGAAGAATAAGTATACATCAAATGACCATGAACATCAAACCCTTCTTACATAAGGTTAAACAACAAGGAGACCGAGTACTTATCTTTTTCATAAGAGGCCTGAGAGACTATAGAAATAGGAGTTGCTACTCCTCTTTATCATGTTTGTTGATGTAAGCCCTTCCACCTGTTGAAGTCAGCCCAACTCATCTTTTCTTTGCCTGCTGCCAGTCACCGGAGATCTACTTTAACTCTTTAACAGCTCACTGTATAACTTCACCCAATTGACTTTAGATCTGTTGTAGCCAAGTGATGGCCCTAGTAGGGTTGATCTCATCAATGGTGATCTAGGATTGAGCAATAACAGTCCCCATAGCAGCTTTAATAGACTTTGATCTCAAACTTGGTGAACTCAAATATGCAACAGTAGTCCTGGAATGATACTCGAACTAACCCTTGGTGACCTGTTATCACATATATAGTAGCCGAGCTACCATACATTTTTTTTTATTCCAGTACACTATTCAGCCAGTTCCCTTGCATTTGAGATGCTGAGATGAGCATCTACTATGGATCACTATCAGATTATGGACAGCAGTTTTGTTCCCCATGCCATGACTGAGTTTCAGGACACTTAGAGAGATGACCGATGTAGCTATTTAGCCATTTGCACAGAGCAGTCAGTAGTGCCCAGAGGTACAGCAACAGTTTCAGAGGACAGATGATGGTTCAGATGATGAGCATTCAGGTATATGACTCAGCAAGTATATTATGGTGTTGTGGTTATATTGCTTTTATTTCCATTCTCTTAGCATGTCTTAGCATTTAGTATCATGATCTGGCGATCATATAGATATGTGGACCTGGTTGTACTATATATATATATCATATTTGTCCCTACTCAGACTTAGAAGTTCTCGGCCTATATTCATTGGTTTTACCCTCCCTAGGGAGAATAGAGGTGATCATTCTCGCTATACTTTGGCTTGCTAGTGTTGGTTTCATTATTCACTGTCTTAATCCATCCATGACTTACCCAGTTAGTTCACTACCTTGACTTACTACTTGACTAGTGGCATGGAGGACCTTTCCCCACTATAGCCTCTGTATTGGATAAGCTTCCCTGTTTATTGTGTCTCGACTCTGAGTTAGTGACAAAACTTACCTTTGGTGAGTTGGATTTCCTTGAGAAGTCCCCCTAGTCACTAAAGATGTTGTTGGCTAAACCAGAAACTTTTAGTGCTGCCATGAATACAAAGTATGGAAATAAAATGTTGTATCTTGTATGAAAAGCCCATTCATGCAATGTGTTTCTCAACACACGTGAATGAAAGGCAAGCCAAATGAAAGTGGCTATGAAATATCAAATGTTATATCTAATGTGAGATGTAAATACCTAGGTAAACAAGCTCTCTATGACACACCTAGAAGTGCTCAGGTAAACAAGTGCCTTAAAAACACACCTGCAGCAAGAAGCCTTATGAAATGTAAATCTATGCAATGTGTTTATAAACACACATAGATCAAAGGCTATGGAAACTTTAGGCCCAAAAAGCAATGGAACGTAAACTCTATATCAAAAAGATTGCTGGCCTCATTTGTATTATGGATTGTGCACATCTGTCAAGGTGAATAAACACTCTTTGAACAACTTACCCATTTGTGAGACACTGTTATTCCCTGTGTTGTTGCTTGTCCACTATATGCTATGGTGTGTATTCCCTTGTCCATTTCCAAAGTGTCACAATGTTAAGTCAGTAAGTCATCCTTTGACCTAGCCATGTTATTCTTAGCCTTCACCCTTCACTAGCAAATTGATCACAACTATGAAGTGAGTATGACCTTGAAAGTCTTGTATGAGTAATAAATAATAATTAATGACCTATTATATTTGGATTTAGATCGCCAATAATGATTACTTTTTGTTATAATTGCTATTTGAATGGATTGTAAAGCATGTTTTAACCTTTGACAACTTGCAGCAACTTGATGACAGTTTGAGTTATATTGACTTGGTCAAACCCAGTTTGACCAAAAGTCAACCACAGGACATGAGGTGGCAGACCTTAGATGAGACAGATAGATGATACATGGGTTGGTACAGGTCACCATGGTGGGCTTATGCAGTGGTTTCAGGCTTATGATGATGATTTGTGCTTTTCAGCACTTTTACAAATTATTATTATTTGGTCTGCCGGATATGAGGAGCATTTATTTTTGACCATGCAGAGGTCTATATGGTGTATGAGTACACACTTTAGATGGATTTGGACCTTCTGAGTCCAATGAGACACTCTGTTTTCAGTTCCGGGTAGTTACGGTGATTTTTAGCCTCAGTTGGCTATCCTAGTGCAGTTTTGGCTTGTCGGAGACCCTGTCATAGCAGAGTAGAGCTATGATTGGTTCACCTAGAGCACTATTGATGGAGGGGGTTGTACAGCCACTTGTTATTACCATATTACCCCCCCCTCCCATACAGCCTGGTGATCTTACTTTTTGGAGCCATGCACTCCAGGAGGCAGTTTGGGCAGTTTCACACTTCCCGAGGCAGTCCAGAAATGGTAAAAATGGCTACAGAGGAATTCGATTTGGGCTACTGAGGCAAGGTTATGGCATGGGATGATTTGTGATGATGAGTGGGATGTCTTCCACACCTTCTCCAGTAGTTTCAACTTCATCAGGACCCACATCCATCACTTTGGCATTTTTTGATGATTTTTGGAGCCTTCCAAGGCTCACGATTTTCCCAGAGAGGCACGATTTGGTGCTTAGATTATTTTATTATTATTGTGCTATGGGGATTGACCAAGGGTGTTAGAAATTAACCCTTGGACCCACCATGAGCTAGATCTTATATTTTTTCATTATGATTTGGTGGGATCCCCTCTCCTAGGGCGAGTTTGTCCACATATTGTTATATTTTATTATTGATCCATGTATTGTATTGTTGAGCTCATCTCAACCATTGATTAGATCTTTTGATCTTTTAATCTTAGGCACTCATTGAAAAAGTGGTTAGGATTGTGGCCTCTCTCCATCCCATTTAAAGGAGAGAGCTTCTCATTGTAAAGGGGACTTTTGGCTCTGGATTATTGGAATAGAGAATTATTATTGCATCTATCTATTGTGTTGTGGTGAATGCTTTTGGAGTTCATTCGTTGATTCTTCCTTTGCACTGGGTTCTTGGAGATTTTGTCTTGCTATATTTTGTACCACATTTTTTGCATCTACAAGTGGAGGCCGAATTCATTTAAGGAGGACATATTGCTAGGGGAAGACCCTCCCTACTTCTTCCTTGGGTTTCTTCGTTGGTAACAGCGAGTATTACTATCTTTGACCTTCTATTTCATGTTATCATTGCATTTCGCTTGAATTTCCTCCATACTTGATCTAACTAATTGAATCGACTTTCCTTGGTTTGACAGGTAGAGGAGGTCGCACTTGTGGGCTAGGGCATCATTTCAGCAAGCAAAAATCAACAATTTCTCATTTGATCTCTGCAGGAGTCTTCCTCAACAACAAGGCATCTACTTCCATCACTCAGGTATGATCTCAAGGTAATTCCTCATTCCATGATCTATCCATTTGTCTAAGTGCTTCAAACCCTCATAAGTTAAAACCCTCATTTTACATTTTCTCAGATCTAGCAAGATCCACTTGGCTTTTGGGTATAAAATTTAAAACCCACCTCTATAGCATCCACGGCAATCCGAATCTATAGTTTGGTGAGGATTGGCCTTCATTTGACCCATTTCCCAAGGCAAAGAAGCTTCTCCAAGGGAGGTCGCACTTTCTAGGAGGGGTGTGTTTGCAATGATCTAGCACCTGGGTAGGTGAGATCCCACTTGATCCTTCATCTCCATAATTGATAACCTACCCTTAGTGTGTCACTTTAGTGATTTTCACCTTGTGGGCCCCATTCCTCATTTTGAGGGTTGAGCCTCACTTGGGTCACTTTGTAATACACTTCAATCTCAGATCTATTGAGATCTAGCCATTGGATGATTCTAATTTTCAAGATCCACCTACCTCAACACCTCAACATTCCTGATCTACAAGTTGGTGGACATCCAACTCCATTTGGCCCATTTCCTAAGGCATTGATCTTTCTCCAAGCCAATTCGACTTTCTTGGACTGTTGAGTTTGCTTGTGGTTTGATCCTTGTTTTGGTTGCTTGAGTACCTTGACACTGTCATAGCCATCCATCAAACTCATATTTGGTACTGGTTAGCCCCAATTTGGTACTTAACTACCCTGCATTGGACAAGGTTCCCAAGGCAGTGGATTTTCTCATAATTGACTAGTACCCTAATCCTGGATCTTATTTCATATATCATAAGTCACTCTCACATACATAATGGACCAAAGCTACACTGTCTAAACCCCTTGATCCAACCTATTATTCATCTTGTGACTTCATCCATACATCTAGGGTTCACCATACACCTTATGTATTTCACCCATTCTTGATTTGATCTGGTGTGTTGGTTTGATCTCTCCTATCGGGAGTAGATCTAGGTCTACCCCTTTGTTGTCTTGGGCTAGATAACATAAAGTGAAGATTGCCTCAATTGCCGTGACAACCATCCATTGGGAGTCTAGGCTATCTTGGTTGCACCTCTTTGGTTGCCCATCCCCTCTGCCATCCATCTTGGATCCATCTCTAGGGGCAACTACAAGTTTGGTGATAACATGACCTATACATGTGATGGCAGCCATGCTTGGGTCTTATCCAACTCTCGCCACACTTCTTGGAGACACGACAGCCTAATTAAGAGTCACGGTTGCTCTACTAGTGCTATGAACAGTCCCCCGGTGACCTTGATTAATGTCCGACAGCCCTGCTAGGTTCCTTTTTGTGTGCTGGTAGCCCTGGAAAGGGCTTATCTAACATTGGTGATCTCCTTTTGTGTACCTGCAGCTTTGGTTTAAGGCTTGATATCCTCATTAAGGGTCTCGACAACCACACTAAGGGTCTTGATAGCCCTAATATAAACTAGATTTGACCTCATATACTTTATGTTGGGCTTTTAATGCTTGTTAGGGTTGATTAGCATTTTACTTGGGCTATTGAACCCATTCTCCTTAGACAAGTGGGGATTGTAACTCTTATCTTGATCTTTATAGCCCACACATGCCAAATCGTCATATACAATAAACTTAGATCATTAAAAGCTCCTTTTCTATTTTCTCATGAAGTCTTAGACAAATTATCTTCTAGCCCCTCTTGGTCCTCATGATCAAATGTTCCCCAGAACCCTTAGGGTCTTTCAAGACCTTCTGGCTTGAGTCCTTGTGACTCAAACATTAAGTACTGATCCTCTTTTCAATGGTCAACTTGTCTTCTCGAATCTTCATCATATGAAAGGTTTTCTGTTGATTTGCACAAGGGATCTCATGTTATCAATGTCTTGATCCCTGACCAGGTTCTCAGCCCCAAGATGATGCCAATTCTCCTAGAGAATGGCTCTCGATGTTGCCCAAAATCAACACTCCCTCTCAGCGAGAGAGGCATTCTCTGTTAAGCAAACTCCGAGACAGATCAAAGAAGTAGCTCGAGTCACCACACACACATTGATGCATCTCAGGTGTCATCAATGTCCTGGTAACAGACCAGGTACCTCAGCACTAGGTTGCATCCATTCTCCCAGAGAATGGTACTCGATGATGTAATCATCTCTAGACAATGTCATATGTTGGTTACTCCAACAAGGTGTGACCAGTCCCTTGAGGAGGTCCCATAGCTCAACCATCTCGAATGACCAAGGAGAGGAGTATGTCACACATCATCTGCCTAGACCCAGTTTAGGACTTCTCACGTTGATCTGCATCAACATCCTAGTTCCTAACCAGGTCCTGGTCCCTGACCAGGTTCTTCAGCCCCAGGCTGAAGTTGACATATGTCAATATCTTGGTAACTTACCAAGTGCCTCAGTCCTTAGACTGCATCAAGTTGACCAAAGTCAACAACTTGGTAATAGACCAAGTGCCTCAGTCCTAAGACTGCATCAAGTTGACCAAAGTCAACAACTTGGTAACTAACCAAGTGCCTCAGTTCTAAGACTACATCAAGTTGATCCTCAGTCCCAAAATGAATCAAAGATGATCAACTACCTAGTAACAGACTAGGTGCCTCCATTCTCCCAAAGAATGGCTTTCATGTGGTGCTCATTACTAATCTCAACAAGGGATCTGTTGCCAGCTAAGTTGTACTTAGTTGGATTATCAAGCGAGCGGGCAGAATGGAACATGATACATGTTCATTTTTGGTGATTTGATGACCAGCTGGCCTTTTAAAGGGCCCCGTTTTTTTATTTTTTTTCCACATGTCCATGGCCCTGCGGGGTTTGTAATAAAACGTTCTAGCATGGTGTTTTGTAAAAGACTCGGTTCCTTAGGACTTTTTGGCCAAGTCAGGTATTCCAAGGAGTTTTTTCACCTATCTATTATGTCCTGCATCAGTGCATTACATAATTAATTGGTTTTTCTCCTGCTCCTCCAAAGCTGGAATGCCTGGGGAGGCTGACGGGCCTTAGGGAATTATTAGAGTCTATGGGTCAATGTATATGAACATGCTAGGCGTTAATTTTGAGTCATATGGACATGTGCTAAGTCCCCCTAGGTTGTTTTTTAATTTTCGACATGTTTTATTTTTTCCGTAAATTGGGCCATTTTTTAATGGTTCAATTAAAAAATTTGTAATTGGCCTATCTGGGGCGTCTGGAGGTATTTTTTGCCTTAGGGGTACTCGTTTTCTAACTCAGAGTACCCCCTAAACCCCTAAACCCACTTTTCCTAAGGTTTGGGTGCTTCAATATTTTCCTATGACCAAAAAACCCAAAAAAGTCAAAAAAGTCATGAAAAAATAAAAAATAAAAAGTGAAAAAATGACTTAAAAAATTATTAAATTTTTGGAGTAATTGCAACTCAGTTTTGGACCAGCATGGTTATAGGAGTGTATTGGGCTGATTTTGTGCTATTTTGGCAGCCCCATATGTGGAGGAACTCATGCTAAAGAGAGGGGCGCATTTCACTAAATGAGAGGGCGCACTTGCTATTGTGGGCAGCCCACGTTTTGGGGGAATGGGCAGCATAGTTTGTGCTGCTGCGTGGGCACCTTTTGTGCTTCACATGGGCAGCTAAATAGATGGAGTGGGCAGCCCTATCCCCTCCACCATTTGTGCCACGCTTCCCCACTCTCTTTAGGCAAGTGCGCCCTTCCTCCTCTTGGCCATTCTCTATATATTGCAGCTCTCTCTCCATTGTGAGTTAGTGAGAATTGGAGCAGCGAACTTATGATTGTAATTTGTTTTCTCATTTGAATAAAAGAAGACTTTGGAGGTCAGCTTGTGGTGTTGTGGCATATGTGGATGTAGTATCTTGATTCTTTTTTCCAAGATGGCTTGTGCATAAGTTTCATTCTTCAAGGGTGCGGTGTGCTCATCTATGAGATAAGTTGTTTTCAATTTGTTTATTGTAGCAGCTTAGTTTCTTATGAGTATATGTATATCTACACTTGATATTTTGTTTGGTGAGATCTGTGATGTGCAGGTGTTTTCTTGAGTTGGCAAGAAGCAGGATCTTGTTTGTTTCCGCTTTTTACTAATCATTGTTTGCAGATATAGTCCCTTCAAACATCACTAAACCATCTTCAAAGCTTCGATTTTCAACAAGGATTTGTTCCATCTCTCTCTCTCTCATTTATAAAAAAATCACATTTTATGGTTATCTAGTACTTTCTTTTCAAAAAAACTAGTTTAAGTTGTCGAAATCTTTCAAGTTTTTTCTAAAGTAGTATTAGATATGATTGCAAAGTATTATCTGGCTGCTATAGAGCTTGAAATTTGCAGCCATTAAAGGGCTAGCAAAGATCCCAAGTAGACAAGCCCCATAGCTTGTATCACTTGGTTATTTTTCGTCATTTTTACTTAGTTTTTTAACTTAGAATTTTTTGGGTTTTTTTAGGAGGTGTTCCAAAGACACTCTTAAAGTGTTTTTGGGCATCTTATACTAATTATTGCTTGCTGGTTTGCAGCAAAAGACGAACAGGTAGGAGGAAGTGCTGGCGAAATTTCGAGCATCCAGGCGATCCGGAGGATAAATTTCCATATTTTTCAAAACCGGTCATTTTTTCTATAATTTTGTAAGCCACCAAGTCACATTAGGTAGACTGGGGCACTTCTCTAAAATCATTGTAAACAATTTTAAACGAGAGCAAGTGGGCTAGCCAGCGCCCATACCCCATCCCCCCAGGGGTGGCCTGTGTCGTCTCATTTTCATGGCGTGATTGTTAGAGTAGTTTATTTCTTTGTTTTCCGGCGTTTAATAAAATAAATTAGGATTAAAATAAACCTTGTTGGTCCGTTCCACTGGCGGGCCACAAGTTCACTCACAACCTAGTTTTTTCACATTTTTTTACAAACTCATAACGCCCCCCTTGCTTTCCCGAAGTAGGGTTTTGTATAAGGGCTTGCCCGAAATACATGCCTGAAAAGAGACTCCTGGGGTTATAAAAAGATAAAATTTGGGTTCATAAAATTCTTATAAAAATACCAAGGTCTTCTCCCGTATGCTCTGTGGCCAGCTTGCAGCTTAGTCTGATCCAGTTGGTACACATCAGAAAGGAGGGGATGACTAGTAATAGGACTTAACACCACCCCAATAAAAAATCCTTTTTGTGAAAATCCGGCACAACTCGTATTTTTGTTGCCGTGGGCAAATTTTCCAGAAGGCTTGGGATAACACTGGATAGTGACCTCTTGGAAACCGTTAGGCTTGCCCTCGTTGGTATAGCATCTGAACACCTCCTCGAGACTCCGATTCAGCCCAAAGCCTGAGAGGGAAGCCACGCTTCAAAATTCCGGACATGTTCCCCCGTACCTTGCGTATATCGGGAACCCACCTGCCTTAATAAAAAGATCACCACCACATTAATTTTTAAAATAAACCAAGAACACTCGCACAACATTTACCTTTTCTGCTTATGCATTTGTTTATTGACTCCATTATAAGTCACTGGTCTTGTTTAATTTTATTATTGACTAATGTGCAATTAAATGATAATTATTTTAAAATGGGAGTAAATGATGAATGATTGTTTTATTTGACAAAAGTATATGTTGTTTATTCTTGGTTACCAAAAACATTTTCCTAACTCCTAGATTAGATGCCTTAGTTTTGTTTACATTCTTAGGGTCCACCCCCCTTGGCTTCGCTAGGAAAGCCTAGACGGAGGAGTTGAGTCCCAAGTGACAGCACTTGACTCTGACTTGCCCCCAAGGCCACACCAGCAGCTTGAAGACTTCTGCTGCGTTTTCCCTAGGTGTGGAACCAGGCGGCAACATTTTGGCGCCGTTGCCGGGGATAAGTCTTTCTATTCCCGGAATACGACTTTGAGTTTTCCTTTTTGTTTTTGCTTTGTTTGATGAATCTTTAGATTAGATTTTTAATTTTTCATCTGGCGACTCCACTAACCTTTTTTCCTTTTATAAATTTTCAAAGAAAAACAAAAAGATAGAATTCTTTGTGAGATTGTTTAATATGCATATTTTTATTCTCACATGGCGACTCCATTGAAGGGATAAAACCCTTGTTTCTCATACAGTTTGTTGAGACTGTTTGTGTGTAGATGAGCCTGATGCATTACAGTAAAATCTATAAAGCTCACCTTTTGACAACTCCACTGATTCAATACCAGATATATCCCATGGTCATTTCAAATGCAGGCTATTGATCTTTGAAAATGGATGATAAAGAGTCTAGTGAGCAAATTTCCGATGCACATCCTCCCATTGACTTCTCAGACATCCCTGGTTTCCCTAATTATCATGATGGTGAAGATTTATCTGATTATCTACCGGTCTTTTGGGGAGATGATGATGATGTAGAAACCCGGCATGTCTTTTCTTTTCTTAAAGTTGTGGCTAACTTCAAAGTCTTATATGAAGATAACATAATGGAGATGTTTGTTAGTACATTACAGGGACCTGTTTATCAATGGTATTTTAAAGAGCTTCCAAATAAATGTGTTAACTCTCTTTCGAGCCTCCTCAGAATATTTATAAGGCAATGGCATAATAAAGGAGCTAGTATGGAGCACTTGGACAGGATCCTTAGAAGGTACTTTCTCTTGTTCATACCTTGGATTGAGTATCATAAGGAAGACCCCAACTTTCCTCGTATCATCATGACAGAGAATAATAAATATTGGGAGGTGCCTCTAAGTTATATCAATCGTGTTGATCTCCCTATAGCACAGTCTGGCTTTAAAAAAGAGATTCAGCATGACCCTATCGAAGAGTTCCATGAAGCACCCTTAACTGAAGATTTTGTTGAAAACCATCCTCTTGTCACCATAGCTGAAAACATTGAAAATATGGAGTGTTCTCAAATCTACGATGATGATCACATGTGTGTTTCAGATTTGCCTAAAGAGGAAGCCACTATAGAAGTTGACAAAGAAATTCATGAAGGGTCTTCAATTGAAGATGTTTCAGAACAACTTCCTCAATTTGCCATTGAAGATTTGGGATTTCAGGATTACTTTAGTGAAGATGATGATGTTTGTACTTCAAATTCACCTACGGAAGCAACCATTACAGGAGCCTTTAAAGAAACTTGTGATGAAATTTGTATGGTTTGTGATGACACTCCTCCTTTTTCTCCACATACTGTTGAAATCTTGGACAACTTCATACCTTGTAATATCTTTCAAACCAAACCTTCTAAGGATGACTATTATGAACATGAGAATGGGTATAGCCAGGGATGTGGTGCCAACGATGAAGACTCTCTCATATCTGACATAGATGGGAATGATGACTGTTTGACTTCTATTGAAAATCCAATCTATGAAACTTTTGAAAAGCTTGTTGAGAATCCCATCAATGATATAGCCAGTGAAGGGAGAGTTGATTTTGAGACCATGGGGAATTTTGATACTTCTCATGATCAATCAGAGCCATTAATGAGTATCAGTATTGAGGATTTGGATCAACAGTATAATGAAGAGTTGGGTAGGATGAAATCAATGGAATGTCAGTTTCAGCCTTCATCAACACATTCAGAGGTTCCGTATGATTTGGAGCAGCTTGGGGCTTATACTTTCCCAGAAATAAACTATCAGAAGAGCCCTTCGGACCAATATGATGAGGTAGTTGGTCTGCCTTATCATTCCGAGTTTTTTCTTAGCCCTATCCAGTCATGGGTAGAGGAGGCCTGCATGAGGACTTACCATTGGCGGAAGCACTTCAAAGAATTATCATATACCTATGATCTACCATCCAATCTTTCAATCCAGAATTATCATGCAGGTTTGCATTTTCTAAACAAGGTACCCTTGTTTTGGCTGGTAACCAAACACAAGGTGAAAATTTTTTACATTGATAAAGTGTTAAGATGGTTGCATTGGATTTATCATTTTACTTAGCATTTATTTTGTTATGCTTAGAGTAGGAAAATAAGCTCATCAAGTGAGCATTTACTTTCAACATTTCTTTTTCAATACTTTCCTTTTATGTACTCAGAATTTTTCATTAGTCAATTTTTAGTTTTTGAATAATGCAACTTATGGTTCATTGGCTTCTTATAAGAACTTGTGCTACTGAAAGGTTTTCTTGTCAAGTTGAGATGTTTTTACAGGTCATAGAAACCGGAGATTCTGGTACTCTCGTATGCTCTCCTTACTTGAAGACCAGATCGAGCACACGTCCCACAGTTGGAGCCAGATGTTGCCAGCTAAGTTGTACTTAGTTGGATTATCAAGCGAGCGGGCAGAATGGAACATGATACATGTTCATTTTTGGTGATTTGATGACCAGCTGGCCTTTTAAAGGGCCCCGTTTTTTTATTTTTTTTCCACATGTCCATGGCCCTGCAGGGTTTGTAATAAAACGTTCTAGCATGGTGTTTTGTAAAAGACTCGGTTCCTTAGGACTTTTTGGCCAAGTCAGGTATTCCAAGGAGTTTTTTCACCTATCTATTATGTCCTGCATCAGTGCATTACATAATTAATTGGTTTTTCTCCTGCTCCTCCAAAGCTGGAATGCCTGGGGAGGCTGACGGGCCTTAGGGAATTATTAGAGTCTATGGGTCAATGTATATGAACATGCTAGGCGTTAATTTTGAGTCATATGGACATGTGCTAAGTCCCCCTAGGTTGTTTTTTAATTTTCGACATGTTTTATTTTTTCCGTAAATTGGGCCATTTTTTAATGGTTCAATTAAAAAATTTGTAATTGGCCTATCTGGGGCGTCTGGAGGTATTTTTTGCCTTAGGGGTACTCGTTTTCTAACTCAGAGTACCCCCTAAACCCCTAAACCCACTTTTCCTAAGGTTTGGGTGCTTCAATATTTTCCTATGGCCAAAAAACCCAAAAAAGTCAAAAAAGTCATGAAAAAATAAAAAAATAAAAAAGTGAAAAAATGACTTAAAAAATTATTAAATTTTTGGAGTAATTGCAACTCAGTTTTGGACCAGCATGGTTATAGGAGTGTATTGGGCTGATTTTGTGCTATTTTGGCAGCCCCATATGTGGAGGAACTCATGCTAAAGAGAGGGGCGCATTTCACTAAATGAGAGGGCGCACTTGCTATTGTGGGCAGCCCACGTTTTGGGGGAATGGGCAGCATAGTTTGTGCTGCTGCGTGGGCACCTTTTGTGCTTCACATGGGCAGCTAAATAGATGGAGTGGGCAGCCCTATCCCCTCCACCATTTGTGCCACGCTTCCCCACTCTCTTTAGGCAAGTGCGCCCTTCCTCCTCTTGGCCATTCTCTATATATTGCAGCTCTCTCTCCATTGTGAGTTAGTGAGAATTGGAGCAGCGAACTTATGATTGTAATTTGTTTTCTCATTTGAATAAAAGAAGACTTTGGAGGTCAGCTTGTGGTGTTGTGGCATATGTGGATGTGGTATCTTGATTCTTTTTTCCAAGATGGCTTGTGCATAAGTTTCATTCTTCAAGGGTGCGGTGTGCTCATCTATGAGATAAGTTGTTTTCAATTTGTTTATTGTAGCAGCTTAGTTTCTTATGAGTATATGCATATCTACACTTGATATTTTGTTTGGTGAGATCTGTGATGTGCAGGTGTTTTCTTGAGTTGGCAAGAAGCAGGATCTTGTTTGTTTCCGCTTTTTACTAATCATTGTTTGCAGATATAGTCCCTTCAAACATCACTAAACCATCTTCAAAGCTTCGATTTTCAACAAGGATTTGTTCCATCTCTCTCTCTCTCATTTATAAAAAAATCACATTTTATGGTTATCTAGTACTTTCTTTTCAAAAAAACTAGTTTAAGTTGTCGAAATCTTTCAAGTTTTTTCTAAAGTAGTATTAGATATGATTGCAAAGTATTATCTGGCTGCTATAGAGCTTGAAATTTGCAGCCATTAAAGGGATAGCAAAGATCCCAAGTAGACAAGCCCCATAGCTTGTATCACTTGGCTAGCAAAGATCCAGAGGATAAATTTCCATATTTTTCAAAACCGGTCATTTTTTCTATAATTTTGTAAGCCACCAAGTCACATTAAGTAGACTGGGGCACTTCTCTAAAATCATTGTAAACAATTTTAAACGAGAGCAAGTGGGCTAGCCAGCGCCCATACCCCATCCCCCCAGGGGTGGCCTGTGTCGTCTCATTTTCATGGCGTGATTGTTAGAGTAGTTTATTTCTTTGTTTTCCGGCGTTTAATAAAATAAATTAGGATTAAAATAAACCTTGTTGGTCCGTTCCACTGGCGGGCCACAAGTTCACTCACAACCTAGTTTTTTCACATTTTTTTACAAACTCATAACGCCCCCCTTGCTTTCCCGAAGTAGGGTTTTGTATAAGGGCTTGCCCGAAATACATGCCTGAAAAGAGACTCCTGGGGTTATAAAAAGATAAAATTTGGGTTCATAAAATTCTTATAAAAATACCAAGGTCTTCTCCCGTATGCTCTGTGGCCAGCTTGCAGCTTAGTCTGATCCAGTTGGTACACATCAGAAAGGAGGGGATGACTAGTAATAGGACTTAACACCACCCCAATAAAAAATCCTTTTTGTGAAAATCCGGCACAACTCGTATTTTTGTTGCCGTGGGCAAATTTTCCAGAAGGCTTGGGATAACACTGGATAGTGACCTCTTGGAAACCGTTAGGCTTGCCCTCGTTGGTATAGCATCTGAACACCTCCTCGAGACTCCGATTCAGCCCAAAGCCTGAGAGGGAAGCCACGCTTCAAAATTCCGGACATGTTCCCCCGTACCTTGCGTATATCGGGAACCCACCTGCCTTAATAAAAAGATCACCACCACATTAATTTTTAAAATAAACCAAGAACACTCGCACAACATTTACCTTTTCTGCTTATGCATTTGTTTATTGACTCCATTATAAGTCACTGGTCTTGTTTAATTTTATTATTGACTAATGTGCAATTAAATGATAATTATTTTAAAATGGGAGTAAATGATGAATGATTGTTTTATTTGACAAAAGTATATGTTGTTTATTCTTGGTTACCAAAAACATTTTCCTAACTCCTAGATTAGATGCCTTAGTTTTGTTTACATTCTTAGGGTCCACCCCCCTTGGCTTCGCTAGGAAAGCCTAGACGGAGGAGTCGAGTCCCAAGTGACAGCACTTGACTCTGACTTGCCCCCAAGGCCACACCAGCAGCTTGAAGACTTCTGCTGCGTTTTCCCCAGGTGTGGAACCAGGCGGCAACAGGATCCAAAAGGCAATGGTCCTCCATCCCATAAGCGGAGACTAACTCCCTCTGATTTCTTCCAAAGGACAAGTTAACACCAAGATCAATAAATTATCTCATCTGCATTACTTCTTGGTGAATTCACCAAGTATCTTTGAATACCATACTTCGGGAGTCTGCAAGGTACACATAAGTCTATCTTGGATGAACCAACTATCTCTGTTGTGCAGATCACAACTCATTCAATCCTCAATCATCAATGATACAGATCACACTGATAAGAAGAGGCTCGTGCTCTACTTCTGTCACTGTGGATTTCCAGGCTCCCTCTGAGCCCTACAACAGACTGTCAAAACATTTCAGTACTCTGCATACTGAGACAAACCACTGAGGGAGGTGGTTCACACATCCATCAGATGTAATCTCAACTCATCATTGTACATCCAAAGTGTACTGGGGACATATGAACCTCATAGTCCACTTACTCTAGTGAAAGAGTTCTCTAAATGTTGCTTACTACTGCATGCTCAAGCTCTTGAAGCTGACTGGAAATCACACATCATGCTCCTTAACAGACTAATCAAAAAACATCTGTCGAAACATGCCACCCTACTGAAAGGCTCGAAATTAGTGATGTGTCTCATACAACCTCGAGGATCTCTAAGATCTCTGACTTTCCCTGAAAGTCCACTGACAATGGCATGCTTCTCTGCCCTTGACAGAGTCATATGCAAGCCTTACCCTGAACACAGCAACATCATAATAAAAAAATGCCCAGAGAGCCTTACTGGCTCACTCTGACTATCTGAAAGGGTGATTATCTGACGTATAGTAAACTACACCCTTCGGTGCCTCCTGCTTTTCTCTATCAATCTCCAAGTGAGATTTTGGACCTTATAAAGGTTACCAAGACAACAACTTGACAATCTCCATATAACTCCCTGAGGAGAGTAAAATTTGCAAGATATTGAAGTCTTACAGAATCATTCAGGGGTAACCAATTCTCTGAAAGGTGAGGGAGGTAAGGAGTTATCCACTCCTTCTTGATCCCTGCGCCCAGGCAAAATCACTGTACAAAACTCAGGAGGTACTATCCTCTGTTCTGATCCATAACTCTTTCAAGTTCTCCCTCTAAGTTCCAGACTCAAAATCTCAAAATCATACAGGAGAAGAATCACGAACTGTTTTGTAGTACTCAAGGAGGAAGACTATCATGGGTCCATATGCAACTGGTAGTACTGTCCAAAACAAATCTCATAATACTCTGACCAAGAGTATTATCTCAGAGGTCTCATAAGGCTTTGACCAGGCTGCCATCACCATACTATTGTGTAAATATTTAAGGAAATGTACTAAAACTTCATCCAAACATTTCTTCAAACACTTTGCTTCACAGATGACTTAATGCTGCTATGAGTTATTTAAAGCCAAAAATAACTTGAACAAAAAGTACTCAATGAAACAATCACACAATCACTGCAGAATGTGAACACGTGTGTTTAGGGACAATGCCGAGGGCAAAACCCCCAGAATGGGGAAAAACCCAGAGAGATGTCTTTTTATTAAATGAGAGCAAAAACTAATATTTCTCACAACTCAGAAATTTATCTTCCACTCAACAAAAATCATAAATGCAATTAAAAACCAACTTATCTCAACAAATTTCATATTGTTGTACGGACTGTGTATGAACTGCCTCGAAAACTGTGCCAACAGGTGACTGCACGAACTCAGACTGTTGTATGGACTGCCTCGAAAACTATGCCAACAGCTGCCTCGAAAACTATGCCAACCAAAACTGTACGAATTGTCTCTAATATTGTGCCAGCAGAGGACTGTACAATTTATGTGCCTCGATTTATGTGCCAACAAATGACTGTATGGACTGTTTACAGATTGCCTTGGGAATCATGCCAATGATTTTTCTAGGTAACTGTGCTCTCATCAAATCAGAAATGACTCCTCTCTAACTGTGTGTTTTCTCTTTCACTTAGACTTGTATTTATACTTTTTCTTTCCCAAAACCCTAACTATCTTTTCATCCAATGGTTAAGATGATTTTGATCTAATGGCTTATATTCAATGCTCCTTTATTAATTACATCTCATAATTAATAATACATTAAATAAATTTTGAGACAACTTAAAGTACATAATACTGAAGTACTTTATTAAAAAGTCACTTTAAAATTATAATAAGTCTAGGAAACATAAGGTTGTGTCCCCCCATGGCAAACACAAAAACATGGGGCTATGGACATTCCTCATTACAAATTTCAACACTCTGTCTTAATGAGGGAGGTCCCAACACTATCATCTTGACCACTGCCAAGAACTTCCACCAACTCTAGAAGCTGATGTCGGAAGACAACTTGAAACTCTGGATCCTGCTCATTCTCTCTATGCTACTTGAGTCTTCTGCCAATGCTGCTCTCCTCATTTGATGGTAGCATCTATGCATCTGCCTCATTTTCAGATTCTGACTCGGATAGCCATCCACCCGAACCTGGAAGTATCACCTCTCCATGCAGAAAATAAAGTTTATCTCTTCTATTCCCAAGTAGAATTGTGGTATCAACTGAGTTCTCTACCCGGTAGAGAAACACATGTCCCTTCTTGATAAAAAGTCCATACCCATCATCCTCCAATGATGACACAGAAAGTCTACTGACTTTCATACCTGGAACAAGTAGTACCCTATCTACTTCAAGAATCTCTCCAAAAGCTAGTTGGAATCTCACAGTTCCAACTCCTCTTATTTATGCCTGAGGACTTCCAATGTCTGTTTCAACAAAACGTCCTGGGGCTATTTCTTCTATCTTATGAAAAAACTCCATATTTCCCGGTCATATGGTTAGTTGATCCACTATCAACTATCCACATGTCATGGAAATCTAATGAACTGTCTACACTAGTCTGTACTAAAACCAAAGAAAATTCCTTTTCAAATTGGGAAGCAAAGTCTCCCATTTCTGCTGACGGTGCTCCCTCTTTTTCTTCATTCCCCTTACTCTTGGGACATTGACTAACATAATGGCCATACTTGTTGCAGTTAAAGCATCGAACCTTGCTGAGGTCTTTCTACATTTTCTTCCATTTGCCCTTGCCTTTGATTACAAGGGCAACATTGTTTCACTGCTTTGAGTGCAATTCTCGAATGTCCCCTCCCGGGACTCTTCTTGAACAAAGTCATCCCATAACCTTGTCCAATCTGGAAGTTTCTCTCTAGCAACTACTCTTTGCACAAATGTGTGACATTTTGCAGTGAAACCATTAAGAGCATATCTAACTAGCTCTTCATCTTCCACTTTCTCACCAGCAGCACCCAGTTCATCTCTAACTTGGTAATTTTTGTGAGATAAGTGGTTACTGTATCAACATCAGTCATCTTGGTATTCCTCATTTTTTCTCTAAGAACCATCTTTTTATCTTGGTTCTTGCTTTGGTAAAGAGTACATAAAGCATTCCAAATTTCAAAAGCATGTGACTTACCTGTGATGTGGGGTATCACATGATCTTTTATGGAGTCCAAAAAGATTTTGTGTGCCTTGATATCTTTCTTCTCAAAGGCACTCTTCTTAGCAGCATCTGAGGGAACTGGGATGGTGTGAGAAGCACCAACAATATCCCATAGTTGCAACTCTTTGAACAACACAGTTATGCGTTCTTTCCAAGGGCTGAAATTAACAAACCCATCCAGTCTGTCTTCACACCTTACTCCTGTTGAGGCCGTGACTTTAACTGATTCTAACTTGAACTCTTTATGTTCTGAATCAGCACACTTGATCTGCCCAACTGTCTTGAGTCCTTGACTGCTTTCAAGAAATCACAAGATCCACAAACTAGCAGAGCCAAGCTCTGATACCATGTAAAAATTTAAGGAAATGTACTAAAACTTCATCCAAACATTTCTTCAAACAATTTGCTTCACAAATGACTTAATGTTGCTCTAAGTTATTTAAAGCCAAAAATAACTTGAACAAAAAGTACTAAATGAAATAATCACACAATCACTGTAGAATGTGAACACATGTGTTTAGGGCCAATGCCCAGGGCAAAACGCTCAGAATGGGGAAAAAGCCAGAGAGATGTATTTTTATTAAATGAGAGCAAAAACTGATATTTCTCACAACTCAGAAATTTATCAAAAATCATAAATGCAATTAAAAACCAACTTATCTCAGCAAATTTCAAACTATTGTACAAACTGCCTTGAAAATTGTGCCAGCAGGTGACTGTACGAACTCATACTACTGTGTGGATTGTGTACGAACTGCCTCGAAAACTGTGCCAACAAAAACTGTACGGACTGTCTCGAAAACTATACCAGAAAGGACTGTACAAACTATACAATTTTTGTGCCTCAATTTCTATGCCAACAAATAACTGTACGGATTGTTTGCAAATAGACTTAGGAACTGTGCCAATGATTTTTCTAGGGAACTGTGCTCTCATAAAATCAGAAATGACTCTTCTCTCTAACTGTGTGTTTTCTCTTTCACTTAGACTTGTATTGATACTTTTGCTTTCCCAAAACCCTAACTATCTTTTCATCCAATGGTTAAGATGATTTTGATCTAATGGCTTATATTCAATGCTCCTTTATTAATTACATCTCATAATTAAAAATACATAAAATAACTTTTGAGACAACTTAAAGTACATAATACTGAAGTACTTTATTAAAAAGTCACCTTAAAATTATAACAAGTCTAGGAAACACAAGGTTGTGTCCCCCTCATGGCAAACACAAAAAATGGGGCTAAGGACATTCCTCATTACAAATTTCAACATATTGACAGTACAATTCTCAAATACAAATGTCTAATCCTAGATCATACAAAGATGTGTCCATCTGTAAAGGCTGTCAAGCATCCTTGGTTTTCAAATACTAAATTTGTGCACAACTCAGACATGGAATCTAAGGATTCTAATTGTAAGGAAAAACTAACTCAAACCCTTACTAATCTTGTGCAGTGATCGACTTCTAAAGGATGTTGACATTTTCTTGCCTATTAGATTCCATATTAAAACATCTCAGATGCATTTGGTCACCCACAAAGACTCGAACTAACCCTTGGTGACCTCTACGTGTGACGGCAGCCATGCTTGGGTCTCATCCAACTCTCAGCACACTTCTTGAAGACATAACAGCCACAGTTAAGAGTCATGGCTGCTCTACTAGTGCTGTGAACAATCCCCCAGTGACCTTGATTGATGTCCGACAACCCTGCTAGGTTCCTTTTTAGGTGCCGATAGCCCTAAAAAGGGCTTATCTAACCTTGGTGATCTCCTTCAATGTATCGGCAGCTCTAGTTTAAGGCTTGATATCCTCATTAAGAGTCCCAGCAGCCCTAATATAAACTAGATCTGACCTCTGCAACTGATATGGAGTCTTGACATACTCATTTAGGGTTTCGACAGCCTCACTAAGGATCTCGGCAGCCCTAATATAAACTTTGGATGTCCTGCTATGAACCTC
Source organism: Larix kaempferi (assembly GCA_027924585.1). Taxonomy (NCBI): domain Eukaryota; kingdom Viridiplantae; phylum Streptophyta; class Pinopsida; order Pinales; family Pinaceae; genus Larix; species Larix kaempferi. Next base: position 6,221,709 of record BSBM01000012.1, on the reverse strand, counting down.
GAATGGCCTGCTATGACTTTGGGTGCCCTGAAGTGACCTTGGATGCCTCTGGTATGACCTCGGATGCCTTGGGTGTGCCCTTATAGCGCTGACAGTGTATGCAATAAACCCTACCAGAGGGTTCGAGTAGGCAGGAACATGCCTTAGTAAAGTTCAGGTGGGCAAACTAACCTTGACAGTGATCGTAGTGGCCTTCAAGGGATAAGAACACCAACAGTTGCCTTCCAAACATTGAGTCAGACATCCACGATGAAGGAGACATAAAGCGAGCATATAACCGCACAAATAAATCTTCTTGGATCAGAGATCATGATCATGTGAAGTGTATCGTTCAAATGAAGGAACTCTCTATTTATAATCCATCATTGGATGAGACAAGGATCAATAAATCCATAAGTTGAGGAAACCACCTTTCAAAAAACCACTTTTCATAATTTTTAATTTTACCAATTAAAAAAACTTTAAACTTTAATTAGGGTCTCATATACTTTATGTTGGACTTTTAATGCTTGTTAGGGCTCATTAACATTTTACTTGGGCTATTGAACCCATTCTCCTTAGACAAGTGGGGATTGTAACTCTCTCTATTTATAATCCATCATTGGATGAGACAAGGATCAATAAATCCATAAAGTTGAGGAAACCACCTTTCAAAAAACCACTTCTCGTAATTTTTAATTTTACCAATTAAAAAAAACTTTAAACTTTAATTAGGGTCTCATATACTTTATGTTGGGCTTTTAATGCTTGTTAGGAGTCATTAACATTTTACTTGGGCTATTGAACCCATTCTCCTTAGACAAGTGGGGATTGTAACTCTTCTCTTTATCTTTATAGCCCACACATGCCAAATCATCATATACAAGCAACTTAGATCATTAAAAGCTCCTCTTCTAATTTCTCATGAAGGCTTAGACATATTATCGTCTAGCCCCTCTTGGTCTTCATGATCAAATGTGCCCCAGAACCCTTTGGGTGTTTCAAGACCTTCTAGCTTGAGTCCTTGTGGCTCAACCATTAAGTATTGATCCTCTTTTCAATGGTCAACTTGTCTTCTCGAATCTTCATCATAAGAAAGGTTTTCTATTGATTTGCACGAGGGATCTCATGTCATCAACATCCTAGTCCCTGACCAGGTTCTCAGCCCCAAGCTAATGCCAATTCTCCCATAGAATGGCTCTCGATGCTGCCCAAAATCAAAAAGAATCTGTCTCAGATAACCAACCGTCTAATCCTAGATGCACAACCTATCCCCGCAACACATAAAGCCTGCCCCTCCTATCTCCAAGAAGAATAGTGGTACCAACTGGATCTTCCACTCGATAGAGGAAGACATGTCCAGACCTAACCATCATTCTAAATCCATCATCCTCCAGGGATGAAACTGAGAGTTTGTTGACTCCCATCCCAAGGGCAAATAGGACCCCATGCACCTCCAAAACCTCTCCAAGGTCTAGTTGGAGCTGCACTGTTCCAACACCCCGTACTGCTACCTGAGGATTGTCAACATTAGTCTGCACAAAATATCCTAGACCCAACTCGGTAATAATTTGAAAGACACCATACAGCCCGGTCATGTCTAGTTGACCCATTGTCAACTATCTAGGAATGATGAAAGACGGAACTTCCCACACTGGAATCGAAGGATGCCAGGGAGAACTACTATTCAAACTTAGCAGCATACTCCTCCGTTGAGGCAGATGCTTCTACATCTTTCTCATTCTTCCCTTTCTTCTCCGAACATTTAGAAGCATAGTGTCCATGCTGATTGCATTGGTAACACCTTACTTTGCTAAGATTCTTTTTGAAACCTTTCTTAGCCTTTCCTTTGCCCTTACTCACAAGAGCAACATTTTCCTCACTATTTTCACCCTGTGACTGTTTCCCTTCAAGAGCTTCATCACGAATCTCTTCTTGGACAAAATCATCCCACAACCTTTCCCAATCAGGTAAATTTTCTCTAGACACAACACCTTTCACAAAAGTGTTCCATTTTCCTGAAAATCCATTCAGGGTTGTCCTCACCATTTCTGCACTAGTCACATCTTCCCCAACTACAATCAACTCATCTCTGATCTGGGATATTCTAGTAAGGTAAGAGGCTACTTTTTCTGTTTCAGTCATTCTTACATTCCTCAACTTTTCCCTAAGCACCATTTTCCTATTTTCATTTAAACTCCGATATAATTTAGTCAAAGAGGTCCGCATTTCATAAGCATGAGTCTTACCTGCAAAATGAGGAATCACATGATTCTTAACAGAATCAAGAATCATCTTCTTGGCTTTCATGCTTTTCTTTTTATAGGCTGCATAGCCTGCAACATTTGTGGTTGCATCAGGGACAACTACTAATTTAGTCTGGGTACTCTCTACTATGTCCCACAGTTCATCTACCTGCAAGAACAACTTAATTCTTTCCTTCCATGGACAGAAGTTAGACTCACCATCCAATCTGTCTTCAAATCTTAATCCAAACATATTCAGAAGAAATAAACACAGAAATCTGAAAACTTAACAAAAACTTTGAAGTGTTACTCAACAATACTGTGCCCTATTCTGAAATCTCTATGTACTAACTGCCCTTGATTTACCTACTGCTAGGATCTGATACCATGAAGAAATTTAGTGAAAAAAACTAAAGTTCTCTTACAGAGTTTTTGTCAAACACTTTGAACCCAACTAAGGTTTGAAGAAGATTACTGTGCATTTAACAAACGGAAAATGCCAATTACTGAGCTTGAACAACAAACACTAGCATTCAAATAACAAGATCTCAGAAACTGGAAATGAAAAATTGACACAGAATTTTAGGGCAATCCCTAGGGGAAAAATTGACACAGAGGAAAACCCAGAGAGAAATTTTATTATGAGAGAAAAAATCAGAAATTCTACACTTAGAATCTCTCTTACAACATCAAGGAAAAACACTTTAGAAACCCACTTATCTGCAACCTTCAGTCTGCATTGAAAATTGTGCCATATTTTGCTCACAATCAACCCACACATATGACTGCAATTTCTTTGATTCTGTGACAGGTACAAGCTGTACTTTTGTTGTATGGTTTCAGCTCAACATTAAATGCAGGACAGTCTTGAGATTCGTGCCAGAATGTGAACCCAACTATCTCCAAGTATGTGCCTGCAATCTGCCTTGAAATCAAAGCATGTACGGTCTGCAAAAGTGATTGTACTGTCTGGCTGCACAGTTCAATGTACTGCATTAAATGTCCTTGGGAATCATGCCCTTGTTTTGCCTTGGTGAACAGCTCTCACAACCAACAGAAATCTTCTCCAAGATTTATCTCTCTCTCTCTCTCAAATGTTTTCTTCTTTCTTGTGTTTTTCTCTCTCCCCTAAGCATGTATCTGTACTTTTCATTTCTCAAGAAAACCCTAACTTTCATAACTAACTTTGATCAAGGGTTAGTATGAGTTAGATCTGAGAGCTCTCCTTAAATGTGCATCTAAAGCTCACTTTAAAAATAATAATGTGCACATTAAATACTTTGCTCATTTATTAATTTTCACTTAAATGAAAAAGTACAAAGTCACTTTATAAACATAAAGTCACTTTACATTATAAAGATGCCTAGAAAAATACAACTTATGTCCCCCCATCTAAAAACACAAAATTACGAGGATGGACATCCAGGGTTAAATTTCAACAATTGATTCTGTGACTTCCAGTGATCAAGGAGCAGTTTCCCAGCAGGGTTAGATGGATGAGAGTGTGCAGGATGATGTGTGTGACAATGTGTCAGGGTTAAAGGGAGAACCAGTTCCAGGTGACTCTTCGAGAAGCACCTTCCTCGCTAAGAGGGAGTGTTGATGTTTGTAGCTCGGACAAGTACTTCTACATAGGCTAAGTGTCTAACATGTAGGAGTCGTCCAAATTACAATGAAGACTTCAATCTTCCGATTACATCAGTACCAACTGACCAAAGAGCCCCAACTCCTATTCCAAGGCCCAGCCTGGTTTTCTTAGCTCCAACTAAGAAGAAATGCAAGACCCAGCTTGCCTTCACATACTATCATCAACTCAGTCCACTAACAATCAACTACTGCTCAATCAACTTGTCCATTGCTGTCACTATCATGTCAATTCAACTTGTCATTGTCCACTGTCATATACAAACCATGTCAAGTCATCAAGAAGTCTGCCCAATATAATGCTGCTCCTCTGGTCAACACATCCAAGTCATCAAAGGTTACTGCTCACATCCTTTCAAGTCTCTGCTCAAGTAATCAAGCCCAGATTGTCCTTTCAAGAAACCAAGTCAGAAGATCTATGATCTCTACCACAATGCACTGATTTCATCATATGCAACTAACCCAACATTACTGCCTCACTCAAACCAATATTTACCACTTGATGCACATATCTTCACAAACCTATCTCAAAGCATCTATACAGTTTTGATAGCTTATGTGCAATTAATGTTGATGTGTCTTCAAATGATACTGCAGCTTACTTCAGGATAGAGATTTAACCCCTTAATCATGCTGTGGTTGCTCTGAGACTTGAGAATGAGCCCAAGACTAGGACAAGGCTAATTAAACAAGGATGATAACCTGTGAACAGTGTTGTAGATGCTTACACATAACTTCAACAAGACTCGACAGTGATCAGACTTCAGATGCCTCTAGACATGCCCGAGATCTGTTCTATCTTTTTAAACCACCGAAATCAGAGCTCAAGACTTGTCCTTTGGATAAATGAATTGATGTATGTGCACTGATTTCTGCGAGCTGCCACAGTCACCCGAAATCAGAGAATACTTCAAAAACTTGCTGCTGTAGCTGATACCACCGAAATCACCCCAATCTTTTGTTCAACCCAAAGTCAGATATATCTTCCAAGACAATTTCCTGCCTCCTGCGAGCTGTTGTTGTTCACTAGATGACCGAAATTCAAAGCTAAAAATCAAGCTATTTTTTTGTTTTGTGTGTAAGTCACTTTTTATTTATACACAATTCATGGGGCACTATTTTAAATAGGGCCAACTTGCTATATAATTTTTTAAGACAGCTGAGCCGACTTTGCATTTGGTTTAATATTTGATTAAAAACTTCTTGTTTTCTAACTGAGCCGACTTCACCATTTGAAATTTATTTTAGATTTTGTTACAAGGCTTCAAGCATCATGTACATCAACAAGGCAAGAGGGCTCCAGGTCTCCATATGATGCATATGTACATCAAGCCACCATATGCCAAGGTCCAAAATCCCACCATGTGTATAAGACGCAAACCTTCGTTAGCATTTCTCCAAGAGATTTTCCACATTATCAATACTATGTCATCAATGATCTTCCTCACATACTCAGGGGCTACAAGAACATTATCAAGGTACAAAGGGCTCCATCATGGTCTTAGACTCTTAAGCACATTATCGCATTGTCATCAAGGGGTAGCATGGACCATCAAGCTATCATGTGTGTGGGATTCATGACCTCATCAAGTCACAACAAATGACCACAGAATGGGTCATTTGGACCACCTAGTGCTCCAAAGCACACACCATGTCCTCCTTGCCATGTCATCAACCTTTGTCACTCCTTTGTCACTAATGGCTTGTCATCAATGACAACCATGCTCAACAAAATTAACATCATGGACACCCCCTCTGGAAAAGCAGGAAACATTTCACAAAAAGGGGGGCTTGTGGGTAAGCCCTCCGAAAAAGCAGGAAACATTTCACAAAAAGGGGGGCTTATGGGTGGCCCCCTCAATTTTTTTCCAAAAAAAACTTAAAAAACCAAAGAACTTAGTAAACAACTAAACTTAATTCACCTTTGCTATAGACCGCTCTTATTTGACATTTACAAGTCATTTATCATTTGACCTTGAAATAAGAGTCAGTGATGATTTCCCTTGGTTATTGATGAGAGTGACCCTAGTGACACTCCCATTGGTGGTCTCGATGCCTACATACAATAAAAGGATGTAGAGGACCAGTCAATGGCATTGACTCCTTGATGCTCATATGATGTTGATTTCTTTTAGCTACTTTTGGTTTTTCATCGTCCATAGTTAATTTTCTATTTTAACTTTTGACTCTAGATACTGATGACCAAGTCTTTGACTCGTCAATATTTACTATTTTTGAGTAATTTTAATTTAATATTTCATACTTCGATATCGACTATTTATTATTTTTTTCCAAAGAAAAACCTCATGGAAAACCCTCCAAGTACTTCCCCGTGATTCATGGATGGTAAATGGGGTAAATTGTCCGCCTTGAGTACAGAGCCTAACCCCAAGGGGATCAAGAGAGTCAAACCCATGACTTGCCCAACGTCGAAGAGGGAGATCTAATGGCTGGCTCATGACTGCTTGAGCTAACCCTCAAGGTTGTTACTATTTAGTATTTTACTTATGTATTTCATTTTATATATTTATAATTTTGAAATTTCGAGGTGCATATATCATTAACTCAATGTGGAATATGTTAATATTAAAGTTGATTGATGAATCGTGTTTGTATCATTTACAAATTCAAACTTAGTATTTACATTGCATAATGATGAATTTACATAGGATGAATTGTTAATGTTGGGATTCTTTTTATAACTTTAGAGACAGACCCCCCCTATGCTAGGAACCTTGACATCCCCTCGTCCGCCATGAATTTCCCTAAAATTTGGGTGGTATCTCCACACGTGCCCAATATGCATGACCCCACTCTTGTGCTCCCATATCCTAGAAACTTGAGGGAACATTGGTTATCACAGATGCATAAATCTATTGTCATTCAAGGTTGCCCAAATCAATAAATACTCATTCTATAATGTTTTTGACCTAGAAGGCTCTAGCTAGTTACTTGAAGATCATCAACATTCTTAACATTAACTCTATATATATGTAACTTTGACTCAAATTATTATATTATTAACTATGGTAATTCAAATAAAAATTCTTTTGTATAGGAACCTCTAAAATTATTGTTCTCATTTTTCGGGTTAGAGTTGACATACTAGCTAGGGTTTCTAAGACAACAATCCCAGAGTTTCTTGCAAATCTAATTTTGCAGTGATCACATGGCCTCCTAAGGGGGGTGAGCAAGGACCCCCCATGCAGCGATCATACCAAGGAGCTTTGCCTGGCTCTTCACACTCGAGTAAGAATGCAAGAGATTCATCTGAGAAGAGGCACAAATGCAAGGAGAAAACACCTACTAGGAAAAAGCTAAAAAGAACACAAAACTTGATATTACATCCTCAAGGGCTAGGGGTAAATCAAGCAATGTTGCACGACTAGGACTCGGCAAAGACTCGGCTAGCATATGACTCGTAGACTCGGGAAAAACTCGAGAAAGACTTGGGACAGACTCAGCAAGACTCGGCAAATAGAAAAATAAATAAAAATAATGTACATTTTATTTATTATAACAAAAAACAATAAAAAAACTATAATTTAATAATTTACTAGATCTGCCATTCTAAATTTACTAGATAATGTACATTCTAAATTTACTATATTAAAAATTAATTTAAAATCAAAAATAAAAAATTGCATTTTATAGTTACTATATTAAAAATTTAAAAACAGTTACAAATTACAGTTATAACCACAATTGTTTTACATAAATAAAATATTATATAATGTAACGTTAAACTTATATTATATAATGTATTAAACTTTAAACTTTAAAATTAAAATTTTAATAATTTATAAAAAATAATTAAAAAAATGCTATAGTTGAAAACCTTTAAAGTTTAAAATTTAAATTTTATATATATAATGTATTATATTATATAAACCTTAAACTTTAAACTTTAAAACTAAAATTTTAATAATTTATAAACAATAATTAAAAAAATGCTATAGTTGAAAACCTTTAAAGTTTAAAATTTAAATTTTATTAATTTATAAGCAAAACGGCAACCGGTCCGGAGTCATGCACTGAGCAGAACGACAACCACCAGCAATGAACAGTGAATACACTGCTCTGGTCACCACGACTGAGGCATGCTACAACTCAACCTCGAACGCCAACACCAACACGACCTTGTTGCAGGACCAGTGGACCACGACCACGAAACACTCTGCGAATTAACTCGGCAGCGAGCAGTCTGTGACTCTGTGCTTGATGGATGAGGGAGAGACCCCCTATTCGCAGGCTCCAAAAACCCTATTCACGACGAGTTCGGTCGAGTATGCCCGATTTTGACCCAAGTCCGTGAGTTCAGGCGAGTGTCTGGGTTTTGCCGAGTACGGGGCCGAGTCTAGAGCGGTTAATCGTTGTCGAAGCTGACTCGTGGAGACTCGCGAGTACCCGCGAGTCTCATCCGAGTCGTGCTTCACTGAAATCAAGTATACGTAAGACCACGCAATCCTACATCATTTCTTAGGCTGACAACCATCTAATCAAAGCTTACAACGGTGAATAACATTGAAATGGCAAGGGAAGGGTTGCATGGATCTCAAACATTGTACCACGAAACATTAAATAATACATGAGTAACCACCTTAGATCTAGGGTTTGACCCCCCAGACCTCTACCATGCCAAACAATCTCCAAAAGGTGCAAGATAACCAAGACAAGGCAGCTCCAATAGAGGACGACCTCCCTTAAAATATGGCATAGAAATGATTAGGAGATCCTCCAAGTGGCAAAGTGCATGAACATATGTGCAATGAACCCCCAGATGCCACCATGCCAACTCATCAAACGAAACCCCAAACTCATCCATCAACCAATAGAATAATGTAGAGGGCTTCCACATGTGTGCCAAGATAACCAAGATAAGGCCCCAAAAGAGAGAAGACGCCTCCAAGAAGCAAGGAGTAAAACCAATGAAATAGCCTCCAAAGGCTAGTGTTCCAAGATGTGTCAACAAAGCATGCATTAAAAGTGAACCAAATTTGATGAGAAACCCTAGATAATAGGGTTTTGAACCGAGATCTTCTCCAAATGTAACAACCTCCACAAACAGGGAATGAACCCATGCAAGCAACCTCCAAAGGAGTGGATTGCTTCCCCACAAACAGCATCAAGGAAGATGGATGTCCCAACATGAAAGATCGAAGACATATGTGGCATAAATCAGTGCTACAATGATCCTCTAAGTGGACGGCTCCTAAGGCAAGAAACCTTTCAAACAGGTGGCTGTTCCATCAAATATGCAAGCAAAACAGAGAAAGCTCTCCTCCATTGTGGTATACATGAAATTTGAGGCTCTTTCAAAGTAGACATCCCCCTTCAACAGACATAAAGGATGAACACTGAAAACTTTCAAAACAACCTCCAAAAGGTGCCCTAATTTTGCCAATATGCTGCTACAGAAGGATGGATCACTTGTTCAGCTGCTTGGCACCATTTAACACACAGGAAAACTGGTTTTAGGGCTGATGCTAAAGGAAGTCACTTCATATGATGCTAGGAATATGCCCCAAGTATGAAAATAACGTTGTTTACTGCTGTTTTTGAACGCTGCAAAAAGATTGGAGTAGAGATACCAGGCTGTAGGTTGTAAATTGTACACAGGTGACCAGAAGATTCACTCTAAATTCATCTTTATTACCACTGTTGGCTGCGCCGCTACACTGTGTATTGTCTTGCTGGAGCAGGCCTCAAAAACTGATGAATGTCCACAACATGACCACTGAATATCAATGATACAGATCTTCTAATCTGACTGTAGGGTTTCATTATGCCAATATTGCTTACTACGTGCTATAGGATGAAATATTGTCTCAGATCTCCCTGGAAACACTGTATGGTTCCCAGCTGTTCATTTGTTTTCAAGCCATCAGTCTAAAACCCTCAATAATGACCAAAAATTAGGAAATTCCTGTACCTTTCATCCCCCAGAATCATGCATTCTATGATATTAAGCCACAAGAAGAAACCTAATCCTTACTTGAGACCACATATGTTGTCATATAAGCATGTGAAACCATCATGTCCTCTAGTCCAAATACATGAACACCATATCCTAGGGCGTCATCATTATCCACCAGCATTCAACTAGGCCACCCATCCATGATGAGGCTGGTCACCAAGCAAAACACCATGGGCACATTACTCATCATCGACCAAGGCTTGAACATGTCACCCCCTTACTGAAATTGTGATGAAGATCACAAGTGGACACCCCAAAATGGAGGGCAATATCTAGCTCCAATTGCAGGACATGTGCTCCTTTTGGGATGGCATGAGAACCTTAGACTCTCAACAAGTACATGACAACAATGACCATCAAAACACATGGGAGACTATTTCATTGGTTTTACCCCTTGCTTCTTGGAGGCACCTTCTCTCTTTTGGGGCATTATCTTGGTTATCTTGGCACACCTGTGGGAGTCTTTTACATTATTCTATTGGTTGATAGATGAGTTTGGGGCTTCTTTTGATGAGTTAGCATGGTGTAAGGGTTTCATTGAACATATGTTCATGCACTTTGCAACTTGGTGGATCTCCTAACCACTTCTATGCAATATTTTAAGGGAGCCGTCCTCTATTGTAGCTGCCTTGTCTTAGTTATCTTGCACCTTTTGGAGATCATTTGGCATGGGAGAGGTTTAGGGAGGTCAAACCCTATATCTAAGGTGGTTACTCATGTATTATTTACCTTATTTCTTAGAGCATTCCACCTTACATGGTGAGACTTTGACGGATACTTGTACATGTGGTATTGACCACTCTTTCTTATTGTATTTTGACTTAGTTGGAGTAGTGGGGTATTTTCCATTTGTTTACTCCACCCTAGACTAGATCTAGGATTTTATGATCATTTTATTGTAAAGGAAGTTGAGCTCCTCTCTTATATAAGATAGCCTCTTCCTCATTTGTACTCATGGTTGGATTTTTGGAGTTCTCTCTTTTAAGCCTAATTGACATATCTTTTTCATGGATTAAATTTTGTCTTCTTGTTCATGTGCAGCGCATCTCTCTTGCTTCAAACTTCATGGTTGAAAGATTGTTTGGTGTTTCACATTGCTAAATCATTTCTACGCTTTGCTTGGGCCACTGAAAGGATAGTACTATCTAGTTGGAGAAAGATGTTCTAAGTTAATTATATCTCATCCTTCTTGCCATCTTATTTATATGGGATTTATGTGTTGCAGCTTTGCCTTAATTCAGATTGTGTAGCCATAAAAACTTTATCTATAGGGTGTACCCGATAAAACATGAAAGGAAGTGGATACTTCATCTGACCCATTCCCTTGTAAACCCTAATTCAGCTTCAATCTATCAAGTAGATTAAGGTAAGCAAATGTAATTCTCTTCTTTTGGTGACCTATTTGGCAAAGCCCTCTTGGTGATTCTTTGACTCCATTTGCCCTTGATCAGATTGGCACGAGTCCTTGGAGTGGTCCCCCTTATCCTCCCATCACTTATTATATATTCCTATACTACAAAAAAAAACGTTTTGCTAGGGCAACGTCTTCAAATCACCTTGCTCCTCATTGTATTTGCCCTAGTAAACCTATCTTAAGGACTACCCCCTTGAGTTGGAGAAGAGCCAACCAAAAGTTGGAAGGGGATTGGTATGGTGACATTGGTTGTTCCCCTTTGGTTCCCCTCAACTAGTTTGCTTCTTTAGGACGTTAATCAAACATACTAGTTTGGGAGGTAAGAGATTCATCTCATGAGATACATTTATTTTTGTTTTGATCTGATTTTGTATCATCATGTCAGGACTTATGACTTAGGTGTCAAGACAAATATCATATTTCAGTATCAATGTGTGAGATATTTCAAAACATACTAGTTTGGGAGGTAAGAGATTCATCTCATGAGATACATTTATTTTTGTTTTGATCTGATTTTGTATCATCATGTCAGGACTTATGACTTAGGTGTCAAGACAAATATCATATTTCAGTATCAATGTGTGAGATATTTCAATATCGATGTGTGATGTACCACTTGACATGATCTTATACATCTTACATATCAATTTTATTTTCATATTTATGCAGGAATATGTTTGTTTGATGTTATTGTTGCTTTAGATGTTTAAAATTTTGAAAAAAATGACTTTTTTTAAGTTTCTCGATGATTTTGAATAATTTCCAATATTTTCCCCAATATTACCAATAAGTTAGATTCCAAAGTCCATACCCTCAAGATAAATTTGTCGACAAGATAAATGTAACATTGATATTTCAAAAAATTAATAGAGATAGATCTAAGTCTTCAGATCACTTATCTAAGAACAGATCAAATGAGAAATAAGCATACTACCCAAGGCAATGCCACACTATTCTCTATATCCACCACTACATGAAGGAACAAGGACCTACCAATGTTTTAAAACTCGGACTCGGACTCGAAATCAGCCGAGGGTCAAATCGGACTCGGACTCGAACTCGGCAATGAATCGGTAATGACTCAGCCGATTTGAATTTAATGACTCGGTTCACTAAAAAACACAAAGTATTTAAATTTTAAAGAAAAAAATATTTTAAAGATTATTAATCCATGATTCCAAAGCATTAGAGACAAAATATGCAAAGTCTGCTCATGTATATACTATATACCATATAAGGGTGAACATATCAAAATGGAACGAAGTGTACTGTGCAATACATATCTGGAAGATTGGAACAAAATGAAAATACATAATCAAAGAAGGCCTAAATGGCCTGTAGAGTGGCATAATTCACTAATTTATTTTATTTGATTCTTTCCATATTCAAAATAGTTATTATTTTACCATCTGCTAAACTGCTAATTCAAATATAACCAAAACCTTAGAGGCATATACAAAATTCACTGATTAAAGTAGACAAATATCATGAGTTGAAAATCCAAATTCCATACTTATCATTCCATGTTCCAACCATGCACAATTTCCTTCTAGTATCTCACAGTTACAAGAAATATCAACAAAATGGCAACGAATGGGCCTCAACACTGCTTAACTCCAGTTTATCAAGAATAGCACAATAACAAGATCTATAAACTGCTTATAATACAAGAATTACCATAGTCCTAAATGACCATTAGCAAAAATCGTCGGCAGTTTAAGAGACAAGAATGGGCATAGTCCTAACTGACATGCAGGACATATTTGAAGTTCAGAAGTTCAAGAATTAATTAAAAAAAATAAAAATTTAGTGTTTTTTTACTCCACGCATCAACTCAGATCAACTCGGCCGGTTCGGTACCGAACCAATCACCTGAGCCGATTTAAAGGCCGAGTCAACTCGACTCGAGGTCAACTCAACCAACTCGGCCGACTCGGACTCGGACTCGACCAAGTTTTAAAACACTAGGACCTACCATGGGGACTTCACTACTAAATCAAAATCATTTGCATTCTCCAAAATACTCAATGGCACACCAACCAACCCAAGTTGTGCCTCAGCAAGTCCCTCCTCCTAATCTACTTAGTACCTGTGCATTAGGTTTAAATTAATTTTATTGTTTATTCCATAGTTACCAGGATCGCGAGTCAACTCGCATTTTTCACGAGTCTGACTCGGATCGGGACCTAGGCGAGCAGACTTGGCACGGGACGAGTTAAAATCGGTGATTGGCGTTTAATTCGTGCCCTATCTTGTTGTTTTCTCCATTCCGACGCGCTTTCACCCGATTTTTACTGCTTCAAATTCATTGCTTGCGAGTTATTTTAACTCATGCTCCTTTCATTACCGCTAGACACTACCAAGCAGCAGCAATCCCCCCAGCATCAGTCGACCAGACCCGCAACAGTCCGCGTCCAAAAGCATTCGACCGGCAGCAATATTCCACGTCTAGTAGCAATCGACCGGAAGCAACATCCAACAGCAACGTCCAAGCTCCATCAGCGTCCAACTCCAAGCTCCGTCCGGAACGAACACGACCACGGCAGCATTGGAACATATAGAATCGGGCGCGGGCGCGGGCGCAGGCAAGGGCACGAGCACACAGAGTCGACTCCGTCAGCACGACTCGACTCCATTTTTCAACTGTTTCAAACAACTACACTGTTTTTTTGTTTTTTTTTAATTTACATTTTTTTTAAATTTTGTTTTAATTTTATTTGTTTTAATTTTATTTATTTTAACTTAATTTAAAATAAACTATGTAATTATTTATATTTTAAATGATTTTATTTTTGTTTTTATTTTATCAATTTTTATTCATACCTATTTATAATAATAGTAATAATCAGGTATAAATAAAAATTAATAAAATAAAAATAAAATCATTTTTATTCATCTTATGGATGAGAGTTGGACATATATTTTCAATTTTGGACATCTTTCTGGATTATGAACTCATCTTATGGATGATTCCATAAGAGTTGGACATATATTTTCAATTTTGGACATCTTTTTGGATTATGAACTCATCTTATGGATGAGAGTTGATATATTTTGGACATCTATGATTCTATTGATATCTTTTGGACATCTATTGATATCTTGCACTATATGGGCATAGCTATTTTGAATATCTATGAAATCTCTTTTTTGAATTCAAAATATAGGTATATATATAATTTTTTGTATTTGTCGATTTTTTCCCGATCCGATTCAAACTCTTCACTCTTTTGCCTCGCCGATTTATTGCCGATTCCGAGTCTGGTAAGTATGATTTATTCTGCCTTTTTGTCATTTTCCCCTCAAAACAGCAAACTTTGGTCAAATGGGAGCATGGGAGCATATTACTTTTTGGGGGGGAATTTCCTACTACATCGGCCTCAAAAGGGGACATGGGGACACATCCCCCTTGGAGTACCCATGTCCTGGGAGCACAAAGAGCACATCCCCCACCCTCATAACATGTCCCCATGTAACACTGCATCTAACAGTTCACAAATCACAGCACAATGTCATGATACTTTTCTCTGACAATTGCTTCTCCATGGCTCATTCCACTCACTACTTTAACCTCACTGTATGATAGAACAGTTATTTGCTATTTCTCCACTACTCATTGCTTCTCGAGAACTCGCATTGTCATGCATGTCAGTCGTCAGATTATTAGAATTTTTTTTCCCTGATGTTCAACATTTTATTTTGGAGAAATCTGGATAGGTTCCTCCATAGAACAAATAAATACATCATGGATCCGAGAGAGTTACAACACACAAGCTGCAATGTCCTTCCTACTATTTTGAGGCTTTAGGCTTGAGTTCAAATCCACACATTTAGGAAAGTCGTCTTTCATACTTATGTACTGTATAAAACATTATTTATATAAATAAAAGTTTGCTTTTGAGGATTTATACAAATATTTCAGTGTCGTTCTTCTTTGTTTTCAAATATTCTCGATCTCATTTAGAAGTCCATATTTCAGTTTATAATTTAGATTATTTCAGATCATTTAACCATCTATTCTTCTACATAAATATATTTCTTGCTTATTTAAAGGACTATTATGATATAAGACAGATGATTTCACTAACCATCTTTTTAACTGTCCCAACAAGTAGATTTCAATTATTGCAGTGAGAGAAGCAAGGTGCTCTTACAGCCTGGGGTGGGGTAGCCCTCTATATGTGTCACTGTTGATTTTTGTACCTTGGAGGTGTTCCCCTAGTGACTTTGTAAGTGACATGACCCTTGCATTAATTTCATGAGATGTAAAATTAATTTCACTTTGGAGGCATAAAGTGACTTTTTGAAAAATTTAATGAGGTGAGAGAAATTAATTATTTTATGGAGAGAAAAAGTGAACTAATCTCCTCCGTTGATTGACATCACAAGATCCAATGTGGGCCCTTGGATCTTGGGACCTTTCTTTAACCCTCATTAACCAAACAAAAACGCTGGGGCAAGAGAAAGGCACACACATTGTTTCCATGAGATTTGGAGAAGTCGACCTCTTGAGAAAAGAGAGAGCAGGGAGAGAGAAGACTATGGGCACACATTTGTAGGCAACCTGCAGCATTCTACAGCAGCACAAGAGTCGAGATAGCAGGCACACATTCCAAGGAGGATTGGGCATGAATTCCGGGGTGAGTGGCATGATTTTAAAAGGAGCAGATTCAGCATTTAATTGCAATGACCTTACAGTTCTGAGAGCAGTCCGTACGGTTGACTGGCAGCATGTATTTCGAGGATTGTTTTGGCACAGAAATTGAGGAAAATGACTGCTGTTACAGTGGGCACACAAACTGAGCACAAAGGCTGAGTTTGGCACAAAATTCGAGGAAGAAATCAGACTGTGAGAAACAGTTCGTACAGGTCTAAGAAAGGCACGAATTTCAAGGCTGTTAATGCACAGAAAACAAGGCTGCTACAGCACTGTTTTCGAGGCTGAGAATTTGTCTTTCATGGTTGAGATAAGTTGTGCTTCCTGAGCTTGTAATCTACTGCACTTTATTTTTGAAGAAGAAAATAAAAGAACTCTCTCTCACAGGTTTTCCCCTTGGGGAGTTTTTCCTGAGACTTTTGCCTAAATTCTGAGTCTGAATTTGTTATGTGTGTGGGTGAATTAATTTCTGTTCTATGTCTGTAAATTCCTTCATGTGTTTCAAGTGCTGAAAAATTTGTTTAAGAGATAAACTTCATTTTCAGCAGTCATGTTAAAATGGGGTATGAGCATTAAACAATGTGAACAGTGAGACTTGAAACCGGGTTGGGGAACTTAAAAATTTTACATGGTATCAGAGCTGAGTCAATGCTGTTGGGAGCGGGAGCGAAAAGAGAAATTTTCAAAAGCTTCCGTTTCGGGAGCGTTTTTTATATAATATATATTTTGATGCATATAAATTAAAAAAACCCTGTATTATGCCAAATTAGCTATAGAAAACATCAAAACATAGAATCTAGATATTCATATAACCATTTAGTACACATTGATATAACATTAATCATCTCGCCTTCTAGATTCTAGGAGCTATAACTTATAACATTGTCATTAAATGATCATCATCAAATCATCAATCATCAATCATCAACAACATCAACCTTCAAATTTCAACAAATAATATTTGCCATCAAACTAGGCCATAATGTTTACAAAATAGGCCAACCGCCAAAATAAACATGAAAATGAAATACAAAGTTCAAACTACAAAGTACTATGAATCTACTAAGCTTTCCGCTTGCCACGAGTAACTTCCAATTTCTTTTCTCGTGTTCTAGGTGGAATAGGTGCTGGTGGAAGTGATCGTGGAACATGAGAAGAAGATGAATGGCCCCCGCGAGCTGAAATTGGATATTGTGAAGCTAAAGGCAAAACTCCTGCATCCGGAAAGCTGCTTCTGCTCGGGGGTGGCATCTCCGTATGGGTAGTCTGAATTGGATCATCATGATCACCCAATAGTTCAGCCTCCAAGCGCTCTAATGCTATGGCTCCATCCTCCACATTAGCCTCCTCTGGATTGTTGTCCCAAGTCAAATATGTTCTATCATTCTTGGCCGCCTCACAATAATGGGACAACAACCTCAAGTTGTAGTGCACAAAAACCAAGCTTTCTGCGCTATCTACATTCAAACTGTTTCTCTTTACACTGTGGATGAAGTTGTAGGTGCTCCAACACCTATCTGCAGAAGAGCTATTGACAACCTGTGATAGCACCCTCAGCGCCAATTTATGCAAATATGTGGCTCCAGAGCCATGCATGTTCCACCAATGGATAGGATCCAATCTGTCTCTATCTTTGCTTGCAAACAGGGAACCAAAGCGTCCATGCTCACTTATGTATATGCTCAATTCACTCCATACTTGAGCACACTCTTCCTCATCAGGGACCAACTTCTCTAATGCAAGCATATACCCAGCAGCAACCTCTGGATCTGTGTGGGGTTTTTTCCTGACTCCACCCCCAGGTGCAGGTTGGGCCAACCAAATTGGAGAATAGTATTTTGGGGTGAGGACATATGCAAGGGCATGGAGTGGAACATTTAGATTATCCCACCTTTTGACCACAAGTTTATGAATATGGTCATACAAGACGTCATCTCTTTGCTCAACAATGTCTTTGATTTGACCAAGCATGCTATCCATCTGCTCATATACCTCCCCAATCACCGACTGATCTGTATCTGCAAAACGAATCATGTTATAAACTGGCTTGGTGAACTGCAGAACATACCTAACCTGTGACCAAAAATGACCTTCAAGAACGGTGTCCTCCACCTCCTGAAAGTCACTTCTATCTGATGCACTTGCAACTCTGTCTTTCAATTCCTGCCATGGATCACTTGAGACCATACTAGCCAATGCCTCTCTTACCTTCAAAAGCCTCCTGAAGGTGAGGTAGTAGCTAGCAAATCTAGTCTTTGCAATCTTCAATAGCTCCAACTTAGAGTGATTGCAAAAAATGTGGTGGGCCATGCTATGATTGGTAATAAATTTGATCATTTTCTTACCTCTCTTGTACAAGGCACCAATCCATCGGTAGTTATTGTCCTTCATCTTAACAATATCACGCATCAAAAGGTTCAATGTGTGAACCAAACACCCTGACCAAAATATGTTGGGATACTTATCCATAATGATTGCTCCTACTGCCTTACAATTAGCAGCATTATTAGTGATGACTTGAATGACATTGTATGGCCCAATCTCCTGAATGGTTTTAAGTAAAGGTTGTGCAATATTAATAGCGGTCTTGTAGCGATCTGAGTAGTCATGGGTTGAAAGGAAGACCGCACCGCTAGCAGAAACGCCAAGAATATTTATCAACGGCTTGCCTTTAACATTTGTCCACCCATCAGATACAATGGATACCCCATATTTGGACCAATCATTTGTGAACTTTCCAAGAGCACTATTGATTTTGGCTCTTTCCCTGTCAAGTCCCACGGTTCTAGCTTTGTCATACCCAGGGCTTTTGTATCCTTGAGGGCCACCATTGATGGCTTGTACCATTTCATGCCAATAGGGTGAGCGAAGAACATTGAATGGCACACCACATGCATAGAGAAACCTATAAACTTTTGAATCCACATCATCTCTACAACCTTGGTCAAGGAAATCAGATAATGTTCTTCGTATAGGCGAGACTCCATGGGGAGATGAGGCTCCCGATCGAACCGATGATGATCCAACAGTAGCTCCACTACCAAACATTCTCTGTGGGGATTCAGAATCAACCCTCGATCTCTTGGAGTTGTTTTAAGCGGCCTCTTCTTCCATCTTGTATTTGCTTCTCTCTTTAGCTCCCACTTTGTCACAAGTTTTGACTCCATGAGACTTACCTACATCGCATGGCATATCCCCACACAAATGCTTTCTCACCCGGGTATATGAACCTGTGTATGTTTTCCCACAATGGGGGCATCCAAACTTTGTGGTTCCACCCCCTCTCCCTCCCCCTTGCCTTGTCACATACTTCCACAAAGGTGTTGTGTCTTTTTATTTTTGCCCCACATCACCCTCATCCTCATCATCATCACCCTCTTCCCCTTCCTCCTCTTCTCCTTGGTATGCATCACTCTCTACCTCTTTCCCCTCATCACTCCCACCACCACATCTACTTCCCAACACCATCATAATGAGAAGAAGTGGAATGAAAAACCAAAACCACATACCATCATGTTTCTTGATTCAAGATGAGAGTCACTTGTTCCCTGCAATAGAATGATGGAGAAGAATCAATTGGAAAGAGTAGGAGAAGAGAACATTGCAAGTTTTCCATTTTTTAACATAGTGAAAAAAAATTGCAAAAACAAACAAAGATGAGTTTTTAGAGCCTACCTTTTAGCTCTTCAATGGTGGTTGAATGTCTCTATGGAAGCTTCAATCTCCCTTGCAAGCTCTCCCCTTCAATCTCCCACTCAATGCTCAAAGCTCTCAAACAACTAGCAAACTCACTCCAATCTCACTCAAAGCTCCAAGATCTTCCCAATCAATGAAATGAGTCCAAATGGACTCCAAATCCCTTTATAGGCCCAAACTAACCCTAGCCCATCCAAAAAAAAAACCAAAAAAATATGCAAAAATCGAAATTTTTTTGGTTGAGTCCGCCGAACTCGTGGGAGCGATTTAGAAATCGATTTCGGGTTCGATTTTTTACCTTGAAATCGATCCGGAATCGATGAGGAATCGTAGCTTCCGAATCGATTCCTCATCGATTCCGAAAAAAACAGGGATCGATTTTTTTTTTAAGGGAGCGCGAATTACCAAATCGATTTCGGGAGGAATTGATGAGGAATCGCGATTCCTCATCGATTCCTTCTGGAGCGCGATTCGGGATCGATTCGAGGGGGGGGGGTCGATTCCCAGCAGCTCTAAGCTGAGTTAAAGTTGGACTTGCATTTTCAGTGAGATGGCCACTAGGTTGATGATAGAGGACAGGTTGGACAGGGTAGCCAACTTCAGTCCTTGGAAAGCAAGGATTGTGTTGATTTTGCAAGAGAACAAGTTGTAGGACATTATGAACAGCACTACTGCTAATCCCGTGACGGTACCCGCTACTACAGATGCAGCAGCATTGGCAACCTTCAACAAGAAGGACATCAAGGCTGAGAGAATTATCCTTGATGCAGTTAACAACCATGTGATCCCGCATGTGACTGGTAAGGACTATGCTTATCAAATGTGGTATGCTTTAACCCGCATGTACCAGAGTTCCAATGAAAACCGGAAAATGGTACTGAGAGAGAAGTTGAAGAGCATAAAGATGGCTAAATATAAAAATAATACACCGTACCTTACTAGGATCACAAAGATGATAGATGAGCTTGGAGCAATTGGGGAGGTTATTGCTAGTAGTGAGCTAGTGCAGACAGCCTTGAATGGTGTCGCCAAGCCATGGGCTATTTTGTGGAAGCCATTGTAGCGAGAGAAAATATGCCTTCTTGGGATCGTCTTTGGGATGACTTTGTTCAGGAGGAGACCCGAAGAGGATATGTACAGAGCAGTTCATCTCACAGTGAGGAAGATTAGGAAAATGCGGCTTTGACAGCTAAGGGGAAGAAGAAGAAGTCCAAGACGAGTCCCAAGGGTGGGGCTAAGCAGTAGGGTGATCAGAAGAAAGACATGAGCAAAGTCAAGTACTTTGCTTGCCAGAAGTTTGGGCACTATGTTGGACAGTGTCCAAACAAGAAGAAGAAGCAGACAGCAGCTTCAGTAGAGATTGATGAGTATGTAGCGCAGTTCGAGAAGAGTCTTCTCTATGTGCTGGTCATTCAGAGAGAGCATCCATTACCAACATAGATGTAGAGGATGAGAGAGAGTACTCACTATTGGTTGGTCATTCCTTGAGTGCATCCACCACTACATGCACCTAGTACATTGATAATGGAGCTTCTAGCCATATGACAAGTGTGCGGGATATGTTTTCAGATTTCACAGAGACAGGTTTGGATCTAGAGGTGATGTTGGGAGATGACACTATTGTCAGGGCAGTTGGGCAGGGGACTGTTACCTTTCAAAGGGAGTCCATGGAACCCATGACATTTAAGGATGCCTTGTATATCCCTGGGTTGAAGAAGAACTTGATTTCAGTTTCCATGATCAAGGATAGGGGATTTGGAGTGTACTTTCTAGATGTGCATGTGCACGTTTAACCCAAGGGATCGAGTATATCTACATCTAGTGTGATTGGAGTCAAATGTGG
Organism: Larix kaempferi; assembly: GCA_027924585.1. Taxonomy (NCBI): domain Eukaryota; kingdom Viridiplantae; phylum Streptophyta; class Pinopsida; order Pinales; family Pinaceae; genus Larix; species Larix kaempferi. The sequence goes on along the minus strand of BSBM01000012.1, from coordinate 6,200,253 downwards.
GAAACTATACAAGCTCTTGTTTCAGCCTCTTTATGCTTTGGCACACAGCAGCAGCAGCAGTTGTGATCTATGCGAGATATGGCATAGGAGGATGGCTCACTTGCATCATCCAGCTCTGAGGATGTTGAGAGATATGGTGAATGGGTTGCCTGAGTTCAGCACAAAGCACAATGATGTGTACAGGGGGTGTGCTCTTGGATAATACACTACGATTGCTTTTCCAAGCAATGACAGTAGATTGGCAGGAGTACTTGATTTGATACACTCTGATTTATGTGGTCCTATGTCTTCTGTTCCATTGACTAGTTTTGAGTATTATGTCACTTTCATTGATGACTTCTCCAAGAAGACCTGGATTTACTTTCTGAAGAGCAAGAAGTCGAAAGAAGTCTTGCAAAGGCTCCAAGACTTCAAAGCTCTTGTGGAGAACCAAACAAGGGGGAGGATTCGAGTGTTGTGTTCAAATAATGGGGGTGAGTATACCTCCACTGCTTTCAATGAGTTTTGTGCACAGGAGGGGATCAAGAGACAATTGACAGTTTCGTATACCCCAGAACAAAATGGGGCTGCTAAAAGGAAGAACAGGGCCATTGTGGGTGCAGCGATATCGATGCTTCATGATCAGAGTTTACCTTTCTTTCTTTGGGCCGAGGCTTGCAGTATTGTTGTATACATTCAGAACTGGAGTCCCCACAGAGCCTTGGGGTGCATGACTCTTAACGAGGCTTTTTCAGGGAAGAAGCCTGAGGTTGGCCATTTTCGGATATTTGGTTGTCTAACTTACTCTCATGTCCCTTCAGAGAAGAGGACAAAGTTGGGGCCCACAGCAAAAAAGGGCATTTTTGTGGGGTATGATGAGACTTTGAAGGCCTTCCACATATATCTTCCTTCACAAAGGAGAGTTGTTGTGAGGAGGGAGGTGAGATTTGAGGAGGAGCGGACCTTCCGAAAGTCTCGTGAGTCAAAGCAGGGAGAGCAGCAGGCTTCCACACCTCAGGTGAGCAGCTCACATAGTCCAGCTTCACAGAGTGTTGGGTCACAGTTATCTAGGGTGGCTGGTCCACATGGTACAGGTGCTTCAGGTTCAGGGACACAATCTAAAGGTTCACCAGGTATAGGTTCAGGTTCTCAGGTTACAAGTTCACTAGTTCCATCACATGTTTCCGATTCACTTGGTTCACCAGCTACTAGTTCACCGGACACAAGTTCACAAATTACTGGGTCTACTTCTTCAGGACAGTTAGCAGATAGGGTTGAGCAGGAGGAGTCCCCAACACATGAGCCCACTTCAGGGAAGAGGAATCCTAAATGGCTTCAGGACACCTTGAGGGAAGCCTAAGAGTCAATGGGGAATCCCAAGAGACAAGTTTGGGAGAGCAGAGTTCTAGAGAGATTTTGCAGTTACATGGCTATGGTGACTAGTCTTCATGAGTCGAAGCCTTCCACCTTTGAGGAGGTTGTAGACCATCGGGTATGGAGAGATGCCATGATGGAAGAGTACCATTCCATCATGAATAATGATGTGTGGGATGTGGTTCTGAGACCGAAGGAGAAGTCAGTTGTGACTTCTCGGTGGCTCTACAAGATCAAGCATGCTGCAGATGGCACCATCGAGAAGTACAAAGCTCGATTTGTGGCGCGGGGGTTCTCACAAGTAGAGGGAGTTGACTATGACGAGACCTTTGCACCGGTTTCTCATTACTCTTCAATCAGAGCAGTGATCTCCATTGCAATGGAGATGGGTTGGAAGATCCACCAGATGGATGTGAAGACCGCATTTCTCAATGGGCTTATTCAGGAGGAGGTGTATGTTGAGCAGTCGTAGGGCTTTGAGATACATGGGAGAGATTCTCATGTCTCCGAGTTAAAGAAAGTTTTGTATGGACTGAAGCAAGCTCCCAAAGCATGGTACTCAAGGATAGATTCTTACTTGTTGCAGATGAGATTTTAGAAGAATGAGGCAGATCTGAACCTTTACTTCATTGTGATGGGTGATGATGCGCTCATTCTTCTGCTCTATGTGGTGATTTGTTCATTACATGTACAAAGAGACTCATTGCAAGGTGCAAGCGAGATCTTGCTTCAGAATATGAGATGAAGGATATTGGGATGATGCACTATTTTCTAGGACTGGAGGTTTGGCAGGAGCCTAGTCATATTTTCTTGGGGCATGGAAAGTATGCAATGGACATCTTGAGGAGATTTTAGATGGAGGGTTGCAGATCTATGGCCACCTTGATGATCACCAATTGGAACAAGTTGAATGCTTCTGAGAGTGAGTTGATGGATCCTACTTTGCATCGTCAGCTCATTGGCTCGTTGATGTATCCAATCAACACCAGACCAAATTTGTGTTCCGCAGTGAACACTCTCAGTTAGTACATGGTTGAGGCGAGGAGAGTGCACTGGGTAGCTGCAAAACACATGCTCAGGTACTTGTGTGGTAGAGTGGATTATGGTTTGGACTACAAGAAAGCAGATAGAGTTAGTTTGGTTGGCTACACAGACTCAGATTGGGCAGGATGTGTGACAAACTGGAAGAGCACTTACGAGTGTTGTTTCAGTTTGGGCTTGACAGCAGTGTCGTGGTTCAATCAGAAGCGAAAGTCAGTTGCACTGAGTCTTGCTAAGGCGGAGTACATGGCGGCCAGTCAGGCTAGTTGTGAGGCCTTGTAGCTTTGCAAGTTATTGGGGGGATTGTTTGGTCAGGAGCTGAAACCTACGGTGATTTACTGTGCCAATCAGAGTTGCATCAAACTCTCTAAGAATCCAGTGTTTCACGATAAGTCAAAGCACATTGAAATCAGATACCATCATCTGAGACTATGTCCAAAGAGGAGTTGTTGAGTTGCAATACATTTCCATTGATGAGCAGGTTGCGGATCTCCTTACAAAATCTTTGGGGAGGGGCAAGTTTGTCTTCTTCAGAGACAAGTTGGGAGTGGAGAGGAACACCTTCCTCGGTAAGAGGGAGTGTTGATTTTTGTACCTTGGAGGTGTTCCCCTAGTAACCTGTAGGTTGCCTAGGAATGCCTGCCCACGGTCTTCTTCTCTCTCCCTGCTCTCTCTTTTCTCAAGAGGTCAACCTCTCCAAATCTCATGGAAACAATGTGTGTGCCTTTCTCTTGCCTTAGCCTTTTTGTTTGGTTAATGAGGGTTAATGAAAAATCACAAGATCCAAGGGCCCACATTGGAACTTGTTATGTCAAATCAATGGAGGAAATTAATTCACTTTTTCTCTCCACAAAATAATTAATTTCTCTCACCTCATTAAAATTTTCAAATAGTCACTTTATGACTCTAAAATGAAATTCACCTTCCTCGGTAAGAGGGAGTGTTGATTTTTGTACCTTGGAGGTGTTCCCTAGTGACTTTGTGCCTAAGTCACTAAAGGGGCATTGATTTTTGTACCTTGGAGGTGTTCCCCTAGTGACTTTGTGCCCAAGTCACTAAAGGGGGAAAAGTGACATGACCCTTGCATTAATTTCATGAGATGTGAAATTAATTTCACTTTAGAGTCATAAAGTGACTATTTGAAAATTTTAATGAGGTGAGAGAAATTAATTATTTTGTGGAGAGAAAAAGTGGATTAATTTCCTCCATTGATTTGACATCACAAGTTCCAATGTGGGCCCTTGGATCTTGTGATTTTTCATTAACCCTCATTAACCAAACAAAAAGGCTGAGGCAAGAGAAAGGCACACACATTGTTTCCATGAGATTTGGAGAGGTTGACCTCTTGAGAAAAGAGAGAGCAGGGAGAGAGAAGAAGACTGTGGGCAGGCATTCCTAGGCAACCTACAGCATTCTACAGCAGCACAAAAATCGAAATAGCCGGCACACATTACAATGAGGATTGGGCACAAATTCCAAGGTGACTGGCACAATTTTCAAGGTACCAGATTCATCATTTAATTGCAGCGACCATACAGTTCTGAGAGCAGTCCATACTGTTGACTGGATGCACGCATTTTGAGGTCTGTTTGGGCACAGAAATCGAGGAAAATGACTGCTGTTACAGTGGGCACACAAACCAAGGGCAAAAACTGAGTTTAGCATGAAATTCGAGGAAGAAATCAGACTGTGAGAAACAGTCCATACAAGTCCGAGAAAGGCACAAATTTCAAGGCTGTTAATGCACAGAAAACAAGGCTGCTACAGCACTCTTTTCGAGGCTGAGAATTTGTCTTTCATGGTTGAGATAAGTTGTGCTTCCTGAGCTTGTAATGCTGTACTTTATTTTTGAAGAAGAAAATAAAAGAACTCTCTCTCACAGGTTTTCCACTTAAGGGGTTTTTCCTGAGGCTTTTGCCTAAAGTCTGAGTCTGAATTTGTAATGTGTGTGGGTGAATTAATTTCTGCTGTCTGTAAATTCCTTCATGTGTTTCAAGTACTGAAATTTTTGTTTATGAGATAAACTTCATTTTCAGCAGTCATGTTAAAACGGGGTATGGGCATTAAACAATGTGAATAGTGAGACTTGAAACAGGGTTGGGGAACTTAAAAATTTTACAGTCACATCAAGTGTAATGCTACTAATGGAAAATGGAAAAATAGCTAGCATCTAACATCTCATGTGAAAAAAAAAAAAAGTGAAATTAAATTAGCATAGATCCATCCTAACCCTCGATCTTTTAAGCGGCGAGAGGTTTGCAACTACATTTTTGGGATCCCTCTTGGTGCTTGATAGATCCAAAGGTTAAGATGGATCTATGCTATTAACAGAAGATTTCAATTTTTCTCTGCCTTCTGATCAGGATCATAGCATGCCTCTAACCAAAAGAACTTGGCTCTAATACCAAGCAATATGGAAAAGAGGAGGAAAAAATTGATAATAATGAATTTTTAATTGCACAATAAGCAAGCTGCAGAACTGGGTCAAATGGGAACTTAATATGTACAATAGAGAGGAAAAAGGTGAGAATAATGAACTTTTAATTGCACAATAGGTAAGCAGCAGAACTGGCTCAAATGGGAACTTAATATGTACAAGTTTCTAACTCACAAAGAAGGGTGGTAATATTTTTTGTATTTAATTTGATATATATTTTAATTTATGTATAATGTCGACTGGTGGCCAAAAATGGACGGTGGGACTAGAAAAAGTACATTAATAGAGTTTGCAATGGGAATGCCTAGTGCATCTCCAACAAAGCAAAACCTCGGAGAAGTAGAACAAGCCCAGAAGCATTTAAAAACTTGAGAAAGACAGAAGAAAGACTAAGACTGCATGGGAAAGCAAAGAACCATAAAGTCAGCTACTCTCCTAGTATTTGAGGCAGAGAAGAAATTGGTAATAAGGTTCATGCTGATATCTAAAGGGTTGCTGAAGCCTGTGTTGCCTGACTGACTCCTAAATGCAGTCTGGTCACATGATTTTTGGAGCATGGCCCGTCCAATGTTTGAAAGTGTGAGGTGCTCAACAGAGAGCTGGCTTTCTGCCAAAACTGAAACATCTTCACAGACTTATAAAGACATATTTTTGCTATTCGTGGTGTATATCCGATGTTTGAAAGTATGAGGTGCTCAGCGGAGAGCTGGCTTTCTGCCAAAACTGAAACATCTTCACAGACTTATAAAGACATATTTGGCTCTTCGTGGTGTATATAAGCCCTAAAGGAACTATGTGTATAGGGCTAACATATATAATGCAGAAATGTCAGCCTAAAATATATAATGCAGATATGGTAAGACTAAGGTTGTATTCAATATGAGAGTTAAAAACATTCTAAAAATGGACCGTATATAATGCAGAAATGGCAGCCTAACACATATAATGCAGATATCGTAAGACTAAGGTTACATTCAATATGAGAGTTAAAAACATTCTAAAAATGGACCGAGTATAAAGGAATCCTAATGGTCTTATCAGTGCAAGAGTTAAAATGTAATCAAAAATGAATTGAAAGGCATTGCTAATCAATCTGTGAATTCTTTAAAAACAATCAAAACTACAAATTACAGCCAACAAGAAAAGAAAGGCAGAGAAAAGGACGTGGTAATTTCTCTCACTCAAATTGAACAATCTCCTGGGTATGAGTAGTTACTCAGCCAGTTAGGAAATCAGTAATTCCACACCTAGAAACATAGAACAGAGTATTACATAACATACCGCGTTGAAGTAGAAGTATTCCCTGTCTTCGGAGAAGCTTCCAATTTTGAAAGAATGGAGGAATGTATTTTCTCGACAAGGGCGGGTAAGTTCTTGTAGTGTTCTGCATAGTTTTTACTTGTGGCAGACTCGGTTGTATAGTCATAGACACTGTAGCCAAAGAAACAAATTATATTAACATCTACTAAGGACCAAAACAGGTCAAAATCGGTCAATGGAACTGTAAAAGCAAAACAAGCAAAATATGTCAAGACACGATACAATGCTTTTGGTTTTTTTCCTGGGGAGCTATGAACCTCAGGGCACATTAACAATCAGAAATTACATTTCTAGGCCATATTCCCTAAAGCCCCCATAGGGTTTGAAGATGAGTACCACTTCACCTTACTCATATTGTTGCGATCCTAATGGTTATCCAGTGAACTCTAAAAGAACGTAAAATCAAGTAGAAAATCGTTTCTCAAAATCACAATAATCTGCTATAGTTTCAGTGAAGATGTAGGATGAGGTTCTCCTCCTTGAGTCGTTTTCCTCATCCAGCAGAAACTTCCAAGAATGAAGAATTATTTTCCCTTTGGATGAATAGGGTTTTGGAAGAGCGATTCACACCATTTTACAAAACAAATTCTACCCCAATAATTTAAGAAACTTGAAAAAAAATGGGATTGGCGTACTTTATCTCCAAATTGTACGGCTCGGGATTGGCCTTTGCGTCGGATTCTCCCGTGGGAGCGGCGTCCACCACAAGCATGTCTCCCATAATCAAAGCCTTAATAATCACCGACTTAGTCACTCCGTCGTGACTTCTGGTGTAACAGAAAGCATATGCATCATCCATCTCATTCCAACCTTCGATTCCAACTTCTTCATTTCCTACAAAACAAGAAGCACGCATTGCTTCAATTCCCCATTTCTAATCCCACCGACTTACGATACACTAAAAACCTCACCGACTAAACCTTCAATTCAGAAATTGAACTCAATTTTATTATCCATTGTGGTGCCAAGAACAAATGATGTTTACCTGAAGATGGTAATGATAATGATGCAGCTTGAGATCCAGTTGCCGTGAGGGAATAACCAGCGGCTAAAAATGAAGCGTGTATTGCAAAAGCCACTGTATCGTGAGAATTTCTGAAGGATGGGCGCGAAGCCCTTATTACACCTAATACAGCACCGTCTGTAGCCATGGAAGAAGTTCGTCTTGCTTGCTTACCAGCTATCTCACACTCTGTTGCTTTGCTCTATCGATCTCAACGAGCCTTTTTGTTCTTTCAAGGATGTCTGAATGGATTGCTGTCCACGCTATTCAAATTTGCCAGCGTTACGATATTTTGGTCAAGCGCCAAACCCTGGTGGCGTTATAATAGGACGCCGTATATATACAATTTCAGTTTTTGTACGAATAAATTGTTTTATTTCTCAAATAAATTGTTGTACTAATAAATTAGTTTTTAAAACTTATTTGAGAGTCTTAATTGCCAAATGCCCTAGCGATCAAATTGTTATAGCCCTTTCAAAGGGTTTAAACCCCTTTCTTAAGGGTGCTTAAAAAAATACCCTTCAAAAACAATTCAGAATCTTAGTTTGCCTAGTCCATTATGGAGGAAAAAACAAACACTAATCTTTCAAAACAAGTTACATCAAAAATAACCCATCAAGAGTTTTGGCACTAAAGACTTGGGATTCGGATCGTGGTGTCATGCGTGACGTGATTTATGACTCAATTATGACTAAATCGATTTTCATGACACTTTTATTGCTTAGTCTTTGGTCTACCAACCATTGGTCCGTCACATTGCAGTGCAGCCAATTTAAGTCTTAGAGGTCGGTGCTCTTAATTGCCCAATGCCCATAACCTTCTCAAATCCCGTCAAATTCTGATTGCTTCAATCGAAACATTTTCACTGCAATTCTATTTAAAGGGCATATAGGCATTGCAATTTGCATTGTTCAATTGCAGTTGTGCCCACTGCCCTTCCTAATATGTTTAAAGTCCTCAATCCTCATTGCTCAATCCCTTGACTCTAGTCCATACTGTAGTCTCCTACTATTGCAGCATCAGGCGTAGCAACTTGCAAGCCAAAAATGACAACCCAGAACAACCTCTGGATTTGGGTGCTCTTCTACAACAGGTAAACCAAAGCAACTTGTTGGGCGCAACCCAAGTGGAAGAAGTTTTGATGGTGAAAGTACAAGTTAGGCGAGGCCTAACATCGGCCAGTTTTGGGAGAAGCAACTCCACACTTCCCGAGAGCAGGGTATGGAGCGACGCAGAGTCAGCAGGAAAGGACCTATCCCCTTAGTAAAGACGAAGTACTAAGGACGATCAAGGTAGTTGGAGCAATTATGAATGAAGCGACGAACTGTCAGCTACAAGAGCAAAGAGTAAAGAAGCGGAATGGTGCAAAGGACGCACCATGTCAGCGTCAGAGTCGCGCGGTCATAACTGCGATTGTTAGAAGAAGCGTCAGAGCCAGAGAAGCGGCGCAAAAGGACAGCAGAGCTCCAACAAAGTAAAGACAAAGCGTGGTCAACAAGAGAACCATGCCATTTTTGGTTTAAGGGTACTATGGGGGTTGGCCCATGGTTATTGTAAAGATGTGACCTTCGGGCACAATCTATATAAAGGGAAATTTTGTATGGTCATCGTTGAGTATTGTTAGACCGAGTTAGATCTAAACTGAGAGAGATCTAAGAGAGGAGAAAGACTTTGCAGCTGTGTGTGCAAAGATCTATTGTAGAGAAGAGTCTGCAACTGAGTGCGCAGACTAGAACTGTTAAACCCTTCCTTCTAATATAAAGAACAGTTCCCGTGGACGTAGCTCCCATCTGGGGGGTGAACCACGTAAATATCTGTGTCGTGTGATTGGTTCTATGTTATATTCTGTGTTCATGTATGTTTATGCTTACATATGTATTTTCATGTGAATGTGAATGAGGATGATATGTTAAGTAGTGGAACACACATGTATGAATATGCGAAGTGTTAATCAATGTGATGAATGCGTAGTTACACAGATAAGAATAACAGTGATTCAGTGGAGTCTATACTGTCGGTAACTATAGAGTGCGCAGTCACATATCGGCGTTGTTATATTCAAAGTATACGTGAAGTGAGAGTAACTTCCCTTAAGGTCATTTCCACATCCGCGCATCACCAAGGTTATAGAAACCTGCTTTTGTAATCCCCCATAACTTCGCCTCGGGTGAGACCTCAGTCTATTCACAGGTTGTTGCCGAAAGGATCGATGAAAGGGTTTTGTTGGGTCATTGAGTACTACGCAGAACCCAAGTCAACCCAAAGTTACAGACCTCGACACAACTCAAAACTTTTTTATTCCGTGAGTTAATTTAGAAGAATAGATGATAATTATGCCATAAGATTTTAGTGAGTATTAATCTTGCATTAGATTAGAATAAATAAATTTAGATCATTAATCTTGCACTCTTTTGGATTCTTTATTACCATGGTCCCTAAACACCAAAATCTCAATCAATCTAGAAGAAATGCACTAGACTTGGTTGAGGATCAATCTTTAAAACACAAAAATTTATCTTTCACTTAATTACGTCGAAGACATTCTCTCTATGAGAAATTTGTTCTTGACACTGTAGCTAGATTCCTCGTCTATCAAGCAAATAAAAACCCACCACGTGTATCTTTGTCCAAATTCTCCAAGGTTTCGTCTTCCTTATGCAAGTGTTTGTCTTTTCTGCCAAATTCGTTTTTCCGCCAAATTCACCGTGTTGAAGGCGGCAAGCCAGTCTTCGTTCATTTGTCTTTTCCACCTGTGTTAGAGCTCAATCTTAAATTCCGATCTTGCGGATATTTGTACAGACTGCGGAGATTTGTTGCAGGATATCCTCGAGAATACCCCAAGGTTCTGGTTTGTCTTTACAGGCCTATTTGATCACATTTTGTTCGAAAATGGTCGCCAGCTTTCCGACCTCTTCTCTGGCTTCGCTCCATTTGAATCTTGTCGCCACAAAGGGTATTTTCTTTACACTGGTTCCACTTTGGCTGATAGATACGAGAACACTAGTTCCGCTTTGGCTGATAGATACGAGAGAGATCCTAGTGCTTTCGATAATGATTGGTAAGTTCCAGTTGCAGGAGTCCAACCCAACTATCATTTCTTTTAATAGGTATGTCCGAAAAAAACCAACATATCATGAATCAAACCATCGTGGCATGAGCCGATCAACCAAAGACAGTTGGAAGGTGGGGGATACTCGCCGAGGGTGTTTGCATCCTTTTTTTGTGGTTGATCACTCTTTCCAGATGCGCTGAAACATAATGTTATAAAGAACACCTTTGGAACCCCTTCTTAGCTGCCTTACTGGGTAGGGTTGGTCATGGATCTAGCAAAGGCCAAACTTTTCAATTTTTGTACATCCCATTTGCCTTCCATGCGACTCCCAAAGATCAACACCAAACAAGAAGGAAGCCAAGCGCTAGCGATCAACAACAAGCAATTCCAATATGCCCACGAGGGGTAGGATCCTTCGTAGGGAATAATAATGAGGCACTTCGATCGAGTCTATTCATTACTCTGTAATGGGCGAGGCGGGTGGAAAGACCCACCACATCCATCACCAAATGGATTCAGCGGCTCACGGAGGAATAAATATTGCCCTGTTGTAAAAACTTAATTTGATCACCTCACTATTAGTAGCTAGCCATGTCTGCAGTGTAAGGGGTAAGATGGGCAGTGATCCATCCGTCCGTTGTTTTGGTATTCGTTGTTTCCTGAAGGCATGAAAGGTAAATGAGGATGGTTTATTTCCTAAAAGCGTCAAGGGGTGGGTCCATTAAGGAATAACGTAAAGGGCGTAAAGAGCAAAGGAAGGAGTATCAATAAAAACATATCCATAAGATCCAGACTTATCGCGGCATAAATACTAATGGTAGACTCAGTAGCTTACTTTGATCTTGGCCCAGCAGTTGCTTAGCTTGACGACTCTGTTGAGTTAATAAATCGAGTTCTATGTTGTGCGCAAGGTCTAGATCATCATTTCGTCATTCCAGTCTAGGTAGGAACTGTGTTCCGTTGGATACTCTGCGCCAGTTGAAGATATTTTGGTGCCCAACAATTCGAATTCACAACAGTCTGGTGGCAACCCGAGGATTTCAGGTTTTGAGGATCTGATTTCGGGTTTTTACAATAGCAATCCTGCAAACAAAACATGGTATGTTTTTTTTTTTAATTTTGTTTTCATTTTGATTTGTTCGACATTTTTTCAGATTTATGTTTTACATTTTTTAGATTAGTTGGTCGTTGTTTGCTAATTGAGTTTCAATGTTTGTGTTTGGAAATCGATCCTAGATGAGAACCAAGTGCTTCTCCGTACTTAGTGTTTGTCTTTGTTTGCAAACAATGCAGATATTTGAACTTGTGCCCCCTTTCTGGAAAATGTCAAAATTGTTTTTGAACTTGTGCCCCCTTTCTGAAAAATGTCAAAATTGTTTTTGAACTTGTGCCCCCTTTCTGGAAAATGTCAAAATTGTTTTCCATTCTTGGAGCGGAGCCATTTCACTGCTCTAATTTGGCTATCTCCACTAAAACACTTGGAATTATTAGCACTCTTGAACACATCAATATTAACTTATGTAAAAAATCAAAGTCTTGCCAATATACACTTGGAAATATTAGCACTCTTGAACACATAAATATTAACTTATGTAAAAAATCAAAGTCTTTCCAATATTAGCACTCTTGAACACATGAATCTTAACTCGTGTAAAAAAATTGAATTATTGCCACCGCAAGTTGCATGTTGCGCCTGGAAAATTACATTAGATGGGCACAAATTAAAACAATTTCCAAGTGCAATTGGAGGCTTGATTGATTTGGAAGTTCTGGAAATAGGAATCCCTTTGCTAGAAACATTGCCGCCTTCACTTGGTGAATTAAAAAATTTGAATCAATTGAACTTTTGGGATTGCAGGGCAATGAAAAGTTTGTCGGATTCCTTACATTGTTAACTCAGTTGGATAAATTGGTACTCGAATGCCCCATATGCCAACTTCCATTTAAAAGAGTTGATGGAGCAAGAGGCACTATTTTGATTCCATGATTCATGATCATAATATTATTCCAAGAATTGACCACTATTGCTGCATGGTTGACATTCTTGGCTATAGCTATAGTTGCCCTCAACTTAATAACTCAAAAGGTTGAACAATAAAGCTTCTTCCACCGACTGTTGTATTTTTTGTTGCCTACATGTATTTTTGAGTAAACCTTTTGACATCTATGTAAACTATACTTATCAACCATTTAGTGTTGGTTGTCCGTCTTTGGTTTTGCAGATGGTTGTATTTTGGTATTTTTTTAGTGTTGTCTTCATTTTTCATCTATAATATTTTTAGTATTTTGTTAGCCATTCCATTTAAAAAAAAAATCTATATCATCTTTATGCAGTTAGTTTTTTATGGCCTAAACATATTTCCTTCAATGGTAAACATATTCAAAAGAGGCTTCTGTTTATAGCTTTCAGCTAAGTTTTATATTCTAAAGCTACCTTTCACAATATTGATAACCTTTTGACCACATATTTTGAATGATTATTGATGGCCTTAATTGCTAGAAATGGGAAATGATTTTACAAAAATATTGAACAAATGAATGAGATAGGCAAATGAGAAATCAAAGTATGGACGATAGTTCTTGATGATCATGTTATATAATTAAATATTTTATTTTTAATTTTATTCTTCAACTATTTTTGTCATATGAAAATCATTGTATAATATTTTATATGTTATCTAAATAGTACCATTCTCCCTCAAGACCAAACGCAATTTCATGTTCTCATAATATATAATTAAATGAAATATTATTTACTACACTCAAAATCTGCCTCACTTAATGGAATCTCTACAATGCCAACATCAAATCCTTAAGAACCCTTCCACCACAAGAAAAAACAGCCAAAAACTCCTGTGTTGCAGTGTCACAAACCCCCAACTGGTGAGATTCTTCGAAATCTCATCAAATTAAGGTTCAATGTGCACAGTAAAGTGTTGTCCAAAAGGAACGGAAAGTGATGAATTAAGAACAATTTTCAAATCTAATTTTAACTTTAAAATAATGATAACATGAATTATTGTTTAAAATGTTTTTAAAATTATTTAGAATAATTATTAAAAGTGGTTCATGGGAATGTTGTCTTGCTTAAAGTAGTTTTATCGATATTCCTCGATCCACCTACCAAAATAAGCAAGTGAGATTTACTTCTGAGCACTTTTACACATGTGTACATGTTAGGAAGGAGATATGAAACTGGTACATCAAGTTTAAATATGTCTATTTGTAACATCTATTTTATTCTTTTTCTTATTTTTTTATATTAAATGTGTTATTCATATGAAGTTAATGATCACTTGATTAACTTAAATATGGTGTAAACATTTATAACAAAATGAATTGGGAAGAAGATATTTAAATCTATATATGTTTTACAAGAAGTAAATTTACTTATTCTTGATGCAATATTTCATCCTCTCTTAAAAATTCGAAGAAAGATTCCAAAACCTAGCTCAATACCAATATAAGGGTATTATTACAATCTTCTTCAATCTCACGATGGCTCAAGATCTAGGTTGATAATTGTATATTGTGTTATTTATTTAGTATTTAAAGCCAATTCTATGAATATTCTTTAATAGTTTTTAAGCTTGAGAAAGTTATTTTAAAGTTAAATTTAAGCTTGAGAAGGTGCACTTTAATAACCTACTAAAATAATTTGGAAGGGTAATGACGAGTGTAATAGTTTGTTAGTTCATAAAGGTTCTTCTAAAATTCATTCTTTGCATATGGCTCAATTGCTCTTTATGTTTTTTTATATGCAATCATCTATATGGATTTTGATCTTTATAGCTTGAGTGGCCCAATTTCTGTAGAGCTTTATCTTAGGTACTACTTCATATTGGTACTTGCAATAATGCTTTTCACTTGTACCATTGGCTTTTTGACATCATTCTACTTTGTTCACCACCTTTTCTCTTATGTTAAGATTGACTTCAAGCCAATCTTGCCATAGTGCTTGAGCGGGGATGCGTGAAAGGATATCTTGTGTGGGACTTTGCAAGTTTTCTCTTATGGAATCACTTTGATCAAATCATCAATTAGAAAAGGAGAATTGCATAAGAGGTAATTGTGTTTGTAACCTCAAGCACCTTTCCTTGAAATCTTCATATTGGGATTCAATTTATTTTCTCTCCTTTCTCGAGAATTTCAGATACATATAGCTATGTTTTAATTTATCCTTACATCTTAAATTATATTCATTTCAGACTTGAGTAAGATACAAAATGCTACTCCTTTTCTAAGGAGATTAAAGTAAGTTTCTCTTCCATTGCAAATTTGTTTCATTGTTTCACAGTTGGCACTTTATCAAATGGCATGATGTGGCATTGAGATGTGGTTGATTTGTTATTTTTCTTTGCAAGGTTCTTGCTGACAAGCTAAGTTCTGTAGATTTTCGAATCATGTCACATCAATAAAAGTTGGCATTTTGGATCAATATTTACACTGTCTGCATGATGAATGTATGCATAGTAAAGCATTTCCCCTCATCACTCCCTCATTTCTGACCTTTCCATTTAAAAATTAAGGCAGTCATTGAATATATATATATATATATATATATATATATATATTCATGTGTGGATTATAAATGATTTACCTTTCCTTCAGCTACAAGCATTCCTTGAGCATGGTATATATATATATATTAATTCATGTGTGGATTATAAATGATTTACCTTTCCTTCAGCTACAAGCATTCCTTGAGCATGGATTACCGAAAACTCATTAGATGGTCGTAGATTTTATGTGCAATATATTTCATGCCTTAAATATTGTAAATGTCTTATCAATGCAAAAATGAAGTATTACCTTGATATCATAGCTCACCTGTATACTCTGCTTAGGAAAAATTCAAATTGAATAAGGATTGAATTACAAGGAATGTAGGAATGTAGTTGAACCTGTGGCATTTTTGTTATGCTCTTAATATGCAGCCAATATCAGATTTCAACTTCTTCTTTTGTAGCAGTGTCCACATAAGGCACGCAACACATAGTGAGTTTTTGTGTAAGCCACAATTCTCCTATATATTGTTATCAATATTTGCCTCAACCAATCGGTCTTGGAGAGGTCTTATGTGTATGGTATTTTGTATTAAAAGTTGTAAGAATTTATTCTCCAAACCAACTTCTTGTCCTTCTTTGGGATTGAGATATACCTCTACTTTGGAATAGTTAGAAGTTTCCTATACTTTGCTTAGTTTCAGGTTTGAAAATTATGTCCTTTGTAGATTTCTGAATCCAGATTGTAATAGATTTTTGCACATTGTTGAATAAATATCATCTCTCTAACATTGAAGTTTTTTGTTAATTCCAAGCAATACTCACCACATGGAAGCATAATTCCATCCATGGGTGGAGCAAAATTTTGACCTTAATTGCTACCCTGCTACCTTCCCACAAGAAACATCTCATACTTTTGTCTAGTTTTTTCTAATGTATGTTGTTAGCATTCGGGTTTCTCTAAAAGTGTTACACCATCCTAGGGGCGTGATTCATGTGATGTGGGGTGCATGGTGGAACCTTACCCTTTGTTATATATTATAACCTATTTTGGTTGATTGAGTGATGATCAACTTGTTGTGCAATACCATATGTAAATGCTATGTATGAAAAGGGTAATTACATGTTTTAGTTCAACACTTACTTATTTTACATATAGTTGAAGGCATTCTATCTTTACAATAAAATCATTGTATTGTATTTAAATCATTTATGGGGAAAGGAACTAATAACAAAGCATGGGAAAGGAACTAATAACACTATGGTGGTTGTTTAAAATTGCAACATAATGAGGTATAACTACTCTTTGGATAATGGGTAATTCAAAGATCACTATATAATGACACTCATAGAATTATAGGTTGGAAAACTATTATTCACTTCTATTATGGACATAATCAATGAAATAAGGGTATCTTCTGAAGAATTTTTTTTTAATGAAATAAGGGTACAATTTGAAAATCTCTATTTCTAGCATGTATACAAGAAACTAGAGGATATTTCTAGCATGTATATAGATATGCTTTCCAAAGATTCTTTATGATCATAAGGGAGATGATGTAAAGGAGATTTGATTAGTAACGTAGTCAAAGATGACTAAGTTTATGTTTGAATTACACTAGAAACACATTTCAACCTAAAATATGTTAAGCTCACAATGTGATAGCATCTTTGATGCACTTCGAAGCAAAAATCTTGTTGTGTAATGAATGTGTGTAGACTGTCATTATACTTTGGAATTCACCTAAGGACATATACATGAACAACTTAGTTTTTGCAGACACTTTGGCAAGGATGGACAACTAAATGAATGCTTTTGAATGGGAGACCAATAATTGTAACTTTCTCTATTATTTTTCTCTTTCATCTTCCAAAATTTTTCTCTTCATCTTACAATCAATTCAATTCATTCAAATTCATGGAACTAATGATGGTGATAAATGGATTGTACTTGTTAGTTTGTAATGTTTCATATTGTTCATATTATTGTTGTATAAACTTATTTTTGAATGAATATTTATGTTGACCTTCTGAGTTTGTATGCAATAATACTAAATTTGTAATTGTTGGTATGTCTAAGTGTATTCATGTTAGGTGTAATGTAGAATTATGAGAGGTCCCAAATTCTTTACAGGAGAAGAAACAAGTTATGATCATTGGTTATCAATGAGATGTTGATTGCTATATATATAGAATGGAAGTGCACAATTTATAGTTCTTGTAGAGATACACATTTGTGGTGAAAGATAAAGTGTAAAAAAGAACAATTATGTTGATGTTTGCAATAAAAAAGTGCTACTATTAGAAGTGCAAAATGAAAAATCAAATAATTGGATTTTAGTTAGATCAAGGATTCGACATGGAGTTTGGATAAATTACATGGATGTGTAGGTACTTGACATTGTAAGAGATGAAACTGCAATTAGATAATTTTATAATCTACATTGTGGATTGTGTATAGACCAAAATATCGATAAGATAAAATTTGATTTGACAATTGGATAGAGACATTTTAGGAATAAATTTTAGATGCAACAAGATATGGGAATAAATTTTCAATGCAAAGATATCATTTGCCCAATACAAATAAGAAGGTCAACAAGTTTGTGAAGCACTGTACACTTTCCTAAATGGAAACATAAGTCAGTCACAACACATCATTGTACATATTATTGTCCACACCAAATATATATGTGAAGATAGTATCACAATCCTTGTTCTTTGCTTTGATTGCTAAGAACAAAACTCATAAATGATTCAATACTATTGAGGTTTATAGGTTTCTAAAGATGACACATTTTTTGCCTTGTATGGAGATTGGTGATGTGAGCTATTACATGAATTCATTCTTCAAGGAGATCATGAAAATTCATGGATTGTTAAAGAGAATTAATTTAGACATGTGGGAAATCTTTATAAATTAGCCTAGTGTATACTCCAAAGGCCTTGCCAAACTTGTTATGACTCCTTTACTTTTTTACAATTCCATATTTCATCATACATGCTATAAATCATTCTATTTCCTTGGGCTCTTTTCCACTCGACGTTCCTTTTGCCCCTCATGGGGCAATTGCTAGTTTAGTATCTTATATACGTATTACGTAAGTATTAACAATTGAACTCATTTGATTGAAAGAAAAACAAGTGGAATTAGCACTAAAGGTGATTATACCTGCCTTTTAGAAATGTTGTAAGATATTAGTTATTCATAATTCAAATGTAAAATTACCATCAAAGCGGCTTATACATACCTCTTAAAAATATTTAAATGGAAAATTTAAGAAAAAATAGCTCATATTGTAATATTAAGAAATATTAATAATTTAGTATGTGTATTTTTTAGAATTTTAATATAGAAATTAGAAACGAAAATAAAAGTGGAATGTTAATAAAAAAATTAAAAAATAAAAATATTCATATAATAATTTTTTCTATACTTAAAATTTTACACCTTATTGTTTTTTATTAGCCCTATCTGCGACTTATTAGCCTTATCATGCACTTAAATGATACCTTTTAATTTATATCATATGCATGTAACTAAAGCCTAAGTCCATCATTGATGTCAGGTGGCGCGGAACCAAGTCCAAAAATGTATATGATATCATTATTTAATGGAGTAAACGAGAAAAGATATGATACATGTGTTACGGAAATGTTTTAATGAGCTCGTATTCGTCCAGCATTCTTGGACGCGTGTTATGTGTTAGATTGATAGTATATCATCATTTTCAATTGGATGCGTGTTTTGGTGAGAGACTGATAGTACATTTGTCATTTCCAATATCACAATGATTGTAAAATTCGTAGATGTTTGAAAGACATTAGCAGAGCTCGGCACATCATATCACAATCAAATCGTACGTTTTTTTATTCAATGTAGCATCCACCTACCAAGCTAGTTATTTTTAAAATTTTAATATATTTTAAATTTCTGACAATTAATCCTCAAACCAGGGGAAATTAGTCTAATCAATGTTTTTAGCCAATTACAAATGAGTAATTTGATATTTTAAAATTATAAAAATTATTTTTTTATTTTTTTTTTATTTTTTTATTTTTAAATATTGAATTTAATATTTTTTTTGAAAACTATTGAAAACTATATAGAAATTTCTATGGCAAAAGCAAAAATAATTAAAAATGAAAAAAATTTAAATCCTAATTGATTGCTATATAACTGCCTTCGGCCGGTATAATAATGAATTGATAAACAAAACACTCGAAGGGAAATATTCCTTACCATGATGCATAACTATTTTTTCCTAATAGATGGATTTACATGGCCTTAGCTCAAAATATTGAATTTATCGCATTTCTAACTACACATTTGAGATTACTTTTCCTAATTTTAGTCAATCAAGGAATGTATCGTTGACTATTCATTGTTATAGGTTTTTTAATTCTTGTGATTTTCAATTGAATTATGTTATTTTAATGAATGTTCTATATTTTAATCATTTTAATTTTGATTGGGTTTACGTAAAAATTATTAATTTAAAATATAATTATTTTTAATATAAAAATGTAAAATATATATGATGACTATGATGATGGTTTTTAAAGTCATTGGATCGTTTTCTTGTTAAAACAGATCTCTTAAATTTATGGGGAAGGCACAGGTCTTGGTTGGGGGAGACAAAGGCTATTAAGAAGTTGGATTATGAAATATAGGCTTTGACAAAATTAAACATTTTGGAAAATTGTGAGGAGGAAATTGGTAGGAAGATTAAGAAGCTTGAGAGCAAGAAGGAAGAAATCCTTACTCAGGAAGAACTGGAATGAAGGCTTAAAAGTAGAGCTATTTGGGTCGAAGCAGGAGATAGAAATACAAAGTTCTTCCACGCATATGCTACACACCGAAAAAACACAAATAACATATGGGAGTTACAGGATTCATTAGGGATTACAATCTCTGGATTGGATGATCTTTTGGAGGCAGCGAAAGAACATTTTAACAAAGCTTATAGTATGGAGAATCACGAGTTAATAGACCAACTTCAGGTGGCCAAATTGTATCCCTGTATGGTGGATGAGGATTCTGCAGCTGATCTAAGCAAGAAAATTACACTCCAGGAAGTTGAAGGGATTCTGAAAGGTTTTGCAAAGGACAAAAGTCTTGGCCCTGATGGCTGGACAGTTGAGCTAGTTTTAGCTTTTTTTGATGTTATGGGACAGGATATTGTGGATATGGCTAATTTCTCTCGTGTGGAGGGATATATGACAAACAATTTAAATTCCAACTTCCTTACATTAATTCCAAAATTAGGTAAGCCAAAAAGTTTTGGTGATTTCAGACCTATAGCATTGTGTAATTTGGCTTATAAGATTATTTCAAAGATTATTGCAGTCAGACTCAAACCAATACTATCTCAGCATATCTCAGGGGAACAATTTGGTTTTCTTCAAGACAGACATATATTGGATGCTATTGGCATTACTCAGGAGGTCATACATACCATTAAGACAAGGAAAAAAGCTGCTTTACTATTGAAGATTGACTTAGAGAAGGCATATGATAGAATTGACTGGGATTTCTTGCGGTTAATACTAATACAAATTGGTATCCCTCCTATGGTCCAGAGGTGGATTATGGCTTGTGTGACCACAACAAACATATATGTATTAGTGAATGGAGCTCCATCAGGTTTCATCAAAATTTCTAGAGGAGTGAGACAAGGCTGTCTGCTGTCTCCACTTATTTTCCTTCTTATCATTGAGGGCCTTAGCAAATTAATCAAGAAGGCTAAAGCATCTGGGGACATCAAAGGTATTACTTTCTCTGAAGGTTTATCTCATACACATTCTCTTTTTGTTGATGATGTACGTTTAGCAGGATTGGACTCAGAACTTGAATGGCAGCAGTATAATCAAATTATTAATATATTATGCAAGGCTTCTGGTATGGTGGTCAATCAAAGGAAATCTAATATATATCATTTTGGGATTAATGAACAAAAACTGGAATTATATAAAAGAATAATGCCTTATTAGTTCTGCAAATTGGAGGAGGGTTTTAGATATCTGGGATATTTGCTTAAACCTGGGAAATATAAGAGGAATGACTAGTTATGGCTTGTGCAGAAAGTAAAAAAAAAGATAAATCATTGAACATATAGGCTTCTGTCGGTTGGTGGAAGACTTATTTTGATAAAATAGTTCTTACTGGTATACCAGTTTATTGGTTTTCATTGTTACAGGTCCCATGTTATATCATTAACTGTATAAGGAAGTTGTTTTTCAACTTTCTTTTTTCGGGTGGACTGTCCAAAAATTTATTAGTGATGGCTCGATGGGAATAGATTGCTCAACCAGAAAGTGGGGGAGGTTGGGGTATAAGGGATCTAACCTTGTTCAGCTGTGCTCTCAGGATGAAAAGTTTATGGAGAGGGATCTTTGGCCCTACTCTGTGGACTAAGTTACTCAGAGTCAAATATATCAAGATGGATGTGTTCGAATGGATCCGGTCTCCATTGAAAAGAATTAGAGGTGCCTCTCCGATATGGATGGGATTTCTCAAAGTATACAATTTATTGGCTGGTGATCTCACTTGGAAGGTCGGTAATGGCAGGAACATCTTAGTTGGAATTGATCCAATTATGGGAATGGAGGAGGATTATCTACTTTTTGCTGGAATTATTACAATTTTGCACAGGTTTGATTATGCAACACTAAATAAGATTAAAAGGGTAAACTATAGGTACTTTCAAACATATTGGATCACTGCATTTGAGTTAGGACTCAATGAGAATGAGGCAGTTAAATGGAAATACTATACGGATAAACTGAATTTAGTGGGATGTAGACTTATTGATGAGAGTGATAGTATTATTTGGGCCAAGAACAAAGCTACAAGAATTGTCACTGCAAAATTGGCATATAAAGCTCTCAGTACTTATAGAGGTATGTATCCGGCTAATTGGTGGTATAAGGATATATGGAAGTGGAAAATACCGGTGAAGATCCAATGTTTCATGTGGCATGCATTACAAGGTAGATTGAAGACTTGGGAGAATTTGACGAAAAGAGGATGGGCTGGACCTAGTATATGTTTTCTGTGCATAAGCAATGGTGAGACCAATCAACATATTTTGGTGGAGTGTGTTTTCACAAAAACTCTATGGCATTTTATCACATTGTATCTCAAGGTGGGACAGATTTGGGAGGTGAATGATTTGTTGTCTAATGTTTATAAATGGCAGGTTCTTTGTAGGAATCTTCCACAAATTCCAGCTTTGGTATCATGGCACATTTGGAGGGTGAGGAATTTGGCTTTATTTGAAGAGAAAAAACCCAATATACAGTGCTCTTTTAACAGGATTTTGACTCTTTTCAATGATTACAATCATGTTAATGGACAAAAGATTAGTAAAAATATCGGTTCTTTCAACATTTCTTATCACAGACCGGTGGGTTTCTTTCATGGTCCAAAAATTGATGGACTTTGTGCGGTCAAGGGTATTATATACATTAACAAAGATCATTACATCAATCTATTGATGAATTGTGGGAATGGTACAAATACTAAAGCGGAGTTGCTTGGTCTTTGGAGTATTATTTCTGTGGCTGCTATCATGGGACTGCAGGACATGACTGTATTTGGGGATTCAAGGGTGACGATAAAATGGGCACTGAAGGAATACAATCTTAATATTATGGCTTTACAACAATGGTGTTGCAGAGTTCGTGATAAAATTCAATGTTTCAAATATATATCTTTTGAGCATATCTATCGACAATTTAATATGGCTGCTGATAAACTATCAAAGGAAGCACATGGTGGTGAAGAAGGTTTTGTTTATTGGACTGAAGTTATAGAAAATCAAGTTTGTGCTTCGGGAAGGGTTAACTTATTTGAATATTAATGCATTGTGATGAGAAAGGATATGTTTACATTTTAGGAGCTTTTTATCATGCTTCTTTAGAAAAGAACCATACAACCGGGGTATAACTTGAAGTTATTTGTGAAGCCGTTTTTTGAATACAAGTCTGGACAAGGCTTATACATATGTGCTATTTGATTCTTACTTAATGAATATCAATAGTATGATTTTTTTCCACTGAAAAAAAAAAGAGACAACTAAAGCTAAATTTGGTCTATCAAAACTTAAGAAAAGACCTGACATAAATTATTTGATTTGTTTTAAAATATTATTCATGTGCTCAAAAAGTTTAAAGAGGAGTGTCCTTAGCTCACCATAGTTTCGAGGAGCTAGAAGGTTAGAAAGGTTAGTGTTGGAACAAAGATTATGGAATTGAGATCTAATGTGGGTGTAAGCAGGGCATTCTAAGAGAGAGTGATTTTCATCTTCAACGCTCATAAACTCACACACGTGGTAAATCCTATCGGCCCGTGGCGTTTTAGGGGTTGTCCAACGCCTAGTTTCACTATGAAACTCATGAGAGTTCGTTTTAATCTTGACAATATTAATTTTTTTCTCTGAGTTCATTAAGATAGAAAGATCATTTTTATCCTTAAGATTAAGGTTAATGATCTTTTTATAATATTGTAATTTTCTTTTAACCTCTAAATCTTCCTTGCACCACATTTTCTCTTTGAACGTAGATGTAATAATAGTGTTAATGTTATCGATATTTTGCATAGTGGCAGTTTTGTCAATCCCCCAATAATTTAACCAAGTTGTGGCATCTTTAAGCCACCCCCTCTTGATGCATAAGTGGTTTTGGTTGGAGTTAGGAGCAATTTTAGGACGTCGTTGGTCCTATGTTGTTTAATTCGTGCTTGTGCATTAGATATATAATAGTCATAGCAATGCTTTCAATAGAGGAGCCATAATTATTTTTAACCATTAAACTTTCAAAATTTTATTATTATAATAATTATTTTTTTACAAAAAATAAATTATATCAAATAAATAACAATAAACAAAACAATAATTTTCATCATGTATTTTTTTATATTTAAACATGTTAGATATATAAATTCCAAGCTCTTTGTGGTTTTCGTAAAGGAGCATGCTTTAAGAGTGCATAAATTGGATAGGTTACCTTACATTAATTGTAGGGCATGATGTTAAAATGAGATGAAGTTCATTCAAACTACCTTTAAATCACAAAAAAATGATAATTTGATAACAATATGTTTTTAGATTATTCCTCAAAATCATTTGTATCATTTCGAGTAAGCTAACTAGTGGAGATCATAGGAATTAGCCTCAATTTTTCCAAATTCATTTTGATTTTCATAATATTGGGAAAATAAGATTTATAAAAATTGTGAGTGGAGATTATAGGGAGTAGTCCCAATTTTAACAAATTCATTTTTGTTTTCACAAATTCATTTTAATTGTCTATTTATATTTAAACTTCATTTGGTTGTAAGGATTTGTTGGCCTGGACATGCGCGTCGAATGGAAGGTATTCTCTGAAAGCTGGATATAATGTGCTCATGATGAATGAATGGTAGGGGGAGTTGATCTGGAAGTGGAGGGCAATATGGAAGTTCCAATGCCCTTTGAAATCCAAAATTTTCCCGTGGTTTTTGCTTTCTAAGAAAGCTTTGACTTGGGATCTATTACAACACAGGAACATAGTTGGTCTTGGAAGGTGCTATATGTGTAAGGAATTCGAGGAAAGTAACTTACATTTGGTTGTGGAGTGCTAGTTCACTAAACAAGTTTGGAGGGATCATAGGCAGATCGAATGCATATTTTGGTAATACAGTGGAAGAGTGTTTGTGACACCGGTGTAATAATAAAGATATGGAGGTCTATAGAACACTTCCTGTTATCATTAATTGGAGCATATGGCTCTCTACGAATGATAGCATTTTTGAGGATAGGAACAATCTAGCATTCCATTATGCAGCACAGAACTTAAGCATTTTAAGGCATTTTTCTCGAGACAAGAAGTTGAAGAAGTTCATAGTGGTAAAGTTAGTAGAAATCAATTGTTTGGTACATTGGGAATTTTTTATGGGGCGTCCCAAGGATATAGAAATCTATGTGGATTTGGAGGAGTTCTCTATCTAATTGAATCCCAAATTTTTTCTTTCAGAGCGGAGTTGGGTCCGAGTACAAACGATTATGTGGAATTGAATGCCCTATGGCTATCACTTCGGATAGCTAGGGAAGAAGGAATCAAAAGGTTGAATGTTTACAGAGATTCTTTGCTAATTATCAAATGGGTGTGTGGTGAAAATAGATGTCATAATGTGTTCTTGGAAGCACTTATGGAGGATACACGACGAATCAGTACAGGTTTTTAAGAGGTGACTTATTAGCATGTTTACAAGGTAAGGAATACAGAGGTAGATGCTTTAGCGAAAAAAGGAGTAAATATGCAACGGGGAGAAAGGTTAATCTTTATTGAAGGTGAAAGGCATTATCACTCGCCTTTATGAGGGATAAATAGGATATTACATTCATAGTAGAATTAAATGGAAGCTAGCTATTTGGTAACTGGGACTGGTAAGATAGTTTTTGTAGAAATTTGGTAGCAAAGCACTATAGGCTTTGGGCCTGAATATGATTAGCCTAGTATTTTGGTAACTATAAGCTACAGGTTATCTGTTGT
Source organism: Larix kaempferi (assembly GCA_027924585.1). Classification (NCBI taxonomy): domain Eukaryota; kingdom Viridiplantae; phylum Streptophyta; class Pinopsida; order Pinales; family Pinaceae; genus Larix; species Larix kaempferi. The sequence goes on along the minus strand of BSBM01000012.1, from coordinate 6,175,006 downwards.
ATGTTTTGGTGCAAACTCAAAAGGATTTAGGTATATGGTAATAGAAAGAGAATGATAGCATTTGCAACTCTAAGGGATAAACATTTTTAACTTTGGTAGCAGATTGCTACAGGCTTCGGGACTGAGATCTATATGGAAAATTATTTCAGAAGATACAGGTTTATGTTGTATGTTTTTGTATGTAAACTATAAGGGATCTAGTTATCTGGTATTTTTTAATATTGTATAAGTGACCAAGTAAATGGTCAGATCAATGATCATGCTTAAATGCATTTGAAGATTGTCAAAAAATTATATAAAAATGCTACAAAAAAATTTCACAAAATAAAATAAAATTATATATATATATATATACACTTCATACTATTATTTTTTAGAAATTATATGATTTCACAAATTATATATATTTTTAGAAATTCTTCTCATATTTACAAGGAACTATATATTGTGTAATTGTGTTTAATGGTGAATAGAGAGATAGAAAGAAAATAATGTACTAAAGTTTAAATTTTTTCTTCTTCTTGTATATGTGAATGAATATGTTAATGGCATTCGGAGACCAAGACATGAAAACACAGAATAATTTTGTACTGCTGGACTTTATTAATGCAAAATAAACACGAATGATTTTGAAGTCTTCAAAGTAACGATTGAAACCATAGAGACAATGTTTCATATTTTGAAACTAATGAAAAAAATTAAATACTTCATATTTATTTCCTTTTAATATGAATTTGATGTATTTATTCATTTTAAAAGATTAAATATATTATTGTTTTATATTACTATATTTACTTATTTTATTGTTTGAATGGATGAAATAGATGTAAATCTTGAAAAATGTCTCCCATCGGTCGCACTAAAAGGGATAAAAAACAATTGTCGATTGTCAGTGCATTTGGTATCCCAGAACATTCTAATCATGCATGTCATTTCCGAAATGAAGTTGATGCTCATCCACCTAAAGATGAAGAATTAGACAACGTAGAGCTTGTTGAAGGGGACAACCCATCAAAGAAGCACAAAAGAATATTCAAATATAAATGGGAGACAAGATGTTTGTGGGCTTGCGTTGTAAAAGATTGTAATGGTAATGAAAGGATTAAATGTTCTTGGTGTGTTAAATTTAAGAGAGACACTCCATTTGCTAAAGAGGGAAGTAGCACTCTTCAAGTTAGTGGTCTAAATTGCCATGCAAAATCAAAAGTTCATAAATTTTATTTGCAACTTTTGGAAGGAGTAACCAAACAAAGTAATATTCTGATTGCTAAACAGGTAGAATTAATGGTAGATGCTAAGAAGGATATAATTATGTCAGTGATTGAACATGTATTTTGTTGTTATACATGATTTACCTTTAGAAATGTATAAGTCAATTTGTGACTTGAATAGGTATAACTCCACTCTACACATGCTTCTAATAGATGAATACTTTGCATACACAAATACAACATATGGAAAAGAGTTTCTCCAAGCTGCTAAGGAGGTATATTGGAAAAAGCTAAAAGATGATATTTCCCATATCCCATTTTACTTGATTTTACTTTATGAAAGCACTAATCGAACTACGGAGCACCATATAATTGTTTATATTACATATTTGAAAAAAAGGAAGAGGTCAATGTGTAACAAAATTCACATGCTTGCGTCAAATAAAAGATGGAACAACTCAAAGTATATGTGATGTAGAGAGAACTCTTTTAATATAGATGGATTTATCTTTAATGAAGTTAGTTGGATTTGGATCTAATGGGGCATCTACCATGAGGGGTGGTCGTGAAGGTTTATCTTCTAAGATACGTCGAGATGCTCCTCATTTATTAGATGTCCATTGCATAGATCATAGAGAAGCATTAGTTGCAAATGATGCTTCAACTCATTTCTAGAGTTGCAATTTATTGATAAATTTGGAAACAAAGTTTATTCATAGCTTGGTAAATATGCTAAAAGACATGGGAACTAAAAGAACTAATGGAATCATTTCAAATCAATAAGTTAGAGGTTTTACAAATTCATCAATTTAGGTGGCTCTCTAGAGGAAAGGTCATGGAAAGGCTTGTTAAGCTCATGCCTGATTTGTTAAAAGACTGGGAGTTAGGAGAGAAAAAAACATATGAGTTGGCAACAATATTTCAAGTGCAATTTTGCATCCATTTACTTGCATATATGTTCATTAAGGAAGATAAGATGAACCAGAAGTTCTGAGAGGCTCATGTTGATACTACCGCCATTGGAACTACTTTAGATGTTACTATTAGCATGCTTCGCAAATGATTTTTGGAAGGCATATTTGGGGCAGGTACAATGCACATACCCTCTTTTTTAATTAGAGAATACGGAAGAAATCTTGAGTTTGCATATAGCATAGGTATGGTACATTTACATCCATTGAGGTTTGAAAGTTTTCCAAGGATACAAAGATAAGGGACACTAAATGATTGCAGTCTTTTGGGAAAATGTTTTGTTGTGAAGATGATTGAATCTCTAGAAAGGAGGTTCACATATCTACCTATATTTAATGCTGCTAAGTTTGTTAGTCCTCAACATTGTTATGAAGAAATAGACGATAGAGACTGTCAAACAAAAACATGGTTGAAATGTTTATGTGAAAAAATTAGCCTTGGGGAATCACTTATTGTGGATATTGCTAAATGTTTGGGTCAAATGGATGAATTTATTTATACTATATAAGTCATACCCTAAAAATAATATGTTTGGAGCATGGAGTCTATGTGGAGATGAACCCGAATGATTTGAAGGCTTTCCTTGTTTGATGCAATTATGACAACTTATTTCTTGTTATTCCAACAAGTATAGCAGTGTGTGAAAGAGGCTTCTCAAAATTAAATAGGATAAAAATTAATGATACATCAAGACTTCCATTGGAGACATTGGATATGTTAATGTTTCTCTCGCCCAGTGCACCTCATGCTCTAAATGAGGTAGATTGGAATGTTATTTATGATGAATGGAGACAAATCAAAACTAGAAATCCTCTTCCATTGAGCAAGAAGATTCATGTTTTCAATGATGTAAGCTGGAATACTTTTGTAGAATATCAATTGAATCAAAGACAAATATGTTTGTTTATTATTTTTGTTGGAATGTGATCATTTTTATAAAATAATAATAGTTTTGTGGACACTACTATTGTTTATTTATTAAGATCTAATGAAAAATTATTATGTTTTCATGTATCCATCCTTTAATTTTTTAAGATTGTAAAAACTTGGAAGGACACTACTTGATTTTTGCATATTTTTATTGAAGGTCTTGCTTAATTTAAATTTGTTAATCAAAGTGCAATTATTTATATCACCCTTCATCTTTGAAATGTTAGATGATTATATGCCCTTCCAATTAAAATTAAGACATGCCCTTCAAATTGGATCATCGTTTGAGACATGTAGGAGTTTGGAAGTAGTGTTCAAAATTGAAGGGATAATATGACTAGTAGCAATTGCTTCAGAAGGTGCAAAGGAACGTCAAAAGGAAAAGAAAATGGAGAGTAAAGTAGGTATGATGAAGTGAAAAAAGAGAGAAGTGAAGTAGATGTCATGAAGACCTTCATTGTCATGGGTTTAAGGATCCAACCCGATATCAAAGCCTCATTTCCTTCCTTATTTGTGCATCACTGCCCAAGCTCCACTTTTTGGTGGCATGACCAACCCAACATGGGCTTGTCAGACTACAACTCTCACTTCACTTATGTGTATTCTTACTAGTTTATCCATGTTATAACAGAGTCCACATAATCAAGTAAAACACAAGAATAACACATGATTATGATGGGCATCACTTCAAAGGGGTGCGCTAAACCTTTATATTACAAGAGTTCCAATATTACAAGTACAACAATGAGGATTGCGCACAAGGAAGCCTCTCTCAGGAGTGCACCCAAAATACGACATAAACTCCTTACAAAGAAACCCTAGAATTTCTAGAACACTCTTCCAACTCCGACAGTTTGTCCCCCTATCATACCCGCAATTCCACCTCTTGCGGCACTTGTCCCGATCACTTGTTACCTTATGAATACACCCAAGTCATGCTACTTAAAGATATGAAAAATTAAGCCCAAGTCGTACTAATCTAGGATTGCGGCAGACTACACCCATAAGTGTGCCCAAGTCGTGCTACTCTGGGTCTGTAGTAGACTACTTCCAAATCGTACTACTCTTGGACTCCCTTCTCCTTACTCTCCCTTGCACCCATTTGGACTTTTGTTGAATCCCCCTGATTTATTCTCCTCCCAAGCCACACACATTCATATATATATGCATCCAGCCATGCCCAAACATCATGTCCTCTACTATGCGGCCATCCCATGTTGGCTGACCACCTCAGTACCACTCTGTGCAGAGGCTCCCAAGCTATGATACGTTTTGACTATGCCCAGACCATGTTGTGCATCTGATTCCACCTATCGACATTCCACCTATGGGATCTCGACCAATGCTACCTTTTTCCCAGTCGTCGTGTGATATCATGGCATGGGTGCTCCGCCACCACACACCCCTTTCTTGGGTTCTATTGTGTGCTCATGTCCACACATCGATCATCTCGTTGATCCCCTTCATCACGTGTTGGCATCTCTTCCCAACATGCCCCATCTTCAGCATGGGTTCCAAGCCCATCTTTCGATCATCCTGTAATCCCCCATGCCGATGTGCCCATCCACTAAGTGGTCTGAGTGTTGACCACTTGCCCAAAGTGGGATTCCAAGTTGGGTTCTCTGTTCCATGCTAGCCATGACTGTCAGGTCACTTTGTTGAACATGCTGCAACCTAAATTCCAACCATGGGTAACATACTCGTCCCAAGGCTCCTGCTAGTTAAGCGCGTGACATCCTCCCTCACTCCAAGTTGTTGTCGTCCTTAGCAACGTCTTCGAGAATTCTTGCTACTCTTGAAAACCAATGTTGTCGATGCATTTTACTGCTGCAGTCGACTCTTCAAAAGAAGCCTCAAAATTGTCTAACCATCACACATGTCCAACCAACTACTTCAATACTTATGTCATGTTTTTCTCCATACATTGATATCCATCAAGCCTCAAACTAGTTGGGTAGATAATCCAACCATCCTGTCCAAGCCTTGAAAATGTACATCACCATATCAAAACAATCCTTTATTTCCATACTTCGGTCATCTCATGCAAGATTGTCAAACCAAGGCAAGGTTATCACCTCTGCCCCACTGCTCTCGAATTGCTTATGCGTATTGACAATCCTTTAAGGCACCACTTCATGGTCCCTTCTCATGCCTTTTGCATTTACCATCCAAGGTATCAATACTCAACACCAAGCTTCCCTAAGAAGCATCCACCAACTATTCAAGTGTCGCGGTGTTCAGACTTACTTCTGCTACAGTACTTGATCCTCCTGCCATGTCTCCATACACCACATCTAGTACTCGTTGCAATATGCTGCCAACTTTCCAACAGAGTACTTCCACATGCAACCGATATCTTCCCTTCACATTTTCCATTTGTCTGTACAACTCCCCTCGAACAAGAAGGTAGGCCACCTTTCTTGCCTCAAACCATCACAAAGGGACCTCAAACCATCACAAAGGGATTGTCGTCACCATCATCATCCACTGCTTCCCCTTGACTTGCTTTTGTGCCTCTTCTAGGATTTGCAAATCCTTAAGGCCTACAACAAGTCACTTTCATACCATCTATTAAGTGAGTGATAATGGTGAAGAGTTCACTGTCATGCCCACTATATGCCAGTTAATTAAAACTTAACATGCAGAGTGCTAAACATAAATTATCAACCCGAGGAAGTCTTTTATTTCAAAGTTATCATGCAAGATATATGCAAGTACAATTTCTACCTAACACTGTTGATCTATTGGTATGCAAATCATAACTGTTGTAGACTAGATCACACCTGCTTGAAAAGAAATCAATCTTCAGCCTATTCATAAAATCACACTGTAAATCTAATCACACTTCAACAAAATAAATTATCATGAAACAAGATCTAATTACATACATCGAAAAGAATTGTTATGTTGGCCAACGATCTACCAAATGAATTATCAACACAACAATTATGACAGATCTAATGAATGAAAGCATACAACTATGATAAGCTTAATGAATGAAAGCATGAACAAATCAATAAGCAGATCTAAACAATAACACACTTACAATTAACACTACCAGCATTTGCTCAGGGAAGAGGGCCCTTCCTCCATTGAGCAGATCTGGATCTCCACAATTAAAGTCTACAACTCCAGAATTAAGAAACTGCCAGCATATATTATCATAATGGAAGAATTACAATAGATCTGGATCAAATCCTACATCATAACATTGTGTTCTCTCCTATCTTACATCTCCTATCATCCATCTTCTATCCTGCCTAATCTATCATGCTTCCCCTATCAATCTATCCTCCCTCTCAATGAGATGGATTACATATTTATACATAAAATTATCTCCTGAAAATGAAGAATTGAACCCCCAACTTGTGATTTGCAACAGCTAGAACACGGCCGTAACTGTTGGCAACTTTGGAACCGGCCGCAACACCAAATCTGGAAAATACCCTCTCGAAGAACCACCTGCATATCGCAAACCGTAGCTGTTTTTGACGATTTCCTTGCGAGTCAGGTAAATGAGGATGTTACGCACAAAACCCATGTCTCGGATTTTTGAGATTCATTTTCATCTGCCCGCAAATCAAGACGCGAATCAAGGTGTTCTTATGTGGCATGCGTTTTTGGTTAAGGCTGTAACAGCTGGCTATGAGCGTCCTGTACGTGACAACTCACTCCACAAACCATCATTAGTAAAATTATGCATAATAGTCTTTTAATTCATCAAAGATAAAAGAAAATAATCACTATTAACCACTTAAAAGATCAATGGAAGTAGCATGCTGTTCAACGCGTAGCTACAACAAATGGATGAAAAATGGAATGATAACTGAGAAATAATGGTAAGAAAATGGATGAAAGGTATGTCGATAAATGATGGAAAAATGGACAATTCTAGGGCCCAACATTCACCAAATTATCTCTTAAGATCTGCTAAGCTTCGCAAAGTAGAAGTATGCACAACTTGTGTAAAGTACTAAGTCTTACTCCTCCATTATGCTACTGCAAGGCATTTGAGGGTCTAGTTGGCTTGATCGCCTTCTTCACTAGTAGTACCAATGCTAACCTATGTAAAGTGGATCACATGCTAGTGTGTAGTCATGTTGTTTGTATCGCAATTTGGTGGAACAAGTCTGCCTTATACCGAATCCCCTTTTCCTCCAACACAACAAGTCCCACTGTCCTCAACAGTAAATAGTCATTTCCCTCCTTCAAAAATCAAGCCACCATAGTAATCCAAGAATTCCACAAGCCTCAATGTGGAGAGGTGGCAATCTAGCCCTCATGACTTGTTTCCTTCAATAACCCATCCAAGGTATGCTTAGCATGATGAGCAAGCTAAAGAGTTCCATGTCTCTCACAAGACACTTCCACACCACTACTAGGCTACATCCTCGACCAATCAGTTCATCCTGTCAATCATCTCCAAAGGAAGCCTCCACCATCTGCTAAGTCCCATACCAAAGGTAGGCGATCATCTCCCATATTGACTTGTTCGACACTCTCTAAGTTCCCATACATCTAGATGGGCTTGTCAACTGGTTCTTCTTTCCGGTCTGACCTTTTATGGTGTGATGTAGTAATCTTCACTGTTGAACCTCTGTTTCCTCCATTGCATCACTAGGAAATGAACTTCCTTGCTCCACCCAAGCAAGTGTCCTCTGCTCTAGAGCTGCTAATGTTGTTTTCCTTGAGGAGAGGTTCATGCCTCTTCCTTAAGCTCATCAAGTCACCACCTACAACTCAACATATGTCCATTGTCTTGATCAAAGGACAATGACTACCTAAAACAACCTCCATGCAAGAAGAGGATGGCCAACAAAATTGGCTTCCATCATAAGTTTTTCCCTTCCAACAAGTAAGTTATTTCCCCTTCCATGCAATACCTCTATGTGTCGGGCACCTTCACTAGTGCCCAAGGCTCCACTATCTGCTTCTAGGTAGCGATCCATCCTTGGCTATTAACAATGACAAAGGGATGGCAGGTGGCTTCCAATGCCCCTCCATCGAATACCACAAAGACTTCATGTAACATCCCCATCTCTCAAGCTAACCAGCAGGAGGGGGCATTCACTAAATCAGGGCCTCTAAATTTCACCCATAAGCAGAATTATGAATTCTTAATGCTTAAAATGCATTTGCAAACATGAAATAAAACACACAATTGAATAAACTAAATGCATGCACACAACATGAAATTCCAAGCATAATTGTCATAGGCATATACATAAAAATCATTGCATATCAAATACACAAGAATACTTATCTTTAAACAAAGAAGATCCAAGCAACTGGCTGTGTAAGAGCGATTTTCCACTAATCCATAGGCACTCTGTCTAGCATATACTCTTTTTGCTAAGAGTCCACCCCCAAGCTAGGCTATGAGACCACTAGGGTGAAGGAAACACCTACAGGCTTCTACCTCTAAGCCCACAACCCATTATGCTCATTGTGCTTAGCCAAAAAGCTCAACCAGAGCTCTACATGGGTCTCACTAAGCCATCAAAGCCATGACACTCCTTCCGACTGCCCCACACAACACAAGGAAGGCATTTCTCTTCATTGATCCACAGTTCCCTCAGGAAATCCAACCCTCACAATGCTTACCAGTGTGTGCAGTAAGAACCCAACTTGTTGTATGTTATTGGAAGACCTCCTGCAACATCGATCCATGGCTTCTTAAGCACCCAAAAGTAGAAGATATCAACGGGTAAAGGTTCCTAGCTTTCCCAACCTCCATGCTCACCTACAACCATCTGTTTTCCCTTAAAAAAATGTAGCTTCATCTTTCAATTCGAATTTCTAGGTTAAACACATTCTGGTAATGGTCATGAACCACAGTGAAACTCTACATAGTGTAGGAACATGCATGAGAGAATGATCAAAAGAGTGTTGACTCCAAGGATATGAGGTAAGCATGAAAAGACAACTGACATAGCTTCTGACATAGAAGAAGTAGGATCGCTGATAGCTGACATAACAGTCACAACCCCCATACTTCAATAACTACATGAAGTGAATTTTCCCACCAACCTCACATATGCATTCAATGATTGGGTTTAATAGTAAAAAGAAGGTAATTGGCTTATTTAAGGCACATGGCATATTTTGGATGAGTTCTAAGGTTGACACATGGAAACATATGATTCGGTTTCCTATAGGCCCCCTTCCTCTTCCCCTCTGGCGGAATCATAACCCCTTTAGTGTTCTTTACACATCCATCTTGGACCATTTTATTAATTTTCAACATAATATTTACATACATTTTGAATTTGCATAGTAATCCAACCATATGGTCCAAATAAAAATATATACCTCATACATGCCTAGCCATTCTCTAGTCGGGCCTTGGCCTTGAGCTCCACACTAGGAATCCATACTAGCATATTTACATCATTTACATATTTTTTATTAAATACATTCCAAGTCAAAACTGGTGGTATTACAATCCCCTCCCCCTTGGAATAACATTGTCCTCGGTGTTTGCTCAAAATCATAACAAAATTGGGTATGCCTCTTTCATGGCATCCTCTAACTCCCACGTAGCCTCATCGGGGCCGAAGTGCTTCCATTGCACCTTTACCTATCTGATGGCTCATTTCTGAAGCAATGTTACCTTCTTGTCCAGGATGCATAGTGGCTCGGTTTGTGACTCTCCCTCTGGTTCCACCTGAATCACATCCCAATCAATCACATGGTTAGGATCATGTACATATTTCTTAAGCAAAGAAACATGAAAAACATTATGAGCTCTAGTGTTAGCAGGAAATGCAATTCTATATGCAATTGGCCCTATTCTTTCAAGCATTTCAAATGGCTCACAATATCCTGGTGACAGCTTGGCACAACTTCCAAGCTTCAAGGAACTCTTCCTTGTCCTCACTTTAAGGTAAATGTGATCCCCAACACTTAATTCTCTATACATTCTATTCTTATATGCATAGCTTTTCTGCCTATCTTGGGCTACCTTTAAATTCTGCCTAATTTTTGCAACCTCTTGTTCCATTTCCTTAAGCAATTCTGGCTCAATTACATTTTTGTTCACTGGATTATCCCATGTCACTGGTTTCCTGCACTTTCTACCATATAAAACTTCAAATGGACTCATGCCCAACAAAGCTTGATGCCCATTGTTATATGCAAACTCTACCAAGTGTAGATAATCTTCCCACTTGGATGGTTTGTCCATCACATACATGCGAAGCATGTCTTCAAGGATCTGATTTACTCTTTCTGTTTGCCCATTTGTTTGTGGATGGTAGGTAGTGCTAAAGTTCAACTGTGTACCCAAATCAACAAAAAGACTTTTCCATAAATTTGAAGTGAATTTGGTATCTGTGTCTGAAATTATTGCCTGAGGCAATCCATGCAATCTGAAAATTTCCTTCATAAAGATCTTTTCAATGGCATATGTTTTATATGTGGATTTAACTGGAATAAAATGTGTTGACTTTGACAATTTATCCACCACAACCATGATGGAATCATGTTGTTTCACAATCATTGGCAAACCTTTAATAAAAATCCATGGAAATTACTTCCCATTTCCATTTTGGAATTGGCAAAGGATGCAACAAACCTGCTGGGTGTTGATGCTCAACTTTCACTTGTTGACACTTCATGCGTTTAGATATATACTTAGCAATATCTTTTTTCATCCCCGACCAAAAATATTGCTTCCTAGATATAGCAATTGTTTTATGATATCTTGGGTGAGCAGGATATATCATTTTATGGATTTCATTCTTAACAATTCTCCTCAAGTCTGTCGCATTTGGAATATAAATTCTATTTTTATAAATAAGAAGTTCATCCTTTTCCAAATGATACCCTTCATACCTCTTTTCAAAATTCTACTGATGTAATTTACCTTTTATTTGCACATATAATTCATCTTCAACAAGGTAATTAACAACCCGTTGTTTTAAATCTGATTGACAAGTTGTGATGGTTGCCACATGCATTTCATGCACCTTTCTGTTGAGTGCATCAACCACTTTATTTTCTTTTCCTTTTATGTGTTTGATCTCAAAATCAAACTCACATAAAAATTCCAGCCATCTAGCTTGCCTAACATTTAATGTTAGCTACTCAAATAAAAATTTCATACTACAATGGTATGTTCTCAATTAAAATTTTCTTCTCAATAGATAATGTCTCTACATTTTTAAAGCGTGCACTATGGATGCAAGTTCCAAATCATGTATGGCATAATTCTTTTCATACTCTATTTTTCTAGACTTATAGCATATCACATGATTTTCTTACATAAGAACTCCTCCAAGTCCTTGTTTACATGCATCTGTACATGCCACAAATTCTTTTTTTGGATCTGCAATTTTCAGAATTTGAGCACTTATGAGAAGCTTCTTCAACAACTGGAAACTTTCCTCACATGTTTGGGTCCATTCAAATTATGTTCCCTTCATTTGCAAAGAAGTGATTGGGTGTGAAACCTTGGAGAATCTTTCAATGAATCTTCTATAGTAACCAGCAAGACCCATAAAATATCCCACATCTAAGACATTCCTTGGAGTTGGCCAATTCATGATGGCTTCAATCTTTTCCAGATCCATTGATATTCCTTCCTCTGAAATGATGTGACCCAAATAATGAATTTTATTTTTATAAAAGTCACATTTGCTAAGCTTTGCATACAAGTTATGCTCCCTTAACAGTTGCAAAGTCATTCTCAAATGTTCTTCATTATTAGAGTAAATAAGAATGCCATCTTGAAAAACAAGAACAAACTTGTCCAAATATTTGTGGAAAATGCTATTCATGAGACACATGAAGGTAGCTAGTGCATTAATGAGACCAAATGGCACCACTACAAATTCATAGTGTCCATACCTTGTTCTAAAGGTTGTCTTGTGAATGTCTTCTTCTTTGATCCTTACTTGATGGTAACCAGACCTCAAGTCTATCTTTGAAAATACTCTAGCTCCTCTCATTTGATAAAAAATATCATCAATTCGAGGCAATGGGTACTTGTTCTTCACTGTCACTTTATTCAGTTGCCTGTAATCAATACATAACCTGAGTGTTCCATCTTTCTTTTTCACAAATAGTATAGGTGCTCTCCATGGAGACACACTTGGCCTTATGTATTTATTTTCCAATAATTCTTACAATTGTATTTTCATCTCCAATAATTCTGGTGTACTCATTCTGTAAGGTGTCTTAGACATTGGTGCAGCTCCTGGCACAAGATCAATTGTGAAATCAATGTCCCTCTTGAGAGGTAGTCTTGGCACTTCATTGGAAAACTCATCCTTGACTTCTTGTAGCACATGATAGTCCTCCAATTTTGGAATTTCATTTTCTGATTTGTCCAATATATGGGATGCATACAGTTGACAACCTTTCCTACAAAACTTCTTCAGCTGCATGGCTGAAATATGCCTAACATAAATTTTCTTTGGAATTCCTTTTACAACCCTTGGGTTTCCTTCATCATCAATGCACTCAAAACTCTTGTTGTAGCAATCAAGTTTAACTCTATGTGCTTCCAACCAGTCCATTCCAATGAGAATGTCATATGAACTAAGTGGTAAAACATTCAGATTCACACAAGTGGACAATCCACCCATTTCTAATGGAACTTTCTCCACCATTTCATTAACTTTTCTCTTGGTTCATGTGGCTAGTTGAACCAACCATGATTTACTATGCTTGGTTTTCTTAAAAGCACAAATCTCAACAATTTTAGGATTGATATAACTGTGAGTAGATCCAGGGTCAATCAAAATAGAAATATATTGCTTAGCAATCTTACCTTTGATATCAACCACGATTGATTGATGATCTACTTGGAGGTCCTCTAGTGCTGCATAAATCCTAGGGACAGTCCTTGCCATTTGACCCACAGTTTCAGCTTCTTAAATTTGTGAACTTGCTTTGCACTCCCATTCCGATGTGGACGATTTCTAAGCAAATGGTCCTCTCCACATCCCCAACATTGAAGTGGCTCTATTGGATTGTCTCCCATCATCTTAGTTGGTTTTGTCACAACTTAGGGTGGATGCCTTGGATGATTTATGAAATGAGGAGGCTTGAACCCCTTCTTTATTTGTTCAAAATTCTCATTCTTCTTGTCCTTCCACGATTTATGGAAATATGGCTTGCTTTTCGCTTGATCATAACAATACTTGGCCTTTCTTATGGTCTCATCAAGAGCTTGAGGCTCATCAAACTCAATTCTATCTTTGTAGGATTGAGGAAGCCCACTTAGAAAACACTAAATCTTGACTTTATCATCCCTGATATACTAGACATATCTCAGCAGCTCCAAAAATTTATTTGCATATTCCTCCATAGTTATTTGTCCCAACTTCAACTCATGGAATTATTTCATTTTTCCATCATAGTACCTATTAGAGAGGCACTTTTGCTTGAAGCACTTCTTGAATTGCTTCCACACTATCTTCCTTTCATTGATATTCTTCACTTTCCTAAGGTGATACCACCATATAGATTCTCTCCCATTCATATTGAAGATAGCCACTCTTGCTTTCATATTTCTTGAGTAGTCTTGGACTTGGAAATACTTCCTCATCCCAAGAAGCCAAGCCTCAGCTTCTTGACCAATTTTATCTCACCATCAAATGTGGGAGGTTTGGTCTTCCTAATTCTTGATGTGAGTTATTCTTTGAATACCTCTTCCTCTTCTTCCTATGAGATGAAGAACTTAATTCTTCAGTGCAATCCTTAGAGTCAGATGGCTCACTATAAGAGATTTCTGGAGTGTATGATCTATATCTAGAAATCCTTCTTGAACTATGGGACCTCTTGTGAGAATTCCTTCTTGAGCTACTCCCACTCTTCTCCTGATTTTGAAAATGATGTCCAGAGTTAATATTTCTTTGAATGTCTGTCAAACTTTGGAGCATGGTTTCATTCAACTAATTCTACTCTTCTTGAGCTCTAAGAAGCCTCTCATTGTCTGCTCTATAACTCTGCAGCTCCACCCTTAGGATCCTCATGGTTTCTGCAATGTCTGGGGGAGTCACTTGGTTTCTCCTACCATTGGATTCTATCTCTTCATGCTCAATATGTATACTCTCTCCCATTGCATCAGCCTCAACTTCATAAGGATCCTATGCATCATCCATGATGATGACCTTCTTGGCCCAACCAATATCAGAGGTTTCTCAACTACACTAGACTCAATGTTGACCCTTTAATAGTCACTGCTATGATTATGAATCTACAAAAGTGTTGATATAACACAATTGTTAGATGTATTACAAAATAAAAACCGATTTTCATATATTCTAGAAAATACCCATGTTGACAGTTTTTGTCAAATTATGGTTACGGGTACTTTTTTGGTTAAATTATATAAACATCTAAATCACCATTTCAGAATTGGACTCTAAAGAATTGTTCCCCACTGTACAAGCTTTCCAATGACTATAAGCATGCCCAATTATAAATTCTGAGCTCAAAGTTACAGTCCTAAAAAATTGTCAAATTGACCCAAGTTCTGCACTTTTCCTGTAGGTTCATTTAACTCTAGAGACCAACTTTAGCCACCTGTAGAAGAAGATTTATGGAGAACGAGAACAATTGTTCTATTGGCTTAGATAATACATACAACCAGGATTACTCATCAATTTTTGGTTCTTTGATATGATGCTCCCATCACTTGCTATAAAATTCAGGAATTTATTACTTTTATATTTTTCCACTTCTTCCATACTTTGAAATTTTTTGCAGTTCTGTAGCATCTACCCTCATAATCCAAATTGTGATCAAATTTCTGCTGCTCTAATGGTCGTTGTTAAAATCCAAATCCAACTTTGTTGATTAAAAAATAGAAAGTAGGGGTCAAGGGGGCTTGCCCCCTTGCGGCCTCCATGTCCCTATCGATGTGTCAGACAGGCCTACTTGTCACCCTGTGACACAACCATGTCACCTTCTACCGGCCACCAAGTCACCATGCTTCCATATCATCCAACCTTGAGCGGGAGCGCATCGACGATTTTCCCCCTTACCACAAGCGGTAACACGCCCCCACAAGCGGTTTTGGAAAACGAATCTTAGAGAGGCGCGGTCAATTAAAAGGTGACACACACCCCAAGTAGTTTTGGGCACAACGCGCCCCTCGTCCCAAATTAAACATCATGTAGGTCATTGATGCGCAATGAGTTATGATCGTCGATCTCCCTCATTAACCAATGGTCAGATATTCCTCCTCCCACTATTAACCACTGTGCAAATTTCCCATGCGCTATCAACTGTAACCGTTGTTCTATCCTAGCGCTCAACGGTCAGATCTCCGCCCGCCTATTGATAACCACCCCACACTTTCCCAAGGCATGGTGATCCCCGACTATCGATCTTCGTCTACATCCAACGGTCAAATCTTCACCTGCCTCCACACTCCATCAAGGGCAACCTCATGCGCGTGGATATGATGTGGTTGATCCACATCATGCCTTCTACTCACGTGGCTCCTCCACGTCACCAATCCATATGACATGGGTGGGGCTTACTTTAAAAATCCCAATTTTTCAAAAATTTTCCAAATTAAATGAAATCTCAATTTCGCAATAAGGGAATTATTTTAGATTTAAATCAAAATTATTGTTGAACATTTATCTGTCCCTTAACATAACGCGTTTTACACAAAGACGTTTTCCAATTTCTACATATAATTGTGCATTTCCAGCCCATATAGCTTCGATGATGTAACCAAAAGCTCTGATACCACTTTGTAACGTCCCCATCCCTCAATCCGGCCAGCAGTGTTAGGATATTTACACACTTAGGAGTTAGTTAAGATCAACTTGTGTAATATATCCGTTAGGGATAGTGTGTTTCTTTAGTATGCATTAGTATGCATTTGTAAATACTTAATCCGACGGTCACGATATGTTTCCGACATAGAGTGATCCGACGGCTCAACTTCTCTTAGATCAAACCTAACCTTGATCCGTGGCTTAACACCCGATTGGTCCATGATCTCTATTTAAAGAGCATGGAGGGTCATTGTTTAGTTGATCGATTATGAGAAGCTCATTTGTAACTTTCTTTCTTTGCATAATAAATTGTCCCGTAGAAGCTATTTGGCCGGGGCCGTGGAGTGTTTCCCTCAAGAGGGTTTAAACCACGTCAAAACATCGGTGTGTTGATCTGTGATCTGTTTGTGTGAAGTGGTTGCTCTTGGTGTTCGGTCCTTTGGTAGTACCCTGTGTACCCGAACATGGTATCAGAGCTTTTATGAAGTGCCGCTTCCGGTTATGATCTAGATCTTGAACTGTTGTTGCCGAAACTCGAAAGGGTTTCTAGTTCTGGTATTTCTGTGCATTTCTGGGCTGTGGGAGGTGTTCCATTGCGTCCGGAGTGTCATTTCAATTGGGAAATAGTTTTTCGTTTGATCGAAAACGGTTCCCGGTTGCTCCAGAAACGCGTATTTCATCAGATCTGAAGGTATAATGTTACAGTGACGCATTTTTTTATTTCATTTTTTGAAAAGAAAAAATCTCATATTTCATATTTTTTTTACTGTTATATTTTTTTTGGTTCGGATTGTTTCTCGGCTGCGTATGCTCTTTGCCGTGCACCTTGAGCGATCTCGGCAAATCAGAAACAGAGAGAAAAAGTATACTTTCCGGGCAAGCTAACAAGATCTAACTCCACAAGTGTGGAATTTTTTTTTTTGTTTCGATTTGTGGTCTGTTTTGCAGGAAAAAGGGCAGGCACGCAAACCGAGCAAGAAGAGTTATAAAAAAAAAAAAAAAAAAAAACCCCTTCCTCATTCCCATATTTTACATACCTTTTAATCTAGCTCACTTGGTTCAAAGTTGCTTTATTCCTTAATAGGCCTTGAGTACAAGTCTTAGGAAGTTACTTTTAAAAGAAAAAGTGCATGCAATTTCTATTTTCAAGTTACTTTATTGTAAAAGTGCATCTCACTTAAATAATAAAAAAATAAAAATACAAGTGAGTTACTTAAGTTTTTTTATTGTTGCACTATTTAAAAGTAATATCATTGTAAAAGTGAAATCACTTATTTTACAAAAGTGGTTCACTTAAAGCAACTTTTTTGTAAAGTGATTGTCAAAAGGTTCATTTTGGGAAGAGGGGGGTTCTTTTTTTTAGCTGGACATTCTCTAGCTGCCACGTCACTATTGGGGACATCTTCAACAGTTTCTTTGTTCAAGCATAACTTCATCATACAGAGTTAGTTTTCAGTGTCGTTTTTTTTGAAACCGCCTATTTTTTCGAGCTCTTCACATCCAGACTATTGGTTTCTGCTTTTATAGCCATTAATTTACAAATATGGCCGTCCCTTGTGATATTCTACTTAATAGTTCCAACTATTTCTCATGGAAATCTCGTATGGAGGATGTTCTACGAAGTAGGGGACTTTTCAGAATTACAACAGGGAAAGAAAAAGAACCCACTGATGATGATAAGAAAATAAAATGGGCAAATAGATGTGATGAAGCTCGTGGATTGATTGGGATGTCAATCTCTACTGATTTGCGATTCCACATATCTGGAATTGATGAACCTAATGCTGCTTGGGACAAGTTGGAAACTGTGTTTGGTAAACACAATGAAATTCGAGGTCACCAACTCGAAAATGAGTTGATTTCTTTAAATCCAAGTGACTTTTCATGCATTCAAGATTATTTATCTAAGTACAAAACTCTTAAATTCTTATGTGCAGAATGTAAGATTGAGAGGGAAGACAAACAGTGCATTTATCATATTCTTTCCAAACTTGGACCTGCATATTCTGTTTTTGTATCTACATTTTACTCCATGAAAGCATCCTTGAATGCAGCTAGCTATCAAGAGTCTAGTCTTGAATCCTTTTGTGATTCCCTGATTAGAGAACAAGATAAACTCATTCATCTTGGAATAATCAACAATGCAGATACATCTGGGAAAGCCTTATTGTCCCAACAGAAAGAAAAGTCCAAGCCTCCCAAGAAACAAAATTTTCGCAATAATAAGTCAAACAAGGGTCCCAAACCCTCTCAGTCAGCTCCTTCTTTAAAAAATGACAAAGGATCAAAGCAAAAAGGCAAGAAGACTGAGCGTCATTGCAACTATTGCGGGAAAGATAATCATGATGAATCTAAGTGTTTCAAGAAGATGGAAGCCTTGGAAGCAGCAATGAAGAAGCACCACATCAGCCTAGATTCGTCTTCAGAATCTACCTCTCATGGACATGCACTTTGTGCTTCAGGTAATGCATCTTCTTATTCTACTTCAAATGAATGGCTCATTGATTCTGGAGCATCTTATCATATGGCTAAGGATCAAGCCATCTTTTCTACTATGCATGAATGTAACACCAAACAAATATTTGTTGGTGATGATAGATCTCTAAGTGTTGTAGGAGCTGGAACAGTTCCAGTAGATAATGGTCATTTTAGTGATGTACTATGTGTTCCAAGAATTTCCTGCAATTTGTTATCAGTCTATCAGATCACTCATTCTGGTGAAGGTAAAACTGTGACCTTTACACCTCACCAAGTTGTAATCAAGGATTTTAAAGATCCTCAACAGGTCCTAGCTACCGGAATTGTTGATGATATTACCAGGTTGTACAAGTTTAACAACTTTGGGTCATCACCTTTCCCTTCAGTTTTTGTTGCTCATAGTGATAACTTGAGCAAACTTTGGCATGAGTGATTTGGTCACTTAAATTATCGCTCATTGCAACAACTATGTAAAGAAAATATGGTGACAGGTCTTCCGATGGTATCTTGCAGAGATGGTGTTTGTTCCGGTTGTGTACTCGGAAAACATCATCGGGACAGTTTTGACAAACGTGCCTCTTGGCACGCCTCGGTTCCCTTGGAGCTTGTGCATAGTGACTTGTGTGGTCCTCTTCCATCTGCTTCCTTTTCTGGTTTCAAGTATTTCTTAACTTTCATTGATGATTACACCAGACGCACTTGGGTTTATTTCCTAAAACTTAAGAGCGAAGTATTTAACATGTTCTTGGCCTACAAGGCCCTTGTTGAAAAACAATCTGGTCATCAAATTATTAAGTTAAGATCTGACAATGGAGGAGAATATGTTAACAAACAGTTCACTACTTTCTGCACTGAACAAGGCATCCAACAACAACACACTGTTCCATATACACCACAACAAAATGGTGTAGCTGAGCGGAAGAACCGCACTTTAAAAGAAATGGCTAATTGTATGATCCAATCTAAGGGACTAAGTCTTCAATTTTGGGCTGAAGCCATAAATTGTGCAAATTACATAGTTAATCGCACCCCCACAAAAGCATTACAAGGTATAACACCGGAAGAAGCATGGAGTAAAATTAAACCTGATGTAAGTCACTTTCGTGTGTTTGGTAGTGAAGCATGGGCTCACATTCCGGATGAAAAACGGAAAGCATTGTAGCCTAAAAGTAAAAAGTGCATATTTGTTGGATATTCTGAAGATGTAAAAGGTTATAGACTTCTTCAACCACATTCTCATGCTATAATCATTAGAAGAGATGTTAAATTTGATGAAAATATCTTGGCCTGCGAGCCTAACTCGGCGAGTGTGCCATCTTTGGCCTGCGAGCTTGATTCGGCGTTTGTGCCTTCTTCTTCTTCTTCCAACTTCCTTGACAGGTTTCCAACTCCAGTTTTTGATGATGAAAGTGAGGATGAAAATCCACCTCCGCCTGCTCACGTTCCTCCAGTTGCACCAGCACAAGTGCTTCCTTGATGGGTCCGTTCAACATGTGAAGCAGCTGGTGATCTTGCCGGTGATCCTAGAGATGAACGTCGAACACGTTCTCAGTTTCAGCGAGCCTCTTCTCTTTTGGCTCAAGTTTCCGAGAATCATGATCCAGAAACTTTTGCAGAAGCTTCAGGGAATCCAGATTGGGATGCAGCCATGTATGAAGAATATCGTTCCTTAATGGCGAACGATACTTGGGATCTTGTACCTCTTCCAAAAGGAAGAAAACTTGTCAGATGTAAATGGGTCTATAGAACTAAGTATGCATCAAATGGAAGTGTTGAAAGACTTAAGGCAAGGTTAGTTGCCAAATGTTTTTCCCAAGTTGAAGGGATTGACTACAATGAAACCTTTGCTCCCGTCGCCAAAATGAACTCCATCCGCCTTGTTCTTTCCCTTGCAGCCTTACACAACTGGGAAGTCCATCAAATGGATGTCAAGTCTGCCTTCTTACATGGTGATTTACAGGAGAAAATTTACATGGAACAACCTCCTGGCTATGTTCAGAATAACTCTAGCCTTGTCTGCCGCCTTCAGAAATCCTTATATGGCCTTAAGCAAGCTCCTAGAGCTTGGTATGCCAAAATGGATAACTTTCTCCTTGACACTGGTTTTTCTAGATGCCATTCTGACCCCAATGTCTATACCAAGAAAGTAGGAAACCATCTCATCATACTTGTTCTATATGTTGATGACCTTATTCTTACTGGTAGCGACCCTAAGCTTATAACCCATGTGAAATCCAGTCTTAAACAAACTTTTGAAATGTCAGACTTAGGACATTTGCATTATTTTCTTGGTCTCCAAGTTTTGCAAACCAAAGAAGGAATCTTTCTTTCTCAGTCTAAGTATGCTTGTGACCTTCTTCGTCGCTTTCACATGGAAGATTGTACACCAGCCCCTTCTCCCTTCCAGTCTGGAGTCAAACTTTCTGCCACTTGTACTTCACCTGAAGTAGATGCCACCTTGTATCGTCAGCTTGTTGGTAGTCTTTTATACTTGACTCATTCCCGTCCTGACCTTTCCTTTGCCGTTGGTCGAGTTGCTCGTTATATGCAGACACCTCATGAAAGTCACTGGAAAGCAGCTAAAAGAATACTTCGATATATTCGAGGTACAGTTCAGTTTGGGATTCATTACAGTACAGGGGGGAAACCTTTGTTGGTTGGTTTCACTGATTCAGATTGGGCCGGCGATCCTGATGATCGAAAGTCTACTGCAGGTTATGTTTTCAGTCTGGGATCTGGACCTATTACTTGGGCTTGTAAGAAACAACAAGCTCTTGCTCTTTATTCAGCAGAGGCAGAATATCGAGCAGCAGTTAATGCCAGTCAGGAAGCTTTATGGCTTCGACAGATCCTTTCAGAGTTTGGATTCGAGCAGCAGGAGCCTACTCCACTTTGGTGCGACAATCAAAGTGCCATCAAGCTTGCCAAAGATCCAGTTCTACATCAACGCAGCAAACACATTGAGCTACATATGCACTTCATCAGAAATCTTGTTCATGATCGTGTTCTTGAAGTGCTCTTTTGCCCTACAGATGATCAAGTTGCAGACATCTTCACCAAGTCTCTTACAGAAGCGAAGTTTTCTAAACTTCGATCTATGTTAGGAGTTCAGGAACTTGTCATTAAGGGGGGATAGGCTCTAATGCCTCCTTCCTTCTCCTAATAGTGTCACCTTTGTAAATCCTTCAATCCTATCCCAAGTTGTTCTTAAGGGGGGATGTTAGGATATTTAGACACTTAGGAGTTAGTTAAGATCAACTTGTGTAATATATCCGTTAGGGATAGTGTGTTTCTTTAGTATGCATTAGTATGCATTTGTAAATACTTAATCCGACAGTCACGATATGTTTTCGACATAGAGTGATCCGACGGCTCAACTTCTCTTAGATCAAACCTAACCTTGATCCGTGGCTTAACACCCGATTGGTCCATGATCTCTATTTAAAGAGCATGGAGGGTCATTGTTTAGTTGATCGATTATGAGAAGCTCATTTGTAACTTTCTTTCTTTGCATAATAAATTGTCCCGTAGAAGCTATTTGGCCGGGGTCGTGGAGTGTTTCCCTCAAGAGGGTTTAAACCACGTCAAAACATCGGTGTGTTGATCTGTGATCTGTTTGTGTGAAGTGGTTGCTCTTGGTGTTCGGTCCTTTGGTAGTACCCTGTGTACCCGAACAAGCAGGAGGGGACATTCACTAAATTGGGGCCTCTAAATTTCGCCCTTAAGTAGAATTACGAATTCTTAACAATTAAAATGCATGTGCAGACATGAAATAAAACACACAGTGGAATAAACTAAATATACACACACAACATGCAATTCCAAGCATAATTGTCACAAGCATATACATAAAAATCATTGCATATCAAATACACAATAATACTTATCTTTAAACAAAGAAGATCCAAGCAACTGACTGTGTAAGAGCGATTTTCCACCCAACCATAGGCACTTTGTCCAGCATATACTCTTTCTGCTAAGAAGCCACCCCCATGCTGGGCTGTGAGGCCACCAGGGAGAAGGAAACACCTACATGCTTCTATCTCTCAGCCCACAACCCATTCTGCTCACTCTGCTTAGCCAAAAAGCTCAACCAGAGCTCTACAGGGGTCTCAGTAAGCCATCACAGCCATGGAACTCCTTCCAACTGCCCCACACAACACAAGGAAGGCATTTCCCTTCACCAATCCACAATTCCCTTAGGAAATCCAACCCTTACAGTGCTTACCAGTGTGTGCAGTAAGAGCCCAACTTGTTGTATGCTATAGGAAGACCTCCTGCAACATCCATCCATGGCTTCTCAAGCACCCAGAAGTAGCATATCTCAATGGGTAAAGGTTCCTAGATTTACCAACCTCCATGCTCACCTACAACCATCTATTTTCCCTTCAAAAAATGTAGCTCTGTCTTCCAATTCGAGTTTATGGATTAAACACAGTCTCAGAATGGTCATGAACAACAATGAAACTCTACATAGTGTAGGAACATGCATGAGAGAATGATCAAAGGAGTTATGACTCCAAGGATATGAGGTAAGGGTGAACAGACAACTGACATAACTTCTAACCATAGAAGAAGTAGGACTGTTGACAGTTGACATAATTGTCAAAACCCCCATGCTTCAATCACTACATGAAGTGACTTTTCCCACCAACCTCACATATACATTCATTGATTGGGTTTAATAGTTAAGAGAAGGTAATTGTCTTATTTAAGGCACATGGCATATTTTGGATGAGTTATATGGTTGACACATGGCAACATAGGATTTGGTTTCCCATAGGCCCCCTTCCTCTTCCCCTCTGGTGGAATCATAACCCCTCTAGTGCTCTTTACACGACCATCTTGGACCATTTTATTAATTTTCAACACAATATTTACATACATTTCGAATTGGCATAATGAGCCAACCATATGGTCCAAATAAAAATATATACCTCATACATGCCTAGACATTATCTAGTCGGGCCTTAGCTGTCAGGTGCCTCACATCGATCCAATGCCAAGGGAGAGAACATGACCTTAAAACTAGGCTATTCATACTTCTCAGTGCCATCATAAAATGTACAAATCATACAAACATAATGCATATGTGTGCAGATGCATGATTAAATTTGACACAACGGAATACAATTCTACTACACATTTAGCATGCATTCAACATATTCATAATAGTCATCAAATAAAGACATTGAAGAATTAACATAAGAGAGTACTTATCTTGAAACGAAGCAGTACCAAGCAACTGGCTATGCAACTACAACGTTCCACCCAACCATAAGCCAGTTGTGCTCATCAATCTCTCAACACAACTACCACCCCCAAGATGGGCATGATTTCTATAAGGAAAAAGGGAACAACAGACTCACACGTAGCCAAATACACACCAAAAATTAGCCAAGCCAATCCACAGTTGGGTTTATCAGGATGCTAAGGCAATGGAAAGGAAGAATTGCTAAGCTAGTGAGCTCAACCACAGAGCTATTGGCACCTCTACAATATATAGCAAGCTTGGCACCCACAATACCTACACACCCAACACAAGGAAGTATTTCCTTCACTGCTACACAGTCCCTCAGGCCATACCCTCCCTTCTAGTGCTCTTCAGGGTGTGCATAGAAAAGTAGCCAAGGCCCTTTGATCTTCTTGTGAGGTTAATCTCTTCACTAGGTTTATCAAGCCAATTATAATACTCTTCGACTCCTAGTTTCTTACTCATAGGTTCAAACCAAAACATGGATGCACATAACAAAAAAACACAAGTGTTGGGCTTGAAAAAAAATGTTTTGATTGTGGGATGCCCAAAATGGGGTTTCCATGAGTTTCCAAAATCGTGGGCACCAAAAAATTAACTGATAGAGGGGGAATAAACCCTTGGAGATAAAAATCGATTTCACCACACGTTTGGGCATTCAAGGGGCATAAAGGACCTCTATAAACCCCCAAAACGTGACTCTCTTCCTCCCATCCACTATGCAACACGAAAACGAATTCCCAACTATGGAAAATGAAGGAAAATGATGGAAAATGTGAAGGAAAATGCCCCAGCTAGCTCAGGCTGCATGAGGGAGCAAAGACCATGGGTGAAGAATGGCTTGGGCACAATTTTGTGGGTGTTTTCTTGCCCAAGAAGCCAAAATACGATATCCCAAATTGATGGCTTTCCCATACAGGAAATTGGGTAGCCATGCCTCTCCATTTCCAATGCATTAACTACCTCAACCAACTCTTGGAAGAATTAAATGATTGGGTGCATAAGTCAAAATGGGTAGTTGAGGGTTTATGGGTTCTCTCATTAACACTTGGATTTACACTATTGGCTCAGGGGTTTGAATATTTTCCCTCCCTATTCATTGTAAAAATCATGCCCCCATCTCTTGTTGCATTGCATAGCTAGTTGTGGGTATTTCATTAAAATGCATATTTACATGATTTCTTAATTTCTATTGTGCCTGGCTAGCACGAGAACCTTAGGCATTGATTTTTTTAATTGCCGATACATAAAACACTAAATCGATGGTGGGGCCCTGGCCTTGAGATCCTCATCACGATTTTATAATGATATTTACAACATTTACAATTTTAATGCAATAAGGTCAAAATCAAGATATTACATTCCCCTCCTCCTTAAATTAGCACTGTCCTCAGTGCTCTTCAAAATTGAAAAAAAATGGATATGCCACTCTCATGGCATCGTCCAGCTCCCATGTAGCCTCATCGGGACCGTAGTGCTTCCATTGCACATTTACCTATCCGATGGCTCGGTTCCAAAGCAATGTTAGCTTCTTATCTAGGATGCGCAATGGCTCAGTTTGGAACTCTCCCTCAGGTTCCACCTGGATCACATCCCAATTAATCACATGGTTAGGATCACGTACATATTTCTTAAGCAAAGATACATGAAAAACATTATGAGCTCTAGTGCTAGCAGACAATGCAAGTCTATATGCAATTGGCCCTATTCTTTCAAGCACTTCAAATGGCCCACAATATCTAGGTGATAGCTTGGCACAACTCCCAAGCTTCAAGGAACTCTTCCTTGGCCTCACTTTACGATAAACATGATCCTCAACACTGAAATCCCTATGCACTCTATGCTTATTTGCATAGTTTTTCGGTCTATCTTAGGCTGCTTTCATATTATGCTTGATCTTTGCAACCTCTTGTTCCATTTCCTTAAGCAATTATGGACCAAGCACAATTATGTTCACTGGATTTTCCCAAGTCACTGGTGTCCTACACCTTCTGCCATACAAAGCCTCATATGGACTCATTCCCAATGATGCTTGCTTCCTGTTGTTATATGCAAACTCTACCAAGTGTAGATAATCCTCCCACTTGGATGGTTTGTCTATTACATACATGCGAAGCATGTCTTCAAGCACATGATTTACTCTTTCTGTTTGCCCATCTGTTTGAGGTTGGTATGTGGTGCTAAAGTTCAGTTGCGTACCCAAATCTACAAAAATACCTTTCCAAAAATTGGAAGTGAACTTGGTATCCCTATTAGAAATTATTTCCTTAGGCAATACATGCAATCGGAAAATTTCCTTCATGAAAATCTTTGCAGTGGCATCGGATTTATATGTGGACTTAACCGGTATAAAATGTGATGCCTTTGTTAACTTGTCCACCACAACCATGATGGAATCATGTTGTCTCATAGTCATTGGCAAACCTGTAATAAAATCCATGGAAATTACTTCCCATTTCCATCTTGGAATTGACAATGGATGCAATAAACCTGTTGGGTGTTGGTGTTCAACCTTCACCTATTGACATTTCATGCACGTAGATATGTATTCAACGATGTCCTTCTTCATCCCTAGCAAACAATATTGCTTTCTGGCTGTAGCAATTGTTTTCTGATATCCTGGGTGACCAGAATATGGAGCTTGACAGATTTAATCTATAACAATCCTCCTCAAGTCTTCCACATTTGGAATATAAATTCTATTCTTATAAGTAAGAAGTCAGTCTCCTTCCAAATGATATCCTTCATACTTCTTTTCAAGTTCTTGCTGCTGCAATTTGTCCTTTATCTGCACATACATCTCATCTTCAACAATTTGGTTGACAATCTGTCGCCTCAAATCTGATTGGAAGGTACTAAGCGCTGCCACATCCATTTCATATACTTTCCTGCTGAGTGCATCAACCACCTTGTTTTATTTCCCTTTTATGTGTTTGATTTCAAAATCAAATTCGCACAAAAATTCCAACAACCTAGCTTGCCTAGCATTTAGGGTTGGATGCTCAAACAAGTATTTTAGACCAAAATGGTCTGTCCTTAGCTCAAATTTCCTTCCCATTAAGTAATACCTCCACATCTTTAAAGCATGTACTATGGCTACAAGTTCTAAATCATGAGTAGCATAGTTCTTCTCATGCTCCTTCAACTTTCTTGGCTCATAGCATACAACGTGGTTGTCTTACATAAGAACTCTTCCAAGTCCTTGATTGCATGCATTGGTACACACCACAAAGTTTTTTTTTGGGTCTGCAATTTTCAAAATTGGTGCACTCGTAAGAAGATTATTCAACCGTTGGAAGCTTTCCTCACATCTTGGTGTCCATTCAAACCTTATCCCCTTCTTTTGCAGATAAGTGATTGGATGTGCGACCTTGGAGAATCCTTCAATGAACCTCCTATAGTACCCAGTAAGTCCCATGAAGGATCTCACATCTGTCACATTCCTTGGAATTGACCAATTCATAGTGGCTTCAATCTTCTCAGGGTCCACATATATTCATTCGTTTGAGATAATGTGAACCAAATAATGAATTTTATCTTTATAAAAGTCACATTTGCTCAACTTTGCATACAGCTTATGCTCCCTTAGCAGTTGCAATGCCATTCTCAAATGTTCTTCATGCTCTTCTTCATTCTTAGAATAGATAAGAATGTTGTTTAGAAAAACAAGAACAAACTTGTCCAAATACTTGCTAAAAACACTATTCATGAGACACATGAATGTAGCTGGTGCATTTGTGAGACCAAATGGTACCACCAAAAACTCATAGTGCCCATACCTTGTTCTAAAGGTTGTCTGATGAATATCTTCCTCTTTGATTCTTACATGATGGTAACTAGAACTCAAGTCAATTTTTGAAAATACCTTTGCTCCTCTCATTTGATAAAAAAGGTCATCAATTCGAGGTAATGGGTATTTGTTCTTCACAGTGACTTTGTTCAACTGCATGTAGTCAATACATAACCTGAGTGTTCTATATTTATTTTTCACAAATAGAATATGTGCTCCCCACGGGGACACACTTGGCCTGATATATTTCTTCTCCAACAACTCTTGTAACTGCATTTTCAATTCTAGCAATTCTGGTGTACTCATCCTGTAGGGTGTCTTGGACATTAGTGCAGCTCCCGGCACAAGGTCAATTGTAAAATCAATGTCTCTCTTTGGAGGGAGTCCCAGAATCTCATCAAGAAAAACATCTCTGAATTCTTGCAATACATGATAGTCCTCCAACTTAGGAGTTTCATTTTATGTTTCCTCCAAAACATGGGCTGCATACAATTGACAACCCTTCCTACAAAACTTCTTCAACTGCATTGCTGAAACATGCCTAACAGAAATCACCTTTGGAATGCCTTTTACAACCCTTGGGTTTCTTTCTTTGTCCATGCATTCAAATGTCTTGTTGTAGCAGTCAAGTTTTAACCTTGTGTGCTTCTAACCAGTCCATTCCAATGAGAATATCATAGGAACCAAGTGGCAGAATATTCAGGTTTGCATAAGTGAATAACCCATCCATCTCTAATGGACATTTCTCTACAATTTCACTAACTTTCTCTTGGTTCCAGTGGCTAGTTGAACTAACCATGATTTACTATGCTTTAATTTCTTAAAAGCACAAATCTCAACAAATTTAGGAGTGATATAAATGTGAGTAGATCCAAGGTCAATAAAAATAGAAACAGATTGCTTAGCAATCTTACCTTCAACTTCAACGTGACAATTGATTGATGACCTTCCTAGTGGTCCTCTAGTGCTGCATAGATTCTAGGGATTGTCCTCGCCAATTGACCCACAGTTTCAGCTCCTTGGATGTGGTGAACTTGCTTTACATTCCCATTCCGATGTGGACAGTTCCTAAGCATATGGTCCCCTCCACATCCTCAACATCGAAGTGGCTCTCTCGGCTCCTTGGATCTATTGGCTTGTCTTCCACCATTCTAGATGGCTTAGTCACAACCTGTGATGGATGCCTTTGCTAATTTCAAAGATGAGGGGGTTTGAAACCTTTCCTCCTTTGGTCAAACTTCTCATTTTTCTTATCTTTCCATGCCTTATGGAAATCAAGTTTGCTTTTGTTTTGATCATATCAATACTTGGCCTTCCTCATTGCCTCCTCTAGAGTTCGAGGTTCATCAAATTCAATCCTATATTTATATGACTGAGGTAGTCCACTTAGAAAACGCTGAATTTTCACCTTATCATCTCGGATATACCTGACATAGCTCAGCAGCTCCAAGAATTTGTTTGCATATTTTTCCACGGTCAATTGTCCCAATTTTAGCTCATGGAACTCTTTAATCTTATCATCATAGTACCATTCAGAGAGGTACTTATGCTTGAAGTAATTCTTGAACTGCTTCCACACAATCTTTCTTTCATTGATCTTCTTCACTTGCCTAAGGTTCTCCCACCATATAGATGCTCTTCCATTTAAGTTGAAGATGGATACCCTTGCCTTCATATTTCCAAAGTATTCTTGGACTTGGATATACTTTCTCATCCCAATAATCCAAGCTTCAGCTTCTTGCCCACGTTTTACCTCACCATCAAATGATGGAGACTTTGCCTTCTTAAATTACCCATGCGAATTGTTCTTGTAATACCTCTTCTTCTTATTCTTGTGAGATGAAGAGCTTGAACCCAATGGATGGTTCAGAGTCAGATGATCCACTATAAGATATTTCTGGAGTATATGTTCTGTCTCTAGAAACTCTTCTTGAGCTATTGGACCTCTTGCGGGAATTTCTCCTTGAACTACTCCCACTCCTTTCTGTGTCCTTTCTGGATTTGCCGAGTGATGCCCAGAGTTAATCCTCCTTTGAATGTCTGTCAAACTCTACAACATAGTTGCATTTAGCTAATTTTGTTCTTCCCGAGCTTTAATCATCCTTTCATTATCTTCTCTACAAATTTGCAACTCCACCCTTAGGCTCCTCATGGTGGCTACAATATTTGGGGGAGTCTCTTGATTTCTTTTCCCATTGGATTCTGTTTCGGCATTCTCAACTTGTATGTTCTCCCCCATGGCATCTGTCTCGGGATCATAGGGATCCTGTGCATCATTCAAGATGTTCTTCTTGGCCCAACCAAGACCAAAATTTTCAAATTGTACTATGTGGAATGCTGCCTTGATGTGACTATGATTATGCAAAATGTGTTCATAAAGACAATTGTTAGTTGCATTATATTCTCATAAATTCATAAATTATTTGAATGCATTTGAGAAAATCCTACAATGACAACTTTGTCAAATCATAGACTTTTCTCACAATCAATGACTGTCTCAGGGGGACGACGGGGGTCCGCCACTGTAGGGAGGGTTGAGGGCAGCGCCCTCGTTTTTTTTTGTAAATCTTTCAATTTCGTGCAATCTGGCACATAAGTTCAATGCCATTTTCCAACTTCTGGCACCTGAAAATCTCCCCGGGAACTGCTGAAATTCTTCATTTCGGTGGACTTTTCAATTTGCCTTTGATCTGTTTCGACGGACTTATCAATTTGCCTCCGATTGACGCACTTTCCAATTCCTCTCCGACCATTTCGGTGGACCTTTCGGTTTTCCACCAATCGACGCACTTTTGATTTTGTCGCCGACCCGTTTCGGCACAATATTCAATTTTCCTCCAATTGACGCTTTTTCGTTTTGTCGCCGAACTGTTTCGGCGCAAAATTTATTTTTTCCCCGATCTATTTCGGTGCACCTTTCACTTTTTTTCAGTCGATCGACACTCTTACACTTTTCTATCGATCGACACACTTTTCAATTTTGCGCCGATCTGTTTCGGCACAAATTGCGTTTTGTCTTTGATCTGTTTTGGCACAAAATTTAGTTTGTCACTGATCTGTTTCAGCGCAAAATTCAATTTGTCGCCGATCGACGAAATTTTCATTTTTCGCCGAAACGCCTCTTTTCGGCAACTCGCCGATAGTTTCAACGGACTTTTCTCTTTTTCAGTGAAACGCTTTTGATGGACTTTACCATTTTTCGCCGAAATCTGATCGACACAACTCTGTGAAACTCCCCAAAACATGTTGGCGCAACTTTCATTTTCGCACCAAAACACCTTTTCGGCGATTTTCTGCTTTCTTGCCGAAATGCATCGGTGACCCTTTCATTTCCTCGCCGACAGTTCTGACGCTTTTTATAATTTGTGCCAACCTACACTTAAGCAAAAAACTCAAAAACTTAGAAAATTTTGAAACTTTTCTTTCTTTTTCCTGATGACCAGTGGTGATCAAGAAGGAGTCTTTCCTTTGCAACTGCTCAACTTAGCCCATTTAGGTATGATGTTGTAACCTGTGGCTCCAATACCACTTGTCGCGTCCCTCACATCGATGTAATGCCAAGGGAGAGAACATGACCCTAAAACTAGGCTATTCATACTTCTCAGCCCCATCATAAAATGTACAATTCATACAAATAGAATTCATATGTGTGCAGATGCATGATTAAATTTGACACAGCGGAATAAAATTCTACTACACATCTAGCATGCATTCAACATATTCATAATAGTTGTCAAATAAAGACATTGCAGAATTAACACAAGAGAGTACTTATCTTGAAACGAAGTAGTCTTGAGCAACTAGCTATGCAACTGCAACGTTCCACCCTACCATAGGCCAGTTGTGCTCATCAATATCTCAACACAACTACCACCCCCAAGCTGGGCATGATTTCTACAAGGAAAAAGGGAACATCAGACTCACATGTAGCCAAACACACACCAAAAATCAGCCAAACCAATCCACAGTTGGGTTTATCAGGATGCTAAGGCATGGAAAGGAAGAATTGCTAAGTTAGTGAGCTCAACCATAGAGCTATTGGTACCTCTACAAGATATAGAAATCTTGGCACAAACAATACCTACACACCCAACACAAGGAAGCATTCCCTTCACTTCTACACAGTCCCTCAGGCCATACCTTCCCTTCTAGTGCTCTTCAGGGTGTGCATAGAAAAGTTGCCAAGGCCCTTTGATCATTATGTGAGGTTAATCTCTTCACTAGGTTTATCAAGCCAATTCTAATCCTCTTCCACTCCTAGTTTCTTACTCATAAGTTCAAACCAAAATATGGATGCACATAACAGCAAAACACAAGTGTTGGGCATGAAGAAAAAACGTTTTGACTATGGGATGCCCAAAATGGGGTTTCCATGAGTTTCCAAAATCATGGGCACCAAAAAATCAACTGATATAGGGGGAATAAACCCTTGGAGAGTAAAATCGATTTCACCACACGTTTTTGGGCATTCAAGGGGCATAAACGACCTCTATAAACCCCCAAAATGTGACTCTCTTCCTCCCAGCCACTCTGCAACACAAAAATGAATTCCCAACTATGGAAAATGATGGAAAACGTGAAGGAAAATGCCCCAGCTAGCTTAGGCTGCGTGAGGGAGCAAAGACCATGGGTGAAGAATGGCTTGGGCACAATTTCGTGGATGTTTTCTTGCCCAATAAGCCAAAATACGATTTCCCAAATTGATGGCTTTCTCATACACGAAATTGGGAAGCCATACCTCTCCATTCCCAATGCATTAACTACCTCAACAAACTCTTGAAAGAATTAAATGATTGGGTGCATAAGTCAAAATGGGTAGTTGAGGGTTTATGGGTTCTCTCATTGACACTTGGATTGACACTATTGGCTAAGGGGTTTGAATATTTTCCCTCCCTATTCCTTGTTAAAATCATGCCCCCATCTCTTGTTGCATTGCATAGATAGTTGTGAGTATTTCATTAAAATGCATATTTACATTATGTCTTAATTTATTTGTGCCTGTCTAGCACGAGAACCATAAGCATAGAGTTTTTTAATTGCCGATACATAAAACACTAAATCGATGGTGGGGCCTTGGCCTTGAGCTCCTCACCATGATTTTATAACGATATTTACATCATTTACAATTTTAATGCAATAGGGTCAAAATCGGGATATTACATTGGCCTTGAGCTTCGTACTAGGAATCCATACTAGCATATTTACATCATTTACATAATTTTGATTAAATACATTCCAAGTCAAAACTGGGGGTATTACACTCCACTCGGATCTTCCACAAGACTCATCATCACACGCGAGATTTACTTCTCAACCTCGTCTAATCGATATTATGCCCTTGCTTCAATTTACACAAGGGCCATTACACATATCTCGATGCCCAATAGTAAGAAAACTATAGAATATTTCCTGGGAAATATCAATTTTATTTGAAGGTTTGTGTCATATTTTTTTAGAGATAGTTAAACCCCTACAACAAATTATCAAGAAGGATGCGGGTTTCAAGTGGGATGCGAAAGAGAAATAAGATTTCTAGAATATTAAGACATCTATAGCTACTACTCCATCTCCGCATAATCCATATTTTAAAAAGGATTTCTTAATCTATACCTTCGCATCTAACCATTCCCTTGCAACAATACTCACTCAGAAAGACGAGCAAGGGGATGCATCTCCTATATCTTTTATGAGAACTAGGTTACAAGGGGCCGAACTTAATTATCTTGATATCGATAAGCAAGATTTTGTCATCTTCAAGGAAGTGAAATAGTCCAGGCCCTACATTTTGAAGAATTGGACCAAAGTCATTGTTCCACATCCAATAGTTAAATCACTCTTTGTCCAAAGGAACTAAGTGAAAGAAGAGGGAACTTGGTTACTGCTATGTAGGAATATGACCTCGAGTTTAAACTAGCCACAATCGTCAAGGGACAAGTCCTATGTAAAGTCTTCACTAAAGCTTTTGATTCAATAAGAAGAAATGAAGAGGGATGGGGAAATGAAATATCACTTTGCGCACAAAATACCCAGTATGTTCCCGCTATCATAGACTCCTGGTATCATGATTTACAACAAAATCTATGGCATGGCATAGCCCTTGAACACATGAATGCGAATAAAATTAGAGCCCTTAGGCTACAATCAACTCAACATCAGTTGGTCATTGACATTCTTTTCTGAAGAAACTATGATGGAGTCCTATTAAGATGTCTCGAGAAGAATGATGCAGACAAAGTGCTGGTAGAGTTACATGATGGACCTATCAGAGGGTACTATGTAAGTGAAACTATGACACATAAAATATTGAAAGTTGGTTATTATTGGCCTACCATGTTCAAAGATGCCCATTCTTATGTAAGGCGTTGTAACATTTGCGAGAAAAGTGTTGGGAGATAAAATAAGCCTGGCATCCGCTTGCATCCTATGATTATTGAAGAACATTTGAACAATGGGGATTAAGATCATTGGTGAAAACAACCTCAATTCCTCAAGGAAACATAAGTACATATTAAAAGCCACCGACTACTTCACGAGATGGAAAGAGGTTATACCCTTATGAAAGGTTAATGAAGATGTAGTCATTCAATTCCTGGAGCAGCACATCATTACCAAGTTTGGGGTTCCAATTGCTCTTGTTTGTTATAATGCTACATATTTCTCTTCATTAAAGTTAAATGAGTTTGCTTTAGAAAAGGGGATCAAGTTACATTACTCATCTAACTATTATCCGCAAGGGAATGGGTTGGTTGAATCCACTAATAAAAACATGATCCCGATATTAAAGAAAACTGTAGTCGAGCATATGAGAAATTGGCATAACGCCCTCCCAAATTCCCTTTGGGTTGAAATTGTAACCCTGAGGAACTCATTAAGAATGTCCCCTTACTCCCTTGTGTATGGAAAAGAAGCCATCTTACCCCCAAACATATTCCTTCCTTCCTTACAACTAGGTCAAGCTTCTAGAGGTTCTAATTTTCCTATGATTCAAAATAGAATAAATACGGTTTTAAAGCTTGAGGAGGAGAGGGATAAAGCAAGGAGGAATTTTGTTGCACATCAATAGATTATCAAAAAATGGTTTGATCTTGGTCATGTTGGAAATAAATATTTTGAAGTAGGTGACTTAGTCTTGAAGTGGGACAAGCTACATGAGGACAAAGGTAAGCAAGTTTCAACAGTCATGTCTTGGTCCTTACTTGGTTACTGAGAAACTTGGCCTTGGTACTTACAAGCTCCAAAATTTAGAGGGAGAGTCAGATGCTCTCCCCATCAATGTTCAAGTCTTAAAATGGTACTTCACTTAGTTCAACTGAGGAAATTAGTTTTGTAAATAAATAAATTTTTCCTTTCCTTTTGCAGTTGTACATACTTGCCTTGTTAAGATTTACTTTTGTTTTCTTATTACGTTGCCAACATGTGATGTCCTTCTAGTGGTGCTAGAGGTGATAGTTAGAGTGCACTTAGAAGAATCGCGTATCCTCTATCATTGCATGCTATAAATCCCAAGTGCAATCTAACTCAAGGCATATGCTTATACTCACATGCACATGGGAAACATAGTTTTAGCCTTACAATTTGCTATAAGTGTTCATACTCAGGGTTGTAATTACAAGTAGTATGATCGATAACACTTTACCTTGTTTTCTAACACCAAAGCATTGCATATAAAGCATCTTACAAGTTATTTGGAAGGGTGTACTAAAGTCCTCGTCATGGTGGAACATTGATGAATATCAAATGGGCCCGAATGAGAACAATAATTAGAGAAACCACATATGTCTTTCGGTTATTGTTTGGTGAGCTTCATCCACTTCACACATTTAAATGGATACATCCTATGATGATTTGTAGAGTCCAAAACATGGGGAAAATATGAAACTTGGCAATGCACAACAAATCAAAATGACTCTATATGTCATCCCATGCCTTTAAGGGGTTTACTGAATGATCTTCCCCATCCAACCTCTGCAAAGCAAAAAAATCTTTAAGAGATAAATAAATTGTGTGTATGCACATATAAACTAAAATAGTGGAATGGGACAAGAGCATTCATATGTAAAATGGGTTTAAGAGGCAACTCTATTGAGTCCATGGATGCTTGTGGTTAGCATAGCCCTACCTATAGCATAATATATGAGGACCAAACATATGAACTTGTCAAACTTATGGTTTCTTACTTTGTGGTGTTATGCCAAAGAAAACCACATAAGGACACACACTTGGTAAATGGACTTCATGCTTTGCCTCCTAGATAATCACTATGAAGGCTATCTTGGGTTATCATTTGTTGTTTTATATATAATTTAGAAGATTCAAGTAACTGCTTAAGTGCTACCCATTAACACAGGGAATTATTACATTCATGTTGAAGGCTTATCTTTAATACTTAGATGATTGTAAATCTCTAGTTGGTCTAGTCAAAGATGATCAACAAATGAATAATATCTCGGTATGAACTTTTATAGTGACTTCAAGGTTACCTCTGGTGGGACACATGGAATTTGACTCTTGTAATTGTCTTAATTGTGAATGCATACCCAAATTTACTATTTATAGATTCTAGATTCTACCAGTGTGTTGCCAATTGTTGCATCTACAAACACCCATCCCCATTCTATTCATGGAATCTTAGACGGGGCCCCTCCTTATTTTTTCCATCATACTAGGTTTTGGTCTCACTCCCTAAATAAGTGAAGTATTTTTAGACTGGATCCATTCCTCACCAATAGTTAATGGGGTGTGACACTGAGGCATAAGTATTTTTGGACCCACTTAGTAATCCTTGTTTCTTGAAGTGTCAAGAAAAGAGGTGATTATCATGCATTCTCATAAGGTCTAAGCTACAAGCGATCTTGTGCAAAAGTAGCTGCACGTAGCACTTTATTTGTGCCATGGTTAAGTTATATTGGCGTGCTAGTAGTGGTTGTCTCACCGACATAATGCAGTCTTTTTAACTAAACCTATGATACATCAACATACTAAAGAGTGAATCATCAGAACGACACCACCTTGGTGATTAAGTCGTCGACGTAGCGCAACGTGAAGAGTTAAGGGCCAATGGGGATTTTGTAACATACCTACACTTCATTTACATTGTGTTTCTAAGATAAAAAAACACAACTCTTTTTTTTTGAAAGTATAATATCTCACTTATTATTGCTAATTAGTACATAATGCTCCTAAAACTTTAATAAGGAAAATTAATTAAAAGTATCATTCTACCAAACCCAACTGTACTTAAACATACATCCTAAGAAGGATCATTCATTATTTACATTGTCTAGAAGAATGATCAATTTACCTCTTGCATTTTAATAGTCCTTCCATTGCTAGGTAAACTATGGCAATGATAATTAAAGGCAAATACATTTTTATATAGTTGGTGTATGAAATACCTATTTTTATTTGTTCACTTCTATTTATCTGCAAGTTGGGGTGGGTATGACCCTGGTGGTCCCCTTCCCGCTCCCTTCAATATTTTGTGGGTAGTTTCAAGAGCCAAGGGTCACAACCTCCTAAGTGATGAGAAGGGTGTTGTCCCCAACAGAAAATCATCCTAGCACTGATTGTAAATTAATCTAAAGTCTAGAGGCATATTTAAGTTCGATGATGACGAATTGACATGAATAAATGGTCTATACAGTTCCCCATGTTTCATATTTTTTCCAGGCAATGACACCTATATGTTAGTGTTAGGATAATTAATACTCCATCCTTGTCCTACCTAGCATTATTTCCTTTTTCCTAGTAGTTGATGATGTCATTTCCCCCCTAGTGGTGTGTAGATGTCATCTAGGATCCATCAACCACCTAATGCACTCTGCATGCATCATTTTATGACCACTTAAGTCAGTTCCCTATATTTTAGGAGCCAACTCAGTGTTCCAGTTCATTCCACCTGAGTTAGCTGACTCTTGTGGGGGGTTTATGCTCCGATTGCCACTGATTGTGGCCTCATGTGCCCTTTCCTGAGTGATTTTCATGACAAACTCACTAATGCATTCTCCTTGGTCAGTTAACTGATTGTGTCTTCAATTAACTGAGTTTTGGTTCATTTGAGTTGAGTTTGGGTCTTCCAGAGCACTCCAGTGGTGACAATTCCTGTGCTAGACAGACTGAGACTCAAATTATCCCAAGTGATTTGAATTCTCTCCATTGTAACATCATTGTTGACTATACTGATTATTAGATTATGTGACATTATTATGTTCCTATCTGAGTTCTCATGGACGTTCAATTGTCTACACATTTTTACTGCAATTTTCACTGTAACTCAATTTATCTGCTCATTCTTTCTCTGTGAGGAGGTATACTCAACTCCATGATCTGTTGTGATTTAGAATTTCACAGTTAGTACATAGAGTTAATGTTACTAGCATACTATCACTGAAATCAAAATCAATGATAGGATGTTAGCTATTTTCACTTCCCAACATTCCTTCTATTTGATTTGGGTTTCTCCCTTTAGGAGGGTTTCAACTCTGCTTCCAGAGGGTTCTGCTCATGCTCCTTTTTGTTGAGGGATGCTCTTACCAAGCTTCCACAACGAGGAG
This sequence comes from Larix kaempferi, assembly GCA_027924585.1. Classification (NCBI taxonomy): domain Eukaryota; kingdom Viridiplantae; phylum Streptophyta; class Pinopsida; order Pinales; family Pinaceae; genus Larix; species Larix kaempferi. The sequence goes on along the minus strand of BSBM01000012.1, from coordinate 6,137,075 downwards.
GTTGTAAAATTAACCTTGCATGAAACTATATCTCGTGGAATGAAGTATTTGTTAAAGTTTGAGACCTCCTGGATTTGTGTATAAAAGATCTTAATCTCAATCGAAACCATCATAGGTAACCATCCAATTTATGGTTGTCTACGTTATTTTTTAAAAATTTAAGTATCTCTCTTACTAGTATGATGAAATAAACCTTTTGTGTCCCTTCCCCTCACAGATGAGTCGAATCAATGTTCTTATTAAGCTGCGCATCACTCAAGGGTTTAGATTATGAAGGTAATCTCTCTTAACATATTTTAGCGATCTCAATGTGTAAATGATTTGCATTTCCCTCCAACAAAAATGCTCCTCTATGAAGGATGGCTCATTGCGAATTTGTGAAGGGATGTTGGCTTGGAAGCCACTCTTGGTGCTTGTTTAGTAGCATAATTTGGACAATAGTGATTATATCCTCTATGATATTTTCCATGAGAAGGGTACCGGGTTCTTACCATCTTTCTCCCAGGTTTGATGGCTAAACATCACTTAACCAAGTATTGAACTCAACCCTTTCTTTTCCATTATAATCACTTGTTAATAGATTTGTTTCTTTTTAACGCAAGTTTGGAATATAATTCATCGTTTTATACATTTATTTATAGAGTATCTTCAGGGTTATGAAATGAACTCAATTGTAACTAGAAATCTATGAATGGATCCTTTAATGGACAACACAACTGCTAAGACAATCTCATAGCTGTTACAACACATTTCTCGGTAAGTCATAGTATGCTACAGGATTCCTGTATGCTCATTCAATCTTATGTTTACAACGCATATCTCGATAAGTCATAGTATGCTACAGGATTCCTGTATACTCATTCAATCTTATGTTTATAATAAAGGATTGTAACAATTTTTTTTGGGGCAGTTCCAACCTTAGCCTGGGCGCATTTACTCTAAGAGGATGGACATGTATGCCATTACATTTCTCAGCGTAATCTAAGGGTAATTGACCTTCAACATTTAAAATTTGTTTTTGTTTGTAACTAATATGCATCCTCTCGAAACCTTGGGGTAACCTCGATATGGCTTTGTATTATCTGTCCTTCGTGGCTTAGTATCTGTCCATATGATAAATATGGATATGTGCAATTGAATATATATATATATATATACACACACACAATTATACATATACATATATACATATGTACATATATACAATTGAATATATACATACATACATATATATATATATGATGTGTGAACAGAGAGAGTTGGGTACCATAGTCAATAGCTAGGTATGGATAGGGGGGCATCGCATACATGTGGTGAGCTACGACAATAGTTAAAGATCCTAACATAGCTAGGTTAATAGCTAATTGAGCATGCCATGAAGTAGTTAAGATCTCATAAAGACCTTTATGGCCCTCCCCCGTAAATGGACCTTTATGAGCTTCTAAAATGGTCTTGATGTTATGGCCAATGATCCAATTGGTCTTATACATATGACCGACTATTAGGAAAAGAATTGCAATAGCCAAATGATGATGCGCAGTATCGGTCAACCACAAACCCCCCGTGACTGGATTTAATCCTCCATGAAAAGTCAAAAATTCTGAATATTCCGACCAATTCAGGGTGAAAAATGGGGTCAATCCCTTAGCAAAACTGGGATAAAGTTGAGACAAAAGATCGCGATTCAAAATAAATTCATGAGGAAGTGGTATCTCTTTGGCCATAACATCAAGACCATTTTAGAAGCTCATAAAGGTCCATTTACGGGGGAGGGCCATAAAGGTCTTTATGAGATCTTAACTACTTCATGGCATGCTCAATTAGCTATTAACCTAGCTAAGTTAGGATCTTTAACTATTGTCGTAGCTCACCACATGTATGCGATGCCCCCTATCCATACCTAGCTATTGACTATGGTACCCAACTCTCTCTGTTCACACATCACATATATATATGTATGTATGTATATATTCAATTGTACATATGTACATATGTATATATGTATATGTATAATTGTAAATATGTATATATATATATATATGTACATATATACAATTGAATATATACATATATGTATATATGTATATATATATATATATATGTATGTATGTACATATATGTACATACATACATATATATATATGATGTGTATATATATATATATTCAATTGCACATATCCATATTTATCATATGGACAGATACTAAGCCACGAAGGACAGATAATACAAAACCATCTCGAGGTTACCCCAAGGTTTCGGGAGGATGCATATTAGTTACACACACACACACACACACACATATATATATATGTATGTATGTATGTATGTATGTATGTATGTATGTATGTATATGTATGTATATGTATATGTACATGTACATATACATATACATATACATATAAAGCAGCTCAAAACCTTGGATTATGATTTCAAGTTGGAAATAGAGTTAATCTAACGATTTAAACTGTTAAGAAATGGAAATACTCTCCCTTATAGGGTTATCAAGCCCAATTTGTGTTAGTTAATAACAATTAAAATTATTGCTTCATTTAAGTTTGTTTATGTTTGATTTTAAATGAATGACATCTCATTTTTTTTTTGTCTCTCGCCAAGGATTTGGTCTCACGGACTTGTGTATTTTCTCTACAATCTTAGGGTTTTGTTGTATGATATTTGCTCAAATATCACAGGCCATAGTCCCCTTGTGTGACATGATTTAACTTGTATTTTTTTATATACATAAAATACAACTCACACCAAACCTTGCATACTCATTTTTTAGTTTCTCATATTACATAATGGTTCAACTCCTTGCATGTATACTGTAATATCTTTTATTAACAATAATATTCTCTAATTATTATATATTTTTAGGGTTTTTCTCTGCCCTCAGTACTAAACTAGCATGAAATATTAAGTCTAGTATAACCATAATAACTAAAATAAAGGTTAGATAACATTACACACCCATCAATAAATGTTCATTTCTTGCACATCAACTTTATAAAAATTCTGTTTAATCTACACATAAACAATCTGAAATATATATATATATATATATATATATATATATATATATATATATATATATATTTCGACTCTACAATTTTAATGGCATCTTTATATTAACATAATTCACCACGCCTAACTAAACATTCCTACTAACAATTTAGATTAATCAATTTGTTATTCAAGGAAAACTTTTAAAGCCTTTGGAAGTTTACTCTATATTTTATGATTAAACATCCCTGTACTAATAACACTTTAATAATAACACTTATGCCTAAATAGTCATCCAAATCCTTCATCAAAATACACTTTACTAAATTGAAATACAGAGTTATCTTCCTTGAAATTTTTAAAAAACAATACTCTATTAAATGATAACAAGAATTAAATAAAAGAAATAAATAAATACATATATGCGACCTTCTTGAAATGACTGGGGAAATAAAGAACCATAATCACCATCCTCCCAACCATAGGCTCATCTCACAACAATGGCCACCCCTGAGCTTTTCATACCATTGAGGATTTGTAAGGAGCCTTTTCTGGTTACATCAACACTCTCATAGTATTTTCTCAATGTACCAATTTGCACACATTCCTAGGCCTCACACTTACTCAAGTTCCTCTTTGCTTGTAAAAAACCCACTTGAAGGCGACCCTTCATCTCTTAAAACCTCTCTCTCTCAATGGAGAAGTAGTTAGGGTTTTGGGGATTTCTTTAAATTAATTTAATAATCAATTTTGTTGAGCTCAACATGTGGTTGAATGAGATTTAATATTTCTCCTTTCTTCATAGGTTATAACATATACTCTTTGGAGTTCAATTCACGTCTTTCCCCAAAATTATACTAATTAAATATGAACACACACATAATTCACTTTTTCCAAAAAATATTGTTCACCAAAACATTTTGGTGCTTTTGTCTCAATAGTAAAAAATATACAATGATTAAAAATAAAATAATTGCATACTAAATAATTAAAACTCAACTTAGGGATATTACATCCCCTCCCCCTTAAATTCAACACCATACTTGGTTTAAGAATTTTTTTTAGTAACTCATTACTTTGAAAATAGGAATGGATAAGCCACTCACATGGCATCTTCCAATTCCCACGTGGCCTCTGCTGGATCATAGAGCCTCCACCTCACTTTCACTTGAGAGATAACTATGTTTCGGATTTTACTCTCTCTTTGATCGAGTATGCACATTGGTTCAGGGGTGAATTCCCCTTTGTCTTCCTCATGGATCACATTCCAGTCAATAACATAATTACATCATGCACATATTTTATTAACAATGAAACGTGAAATACATCATGTACTTTAATATTAGTAGGAAGAGCAAGCTGATAAACTATTGGCCCAACTCTGGCCAAAATTTGAAAAGGTCCACAAAACCTAGGATCCAACTTAGTATAGACTCCTGTCTTTAATGAACTTCTTTTGGGATTGACCTTAAGAAACACCGGGTATCCCACTTGAAACTCTTTAACACTTCTCTTAGAATCTGCATAACTTTTCTGTCGATCTTGGGTAGTTTTCAAATTTTCTCTGGCCTCTTTCATAACCTGTTCCATCTCAAATAGTAAATCTGGTCCCAAAAGTAATATGTTGGTAGGATTAATCTAAGTAACAGGAGTGTTACACCACCTACCATAGTGTGAAGGTGGCCATGCATATAGTCATTTTCACCATTTTTTCGAGACAAAGTTATTGGTGCAGTCTTTGGATCTGAGTAGTGGATTTTCTCCAGTGCCAACATTAAGGTATTTCCATGTAATTTGTTGAGATAATGAAAAGGCCTCTCCATTGTGAAGTGGGTCCAAAGATGTAGTTCATCTTTAGAAGAAATCCGTAATCACATCTTGTGTTCGTCTTTTATGGTGCTTCATCTTTATGTGTATGTTTCTTCAGTTATGTTGCACATAAGCTTTGTTCATGCTCTCTTTATGCAATTCATGATAGTCATCGAATAAAATATCACAGATCAATTGAGAACATATTTTACCTTCAATTTCCACCATAGTGGACTGATGGTCTGCTTGGCGGTCTTCAAGGGCTGCATTAATTTTTGGTATGCTTTTGGATATATCTTCCACTGTAGTGGCCTCTTGGAGATTGTGAATTGTTTTGACCACTCCTTCCCGATGAGGACAGTCCACAAGCCGATGGGGTCCTTCATATCCCCAACATTTAATAGGATTCCTATTCTCACATTTCATTGTTTTATTTCCACTTTGGTTTGCTACTGTTGGTTGTTTGTTATTTTTAGCGTAGTTATTACCTTGGAAACTTCTAGAGAAATTTATATAAGGTGGTGGTTTAAACCCCTTCCGTCTCTGATAACATTTCTCCTTCTTTTTCTCTTTCCAAGCTTTAGGATGCTCAGTCATGTACCTAGTTTGATCATAACAGTACCTTGCCTTTCTGATAGCATCATCTAGTGTATTCGGCTCATCATATTCAATTATGTCCTTATATATATTAGGTAGACAACTCAGAAACCACTGAATTTTTATCTTTTAATCTTTGATATAAGGAACATATTGCAACATTTCTATAAAATTATTGGAGAAGTCTTCCATGTTCATATTTCCCAATATGAAACTCCTTGATTTTCTTGTCACAATGTTGCTCATATAAGTACTTCTTTTGAAAATACTTTTAAAACTGTTTTTAGTTTATTTGCTTCTCACTAATGTATTTGATTGCTTTTAGGTCATTCCACTAGATGGAAGCCCTCCCATTCAAGTTATATATTACCTTTTTAGATTTCATGTTACCATAATAGTCATATAACTTGAAATACTTACTCATCCCTAGAATCCAAGCCTCTACTTCTTCACCAGATTTCATTTCCCCATTAAACACAAGTGGTTTAATATTTTTAAATTCCTTGAGCTTCATCTCTCTTGTGCTTTTTCCATTTGGAAGTATGCTTCAAATTCTTACTGGTAGAACTTTTTCCATTTGGAAGTATGCTTCGAATTCTTACTGGTAGAACTTTATGATATAATTTCTCTTCTTCCAGATTCACTATTGGAATCATATTCATCACAAGAGATTTTAGTTTTACTTTTCCTTGATCTCTTATTTTTTTCTATAGGGCACTGCACTGATGCTTTATTTAAAAGTATAACATTTATTTCTTGTTGTTTCGCCCGAGCCTTCATCGACCTTTTGTTATCATCCCTGTAACTCTGTAATTCATCTTGAATGATTCTGATGGTTTCTAACATTTGATTAGGTGCTTCAAGTTTATTAATGTCATTCAATTCTATGCAGATTCTCCCTTCCTGAGATTGTGGGTTGTCCCCATTTGATTTTTTGGTATTCCTTCCATGATAAATTCAACACTTTTTGAAACTCTTCATTGTCAACTTCTTTCTTTTTCATCTCTATTCTTGACCTAGCTGTTTGTAGGCTAACCCAAATAAATTATTCAACTTAGTGTCTAGTATTGTAGTCCAATAGGTACTTCAAATTGTACTGAATTTGAATTTAGTAATCTCTTGTCCATTTTTATCATTTATTTTTTATTTGATTTCCAATAAATAGTTTTATTAGTCTTATATTAAAATTTTAAGCATCACTTTAGGCCCATAAGGCCTTAGTGTAACAAATCTTTGCTCCGATACCATTTTGTAACAAACCTACACTTCATTTACACTATGTCTCTAAGATAAATAATACAACTCTTTTTTGTTTGTTTGGGAAAGTATTATATCTCACTTATTATTTCTAATTATTACATGATGCTCCTAAAAATTTAACAAGGAAAATTCAATCAGAAGTATCCTTCTTCTAAACCCAACTGTACTTAAACATACATCCTAAGAGGGATCATTCATTATTTACATTGTCTATAAGGATGATCAATTTACCTCTTGCGTTTTAATAGTTCTTACATTCTAGGTAAATTATGGCAGCAATAATTTAAGGAATAATTCCTATGGGTGATAACATTAACTTTTCTCATGCTGGACGTTGGGGCGGGTATGACCCTAGTGGTCCCCTTCCCACTCCCTTCAATATTTTGTAGGTAGTTTCAAGAGCTAAGGGTTGAATCATCCTAAGTGATGAGAAGGATCTTGTCCTCGGCAGAAAATCATCCTAGCACCAATTGCAAATTAATCTAAAGTATGGAGGCATATTTAAGTTCGATGATGATGAACTAACAAGAATAAATGGTCTAGATAATTCCCTATGTTTCACCTTTTTCCAGGAAATGACACCTGTATGTTAGTACACAGAGTTAATGGTACTAGCGTACTATCACTGAAATTGAAATCAATGGTAGGATGTTATCTCTTTTCACTTCTCGACACTCCTATTTGATTTGGGTTTCTCCCTTCATGAGGGTTTCGACTCTGCTTCCAGAGGCTTCTGCTTATGCTCCTTTTTGTTGAGGGATATTCTTATAAGGATTTTGCTTCGAGGAAGTTTGAAAATTAAGCTTGCACGAAACCATATCTCCTGGCATGAAGTATTTGTTAAAGTTTGAGTCTTCCTGGATTCGTGTATAAATGATATTAATATCAATCGAAACCATCACAGGTAACCATCCAATTTCCGGTTGTCTACATTATTTAAATTTTTTTTAAGTATCTATCTTACTAGTATGATGAAATAAACCTTTTGTGTCCCTTCCTCTTACAGATGAGTCGCATCAATGTTCCTATCAAGTTGCGCATGACTCTAGGGTCTAGATTATGAAGGTAAGATCTCTTAACATATTTTAGCGAGCTTAATGTATAAAGCATTTCCCTCTAACGAATATGCTCCTCTCCGGAGGATGGCTCATTGCGAATTGTGAAAGGATGATGGCTTGGAAGCCACTCTTGGTTCTTGTTTAGCTTCTCTTGTAAGCTTCGACCTCTGTTCATGATACGAACTATTACACCAAAACCACGAGATGTTAGTGAAGGCCGCCCACTAGGATCTTAACATCCCACCATGCTCTGTGGTCTAGACTTTGTGATGGATGTGCGCCCGTACGGTGGTGTCCCCTTTGAGCCGTATGAGCCTCGAACGAACAATGAAATGCTGGCGTTGACACCCGCTCTATGACTCGAACGTGGGTGGAGGCTCTGATACCAAATGATATGAACCGTTACACCAAAACACCGAGATGTTAGTGAAGGCTGCCCACTAGGATCTTAACAGTCCATGGTAACATAATTTGGACAATATTGATTATCTCGTCTATGAGATTTGCCATAAGAAGGGTACCGATTCTCGACCATCTTTCAACCAGGTTTGATGGCTAGACATCACTTAACCATGTATTGAACTCAACCCTTTCTTTGCATTATAATCACTTGTTAATAGATTTGTTTCTTTTTTAATGCAAGTTTGGAATTTAATTCATCGTTTTACATATTATTTTCAGAGTATATTCAGGGTTATGAAATCGACTCGGCTGTAACTAGAACTCTATGAATGGATCCTTCAACGACCAACACAACTGCTAAGATAATCTCATATCTCTTACAACGTAGCTCTAGGTAAGTCATAGTATGCTACAAAATTCCTGCATGCTCATTCAATCTTATGTTTATAATAAAGGATTGTAACAATTTTTTTTGCGGTAGTTCCATCCTTGGCCTGCGAGCATTTACTCTATATGTTTACTATATGAGTGATGGACAGGTATGCCATTACATTTCTCAGTGTAATCTGAGGGTAATTGTCCTTCAACGTGTAAAATTTGTTTTTGTTTGTAACTAATCTGCATCCTACCGAAAGCTTGGGGTAACCTCGAGATGGTTTTGTATTATTAGTCCTTCGTGGCTTATTATCTTTCCATATTGTGTATATATATATATGAGCTCAAAACCTTGGATTACGATATACAATACAACTCACACCCAACCTTGCATACTCATTTTCAGTTTCTCATATTACATAATGGTTCGACTCCTTGCATGTATATTGTAATATCTTTTATTAACAATAATATTCTCTAATTATTATATTCTTTAGGTTTTTTCTCTCCCCTCAGTACAAACCTAGCATGAAATATTAAGTACAATATAGCCATAATAACTAAAGTAAAGATATTGTTCATGCCAAAATATTGTTAATTACCATAACATTTCTTGTTCATGTCAAAATATTGTTCACCAAAACACTTTGGTGATTTCATCTCAATAGTTAAAAATATACAATGATTAAAAATAAAATAATTGCATACTAAATAATTAAAACTCAACTTAGGGATATTACATCCCCTCCCCCTTAAATTCAACACCGTCCTCGACGTTTCGGGATTTTTTTAAGTAACTCATTCCTTTGAAAACATGAATGGATAAGCAACTTGCATGGCATCTTCTAATTCCCACGTAGTCTCTATCGGATCATAGAGCCTCCACTGCACTTTCACTTGAGAGACAACTCTATTTCCTAGTTTACTCTCTCTTTGATCAAGTATGCAAACTGGTTCAGGGGTGAATTCCCCTTCGTCTTCCTCATGGATCACATTCCAGTCAATAACGTGATTAGTGTCATGCACATATTTTTTTAACAATGAAACATGAAATACATCATGTACTTTAACATTAGCAGGAAGAGCAAGCTGATAGGATTTTTGGCCCTACTCTGGACAAAATTTGAAAAGGTCCACAAAACCTAGGAGGCAACTTAGTACAATACTCTTGTATTTAATGAACTTCCTTTGGGTTTGACCTTAAGAAACACATGGTCTCCCACTTGAAACTCTTTAACACTTCTCTTAGAATTTGGATAACTTTTCTACCGATCTTGGGCAATTTTCAAATTCTCTCTGGCTTGTTTCACAACTTGTTCCATATCCAATAGTAAATATGGTCCCAAAAGTAATATGTGAGTAGGATTACTCCAAGTAACAGGAGTATTACACCTCCTACTGTACAATAATTCAAAATGACTCATTTTTAATGAGGCTTGATACCCATTATTGTATGCAAATTCAACTAAGTGGAGATACCTCTTCCCACTGTCTAGGCTTGTCTTTGACATACATGCGTAGCATGTCCTCCAACTCTTGATTTGTCCTCTCCGTTTGCCCATTGATTTGAGGGTGATAGGCTGTACTAAAGTTTAGATTTGTTTCCAATCCCTTAAACGAAGACTTCCAAAAGTTGGAAGTGAATTTGCATCACGATCTGACATTATAGTTTTTGGCACACTGTGCAATCTAAATATCTCTTTCATAAAGATATTTTCTATATTAACAACTTTAAAGGTGGACTTTATTGGTGTGAAATGGGCTACTTTACTTAGTTTGTCAAGCACTACCATAATAGCATCATTTTGTTTTTCTTAGGAAGAAATGTTTAAGGTTGAAACCTAGAAGCCTAGATTACGAAGATAATACCAGAAACTTACGTGCAAATGCTTTTTCATCTGAAGATACAATAAATAATAATAGGCGCGGGGGAAGCATCATTGCTATAACAAATAGTCCCCATATAAAAAACCGTAGGAATGCAAGAGGAAGTATGGGAAACGGGCAATCCCGTCGTAAGAGAAGGGCATTATAATTACTAAAGTCACCTTGTTAAAATTGAAAATTATAAGCTAAGTCAAATGCCAAGATAAAGTTAAAACCAATGGCCTTTTTAAAAATGTTTCCCTAAATTGTTGTTTCACCAATGGCAACCTATTTTCAGAAGAGCTTATATTTAAAACCCTTTAGCACATTGGAAGTTGGTATTCCATTACAAGGAACAATGAAAATAGGGTTTCCTACCATCTATCCAATTTCTGTAAGGGAACATGATGCCAATCTATGAGGCTTTTTAAACTAACTCAGCCCATTCATTAGATTCATACAATTAAAAACCCATGTGTACAGATGTAAATTCAACAAACATGCACAACGGAGATAAACTCATCCACACGCATAATTTCATATGCATTCAATATATCAATAACAGTCATTTAATTTAAACACTGCAGAGGCAAAACACATAGATAGAAAACACTTATCTTTGTTGTGCAATTGTCCGACACAACTAGCTATGTCACTGCAACGTTCCTCCCAACCGTAGGTCTCTGCCCAGCCTGTATTATTTCAGCACTCAGAGACCACCCCCGAGCCGGGCATGATATCTACAAGGAAAAGGGGACTCTCAAGCTCATACACAGCTGAATAATCATTTGCATTTAAGCCAAGCCAGTCCACAGTTGGGTTTATCAGGCTAAATCTGAACCCTCTTCATTTGTGGATGCTTCCACTCAAGCTCAAGCCAAAACAATGGAAACCCATTTCAACCCCAACAATCCCCTACACACAAAAAATTCATAAACTGGGCATGGATACACATAACAGCAAAATCCCAAGTGTTGGGTATGAATGGAAAATGTGGGAAACCAAAACGAAGTGAGAAATGGGGAAAACAACCATGGGAAGGCAATTTTGTTTTCAGAAAACGTCCATAGGAATTCAAAGAGCTGCAATGGTCTCTACAAACCCCCAAATCGTGCTCTCTTCTTCCCAACAGGTATGTAATACAAAAATGAGTTCCCAACAATGCCAAAAGGGAGGAAAACACTGGAAATTAGTGGAGAAAAACGCCCAGGCAGCTCCCAATAGGTCTGCAACACAAAAATGCTTTCTTCCCAGCTAGAAGACCCAGAGAAACCAGAAAAATGTGGTTGGAAAACACCCAGGAAGTTCCAAAAAATGTGAGAGAGGCAAAACTCCTTCATGGTAATGGCTTAGGGAGCAAATCATGGTTGTTTTCTTTCCCAAGAAGCAAAAACACGATTTTCCATGAAGGTGGCTTGCCCATACTCGAATTTGGACAACCATACCTCCCCAATCCCCAAGGCATTAACTACTTCACCCAACTCTTGGGAGAAATGAATGATTGGGCACCAAAGTCAACATGGGTAGTTGATGGTTGATGGGTTCTATCATTGACACTTGGCTTGACTTCATTGGCTCAAGGGTTTGAATATTTCCCTCCCAATTCCTTGTAATATCATGCCCCCATCTCTTGTTGCATTGCATAGCTAGTTGTGGGTATTTATATTAAAATGCATATTTACAATTCCCATGGATCACTAGCACATGGGTTAATAATACCAACATACTTTCCTCTTCAAGATTGAGCGTTCACTAGCGGGGCCTTGGCCTTGAACTCCACGCTAGGAATCATACAAAATATGCATACAATATTTACATTATAGCCCAAATATCATAAAGGTCAAGAATGGGGATGTGACATACCCCTCCCCTTGGAATAACACCGTCCTCAGTGTTTCAATACCTAGGAATACATACACACTTTATACATGTCCAAAATTCACAAAATGTGGCAGGTCTGTCTTGCGTTTCACCATTTACTTGGGTTTTCAGGACCAAGTCCTTTGGCCTTCACAAACTGTTCCTGCTGGCTGGGACCTTCTAGCTCTGCATGAGGACATTGTTCCAAAACAATTCCTTCATTTTCTTTACCTTCCAGCTGGTCCACAAACCTGGAAAATTTACGGATGCTACCCTCTTGATGGTCTCTTGTTGGGCAGTCGCGGAGGAAATAATTTTCGCCACATCCCCAACATTTCACTGGTTGCTTTACCTTTTCCTGATCCATTTCCTTTGAGTCTTCCCACCTGGAACGTTTCTTAATCGACCGATTGGATGAATGCTTCTTCATTGATCCACTTTCCTTTTCCTTACTGATTGCTCCCAGAATGGTTTTTACCCCTTTTTGTAGATGAATAGAGTCCTGCAAAACCTCGTGGTTCATCCATTCTGGTGCCTCTGTAGCTTGAGCATCTCTCCAAGATTTTCTTGGGTTTTTGCAATTGTTTGAAGAAGACTTTCAGCCAATTCTAATAGCCCTTGGTCTGCCACCATGGTCAATGTGCACAGCTGACCAATCTTTACTTACTAGCAACACTTGCTTGTGTCGGCTGCAACCAATTGTTTCAATTTCTCCTTGTGAAATATATCATGGAAACTCTTTGTTAGGACAAGCATAATATAAACATTAAAATTAGTCAATTATTTCCCAATTGACATGGAACGTCCATGCTTCACTCATGCGACTTCCAAATTTTTTTCATGCTTTCCCAACATACACATGATCTCTTTCATGTTCATCCTTTCACAGTGAAATAACTATTTTAGCATTCACAATTTAATTCAAGCAAATAAACACATTCTTCTTCTAGTCATGACATGCATTCAACAATTCTTTGTTTTATAAATGCATCAATAAAAAGGAAAGAGAAGAGTAAGAGTTTCTCCCTCTTAGTCTTGTTTTATTACGGAGCTACGCGATCACTATGGTTTCATACTCCTTAGTCTCTTTCACTTTAATGTGAATGCTTGAATTGCCCTTTATTGGCTATGACACTTAATGTCTAAGGTATGTCTAATGCTTTTCAACTTGGGTACCCCTTCCCATTCTGCTTACAGAACCTCTGGTTGCTAGGACCCACTCATGTTCACTAGCACCATCTTTTATTACTACTCATATTGAGCCCTTTAGGACGGTCATATGTCCATATGCATCCCTATGATGCCTTCCTGGTCCTTGCTTCCAACAATACCTACACTCAAACATTGAATCAATTCACATGTTTAGTTTATTTCATAAGGTTTTTCTCTAAACAAGAGTTTGAGAAATCATAACCAAATCATATACACACGTATATTCATAAGTAAGAAGCTGCAAGATAATCAAATACTTATCTGTATTGGATGTCTTCACTTTATTCCACGGGATCCTTCTTTGCTTTACGAGCCTTGGATTTCCCGTGGACACAATTATGAATGTTGGGCTAGCACGTAGGCTACTCCACAATCATTCAAATAGGAAATGCCAAGCCAATACGCTGACTGGTTTTATCAATTGTTTAAGGGGTATTGGGCCAGCATACACGCTGTTTCACAATATTAAGTAGTGAATGTCCAACCAGTTACTCTCTGGATTTATCAATAATTTCATATCGCCCACTCATTTAATCTCCGGATTTACCAGTAATTTTATAGCGCTTTCAGGGTCTAGCTTTCCTGCAATGACCAAGGTTTCCAATAAAGAAACATTAGTGTATCAACTTAGTTGTTAGAATACTTATACCTGAAATCTTCAGTATTTCAAATAAGACATAAATGAAATTGAATACTTATCTGTATTGTGCGTTTCCCCTCTGGTCCATAGGATCCTGCTTCGCTTTGCAAGCCTTGGGATCGCCTATGGACTTGGATGTAGTTAATGCTTCACCAGTACACCTTCATGCCGACTGGATTTACCAAGCATTTGGTGGTGCCCAACCAGTCCCATACCCGGTTGGCCCTCTCCATTTTCGAGCCAGCACATTCGTCTGGGTCATCAACCAATGGAAGAAAATTGCGCCACCTGACCATTATAGGTCAAGGCTCTACTATGGAGCCATATGCATCTCAGGGTTTTCAGTCAGTCTTGGCGCCCGCCCTCCTACTACTGTCCCAATAGAGATTTTATGCCTTCACCAATGTCACCACACATTCTTGCACCACAACCCTTCACACACACAACTCTTCATTCATACAAGGATGCTACTCCTTCTTTGGTGCAAATCGGTGGTTCCTTTTAGGAACTTTATAGGTGACTTTCTTGACTGCAGGTTAGCATGACCCCACTCACACAAGGATAATACCTCTTCTTATTACACAGCTCTTCGGGCCTGTCCATCCCTTCTGGTAATATTTCGTGTGAGCATAGAAAGGTTACCAATTCCTATACAGTCCTTTTGCGTACCCTTCTTCACTTTGCCTCTTAATGTGCAGTATCAATCTGCATCTGTGTAGGTTGCCAACAAAAGAAGGATAAACAAGCTCATCAGTATTGTTGTTCAATTTTGTAACCATAATCCATATCATTCACTATCAAGTATTGAAACACCAAGAATGCGTCCATTCCCTTAGGGTGTAGTCAATATTGAAAACCCTATCATGACCCAGCACCAGAAAAGGTGTGCACCCCCTTTCCGATGTGCGCCATGTAGGCCCTAATCATACTCAAGCAGTCTGCAATGATATAAATAAGATAGAGCATGCTCTGCATATTAACCCTAATAATTTAGACATGCATGTTCTTGTCTAGGGTCACAAAATACTCATTCATTTTGCAGATGTATCTCACATGCCTTCTGGACAAAGCTTTACCATCTCACTCTCATGGTTTACCGACATGCGGTTTGGCTGAGACATTATTAATGGCGTTTCACCCGAAACCCATTTCCAAAGCATGGGATCTTTCCCATCTAGTTTGGATTTTGCAGGCCATCACTCCTGGTCTTCCTGTAATGTGTCTTCCTGGCACATTTATCAAATAGCCAAATAGTTAGCAGCATTTAGCAATAAAATTCAAATATGATTTCTCTAATTAGTCAATGGCATTGATAATTAAATTCAAGTATGAATTGCAATTCTGTCCTCTACGAAAATTGATTCGCTTAGCCATGAGTCTGTTCTCATATCGTTTGGCTCTTGCTCACGGTAGATTCCAATCTTCATCATGGACTTACCCATATTTGCCATTCCCAAAACAATCTACCTGAAATCTTAAACTTCCATCAACCAAACGCTTTGTAAGTCTCTATGCATATAATATTTCATTGCTGCCACAGTCACTGAAGCATTTTAATATCACTAAAACCATCTACTTCATGTGAATCATTACCATACTAGAGTTGCATGGTTTAATTACATCATTTTATGCAATCATTTTCTTGCATTCACAACAGCTCATGAAATGCTCTTAGGATTGACAATAGTTCACCATTCCATCTATTATCTAGTTGTAATGAAACATACACCACAATCATGCATTCACACAATGCATCTCAACATGTGCACCTATACATATGCATGCACTTTTACATCATTCACATAATCTTTTAGTGTGCAATCACTCAATGTATAACCACAAGATTGTACATAATATTTTAATGCACATCTCCTCAATGCAACCCCACATTAATTTATGAGTACTATGCATTCAAACATATTATGGCCTAACCATGTACTACCATGACAGGGCCATAAGTCCTCACTTGCTTTGGTTGTTAAACTCACAACTGTCATGGCATGACATAATTTCATATGAATGCATTGAGATTTCTAAGCAATTATAGGGTGTAAGGATCATTGCCTTCACTTACCCATACCTCACCATACTTGGTAGGTTAACAGTCCCATTCGGGCACTCAATACCATATGCAAACCAAATCATCATAGTTCAAAACATAGTTGAAGGGATCTCACCAAATCCACTTTCAACATTCATGCAATTAAGCACAAATAACCATTACCTGCATGGCTGTTATTAACATCGCTTGATGTTACCTGATCAGTTGGCCTCTTACCAAGGCTACTCAATCCTTTTGCCAACATCATGATCACGAACTTGTTGCACCATCCTCTCTTCATAAGGTCGTTGGTCACGTGCAACAACGTCATCAACTTCTTTAGCCATGTTTTGATTGTATTTGTCCTACAACCAATGCAGACACAACTATTTATTAGCAACCACCATAACCTCTTAAGTGGTTCATTGCATATGTAACACCTCACTATTTACCAATATGCAATGTCCTATTCATGCACAAACATCTCACATGCACTGTGCAATGTTTCATAATATGCCTACTAGTGCATAGTCATATCATCTATCTAATCTCTTGCATATTAGCATTCCTATGCCGTAATTTATATGCACGACCACTTCAGAATTATAAATACAATATCAAGAGGGTAGTGGAGGAATTCTCCCTTCCAATTCCTCATTGTAGCATGGAATTTCCT
Source organism: Larix kaempferi (assembly GCA_027924585.1). Lineage (NCBI taxonomy): Eukaryota > Viridiplantae > Streptophyta > Pinopsida > Pinales > Pinaceae > Larix > Larix kaempferi. Next base: position 6,120,279 of record BSBM01000012.1, on the reverse strand, counting down.
CTTCCACATCATATCTGATCCAATTTCATGGGCTCTCTATCATGCACACAAGCAATTATTAGCTATGATCTTCTCACAAAGTAGAAATTCAATATATGTATTCACGTGTATAACATTCATTCATGGTATTTTCTAAGCATACAATTATTATGTTATAAACATAAATGGTTTAAGGTGAGAGATTTCCCTTTCATTAGCGTTGCCTTACTGCTCCCATTGCTTTTTCGCAATGCATTTCCACAACTTTCTATGCAATTCCTACTTCTGCACTTCATACTTTCAACGATTGTCTCTGGGGGACGATGAGGGTAAAGGGGGCTTGCCATTTCGCGCAATCTGGCGCATAACTTTCATGGCGATTTTTCATTTTCAGCACTTGAAATATCAGTGAAAAGCTGCTGCATTTTCCCCGTTTGGCGGACTTATCGAGCTCTCCTCCGACTGTGTTGCAGATATTGAGGTTAAAATTGCCGCGGTTGGCGTGGATGTTAAGATTATAATTGCTGTGGGTGGCACGGCTCTTATCGCTAATTTTGCTGCCACGCGCGCAAAATTTATCCTTAACTTTGCCACAGACGTTGTAGATATTAACGCAAATTCTGCCGCCGTGCATGCAGAAGTTAATGTTAATTCTGCCGCCATGCGCAAAAGTTAACCTTAAATTCGCCGACACAGCCTTCGTCAAAATTTTGAAACACTTAGAAATTTTTTGGAATTTTCTCTTCCTTTTGGCTCCGACAGCTAACCTTGCAACCGCCGACGGCTTCCCTTCGGCGTAGAGTTAGCAACTATTTTGCCGACCGTTGCGACGCTTTTGGGCTTATCTTTGCCAACAGAGTTGCAAGAGTTAGCCAAATTTTCGCCGCCGCGCGTGCATAAAATTAGCCTAATTTTCGCCGCCGCAACCCTTAGGAAAAATTTCGAAACAATTAGAAATTTTTGAGATTTTCTCTTCCTTTTGGCGCAGAATTACCAACTTCTCCGCCGACCGTGTCGCAAGAGATAAGGTTAAAATCTTTGACTACTAACCCTGTGACCGCCGACCGTGTCACAAAGTTAACCTTAACTTCTGCGCCCGCAAGCCTTCGTCGCTGCGACCACGTTGCAGGTTTTAAGGCTAAAATCGCCGCTGCGCGCAAGCCTCCATCGCAACTTTTAAGCCTAAAATCCGCCACCAGTGTCATTGCTTTTAACATTACTTTCGCCGCGCATCGCAGATTTTAGCGTTAAAATTGCCACCGTCGCGCGTCGCAAAAATTAACGTTAATTTCACCGCCGCAGCCTTATCAACAAACACTTAGAAAATTTTCAAATTTTCAAAAACAGTTAGAAAAGTTTTTGCAAATTTTTAAAGGAAATTAGAATTCTTTTCTTGAAATATGTCCTTCGTTTCCTTACAGAGGTGAGCTACTTACAGATCAAACTCGCATAAAACAAAAAGTATTTCAAGAAATATTGCACCTCTTCCATGTCAAGTATGAAACAACAAAACAACAAAATAATATAAGATGGCAAGAGGTTGCGCCTCCTTCTCTTCTTCATGGGGCAATCGGCAAATGCAAAAACATAATACTACTGCATTAGAAACAATGTAAGTAAGCATTCAACCTGAAAAGGGATTTTCTCCCTCCTTCCTCACTTTCATAGCATGAAATCAATGCAAGCAATTTTGCAAGAATCCCCAAAATAGTCATGAAAATTATTTCCCATCTTAATCAAATAGAAGCTATGAGATCTTCAGATTTCTTTAATGCATTTTAATTCCAAATGCTAACTAAATATACACACAATGATTTATATCTCTATGAAGGGCCCAACAGCCGTAGTGTTGAACCTTAAGCTTTAATACCAATCTGTCACATTCCCTCCCATCTATCCAATTTCTGTAAGGGAACATGATGCCAATCTATGGGGCTTTTTAAACTAACTCAGCCCATTCATTAGATTCATACAATTAAAAACCCATGTGTACAAATGTAAATTCAACAAACATGCATAGTGGAGATAAACTCATCCATACACATAATATCATATGCATTCAATATATCAATAACAGTCGTTTAATTTAAACATTGCAGAGGCAAAACACATAGATAGAAAACACTTATCTTTGTTGTGTAATTGTCCCACACAACTAGCTATGTCACTGCAACATTCCTCCCAACCGTAGGTCTCTGCCCAGCTTGTATTATTTCAGCACTCAGAGACCACCCCCAATCTAGGCATGATATCTACAAGGAAAATGGGACTCTCAAGCTCATACACAGCCGAATAATCATTTGCATTTAAGCCAAGCCAGTCCACAGCTGGGTTTATCAGGCTAAATCTGAACCCTCTTCATTTGTGGATGCTTCCACTCAAGCTCAAGCCAAAACAATGGAAACCCATTTCAACCCCAACAATCCCCTACACAAAGAAAACTCATAAACTGAGCATGGATACACATAACAACAAAATCCCAAGTGTTGGGTATGAATGGAAAACGTGGGCAACCAAAATGAAGTGAGAAATGGGGAAAACAACCCTGGGAAGGCAATTTTGTTTTCAGAAAACGTCCATGGGCATTCAAAGAGCTGCAATGGTCTCTACAAACCCCCAAATCGTGCTGTCTCCTTCTCAACAGGTATGTAATACAAAAACGAGTTCCCAACAATGCCAAAAGGAAGGAAAACACTGGAAATCAGTGGAGAAAAATGCCCAGGCAGCTCCCAATAGGTCTGCAACACAAAAACCCCCTCTTCCTAGCTAGAAGACCCAGAGAAACCAGAAAAACGTGGCTGGAAAATGCCCAAGCAGTTCCAAAAAACGTGAGAGAGGCAAAACTCCTTCATGGTAATGGCTTAGGGAGAAAATCATGGATGTTTTCTTGCCCAAGAAGCAAAAACACGATTTTCCATGAGGGTGGCTTTCCCATACTCGAATTTGGACAGCCATACCTCCCCAATCCCCAAGGCATTAACTACTCCACCAAACTCTTGGGAGAAATGAATGATTGGGCACCAAAGTCAACATGGGTAGTTGATGGTTGATGGGTTCTCTCATTGACACTTGGCTTGACTTCATTGGCTCAAGGGTTTGAATATTTCCCTCCCAATTCCTTGTAATATCATGCCCCGATCTCTTGTTGCATTGCATTGCTAGTTGTGGGTATTTATATTAAAATGCATATTTACAATTCCCATGGCTCACTAGCACATGGGTTAAATAATACCAACATACTTTCCTCTTCAAGATTGAGCGTTCACTAGCGGGGCCTTGGCCTTGAACTCCACGCTAAGAATCATACAAAATATGCATACAATATTTACATTATAGCCCAAATATCATAAGGGTCAAGAATGGGGATGTGACATAGATGGACCATGCAACATACTAAAGCAATCCAGGAAGTATCCTTAGAGGATGAAATGGGTGAAGAAAGGGAAGTTTCGGTCCCAGTTATGTAGTACAATCAGATACTAGCAGTGAGATGAAATCAGAACTAATGTATCAATAGGGTCAAACCTGTCATATTTTCAGTGAGGAGGAATATTCTAACCTATTAGGGGAAGACAAAGAAGAACTCTCAGCGTATAAAAAATTTAGGAGGTTAGGATTACACAAGGTGACAACAATGCCCATTGTTTTTCACTATACATATGTGATTGACTGGTTGCTTCAGAGAACATATGTCACCAATAGGAAGATTAAAGATTCTAATCAAGAATTCATCACTTCTTTTCAGCCAACATCCCTGAGCAACTACTATAAATCCCTAATTTAACCCCTCATTGGGTTTCCTCCTTGAAAATAGACTACATGGAATTCATAAAATAGATACGGGCAAAGGAAAAAAGGTTCAGATCAAGGGATGATGGCATATGCTAAACCAACTGCTTGAAAATACCATACTAGATTGCCACAACGTTAATATACAGATTGTATGGGGAACCTGATGCTATTGAATTCCACAAGGCATGGTTTACTATGTTGTATCATGTTACATTATTAGGCACTGGATGGCCCGCCATTGTGTCGACAAGCTTACAGGCATCAATTGCCACCTTAAAGACAAGCACAACTGGACAAACATCGAGATCCCATCTTCCTACTTGTTGTATATAGTATGCGCTACTAATAGATTCCCGACATGGGATGGAGATGGGTCTCCATAGAGCATCCAATTCATGTTTATTCTTAGTTTCTATGGGAGCACAAGTATACCAGTATTATAAGCAGATATGTGGGGAGTTCATTATGCATCTATATGAGCTCTTGCATAAGTAGCCGCCAAAGTGCATATCCGGCAGGGCTATAGAAGAGGTTCCAAGCTGGGTGATTGGTTTCTCAACGAACAAGGAGCATATCTACACATATATGGATGCACATAGGCGTGATACATTTTACCCAAGTATGTCACAGATGGCATAGTATTGCAAGAAATAATGAGACAAAATTTTGTAAATGGAATTGGTGCCGCTTTAGCAAAGGTGAAGAAATCTTCATGGCCTTTTTTGCCATTGATTTTAGGGTCCTACAAAATGACATGTGCTAAGGATGCAGATAAATTTGTGGTGAGGAAAAGTTCCAGCAGAATGATAGCAAGAAGAAATTGTTGAATCACTGTTCTTTCTTGGGTTACAAATGGCTGTATGAAAATGATAACTGCTTGGGAAAATACATGTTTAGACGATACAAAACCTTAGAGGAATTGGAAAAGAGACAAAAGAAAGTCAAAATTTTTATCTAAGGAGGGATAATGACTAAAGAGGCTAACAAGAAAAATGAAGCTGAGGAGGAGGTTAAAAGAGAACAAACCAGTAAAATAGAAGAAGATCAGAAGATAAAGGAGGATGAGTAGAAGAAGGTTGAATTACAACAAAAAGAATAGGAATAATCCCCGCAAAAGGAGCAGGAAAAATCTCGAGAAAAAGGAAAAAGAAGCGAAGAGAAGACAATTCAAAGTAAAGGCTCAAACTAGTGAAGCGCTAGACATTTAAATGGAGGTAATCAATATAGGTGCAATAACTACCATCATTGGTGGTCACTTCCCATTAAGACAACTATGGATTGGATTATACACTCCTTATAAGGAGAATTCAGTAGCTTAGCTCTTTCATGTTCATTGCGAAAAGAAGTAGATCATTGAAAGAACACACAAGACGCAAAAATGATGATCCCAATCGAAAATGGAAGTGACCATCGAAACACCTGTTTTCATGGCTACCGACAAAGAACCCATCTTCATGGCTTTTGCAAATATTTCTAGTGTAATGGCTACATAGTTAAACATGCAAAAGTTAAGAAAAAAATTAGTAGAAGAAGACAAGTTTGCTAGAAGATGAGGTATTGGAAGCACTAGGAGGAGCTGTAACTCTCCATCACGAGTACAATCCTGTGATGAACCTGCAATAATTAATTAATGCGAATACACGAGATATCAGAAATAATAGAACTCAGAATCACTTTTATATTGATCACGGGCCACTTCGAGGGGACAACCTCCTTTGAGCAAGCTCAATACAATTAACTTCATGGTGCCTTCATAGGCCTCAACACACACTTATATACTAAGTCTAGGCGCCAATACCATGGGTCAATACTATGTGTCAATACAAACCATGGGCTAAGTCTAGGTGCCAATACTATGAGTCAAAACCATGGGACATATAATACTATGGGACGAATTACAAAGCATATGCGTCCAATACTATGGGCTAATATAAACTATGGATCAACAAATACTACGGGACGACTTACAAAGCATATGCATCCAACAACAATATACTAACAAAGTAAAGACATGGGTTCCTAACATCCCCTCTCCCTTAGAAAAAGCTTTGTCCTAAAAGATTTAGATGTGGAAATTGATGCAGAATCTGAAGGAGTGGGTCCCCTGTAGCATTCTTGGGTTGCATTCCGAGCCACTGGCACCTTTCGAGTCTCAGGGAGGATTGCATGGAAGGCTGTAGACGAAGAAGAACCATATCAACGATGTGAAAAATGCACTCAGAACGGTGCTAATCGGCTTGTTGTTTTAGTCAAATTCTTGCCATGTGAAAATTGTCCTGCAGAATGAGAAGAAGCTGATCACGGTTTCGAAGAATTGAGTCAATTACCTGAACTGGGGAGTTGTTGAAGGTGTATGGAAGAAGAACTGGTGGTGCTTGTCCAGAGACTGCTTCATATGGTGTCCTTTGAGATGTGGTACTATACCACTGGAACGCTTCTAGGAAATCCATAGAAATAGTTGTCCAAATCTGTGGAGGGATGGACAAGGGTTTGAGTAGTCCCGAAAGGAGGGTCGTTTCACCGTTGTTGACCTAGAAAGTATCATAGTCAACCACCATCCGTTGAATTGTCCTTTTGAGTCCCTGGCAAAAGAAGTTACATTGTTCTTGGTCATACGTTTTGAGGAACCCAGAGTGCCCTACTGATGAAGAAGCATGGAGTTCATAGAAGAGATAGTCCCGTTGAACAGATTGCAACCAATTTGGAACAAGCAGAGAAATAGCTGTAAGAGAAACTGGGTCATCAAATGTGCGAGGAGGAGCATCTTCCACCATATTGTCCTTACCCTTCTGGTAAGTGGTCGCATAGTCAAAACCCATGAGTTGGATAACCCATTTTAGGTGTGTTGGGGAGGAGACCCGTTGTTCCAGGAAAGTTTCCAGACTCTGGAGATCAGTCTTGATGCAGAAATAATTCCCCAATAGGGATGGCTGCCACTTCTGTACTGTATGCAAAATAGTCATCATTTCCTGTTGAGAGGTAGATGCGGCTAAATTCTTACCGGAAAGGTCTCTTGAAGGCAACAAGCTCATTGGTTCAGCAAAGACACCTGCATATCTATCCAAGGAAGTAGTGGAGACTGTTGATGGGTGCATCTGAATGGAATGGAGTTGAGCGATGACACATGTGAATTCTTCTTAAGTATTTTTTCCAGGCGATGTGAACTGATGATGTAGAGAGACCCTGGTTGTAAGCCCATAAATTTGTGTTGTGTCCCATTGACTGAAAACTGCATCCAAAGTTCATCAAAATCCAATAAGATGGGGCCAAGTGTGCATAACCATTGAACTCCCAAAACTACATCACATCCACCTAAGGACAAGGCAAACATGTTAGAGCGCAGGTTATAATCTTCCATAGAGATACACACATTATGACACTTCCCCTTGCAAGGTAAGGTGCCCCCATTGGCAACCATGACTTCAAAGTTGGAACAAGGATGGACAAAACAATTAGCCTGTTTGGCAATCCGAGGGTCAATGAAGTTATGAGTGCTACCAGAATCAATGAGTATGGTAAGAAGGAGCTTCTTGAAGTATCCCTTAACCTGCATTGTTTGTGGGGTGGTGACGCCAGTTACAACATGGAGAGAGATCTCAGGTGGGTCGTCTTGAGATGGGGTGTCAACAGGCAGGTGCTGAATGTCGACCTGAACATCTACTGTATCTGGAGCTTCTTCACCAAGTTCTGAGGCAGGCGAAGAATCCACATCCAAGAGATAGAGCTTTTGTTGAACACATCTATGTCTCCGAGTGAATTTCTCATAACAATTATAACAAAGCCCTTTTTCTTGGCATGCCTGCATCTCTGTTTCAGACAAATGCTTGATAGGAGTTGGTTGCGGGGCAGGCGTGATGGGAGGTCGTTGGGAACCCATATTTCTGAAGGGAACAAAGGTGGGTTTGGAGCGTTGTTGAGCTGCGATCTTGTCCTCTGCCAACTTAGCCAACCCTAGGACTTCCATCATTGTGTTGGGACAGAACATTTTGACTTCTGAGCAGATTTCATCCTTGAGACCACTGATAAAGCAACTCCTGTAGAATTCATCAGACAATCCTTCTGTGTGATTGGCCAGTTTCTCAAATTCTGTATGATACTCTCTCACTGTGCCAATTTGGTGAAGTTTAGTGAGTGCTCCTATGAAGTCGTCAAAAGCACTAGGACCAAATTGTGACAAAAGGAGGTGGCAAAAATTTGTCTAGTTTGGCTCGGGATGAGCTTTGATGTACCAACGGTACCATTGAAGGGCTTCCTGTTCCAAATGAAAGGATGCAAGTGGAACTTTCTGGACATCAAAAGTATTATGCAGACTGAAATATTGTTTTGCTCGGTATATCCATCCAGTCGGATCAGTACCATTGAATCAAGGAAAATCAAGCTTCAGCCCACGAAAATTGCTAGAAGAAGAGAACCCAGTGGTTGCAGAAGATTCTAGTTGTTGGTTATTGTTCATGGCTGAATGGCTTAATGCTGAAGATGGAGGCTGAGAAAATTTTCATCCAGATCTTGGAGTTTGGTTTGGATGGCTGCAAGTGCTTCCTCCATGGTTTTTGCTCCTGTGCGAGTGACAACCATAACCAGGAATTTTTTTTTGTGGGGGGGGGAATGGATAGAAAAACACAAACACAAGCTTATTTAGTAAGGGGAAATTTGGATTTGGGAAAAACTCGGAGGGGTAATTGGGGTTTGACTAGGTTTTCGACACTTTCTGAGGGACAGGGAAGTAAAAAATGGGGATTTCAGAAGCGGGAACTCTATGGTAAAATTTGAAGGCAATCGGGTGAAAATTGAAAAAGTTATAGCAAACCCTAAAAATAGACAAATGTGGGATTTCTGGTCTTGGGAAGTGGAATTTGGGATAGGGTCTTCAGGAATGAAATATGCAGAATGGGATTGCAGGGATGTCAGTGAAGTTTCAGGGAAAACAGAGTTGAAACAAGGGAGATATGGCCGAAAAACAATTTTTTTTTTTTCAAAAATGGATCGGCAACAGTGGCGCGAAAGGGATCCGCAACAGAGGGATCTACAATGGCATGGAAGGGATTGAAAACGGCGACTGGATCTGGAACGATTTTCAGAATAGATCTGAAACGGCTGGATCTAGAGCGGAAGTGATCGGCAACAGTTCAACTGAAAATAGATATGGACCCCAGGTATGTACGGCTTCCTAACAGTTTAGGTGTTTCACTTGGCCACCAATGCTGTCTGAGGGCTTGTGTATTGGGGCAGTACCCCTCACTCCACGGCTCAGGTAAAACTGATAACTGCTTTGCCACAAACGACAGCTCTTGGTTTACCTCACGGGTGGGAACTAGTCAATCAGGTAGGGGTCGTTGCCCTTTTCGCTGGCAGGTCCTCTCAATGGGCCAACTACTTTGGGGTTCCTGTGGTACTCCTCACAATGAGTTTTAGGGCTTATGCCCAAGTACTTCCCACAGTTAAGCGGATAGGGAGTATTCCCAAATCCGAAGCTGCAACAGATGCGAAAAAAAAATTGGCAGAAATTCCACCCAATGAGCCCAAGAAAGTGCTCTGATACCAGATTTTATGAACCTGCAATAATTAATTAATGCAAATACACGAGATATCAGAAATAATAGAACTCATAATCACTTTTATATTGATCACGGGCCACTTCGAGGGGGCAACCTCCTTTGAGCAAGCTCAATACAATTAACTTCACAGTGCCTTCATAGGCCTCAACACACACTTATATACTAAGTCTAGGCGCCAATACCATGGGTCAATACTATGTGTCAATACAAACGATGGGCTAAGTCTAGGTGCCAATACTATGAGTCAAAACCATGGGACATATAATACTATGGGACGACTTACAAAGCATATGCGTCCAATAATATGGGTCAATACAAGGGGTAATATAAACTATGGATCAACAAATACTACAGGACAACTTACAAAGCATATGCATCCAACAACAATATACTAACAAAGTAAAGACATGGGTTCCTAACAAATCCCTTGGTTGTAGGAATGGAGGCATTGGTGGTAGAGGTGGAAAGGCTAAAAAGTGAAAAGCAAAGAGTGGAGGAATTCCAAACATGTGCAACTTTGTTACACCATGAATTGTTTAGCATGCATGGACAGATTGCATAGCGGGTGCAGGAGTTGCAAGATGTTGTAAGAAGATTTAAGATCATACCAACGAAAGTTACTACGAAAGATAGTGTGACAAAAAATGTTAAGGAAAACCTGGATGACTTAGTTAGGTGCTAGTAACAAGAAGCAAATACACTTGCAAATATCCCAAGAAGGACCAAAAAGAAAACACAACAGGATCATGTAGTCATCACTAGATGTTGAAAGGTCAGTTCTTTGCTCCACAAGGAAGTAATTCTCTCTTTGGGTAAATTCAACGCCTACATCAAGAAGTCGGTAAATTCATGGAGAGACGTCAACTATCATTATTTGGCATAATAGACAATGTGATCCCAAAAGCATAGAGAGATAAGTGCATTGGATGTCACTGGGAATAATAAGCATACAATACTTAGAAGTAACACACAATTCACTTAAGTAGCATTGAAAGAGAACATTTATGCACCTGCACGAGATTTTCATTTGATGAATTCCTACAACACATCCATGGCAGTAGGGTTTCCTGTTCTCAATGAACAGGCTATTAAACATGAAGCCTCCTTATAACTTCTGAAACCTCAAAAACTTAATGTTATCATGTATGATTTTGAATTATGGAACACGTTCATAAATTCCAAAGAAATACTAGCTCATTTTTCTTTGTAATTATCTTGAAAATCACTTTTGAAAAGTCAAATGGTCACAAAAAAGGTCAAAGGATGTAATTGTCTTGAGGAAGTTGAACAATCTCCCCAATAGTTATTTTATGTAAACTCTGTAAAACCAAGGAGGGGAGTAGAGTTAGGGGATTTTTTCTCGTGCATATTTTGTGAAGATTTGTTTCTAGCTATATGAGAAGGAGAAGCCATTGGTTGGCCTTTTTTGGTACCCGAATACTCTCTCATTTTGATGAATTGCTATTGAATTGTTTCATGTATTTCATCATGTGCATATGTGGAGTAAGTTGTTAAGAATTCTATGGTGACTGTTCTAAGTAGTATTACTTTCTTGCTTTGCATGTTATTCTCGTCCACAAATTTGTTTTTCAAATGAGTTGTGAAATCTGGATGGTGTTGATAAAGGATTGCTCTTATATCCATGCTTTAATTCAACTATTTGTTTCATCTGTTTCATGAATAACTAATTGAACTTGGAATATGTGGAATGAATGTTATTTCACTGCTCACCCCGTTAAATTTGCTCCTAGCTAGGATAGGTTAAAGCAGTTAGGATTTTCTATTTAGTATTTTGCATTTAGATTAGATCATTCTATGCATTTCATACATTTAAAAGAAAATTATAAATGGTGGATCGGGCTGCAATCAATGAAACCCAATCCATTAATGATTGTCAAGCTAGAATCCAGATGAGTTCCCTATTTCAAACGGTTTAACGTCTAATCATGACTTTCTACCAGGGAGAACCCTTATTGTCGATGCCAGGGAATTTGTGCGGGTCAATATGTTAGTAGCTAGGTATCCTTATTAGTTGGGTTTGCAATTCTTTTTTATGGCACCTAGCCTATCCTTGAATAACATATAGATTTAATTATCCTGGTCCTTGGATTGGGTTTATTTGAATTGATTATTATCCCTTATAATCAATAGTAAATGGCTCAAAACAAATATGCATTAGGATAAGCGAGAAAAAGAAGTACTCTAGGGGTTACAAAGTCATTTATCTTCGTTGGTTTGGTTACATCTCCTAATTTAGTTTGGTCAATCAAAACTAAGTATCCAACATTTTAATCAAGGGGTAATAGGCTAATTATAGTGGAGTTAATTGTGAACCAGTAACTATTAGATCGGGATGTCCCATCACTAGTAGAGTTGAATGACGTGAATTGTCTCATTCCGTGTCTTCAAAAGGCTAGGGCATGCCTTTTATCAACTCAGTTCAGTAGACACAAGTAAGTTTCATTATCTATCAACCCACAATAAGTAATAATATTAGGTTGCATGCTCCACTTGGATTTGTTTAATATGTTGGAAAAAATTGCTATTCAAGTATATAAAGAAACTATTTAATACATTAGATCAGTTGGCAGTATAGAAAAAAATGAATTAGCGAGGTAGACTTTTGATGGCTAGTAGTTGAGGGGAGAAAATAATAGCTATGAGCAAATATATATGATAGTATCAAGAACCTAGTTCATAAAGGTGGATAGGCGTCGCTCATAAGTATAGATAGGAAATGATCTAATTGGTAGAACACCTCCTCACCTCTTAGTTTGGATATTTCCACCCATCCTTGGTATTGGTACTCGTAGATGGAAGAAAATGAAAATATTCCACTGTATTTGGTACTTTCCCTTTTTGGACTTGCATGATAAATAATTGTTGCACTCAACTCGCCATCATGCATAAAAGAAATATATACATATATTTGTGAGGGAATATTTGGTACTATGATGCTCCAATGTTGTTGTGTTGATTGATTCTATCAGGTTGGAAAGATTAGATGATCTAGTATCATATAGATATTATGTTATTTATATAGGGATAGAACAAATAGAGTGATAGGTGTATCAGATTTTCAAGTTTGACTGTTAAATTGAATGAATAGGGGAGTATTTCCACTGGTCGAAGAAATTTTATGGTCTCGGGACTTCAATCAATCAATGAAATAACTGAGATAGACCGAATATAATAACTTAGTATATTTATATGGGAAGGAGATCTCCATGGCCAAGTTCAATCCAATTATGACACATAAATCAAAATGTGAATATGGTCTATGTAAAGGACAATGTCATAGGTTAAAATCCTCAATGGCATTTTTTGATATTTACTACAGGCAGTATTTGTAGGAGCTCCACTCTGAAAATTACTTTTATATCTTACATCCATTGATCATAACATAGATTTTCTAGTCGAATCAATTCTAACCCAAGTAACATGAAACATATATTCAGACACAAAATCCTAGCATATTCACTCTAGTTGATGTTAAATATACAACATTAGGAGACATTCTTGAAACCAATCTTGTGTAGCCAAGATTGATCCTCCCATATAAAGGTGAGCACTTTGAATGCCTTTCATGTAAAGGTTATTCCTCCTATATAGAAGTACTTGATCAAAGTAATGACGTTGTAAAGTCTTGTTGGACAAGACTACAAACTTGTGTGTGTCAAGTCATGATTATCATGTGAGCCTTCTGTATAAAGGTATCTGTCAAGCACTCTAATTGCAGATAATTAAATATCAACACACAGAGCGTATGAAATTTATTGTCAACCCGAGAAAGTCTTTTTATTTCAAAGGACAAGTGCATAATATATGCTTAAACACAAAACCATTAGAAGTGAATATTTTATCTTCTATCATCCATGTTCACCCCAAGAATCTATGCAATCCCAATTGCCTTCTAACTGCTATACTACAATTCTTTTCTATTATGCATCAAGCAGAATTAATATCAGATCTAATCAACGATTGCAGGAAGGAAATCTCAATTGCATTCTAAAATAATCAACTGTCTAATTTAATCAAGCTGGGAATCATAAAGCATGACCTGAACATTACTCTAGAATTTGATAAAAGAGATTAAAGCAACTGTTCTAAGAAACTGGATTGCAAAATATAAATCAATCAACACATAACAGGAAAGCTAATTTGTAAGAGCTCCTGGGATTACGTCTCAGCTGTAGGATGAACACAGCAGTGTGAACAGAAATTGAAATATGTAAAACAAACCTGACTCAGTCGACTGTTATTCGATACCATTCACCAATCTCACAAAAATATAATCAATTACTGAGAAATCCACACAATGAGTATTGCTGCTGCGTATAAAAGAAAGAACAAAGCATCACACAACGAGAAAGATGAAATCCTAAATTAACGCAGCAATCTCTGTGGAAGACGGGCCCAGTCTTCACACAGAGACGCTGGTTGAACAACACTCTCTTTAACTCAGAAGTAACTCCTTATATTAACAGAAGAATGAGTACACAGTTTTGGCTTGGCTGCTAATACAAGGTAAATTAATTGTTTGCTGTCCAACCCCTCAGTCGAGGCAATTCCCCATATTTATACATACAATTTGCAACATCTAAACCTATAATTGGGCAGCCATGAAGATCTCTGATCTTCAGGCGCCCTAAATAATCTAGCTGTTACAATGCGTGGCAGAACTAAAATATCCAAATATGAGAGAAGTATTAATTGTCCCAAGAGTGACGGTCCTTCCAGCTCACAGCTGGATTTGAGCAGCGACATACTTAAGATAGTTCTTCTGTTACAGCTGCCCTGCCACGACTGTGCCTTGATTGACGATTTAAGCCCCAAGGAACCTTCCACAAGCGATGAACGTTCCTTCATGACTTGTTCAGCTCCGATCTTCCTGCAGTCTATTGTCTTACTACCTTCATAAATCGCATCATGTTAGCACAGATTAAGAGATGCACAGCTTTAATCATCACAATCATAAGTATTAACACAATAAAACAATAATCGGCCATACCTTGGTAATTTGGGGAATAGATAAGGACAATAAGTTGAATTGCCAAGGTAATTGGTGTAAGACAAGGGAAGGGACGATGATAAATGATGGTCAAAAAGGGCCAATTCTGGGCTCAACAGTATCCATGAGATGGACCTCCCGTATAGAGGTGTACATTATGTATAAAGGTCATTCTTTACTTGTTAAAAGCATTTAATGTTTTGTGATGTATTATCATCCATGATCACCAGATTTGTAACATCCCCAAATTTCACAAAATTTATTTTATTATTATTATTATTATTTTATTATTTTATTATTTTTTCTTTTCTTTTCTGAAAGGTATAAATGGCATTTATTTGTTATGCGGAAGATAATTTAAATGACAGTTGTCTCAATAAGAACTATTCTATCATATCTATAATGTCGTTTCTTGTATTTATTTATGCATCGTCTTAATTCATTTTAAAAGGTGTCATAAATGTTTATGAAGTTACTGTCGGGATTTAAGTATGAAAAGAAACTCAGGTAGTTTTAATTCATGTATGAATGCCGCTTCTTTTGTTTAAAAAGCACACAACATTAATGTGTCGTCTTATTTATCGATCCGCATTTAATCCCATCTTAACAACTTGACAAATATAATCTTATTCCTATTAACCATTTTATTTTCTTTGATGAAGGGGTCCTATGGATTTTGTTGTGCAGGATTTAAACCTTATAGTGAGGAGAGACACTACCAACTTGGGCGGGATTGACAGGTAAATACATTCATTATATTGCATTTAGTTCCTCCAAATGAAAGAGATCAAGATATCGAAAGATGTACCTTTAATCGACGGTTGATCCTAGCTTTCGCTTGGTCTTCCGCTTGATCCTTCACTATGATGAACCTGCAACACAAATGAAACTTTCCTCAACGTATCTTGACTGTAATAAATATGATGAATATTGAAAGCAATTAAACATCAACAACAATCAGATACTTGTCACGTCCCCTCCCATCATTCCAAACCACGGAGGGAACATGATTGTAACACGGGGGTGTCTGATTTTTCCCCAAAGCCATAAGACTAAATTTTTGCCATTTAAATAAAATGCATACTTGAATTACACAGCGGATTTTAAAACATAATAACACACGCACAGATTGGAATGCATCAACATGTCTATCCCAAACAGATGATGAATCAACATACAGAGAATCAACCTCATTCTTATGCTATGCACAAGATTCATATCAACCATATGAAGATATTCATTTCATCTCATTAACATGAATAATTAACATTCATAATTAACACACTGCAAAACACAGAATGCATATAATTTTAAACACAGAGAACACTTATCTTTGAGATGAAGCTGTCCAAACAACTTGCTATGTGAGAGCAACGTTGCACCCGACCATAGATCTTTGTCCAACCTGTATTCTTTTAGCTGAGAGATCACCCCCGAGCTGGGTTGTGCATCCACTAAGGAGGAACTAAACAGGCTCAATCACAACCATGGATTCACTCCACAACTATGCTAAGCCAACACACAGTTGGTTTTATCAAGCATACAAAAGACAAAGGAGGGCAATGCTAAGCCAACGAGCTCAACCACAGAGCTACAAGCATCTCAAATGAATTCAACAGTATGGCACCCACAATACCTACCTCACCCAACATAAGGAAGGTTCCCTTCTCTGCTACACAGTCCCTCAAACGTCCCTTCCCTCCAGTGCTATTCAGGGTGGGTATAGAAAGGTCCAGCTGCTAATTCTTTGAGATCTCAGCCTTCATTGGGTTTATCAAGCAAACCCAACCTCTGTTCAATCATTCACACTTGGATTTCTCACAATTCTATCATCAAATAACCCAATCCCATCACTGAGTTTTTGGGCTATAAAAACTGGGTTTTTCTATGGATTTAGGGGTATCTAATACTCTCAAATTTGTTCCAAGGTTCATATCTATGGATCCCCCATTGGATTTTACTGTCAAATACCAAATCTGGGCGTTTATGGCTCTTCAAAACGTGGGTTCTTGCAAAGTTGCGATTTCTGGTTTTGCTCACTGCTGGGAATTCGTAATGGATGAAAATTGATGTTGGGTTCTTCAACAATGGAATGAGAATGAGGAAGAAGTAACTCTCATGAGGTAGGGTGACTTGTGGTACAAGAAAATAGAGCCCATACTCCACCATACGAATTTCTGGGCTGCCCATGCTCCATTGAAGCCATGGACTGAATTCTTCAACAACTTCCTTACAACAGAATTAAATGTCAGCAAGGAAAGTCAAATGGGTTCACACAATGAAATTTGGCTGCATATGGTTCATCCCCACAGCCCCCTCACCACTCCCTAGTGGAATACACATGGCCCCTTCTCATTCGTTGCTTCCATAGCCAGTTTTGGTATTTTATTGCAATATCAAATATTTACATCATTTACAATATTCCATGGCTTAATAGCACATGGGTAACAAAATATCAAATGCTTGTCCACTTTAAATAAAATACGAACATACACTAGCGGGGCCTTGTCCTTGAGCTCCACGCTAGGGAAACATATGTCGCATGTATACAATATTTACAATAAAAACCAATATTTCACAAGGGTCAAAATTGGGGTATTACATTCCTCTTCCCCTTAGAACAACACCATCCTCGGTGTTCTCAAAATTGAACAAAAATGGGAATACCTATCTCATGGCATCCTCCAGCTCCCATGTAGCCTCATTGGGACTAAGGTGCCCCCATTGGACCTTTACTTGCCCGATGGATCTATTCCGAAGCAAAGTGACCTTCTTGTCGAGGATGCGCACAGGCTCTACTTGGAACTCTCCCTCGGGTTCCACCTGTATCACATTCCAATCAAACATATGATTATGATAATGTACATACTTCTTAAGCAAAGATACATGGAAAACATTATGAGCTCTTATGTTAGCAGGAAATGAAACTCTATATGCAACTGGCCCTATCCTATCTAGGACATCAAATGGCCCACAATATCTCGGTGACAACTTGGCACAACTCCCCAACTTGAGAGAAATTTTCCTTGGTTTCACTCTGAAATAAACATGATCCCCAATCTGAAATTCCTTATGCACTCTTTTCAAATCTGCATAACTCTTTTGTATGTCCTGAGCTGCTTTTAAATTCTGCCTGATCTTAGCAACTTCCTGTTCCATTTCCTTGATCATCTCTGGCCCAAGCACTACCCTGTTTACCGGACTATCCCAATTCACTGGAGTCCTGCATCCTTTGCCATACAATGCTTCAAATGGACTCATTCCCAATGATGCATGATGTCCATTATTGTATGCAAATTCTACCAAGTGTAGGTAATCCTCCCACTTAGATGGTTTATCCATCACATACATTCTCAGCATGTCTTCAAGAACCTAATTAAGCCTCTCTGTTTGGCCATCTGTTTGATGATGATATGCTGTATTGAAATTCAATCTAGTTCCCAATTCCTGAAACAATCCCTTCCAAAAATTGGAAGTGAACTTTGTATCACGATCATAAATTATTGCGTTGGGAAATCCATGCAATCTGAATATCTCTCTCATGAAGATATTTGCAACGTCACTAGACTTGTGAGTGGACTTGACTGGAATAAAGTGAGCTACCTTTGATAGCCTGTCCACCACAGCCATGATTGAATCATGCTTCTTCACTGTCATGGGCATACCTGTTATAAAATCCATAGAGATTACTTCCCACTTCCATTCCGGAATGGGTAAGGGTTGCAACAATCCTGCTGGATGTTGGTGCTCTGCCTTTACTTGTTGGCACTTTTGACACCTAGCAATGTACTCAGCTATGTCCTTCTTCATACCCTGCCAAAAGTATTGCTTTCTTGCTGCTGTTATAGTCTTCTAATATCCTGGATGTCCAGAGTATGGCATTTGATGTATTTCATCCATCACTAGCTTCTTCAAATCTGCACTATCTGGAATGTACAATCTATTTTTATAGATGAGGATATCATCTTCACGAAGCCGATATCCCGCATACTTTTCATCCACATTAACTTGCTGCAACTTCTCTTTAATTTGAAGGCAAGTTTCATCACTATTTTGGGCTTCAAGATCTCTTGTATTCAAATTTGATTTACACACACTTAATGCTGCAACATGAAATTTTCTGCTAAGAGCATCTGCAACCTTATTCTCCTTCCCTTTTATATGCTTAATTTCAAAATCAAATTCACAAAGAAACTCCATCCATCTAGCTTGCCTAGCATTCAAGTTTGGTTGGTCAAACGAATATTTCAACCTCATGTGGTCTGTTCTAAGCTCGAATCTTCTTCCCATCAAATAATGTTTCCACATCTTGAGAGCATGTACTATGGCTTATAATTCTAAATCATGTGTGGCATAATTCTTTTCATGCTCTTTTAATTTCCTTGACTCATAGCAAATCACAAATCCTTCTTACATGAGCACTCCACCTAGCCTTTCAATGCAAGCATCTGTGCACACTACAAAATCCCTCTTTGGATCTTCTATCTTCAAAACAGGAGCGCTGGTAAGTAACTTCTTTAACTGTTGAAAATTTTTTCTCACATTTTTCAGACCATACAAACTTGATATTCTTCCTCTGCAATGAAGTGATTGGATGAACTATTTTGGAGAATCCTTCAATGAACCTTCTGTAGTAACTAACTAGACCCATGAAAGATCTAACATCTGAAACATTCTTTGGAGTAGACCAATCCATGATGGCATTAATCTTTTCTGTATCAACTGCAATCCCTTCCTTAGAAATAACATGACCCAAGTACTGCACCCTCTTTTGATAGAATTCACACTTGCTTAACTTGGTTCTCTAAGGACTTGCAACACCATCCTTAGATGTTCTTCATGTTCTTCTTCATTCCTTGAATTGACAAGAATGTCATCCAAAAATACAATCACAAACTTATCCAAATATTTGCTGAACACACTATTCATGAGACACATGAATGTAGCAGGTGCATTGGTAATACCAAATGGCACCACGGTGAACCCATAATGACCATATCTAGTTCTGAAAGCCGTCTTGTGAATGTCTTCTTCTTTTATCCTCACTTGATGGTAGCCAGACCTCAAGTCAATATTTGAAAACACCTTAGCTTCCTTCATTTGATCAAACAAGTCATCAATTCTCGGCAATGGATACTTGTTCTTGACTGTCACTTTATTGAGCTCCCTGTAATCAATACACAGCCTTAAAGTCCCATCCTTCTTCTTAAAAAATAACATCGGTGCTCCCCAAGGAGACACACTTGGCCTGATATACCTTTTGTCTATTAAATCTTGTACCTGCATCTTTAACTCTACTAATTCCGGTGTGCTCATTCTATAAGGAGCTTTGGAGTTTGGTGCTGCCCTTGAAACAAGATCGATGGTAAAATCAATATCTCTCTTTGGTGGTAGTCCCGACACTTCATCCAGAAATACATCTTGAAATTTTTGCAACAATGAGAAGTTTTCTATCCTTGGACCTTGGTCCCCCGACGAATCTGATATATGAATTGCATATAATGGACAACCTTTCTTATAAAACTTTTTCAACTGTAAGGCTGAAATTTGTCTTACTGAAACTTGCTTGGGAATTCCTCTTACCAACCTGGGTCTTCCCTCTTCATCAATGCATTCAAGTGCTTTCTCATAACAATCCAACTTGGCCCTATGCTTTTCCAACCAATCCATGCCAATTAGAGCATCATAAGATTCTAATGGTAGTACATTTAAATCTGCATGTGTGTGGAGTCCATTCATTTCTATGGGGCACTGCACCACTACTTCACTTACTTTTCTCTTGGTCCTTGTGGCTAATTGAACTAACCAAGACTTATTGTGCTTCACTTTTATAAGAGAACAACCTTCAACCACTTTTGGAGAAACATAACTATGAGTAGATCCTAGATCAATCAAAATAGAAATAGATTGCTTAGCAATCTTACCTTCAATTTCCACCATTGATGATTGATGATTATCCAATGCTGCATAAATTCGAGGCGTTGCCATTGCCATGTCCTCCACTATTGCTGCTCCCTTTAAGTTGTGCAACATTCGGGATTATCCTTCCGATGTGGACAGTCCTTTAGCATGTGGTTTTCTCCACATCCCCAACACTGAAGTGGTCCTTTTGATGCTTTATCTGCTGCTACTGCTGGCTTGAATCCACTCCTTGCTTGCTACCCCTGTGGAAAGGTTCTGGGCTGACTTTTGAATGGTGGTTTGAAGCCAATTTTCTTTTGATCAAACCTCCATCTTGGCTTTCCTTTCCATGCTGGGTTAACCTCCGCTTTACCTTGATTCTGCTCATAGCAATGCATTTCCATTCTAATGGCTTCATCAAGACTTGGTGGATTAACAAACTCAATCCTATCTTTGAAACTTTGGGGTAGACTTCCAAGGAAACATTGGATTTTTATTCTCTCATCCTTAATATAGTCCACATACCTCAACAATTCCAAAAATTTATGGACATGCTCTTCCATAGATTTTTGTTCCAACCTGAGTTCATTGAACTCTTTTCTCTTACTATCATAATACCTAGCAGAAATGTATTTTTCCTTGAAGTACTTCTTAAATCTCTCCCAACTGATCTTCCTTTCACTGATTCCTTTCACTTGCAAGAGGTTGTCCCACCAAATTGAAGCTCTACCATTTAGATTGTAAATGGAAATTCTGGCCTTTTCATTTCCTGAGTAGTCCTGAATTCTGAAATATTTCTTCATTCCAAGAAGCCATGCCTCTGCCTTTTGACTAGTCTTGCCTTCTCCATCAAATGTGGGAGGCCTTGCCTTCTTGAATTCTCCTTGTGGGATGCCTTTGAACTTCTTCCTTCCATAAAATCTCCTGGTTGTATGCTTTGGAACGTTTTGAGAACCTCTGGAGTCACACGATTTGCTAGAAGAAGATCTAGAGGAAGGTGTTCTATGCTTCTTGCTCACATAACTCTTCCTTGGGCTTGGAATCCTCTTCTTTGAACGACCTCTAGAGCGACTCTCTGCATCTTTTCCTTCTTCACCTACATTGCTTGGGTTGGAACCAAGGTTTATCCTCTGTTGCATATCAGTAAGGCTTTGCAAAATAGCAGCATTGAGTTAGTTTTGTTCTTCTTGAGCCTTCATCAATCTTTCATTGAAGCTCACCATGGTTTCAACCAAATTTTGAGGAGTTATTTGCTCTCTTCTTCCATTGGATTCAGTTTCAACATTCCCTTCTTGCACATTTTCTCCTAGAACATATTCTTCATGCTCATAAGGATCTTGAGCATAATTTATGGTCACCATTTGTTTTTCTTGGAGACTCTCTTCCCTGTATGCTACTTCTGCTACATTATTAAATCTTATGAGCTGCAAGCACTGTGCATTATGAAAATATTTGTTAGACATATTAGGAATGCATAGAGAAATATAAACAATCAATACTTAACATAATCAAACTCATGGAATAATTCACATAGCTGCTATGCATTCATTTCTTTTTTCCATTCATGCAATTCTGGAAATTGCCCATATTGTCAACAATTTGACAAAAACAGTCACTAGCACTTTTCTACTCTAAATATCTATGATGTAAGATCATCCCAATCAAATTCTGGTTATGTTCCCTTATTCCCTGCTGGATAAGATTTCCAATGCCTATCCCCGTTCTCCGTTCCGACATCGGGTGTGGAAACTACATTACTTCAAAAATGACAACTTTACCAAAATTCTGCACTTTTACACAGTTGTATTTTGGTATGGGATGCCAACTTCAACCACCTGTGGAAGAAAATCTATGAAGAATCACGAAAATGTTTCTACTGGGAGAAGTTAGTCCATATAACAAGGAACACTCATCAACTCGCATATCTCTGTTCCGATGCGCCATTCATCTTTTATAAAATTACGGGTTTGACTACTTTCCACTTTTCACATTTTTCCAAAATTTCCAATTTTGGGCCAAAAATGGCTATCTTCCAAACTGTGCATTTCTGGAAGATCTTTGTCTAACGGAATATGTCTGGTTTAATGAGAATATGAAATGTCAAGTTCAGTAAATTTCTTGATTCCGAATTATAGGGTCACTTTCATCCACTGCAAGCCTTTCAAAATTCCAAAAACGTGGTCCAGAATAGTGCTTTTTGGCCTTCTTGCACACCCCGACTCCACATCCTTTGGAGTTTGGCTCCAAAATTCCAAAATTAACACCATGCTTTCTCCATATCAGTTTCAGCTCAATCCGACTTTCTGTCAAGCGTCGGGACACTGATTTATAAAAGCCATTCATTCCGATTTTATGCCAAATCAGAGCATAATGAGCTCGGGATCTTCACTGGACCCTCCATTGCTTTCGTTAATGGCGTCAGAACGCCACTGAACTCATCCAAATCCAATTTCGCAGGCTCCTGTTATCCAAAAATCAATTTTTGGGCTCTATACTTTTTATTTATTTATTTATTTTTTCCGCAACACACAGCGCGCAACCCGCAACTCGAAACTCGAAATGCGGAATCGGGATTGCGGAAACCAAAATGCAAATTTTTAAACTTTTGTGTTCCCACAACTTGCAACCCAAAACCAGAAATGTAGGATCAGGATTGCGGAAATCGAAAAGCATTTTTTCAAACTTTTGCGTTCCCGCAACCCGAAATGTGGAATCGGGATTGCGGAAACCGAAACGCAATTTATCAACTTTTGCATTCCCGCAAGCCGCAACCCGAAACCCAAAATGCGGGATCAGGATTGCGAAAATCGAAATGCAATTTTCTAACTTTTGCATTCTCACAACCCGAAATCTGCAGCCGTGGAACATCTCCGTCCTTGCAACTTGCGGGGTTCATTTCTCCCTCGTCCCTTAACCAAATGAGACAAGTATGGTACTGTTGGAAATATCTTACAAATCTCTATGCACCTGTGTGAGCCTCTGCCACATCTGAGAACTCTGATCCTGCCATTTTTCTAATCAAGAATGCCGCCCTAAACTTCACCAACGCTGCGTTAAAACATTATGTTACTTGCCTGTAACTCACGATTTGGCCCAAGCAGCCCCAGTGCTGCAACATGGGCTCTGATACCACTCTGTCACATCCCTTCCCATCATTCCAAACCACAGAGGAAACATGATTGTAACACGGGGGTGTCTGATTTTTCCCCAAAGCCATAAGACTAAATTTTTGCCATTTAAATAAAACGCATAGTTGAATTATACAACGGAATTTAAAACATGATAACACACGCACAGACTGGAATGCATTAGCATGTCTATCCCAAACAGATGATGAATCAACATATAGAGAATCAACCTCATTCTTATGCTATGCACAAGCTTCATATCAACCATACGAAGATATTCATTTCATCTCATTAACATGAATAATTAACATTCATAATTAACACATTGCAAAACATAGAATGCATATAATTTTAAACACAGAGAACACTTATCTTTGAGATGAAGCTGTCCAAACAACTGGCTATGTGAGAGCAACGTTCCACCCGAACATAGATCTCTGTCCAACCTGTATTCTTTCAGCTGAGAGATCACCCTTGAGCTGGGTTGTGCATCCACTAAGGAGGAACTAAACAGGTTCACTCACAGCCATGGATTCACTCCACAACTATGCTAAGCCAACACACAGTTGGGTTTATCAAGCATACAAAAGACAAAGGAGGGCAATGCTAAGCCAACGAGCTCAACCACAGAGCTACAGGCATCTCAAATGAATTCAACAGTATGGCACCCATAATACCTACCTCACTCAACACAAGGAAGGTTCCCTTCTCTGCTACAAAGTCCCTCAGGCGTCCCTTTCCTCCAGTGTTATTCAGGGTGGGCATAGAAAGGTCCAGTTGCTAATTCCTTGAGATCTCAGCCTTCACTGGGTTTATCAAGCAAACCCAACCTCTGTTCAATCATTCACACTTGGATTTTTCACAATTTTGTCATCAAATAACCCAATTCCGTCACTAAGTTTTTGGGCTAAAAAACTGGGTTTTTATATGGATTTCTGGGTATCTAATACTCTCAAATTCGCCCCAAGGTTCATATCTATGGATCTCCAATTGGATTTTACTGTCAAATACCAAATCTGGGCATTTATGGCTCTTCAAAATGTGGGTTCTTGCAAAGTTGCGATTTCTGGTTTTGCTCACTGCTGAGAATTCCTAATGGATGAAAATTGATGTTGGGTTCTTCAACAATGGAATGGGAATGAGGAAGAAGCAACTCCCATGAGGTAAGGTGACTTGTGGTACAAGAAAACAGAGCCCATACTCTGCCATACGAATTTCTGGGCTGCCCATGCTCCATTGAAGCCATGGACTGAATTCTTCAACAACTTTCTTACAATAGAATTAAATGTCAGCAAGGAAAGTCAAATGGGTTCATACAATGACATTTGGAAGCATATGGTTCATCCCCATAACCCCCTCACCACTCCCTAGTGGAATACACATGGCCCCTTCTCATTCGTTGTTTCCATAGTCAGTTTTGGTATTTTATTGCAATATCAAATATTTACATTATTTACAATATTCCATGGCTTAATAGCACATGGGTAACAAAATATCAAATACGTGTCCACTTTAAATAAAATACGAAAATACACTAGAGGGGCCTTGGCATTGAGCTCCACGCTAGGGAAACATACGTCGCATTTATACAATATTTACATTAAAAACCAATATTTCGCAAGGGTCAAAATTGGGGTGTTACAATACTAAACCAAATGAACATACAATCGAATAGACATTCGATTTAGGAGAGGAAGGGTATTTCCACCTTTATTGTCAAAGAAACATGAATCAATACAAGTATACCTGATCGATCAAGATGCTTCTGAAACTGAGTCCTGGGCTCCTGCTCTTCACAATGACTTGGGAATTCCTCCAGCGTAACAACACTCAAAGCATTCTTTCTAGGTTTGTTCTAGTCCCCTCTCATGGATCCTCCTTGTATTTATGGGACAAGGCAGGCAGTTAGAATTGAGAGGTGGTTGAATTGGGAGGTTGGGAAAGTTACAGAACCAACTTCAACTAATCCCAATTCGTAATCTTAATATATTTTTTGACTTCATCTTAAGAAGAGTATTTTTTGACTTCATACAATATGCTACTTTTTGTTTTACAACATTTTTATTGTGTACGCTGATTGTCCTTGAGCAAAGTAGAGTATCTTTTTAAGGTGTACGCTAGTTTTCTATATAGAGAGTAGCGTACATGTGATGAAATCAGTAGAAACAGTAAGTTTCTATGCTGAAGAGAGTAGTTCCAGTCAATAAGTCATCCAGGTCAACCTAGCTCTTCAATCCTTAGTGTCCTTTTGTGTGATCAACAGAGCAATGTGATCACGGACTGAGAAGTGCAGATTTGACCTATAACAGATGCCCCCTAATGTGTGAGATCAGAGGAAAATGATGGCCGAAATACATTATAATTCCAAGTCAGAGGAGGAGCAAGAAACCATAGAACCCAGTCACAAAAGTACTTGAAACAATGATCAAGCTCGGTGAGCAATTACAATCTTGACATCATATAGATGTGTAGCATGATACAACATGATCTCCGATACATAACTAGGAGATGTATATATAGCATGGCCACTAAAATATAAGCGTGGATCCATGTCAAAATGAGAGATCATAGCCATAACAACAAACTGGATCTATGTCTCATGAAGAGCCAAAATGAGTGAGGCTCAATCTTGCGCAGCTTGGGCGATAACTTAAAAATGGTGATGCTATCAGAATCCCAAGGTCTTCATCCAAACAACCTAAGGTACAAACCATAACCATGTGAATAAATGAGCTGAAGTCGAACATGGGGGGAATCGTTTGATTACCGGTCATTGATGTATATTGTTAAAAAATGTGAGGACTTCCATCGATAATGATAATGGAGTCCAAGGTACCTAGTACAATCCAACAAGTGTGAATAAGTGGACTTGAAGTCGAACACCCCAGGAACCTGTCGAATAAGGGACATTGATGTATTCCCATAATTCAACAGCGAGGGAAACTGCCACTGATGACTGCAATCCCCAAGGTACTAACTGAAACTCGAAACTTCATTCCTAGAGCAAAATGAGTTGAAGTCGATGGGAAGAAGTCCGTTGGAAGGGAGGTCTTGATACATCCTCCATCATCCAACATGAGGAACACTCAAAGGTATGAGAAGATTTGGAGTAGGACAAGTAACAATATGAAACAAACTGACACCAGAATGGCCGACACATGAAGTCAAGGTAAACTGCAGAATGGCTGACACAGGCTATATCCTTGAACAGTGAGCATGACACAAAGTGACTTAGGCAGCTTTTAACATGAAGGGGAAGTGATATAAGCCTGCAAAGTAGGAGACATTAACATACCCTCCATGTGGTTGGAAGAATAACCAACCGAGGGAGTAAAAAAACTCGGAGATCAGGTTCATCCTAAGGTAAAAAACTAAAACCCAACTGACTTGAAAGACTCAAGTAGGTGTTGTGTTCAAGGACATGACTGACTTAATTGCCTTTGAAACTGCAAAGATGTGATATACCCTTCTTATCCCTTATTCTTTTTGGTAAAAGAATGTCCTTGTTGTTTTAATGAGTCCAAGAAAGAAAGAAAACTCAATAAGTCCAACCATGTAAAAAGTTTAACTAGCCCATGGGAGGAAGACTCAGGACCTTCTTCATTTTTTACAGAGTTCGAAGAAGAGTTAGACGAATACTCTATAATACTGATCTTTGGATTTTAATATCGAGTTGAGATCTGTTCTTGCTCACCGGTGTTTTCTTGTTTAAGGAGTTAGAAAAACTTAAATAATCCTCCATACACTTACTCGTGGATTTTAATATCGAGCCCGAGTAGGTTAATGCTCGCCGATGTTTTCCTATTTATAGAGTATGAAAAACTTAAACAATTCTCTATATACCCTCTCGTGGATTTCACATCGAGCCTGAGTAGGTGAATGCTCGCTTGGTGTTTTCATGTTTCAAGAGCCTGAAAACCCTAAAGAAGGCTCCAAAAGGTCATTTTTCGTACGGTTAGTCTCCTCCCCCGAAAAAGTGTAAAATAATGGAAGAAGAACTCTTCTAGCCACGTATGACTAGAGTATTTCTTTTTCGTAAGTAACCGCAAAAGTCCGAAAAATGGTTAAAATTATACTTAAGCAGATGGACCTTCAATTCCTTTAACGAGCTTGAAAAAACCAAGTTTGCTCGGCAATCTTGTTTAGTTTTTCAAATAGTGAAAACAAGAGCTTAAAATGACTTAAAGGACAGCTTCTAGGATCATGGGTTCATGACTTGGAAAAGAATAAGATCTCAACAATCGGATTAGTAACTGTCAACAAACGGAGTAACTACAAACCATAAACAAATCTAACTCTACAAAAATGTACAGCTATAATACATGAAAAAACACAGATGCCTAAGCGTAGTACTTCTTTAGGTAGAGCCCATTTCTAGGCTCCGACAACTTATTACCCTCATAGTCTGTTAACTCGTATGCACCTTTCTTCAATACCTTAGAAACTATGTAGGGGTCGAGCCACATGGAATTAAACTTTCCAGCCCCTAAAGGCTCCTTGTCCTGATCCCAGAGCAGAACAAGGTCTCCTTCGAGAAACACCCTAGGTCTAACAGAATTATCATACTGTCCTTTAATTCGGTTCTTATGTATTTTGTTTGCTGTAAGCGCATCGCGGCGTTGTTCATCCAGATGTTCTAAATGTAGCAAATGTTCTTCCAAAGCTGAAGTGTTTGATAATAGTTGTACAACTAACTTCAATGAAAGAATCTCGCACTGAACCAGAATGACTGCCTCTATCCCATGTACCAGTTGGAAAGGAGAGAACCCAGTAGCAGTCTTTACATTGGCTGGGTAGGCCCAAAGAGCAGGATACAACATAATGTGCCAGTTAGTTCTACTGGCATTAACAGTCCTTTGTAAGATAGTCTTCAAAGTTTTATTGACTGCTTCGACCTGACCATTCGCCTGTGGATAAAATGAAGACAAATGCTCCTATCGAAAACCTAACATGGTGTACAGATCAGTCATCATGCTGTTATGAAAATGGTGACCATGATCAGTCACGATCTCTTTGGGTATACCAAATCTTGCAATGATCTGGTTGAAAATGAAATAAGCGGCCATTTCTCCATCCGCTTTAACAGTAGGCATTGCCTCAGCCCACTTGGTAAAGTAGTCAATGACAACAATTATATGATGATGGCCTCCAACTGAAACTGGATTACAATTCATAAAATCAACCCCCCATTTGGTGAAGGGGCCTGCTGTTATTACGGGATGAAGAGGAGCTGGGTGTGCTCGCATCTTCCTGGTGAAAAAATGACATCTCTGGTAGCGTTTCACAGCCTCCACACAATCTTTGAAGATCATAGACCAAAAATAACCTGCATGTAGTATTTTCTGGGCTGTCGCGAACCCAGAAAGATGACCCCCACAAGCTCCACTGTGGGCATCATTCGATACTGATTCTGCTTCCTCTAAGGTTAAACAACGACATAAGATGGAATCTACCCCACGTCTATACAAAGTGTCAGAAATGATGAGGTGATTCTTTGCATGAGTCTTAAGCTTGCGTTGTTCATCCTTAGAGAAAGTGGTGGGACACCTCAAAGTCTGGAGATATACTAGGATATCTCCATGCCATGGGTCAGAGGATGCGATGAGAAAGATATGTTCAACTAGGAATGATGATTCTTCCTTAACATGCACTATGTCACTAGGAAATTCTGAAATCAGTTCGGAAAATACCAGTGATTTCTTTGACTTAGCGGATTGAAAAACCAAATCAAATTCTTGCAAGATGACAATCCATTTATTAAATTCCCCCCCGATTATTCGTCGAGTAAGAACATATTGGAAATGATTGACCTCCGCAACCAACCACAGTGGTAGTACGCAATAATATGTAGTGACGTAGCCTCTGGACCGCAAAGACAACAGCTAATGCCAACTTCTCAATGTGAGAATACTAGATCTTAGGAGCTATCAGAGCGCGCGAAAGATAATAAATGACATGCTCTTGGAGCATGCCATCCTCCTGAACCAATACTATGCCAATTGTATATACTGATGCAGCCATGTACAAGAGGAAATCCTTCATGTAGTCTAGCGGGCTTAACAAGGGGGCTGACAGTAATGCCTTTTTCAAGGCCTCAAATGATGATTGAGCAGCCTCATCCCACAAAAAGTAGGTGTCTTGTTTAAGCAGTCTCATGAAACCTTTTGTAATTTTGGCATAGTTCATGATAAATCGTCTCAAGAAGTTGGACATGCCCTGCAGACTTTGAAGTTGTCTCAAGGTTTGAGGAGGACGCAGATTTACAATCGCCTCAACTTTTAATGGATCCACCATTATGCCACGACTGGATACTATGAAACCCAGTAGTCATTCAGATTCAATGTAGAATACACATTTGTTAGGATTCAAGCGAATCTTGTAGTATCTGCACCTTTCAAACACAAGTCTTAAATGGTCAGGATGCTCCCGTCTCTTGCGAGATCGCGCTGGGAGGTCATCCAAGTAAGGTTCGACCACGTGTTTGATATCATGAAAATCAAAATTCATTGCTCGCTGGAAAGTAGCTCCAACATTCTTCAAGCCAAATGGCATCTTCCTATAGGCAAAGGTTCCCCAGGGACAAATAAAGGTTGTCTTGTGTTGGTCTTCAGGTTTGATCTGTATCTGATTATATCCTGAAAACCCGTCCATGAAAGAAAACATTTCATGGCCCGCACACACATCAATGATCTGATCTATGAATGGCGTGGGGTAATTATATTTCGGACAAGCTTTATTTAGGTCTCGGAAGTCAGTACAGACTCTGATGGTACCCTACTTTTTGTCTACAGGAACAGGATTTGAAACCCATTCCATCATAGCTATCAGATAGATAAATCTGGCTTTGAGCAACTTTTCTACTTCCACCTTGATGGCAGCAGCTTTTCAAGGGTTGACTGGACGGAGCTTCTGTCTCATAGGTGTAGCGTTGGGGTACGTTGTGATGACATGCTCAATAATGGCAGGATCAATGCCCGACATCTCCTCCTAATACCAGGAAAAAACATCACGGAATTCTTTAAAAAGATTGGTATACAAAATGATCTCCTCGGGAGAATGCTCCAATGAAAATATTTTCCATGACCCTAGGTTTGATGGAAATGTTGATCGGAATGGTTTGTGATATATTTGCCATATTCCCTTCGGCATAAACAACTTTCAAAGTAGAAGGAACAATGGACAAATCAACACTTCCACCAGGTCTCATAGAAAACTCACCTCTCTCTATCCTGTCCAGTTCGGGAAGAAAATAGGACCTATGGTGCATATGTTCCCAAGGGTAGTCCAGGCCTATTATTGCTTCCAAGATTGCCTCATCAGAGGGAAAAACAATGTCTAGACAATCAAAAGAGTGTACAGAGTCTACTGACCATGCAGGAGCATAGTCCGTATCTGACTCAGCAGAGACCAACGGAGTGATGATATGTTCTGTTGTAGTTTGTTGTGAATCCAAGTAAGCCACCTCTACAATAGATGAAGGCACAACTGGTTCTGATTCAGTAGGGAGAATCCACGGATCTGTCGTTGAACTAGCCGTGAATATCTCAAATGAAGAACATTCTTCAGAACCAATAAAATTAACGGGAGAAGGTAGGTCAAAAGTGCCTATTAATGACCCATAGAGACCTGCTCCCAAACTCTCAGTAACTAGATGAGACTGATCAATCAATGGAATAGATGAATCCGATGAAGTTTGGTTGGTCTTCCGGGAAAACGAAAGTTGATTAACTGTGGCGATCTTTCCTTCATGAGGGAACATTATGATCTGGAAAACAGCTGACGGCACTGCCTGCATGGCATATGTCCAGCTCCTACCCAATAGCAAGTTATAATTGAGTGGAGCATCCAGAACTTCAACCTCTACCGATACTAGTTTGCCCGCAAATTCAACATCAAAGGATGGTAAGACTCCATGTGGACGGAAAGATCTTCCATCAAAGGAGGTAAGTACCGTATTAGAGGGGGCTAGTTCAGGTTCACCTAAAGCCTTCCAGCAAGAAATAGACATTACGCACATGGACGTGCCTTCATCTATAACAACTCGTCGAATGGTCATGGGACCATGGAAGACCTCTATCTGGAGATCGACGTCGTACAACAACCGAAACTTGATATCTTTCATATCAAAACGCACAAGCATGGTGGATGAATCAACACTCCCAATCGCTATGAGGAGTGCACTGCGTTGCAATGCGAAACTTTGCAGTACCTCCAAAGTAGACATGGAACAGGGGGTTTGGGCTAAATCCTCCACAACATTGTAGTTTGGGGCAGACCGCATGTTGGGGTTGTGCACAACCCGCTTGTAGACACCTTTCGGTATCTTCAGCAACGTCTCCACTGGTATGTGAAGAGGAGTAGAGGATTCAGGAACATCCTTCTGCTGCGGATCCGGGGTATAATTTATTGCTCGAGTTTGCAATAGAGCATCTGAATTAACCATATTAATGAATGATTGATCAGCTGAGGTGGCATGAGTGGTGCCCCTAGCACTAGGGCTGCCAGAGGCTGAAATCTGTCCATGAGGAAAAGGATCTTTTAAGACAACTGGTTTCTTCTCACGGATCAACTTCTGGGATTCTTCCATTATAGGGCATTGATGGATAAGGTGGTCCTCTTGACATAGCTTGCAAGGGATCTTAACCTTCCTTTTTTCTTTTTTACCCTCCTCGACATTTTGCGTGTTTCTGGGATTTTGTTGGTTTCCCTCCTCTTTCTTGCCCTTTCTTTTGTTGTTGGGATGTCGAGAGCCCTTTTGATTTGTTTGCACCTACTGTACATATTCTGTAGTTGAAGGGGAGGATGCAACAGAAGTTGCTTCTGTAGCAGACTGTTTGACTGACAAGGCGTGAACCTGTTTTGTTAAGGCATCAAACGCTACAGAGTCGACTGAACCCACAATGCCATCAGCATGTGGTCCAGGTTTAGGTTTACCTAAGTCTATATTAAACCTCGGTGCATCAAGAATAATTTCATATAAAATCCTAGACTGATCATAGACCAAGTCCAGCTACTGTGTTCTCAAAATGGCTTCCTCTATGGAGGACACCCCTGAAGTGGCAACTTCCTTAGAAATATAAGGAAGAAGAGATTTAAGGTACCATTCTAATAAGAATGATGGGGGGATGTTGGATTTGATGAGCATCTTTCGCCTTCGCCACTCCTGAATATGATAAGATATATGATGCTTTGTTCTGTCGAAAGGTCGACAGAAGGTCTGTGCCGGCATCGTACCGGACGGGAAGTTGAAAGTGGTTCAGAAAAACAATAGCAAGATCTCGAAAGGTGCCATAGGCAGTTGCAGGTAATTCAATATACCATTTGGATGTGACACTTGTCAAGTTTATTTGAAAGAGCCTTAACCTTATGGAATCATCATTCAACGAATTTGAGGAGCACCAGAGATGAAATGTCGTATCATGGTCGTCGGGGTCCTCACCAGTCTTAACTTCAAACTTTGGTATGTCTGAGGGCAACTTAGTGGGAACAGATGGCCATGCAGGGTCATGACGCACGGGGTCGTTTGTAAGCTTTGAAATATCTGGAAAGTTCAAAGTTTCCAGAAAAGGTAAATGGGGTTGAGACAATGGCATTTGATAGACAGGAACCTGGTATTGGGAACCACCCACTACCTGATTCGTGTACTGTTGGTTGGGGTTGCACCCAGCCATCGGTTGTGAAATGAAAGGATTGAAATTGCTGCACCCAAAAGAAAGCGGATTAATGTCCTTTGTGTTTGTCCATTGTGGCTGGGTGTTAGCCGCACCATACTGCTGGTTAAACATACTACCCTCTCCTCCAGAAAACAAAGAGAAAGGCATACTCCCTGCGGGTATGTTCAATGGATTCACATTGTAACCTGCATATGGGTTGAAACCAGGTGTGGTTGTAACAGACGACGCTGTCATAGTACCCATGACAGGCATATATGTAGAGGGAATCGATCCTGCAACGGAAGTGGAAGCAACAGCTTGAGTTACACCCTGGAACTGTTGTGTAGTAGAAGAATGAGTGAAATTCACTGTGGGTATCCCTGACAAAGGGACATTATTTGGTCCAAAAGTAGGGGTGGAAACTAAAGGCAGATGTCGAAGCTAATCAGCTTGGCATGCCTAGAGTACCAGCATTGAAACTAAAGGATGGAGTTGAAGCAGAAGCATCCTGCGATGAACTCAGTGTAGCAGTGTTTGTGAAAGAAGGATTAACAACCATTGTAGCCATAGAAGTTGTGGAAGTTTGTGTTACTCCTTACTCGTCTCCTGGGTTAGTCATAGTATAACCCGGTGGAAACAAGTAAGCACTATACTACGGGAATCTATCCTCTGGCGTCGCGATGGAGGATCCACTATGACTGGGGGAAGGTTTTGCAACCTCCGAGACCGACGAAGATGTTGGTTCTCCACAAATATAAAAAAGTAGACTAAGTAAAAAACCTAGTGGCCACTACAACTAAGGAGCAAACAACATACCACTAAAAAATTTCCTAAGTAATCAAACCAGGCAAATAATGGAAAATACTCTCGAAAGCAAGTCTGGGATGATTAGGGCCCAGAACAGACTAATAGAGTATCGACGCTTAGTTACGTGGTGTCCTCTGGAGGTCCTTTGGGTGCAATAATTTGAATCACCAAACCGCCCTCCTGGGATTACTGTCAAAGGGTTACCTTCCACGTCTGTCCGAGGTGAAGTGGGAATAACCACCCACTCTACCTGTGTAGAGCCCTAAAGGTCTGATACTAAGGCTACCATCAATATGAAATAACCTGGGGGAACAGTCGTTAGCCTAGTCGAAATGCATGGATAGGGTAGCAAAGCCCGAAGTTCGGAAGGACCCCTGTATGCGAATCAACTCTGGTTTATGGTTGAGAGGAAAGTGAGGGGATATCCTCAACAGTTTCAATCTCCCATGGCCTCGTGCTTAACTCTGGTTTGAGTAGATAATTCCATGACTATTTGATAGAGATGGATTTACCTAATAGATAGTCGTACTACGATTGTTGAGTAATGAAACCAGTTTCGATTAGTTTAATGTGATTTAAACTCGAAACTCTAGCCTAATCTAGTTGATGATGTGTATGCCTAAAAAGAAAAATGTTGCTAATTAATTTTATTAATATTTCTTTTTAAGGGCTACTTGTTACTCAAGAAGGATAGTGTGGTGTGTGGAATGGTTTGTATGAAAGTAAAGTGTATGTAAAGTAATGCTTTCAAATTCACAATTTTTTTTCTCTTTTCCTTTTATATTCTTTCAAAAATCGAAAACTAGGCAATCCTAAAATCAAACTTCTTTTTGTTTTTTCTTTTAATATTTCAAAGCAAACTATTCTACCTTAAAATAATGATAGACCTTACTACTAAGCTACTTAAACAATTTTTGTCTTTTCTGATAATTGTAAAAGAAAGAGAACTTGTACAAGAGCAAGTAAGACCTAAATGTAAAGTGTGAGTAAGACAAACACCTAAATGGCTCAAAACAAACGAATCAAAAGATTCGAGGAAGAATGAAACTGCCAAGTTGTTTCAAAAAGGAAAAAACTTTAGGCTTGGAAACAAAGTGTAAAAGAAACAGGGAAAAGGGATGCATGTAATGGAAAGGAAGACCTAAAAAGGTTGCTCCTAAGCACCAAAACCCTAGGAAAACACTAAGCCAAGCAAAAATTAGGCAAGCGAACCAAGAATGACCTTACCAACACACAGACTCAAAATAAAGATAACTAGAAAGATTTGACTCCCTTGGACTGAACTGAAAAGAAAATCAGAAAGTATCTAAACCAAGCAACCTTTCGAAAGCAACCCTAAGGACTCAAACTTGAGGTCAAACCCTAATGGGAAGGATAAGACACAGTGAAAGTGTGCTAATGTTGCCACAAACAAAAAACATTAAGAATACAGGTCTGTATGAATACAACAAGCAACTAGGGTAAAAGTGTTCAGCTATGTCCAAAAGAGAATAGTGCACGAACTTCAAAAAGGGCTAGAAAGTAGTAAAGACACTTAAACAAGTACTCAAGCAAGCAAAATCAAACTGAAGGCTTTGTAGCAGTGGACTGAGATGAGTGAGGATATAAAGAATAGGTAACAAAGACCTATAAGACCTCTCAGAAAATCAAAAGACTGAAAATGGACAGGAAGAAACCCTAAACTAGGTCTCCTAGAGCAGAAAAACTATCGGTTACTCCCAAGTGGAGTCGCCAGTCTGTTGTGCGGGATTTAAACCTTATAGTGAGGATAGACACTACCAACTTGGGCGGGGATGACAGGTAAATACATTCATTATATTTCAATTAGTTCCTACAAATGAAAGAGATCAAGATATCGAAAGATGTACCTTTAATCGATGGCTGATCCTAGCTTTCGCTTGGTCTTCTACTTGATCCTTCACTATGATGAACCTGCAACACAAAGGAAACCTTCCTCAACATATCTTTATTGTAATAAATATGATGAATATTGAAAACAATTAAGCATCAACAACAATCAGATACTAAACCAAATGAACATACAATCCAATAGACATTCAATTTGGGACAGGAAGGGTATTTCCACCTTTATTGTCAAGGAAACATGAATCAGTACAAGTATACCTGATCGATCAAGATGCTTCTGAAACCGAGTCCTGGGATCCTACTCTTCACGATGAATTTGGAATTTCTCCAGCATAACAACACTCAAAGCATTCTTTCTAGGTTTGTTCTAGTCCCCTCTCTCATGGATCCTCCTTGTATTTATGGGACAAGGTAGGCAATTAGAATCGAGAGGTGGTTGAATTGGGAGGTTGGGGAAGTTGCAAAACCAACTTCAACTAATCCCAATTCGTAATCTTAATATATTTTTTGACTTCATCTTAATATGTACACAAGTTTCTTTCAAGAAGAGTGGCATACAATATGCTACTTTGTGTTTTACAACAAGCGTTTGCAACATATTTATTGTGTACGCTGGTTGTCCTTGAGCAAAGTAGAGTATCTTTTCAAGGTGTACGCTGGTTTGCTATATAGAGAGTAGCGTACATGTGATGAAATCAGTAGAAACAGTAAGTTTCTCAGCTGAAGAGAGTAGTTCCATTCAATAAGTCATCTAGGTCAACCTAGCTCTTCAATCCTTAGTGTCCTTTTGTGTGATCAACAGAGCAATGTGATCACGGACGAAGAAGTGCAAATTTGACCTATAACAGATTCCCCGAGGCTTACTTAGCTATTTAGATAGCTAATGCTCTTACCACTATTGTATAGAGTGAGGGTATTATCATCAATTGAAGATCAATTTACTGTACGTTAAAATAGTTGTTGTAATTACCCTATACTTTGGTATTAACGACTCACATAAGAAATCCTATTTGAAAAACCTAGGGTAAGACCTACCCTAGCTTATGTTTCTATTTTCATTAAATGAAATTTATATATGTTTTTAACAGTATATAAATCTAGATATCCTTTAGCTTAAACTCGTTGTATTGTTCATTATACAAGGTTTGATGTTGATTAACAATATGGATTAACAACAAGTTAGAATTTTCCAAATATCGTTTTGATTATTATTATGATGTAATTATAGTTCAACACCATATGGTCGAACGTTAATGTTTATAATGTTGATGTATATGTAACTTCGGAATGTATTTCATCTATGTATATTGTACTCCTATAGAGATGTGTTATTCCTCTATAAGGAAGTGTCGTCATTTGTATTGACAAGTGTCGCAAGTGTCGTAACTTGTCGATGGGTTATTAGACCACCATGTGTGGGGTCGGCCCTGATTAAGTTAACCATGGGTTATTGTACTAAGCTAGACAAGTCAGCCCCATAAGTTTATTAGGAATTCAGGACAAGTATAAATAGAGATCTCTCGATCTCTATTTTGATCATCTCATTATCTCACTCTACATCACTCGAAAAGTGGTGCACATGTGAGGAGGAGGATCAACTGCTAAGAAAAGACTATATCTTGTACTTGGGTTGTACTTTGGTTGTACTATTGCTCTATCTATCTCTGTGGAAGTTGTGGGGTTTTTCACCTCAGGGTTTTCCCCACGAAAACTCTGTGTGTCTATTGTCTTCTATGTTTGCTTCTTGTGATGATTGATATGCATTGATACACTGCACATGTTATTCTCTCAGTAAAGATCCTAGAGTATATTGAATTAATGCTCAAAAATTAACATGGTATCAAAGCTAACCTGAGAAGAAGACACTGTGCAGTTGCGGAAGCTAGGGCTTCCTGTTTTTGGGTTTCTCTCCACAAGTTTTGGAAAAGAAATATGATAGATTGACTCTCCTCAGCAAGGTGAATCTCTCTGTCCAATCAAAATTCAGTTCTGAGCACTTTCTGTTTTGGCCCTAAAAATTAGGGTTTCCACAAAAATAGGAATTTCTGAAATCTGAAGACATAGCTGGAAGCTCCTTGGAAAAATTGAAGTTTAGCGCTTTGGATCGAACTTTTTGGTTGGGTGAAGCTCCAGGAAACCCAAACCCTAATTCAGGG
The DNA here is from genome assembly GCA_027924585.1 of Larix kaempferi. Classification (NCBI taxonomy): domain Eukaryota; kingdom Viridiplantae; phylum Streptophyta; class Pinopsida; order Pinales; family Pinaceae; genus Larix; species Larix kaempferi. The sequence continues at coordinate 6,082,431 of BSBM01000012.1, read as the reverse complement.
TCGTCCTCAGTGAATCCAGAAGATTGAAAAAGCATTTCTGAGGGGTGAAACTTTGCAGAAATCAAATTCTGAGTATACCAGGATGATCATCTCATCAAGGCGCATCTTTCTACGCTTTCAGAAAGTTGAAATTCACATTTTGAATTTTTAGGGTTTCTCTCACAAACCCTAATCCGGGACTAGATCCAATTTTCAGCAAATCAAGTGGTAAGACCCAAATCTTTTCTATTTCCATTTGAAGTACTCTTTAAAAATGTCTCACCACACCAAGCTTGAGGATAAGCTTGAAGGGGTTGATAACTTCTGAGCATGGAAGTATAGGATTGGGTTAATCCTGGAAGAAAATGAATTGGATACTTACATAAGTAAAGAGGTCCCTGTACTAGAGGGAGAAGAGGCTAAGGCATTGCATAAGAAGAACTTGGTCAAGGAAAAGAGAATCACTGCTGATTCTATCAAAGACCATCTCATACCACATGTGTCATCTTTGAAGACATCCAATGAGATGTTTGACTCTTTGACCAAGCTATTTGAAGGGAAGAACATAAATCGGAAGATGACTCTGCTGAATCAATTGAAAGGGGTAAAGCTGTTGAATGGAGAGACCATTCAATCTTACTTCTCCAAGGTCTCTCAGATCAAGGAACAACTTGAAGCTGTGGATGAGGTAGTGGACAATGGTGAGGTTGTTATGACCACTCTGAATGGCCTACCTAGGTCATGGGACTCTTTTATTCAAGGAATATGTGCAAGAAAGAAATTGATCTCTTTCAGTAGACTATGGGAGGAATGCTCTCAAGAAGAAGCTAGGCTCGTGGCCCAAGAAGAAAAAATGGGAAATGAAGATCAACCTCTCACAACACATACCAAGAAAAGTAAGTTCAAGAAGGAGCCATCTCATAACAGAAGACCTTCTCACCACCATCACCAAAAGGGTAAGAAGGATCTGAGATGCTTCACCTGTAATGAGAAGGGACACTTTGCTATAGATTGTCCCAAGAACAAAAAGGGTTCCAACAAAAACAAGAAGAAGGGAAATAAGAAGAGATATCATGCTCATGCTGCTGAGGATGATGAACCTCCCAAGAAGAAGGCTAGAGTAGAAAGTGATGATGATGACTCATCAAGCGAAGAAGAGTATGTTCTAATCTCTGATCTCACAGGTACTATCTCTCATGGTTGTAATGATTGGCTTATTGATAGTGGGGCTTCAAAACACATGACTGGGTTTAAAGAATCCTTTGCTAATCTATCTGAACATGAGTCACCCCATAAGGTGAAACTTGGGGATGACTATCAATATCCTATCAAAGGAAGTGGTGAAGCCTCCTACAACCTAGACTCTGGGAATTCTTTGAAGATGAAAGAGGTTCTATATGTACCTGGGCTCAAGAAGAACTTACTCTCCATATCTACATTGGATGCAAAAGGCATGAGGGTCGCATTCGTAGATGGCCAAGTTCTAATGTGGCCAAAAGGTAAAACTATAGATGATGCAGTGGTGATTGGAGAGCAAGAGGGAGGATTGTATAAATTGAAGGGACAACCTGAACATGCCATGGTATATGAATCCATGGAACCAAGTGAACTTTGGTATAGAAGGCTTGCTCATGTGCACTATAGAGCACTACCAATTGCAAGAAAAGATGTAGAGGGTCTTCCTAAAATCAAGACTAAACATGAAGGTGTTTGCAAAGGTTGTGCAAAAGGAAAGAACATAAAGAAGGCATTTCCAAGTAGTGAAAGCAAGGCAAAAGAAATCTTGGAAATCATCCACTCTGATGTATGCGGTCCAATGTCATCCAGTTCTTTGAGTGGGTATGTTTACTATGTCTCTTTCATTGATGATTATTCTAGAAAGACTTGGGTTTACTTCTTAAAGAACAAAGATAAAGTATTTGACAAGTTCAAGGAATTCAAAACCTTGATGGAGAATCAAACCGATAAGAAGATCAAGACATTTAGATCTGACAATGGTGGAGAATTCACTTCAGGAGATTTCAATAAGTTATGCAGTGATTCAGGGATTAAGAGGGAGTTGACTGCTCCCTACAATCCACAACAGAATGGAGTTGCAGAAAGGAAGAATAGAACAATCATGGAAGCAACATGGGCAATGCTGCATGACCAAGATCTACCCATGCATCTATGGGCAGAAGCAGCTAGGACAACTGTATATGTGCAGAACAGAACACCCCACAAGATATTGGACAACAAGACACCAGAAGAGGTCTTCTCTGGTAAGAAACCTGAAGTCAACCATCTCAGAATATTCAGTTGTCCAGTATAGACTCATGTCCCGAAGGAAAAGAGGACCAAGCTAGATCCTTCAGAAAATAAGGGTATCTTTGTGGGTTACAGTGAAATCTCAAAGGCTTACAGAATATACTTTCCAGGGTTCAAGAATATTGATGTCAGCAGGGATGTAACATTTGATGAAAACTCAGCATTCATCAAATCAAGGAAGACACATGTTGAAGATCATGAAGAACCAAAGGAAACCAGATTTCAAGACACTACCATGACTGAAGCAATTCCAGATGCTGATAGTGAAATAGAAGATCTGCAAGAACTTGTAAATCCACCCCGTGAGAAGGATTCTCACAAGAGGAAACCTGCATGGGCTAGAGAGCTCATTCAAGATGCAGAAAGATATGGAATTCCAGAAGAAGAACACAGAGCAAAGAAGAGAACTAGATCTCATACCATCTATGTTGCTTTACTCTGTGATATCATGAACAAAGAACCTTCCAGTTATGAAGAAGTAGTAGAAAGGAAAGAATGGAATGATGCCATGGTCAAGGAATACCAATCAATAATGAAGAATGATGTTTGGGATGTTGTCCCAAGACCTGAAGGGAAGTTTGTTGTGACTTCTAAATGGATCTACAAGATCAAGCATGCTGCAAATGACAGCATAGAGAAATACAAAGCGAGATTTGTAGCTCGTGGCTTCTCCCAGAAAGAAGGGATTGGTTATGAAGAAAATTTTGCTCCTGTAGCCAGGTACACTTCCATCAGATCAGTACTTTCTCTGGTTGCAGTGATGAAATGGAAGATACACCAGATGGATGTCAAGATTGCTTTCTTGAATGGTGTAGTCGAGGAGGAAGTGTATGTGGAGCAACCACTTGGTTTTGAGACACATGACAGGAAGTCATATGTGTGCATATTGAAGAAAGCCTTGTATGGCTTGAAGCAAGCTCCTAGGACTTGGTATGGTAGGATGGACAGTTTTCTATCCAGTTTGGGCTTTACCAAGAGTAAAGCGGATTCCAACCTTTACTACAAGGTTGAGGAAGGCAATCCTGTGATACTACTCCTATACGTGGATGACCTGTTTGTTACAGGTAATGATAGTTTGATTGTTGATACCAAGAGCAATCTTGCTGTCGAGTTCAAGATGAAGGACTTGGGCATGATGCACTATTTTCTAGGCATGGAGGTGTGGCAGAGTGCAGATGGGATCTTCCTTGGACAAGGGAAGTATGAAGTAGAGATCCTGAAGAGGTTCGGGATGATGGAATGCAAGGCCATGGCCACACCTATGGCATCGAATCTGAAGCTTCTGTGTGATGCTTCATTTGATTCGGTTGATGTCACTGTGTATCATCAGACGATTGGGTCCTTGATGTACCTGACGAACACGAGACCAGATATTTGCTTTGCAGTGAACACATTGAGCCAGTTCCTGATAGATCCCAGAGGTGTTCACCTGGTTGCTGTAAAGCATATTCTGAGGTACCTGAAGGGTATAGTTTACTATGGGCTCAAATATGATGCGAATCAAAAGTTTAACCTGCAGGGTTATGTTGATTTGGACTGGGCAGGCAGTGTTGCAGATAGGAAGAGCACTTCTGGGTGCTGCTTCAGTATGGAATCAGGTGTGATCTCTTGGTTTAGCAGGAAGCAGTCTTGCGTAGCACTGAGTACAGCTGAAGCAGAGTATGTTGCCGCTTGTTCAGCTAGTTGTGAGGCAGTATGGCTTCAGAAGCTACTGTCTGATTTATTTGATCTCCCGTTGGAGGCTACTGGTATCTTTTGTGACAACTAGAGTTGTGTGAAGCTGTCTGAGAATCTGGTGTTCCACGATAGGTCGAAACACATTGAGATCAAATATCACTATATTAGGGATATGGTGCAAAGAGGAGCAATGAAGCTCCTGTATATTGCAACGGATGAGCAGGTTGCAGATGTACTGACGAAACCACTAGCTAGAGTGAAGTTTGAGTACTTCAGAGAGAGGCTTAGTGTTCTTCATATTGATGACACTTTGAGGAAGAAGTGATGGACACATTTGCAGGAGCCATTCCGAGCATGGTGAGAGGAGGATCCTTCCATGGCTATAGATATAAGCGCTGGATGATGAGCATCAGGACGATGCTCCAGTTACTTCTCTATATGTGTATATATGCATCATGTTGGATGCTTGATATGATCAGTTGGATCATTTATATGTATGTACGCATCATGTTGGATGCTGGATATGATCAGTTGGATCATTTATATGTATATGTATGTACGCATCATGTTGGATGCTGGATATGATCAGTTGGATCATTTATATGTATGTACGCATCATGTTGGATGCTGGATATGATCAGTTGGATCATTTATATGTATATGTATGTACGCATCATGTTGGATGCTGGATATGATCAGTTGGATCATGTGTATGTATCTGTAGATGTATCAGGTGGATACATTGTATGATCAGGTAGATCATGTATGTTGATATGTATCAGGTATGATCAGGTGGATCATGTATTTGTATATGTATCAGGTGGATACATTGTATGATCAGGTAGATCATGTATGATGATATGTATCAGGAAGATACTGTGTATGCATCAGGTTGATGCATTGTATGATCAGGATGATCATGGATGATGAGCTTCAGGATATTGCTCCAGATGACATCTAGACAGGATGAAAAAGGCCTCAGATTCTCTTTCGAGGCATTGCTCTGGGAGGACATGTAAGTAGACCTGGGAGACCTGGACAGGATGAAAAAGGTCTCAGATGCTCTTTCGAGGCATTGTCCTATGGCATGTAAGTAGACCTGGGAGATCTGGACAGGATGAAAAAGGCCTCGACCACATGTAATTAGACGTGGAGATATGGACAGGATGAAAAAGGCCTCAGATGCTCTTTAGGGTTCTTGCTTGGCAAGACACCCTTTTAAGGTTTTGTGGTAGGAGTCACATGTAATCAAACCTGGAGATTTGGATAGGATGAAAAAGGCCTCATATGCTCTTGAGGGTTCTTTCTTGGCAAGACACCCTTTTAAGGTTTTGTGACTGTCACATGTAAAAGATCCTAGGAGATCCTATAGGTTGGAGTTGTGTACCCCTAACAACCTGGGATGCTCTTTTGAGGTTTTGTGAGGCACATAATATGTCCTGAGGATTCCACAGTATGGCCAGTGATGATGAATACCTGCAGGTGGTGGGCCTACACCCAGTCTGAAAAAAGACTGGCTCTATAGAACTTCCTATGATGAGTAGATTCAGAGATTGACTGAGATAGCAACAGCAGTGACGATGACGATGTTTCAAGGATGATGATTCATTGATGATGATCTAGAGAAGAAGACTTGTGCTAGCAGATCTGTGTCAAGAAATACCTTCCTAGTTAAGAGGGAGTGTTGATGTATATGTAACTTCGAAATGTATTTCATCTATGTATATTGTACTCCTATAGAGATGTGTTATTCCTCTATAAGGAAGTGTCGTCATTTGTATTGACAAGTGTCGCAAGTTTCGTAACTTGCCGATGGGTTATTAGACCACCATGTGTGGGGTCGGCCCTGATTAAGTTAACCATGGGTTATTTTACTAAGCTAGACAAGTCGGCCTTATAAGTTTATTGGGAAGTCAGGACAAGTATAAATAGAGATCTCCCGATCTCTATTTTGATCATCTCATTATCTCACTCTACATCACTCAAAAAGTGGCGCACATGTGAGGAGGAGGATCAGCTGCTAAGAGAAGACTATCTCTTATACTTGGGTTGTACTTTGGTTGTACTATTGCTCTATCTATCTCTGAGGAAGTTGTGGGGTTTTTCACCTTAGGGTTTTCCCCACGGAAACTCTGTGTGTCTATTGTCTTCTATGTTTGCTTCTTGTGATGATTGATATGCATTGATATACTGTACATGTTATTCTCTCAGTAAAGATCCTAGAGTATATTGAATTAATGCTAAAAAATTAACATATAATTCTTATGTGTGTATTTATTTACATGTGGCAGGGTATTAACCCTTGGCCATGATTACATTTCTTGTAACATGCAAAGAATTTAGATTAACAAGGGACCTTGGACTTGTGGTCTATACTATACAAAGCTATCAATGTAAAATCTCATAGTGGAGTTCTTCATTGGCAAGCTGGAAGGTCAACAATTAAATGTTGATATTAATGCTGTCTTAGTGGATTACATCGTGGCAGCTCTGTGGCATGGACCACGTGATTGCCTTGGGTTTTGGGATAAAACCTAACCGTGCTTTGAATGTCTATCAACCCTCGATAGCTCTTTTCACTTGTTCAATTTGCAAAACCGGTGGTAGAGGCCGACAGTCTCCCGAATTGTTAGGGTTTGAAAATGCTTCGACGATGTTCCAGGTTTTATTTACAGCGTTGAGCAAATCATTTGTTTTAATTTTATTCAATTTTTAAAATCATAAATTTAATCCCCTTTTTACTTGTTGGTGTTTAAAATGGTGTGACAGGTTACCCCTCGGCTGAGCTTGCAACTAATCCCTGGGAAAATACTCATTCGTGGTTTTGACGAACACCCTGGTAAGCCTCGGTGACTCTCTGGAAACCCTGAGTCATAACTCTTGATGTGTAGGTGATGGCAATGCAAAAACTATCAGTTTGGAATCTTTTGAGATGAGGTTTTCCATCCGTATTTGGCTTTTACAATAGGTTTTCATACCTTGTAATCCGTATGGCATTTTATAAAACTAAGAGGGTTAGACCCTTGTGCCTTTTGGCTTCTCGTTGGTTTCTCAACGCTTCCCTTATTTCCTGTTTGTAAAAGAATATATGGATTAATAAAGGGCAACTTCTGGTTTTTGATATGTGAATTATTTTAACGTTTGAGCTGTGCTCACGGCCTTCTCGTCGTTTTTGTATGGGTATTTCAATGTCGTTGTATTTTGATTGGTAAAAGCCCTTCCGGCTATGAACTGGTTGCTGGGTGGAAACCGTAAGTGTTATGAATGTTGATGGTTTAGTAGATAGTTACTAAGGGTTTCGAACCCAGTTCTTATTTACACACTTAAGTTGTAGTGTGAGGAATATAATTCCAATCAATAGGTTTGGGTGAGTCGAGACTCGAACCCTAAACCTCTGCGTAATCGGTTAAGTTATTAATTAATTTTTAAAGAGATGATACAAGGTACCTGTACCGATTTCTCAACCTTGTACCAAGCCTTGAATCCTGTACCAATCGGTTTGTGTATTTTAAATTTGTACTGAACCATTGGGTGAGCCCTTGCGGGTCTCGAACCCGAGTCTGTATTGCTTAAAGTTATGCTTCTATATAAATTCCTTGTATAATTTAGCAGTTGAAATAATATGAAAACAGAGTATTTCTCCAGAAACGTGTTCGACTTAGCATGTTTATGTTTATTGAATGGTTCTTGTGTGAGTTAATTTGGATGGATAATTATAGTGAATCGATGCATGATACTTATTGTTTGATAATGAATAAAATACATGTATATAGATTCTCTCAAATATAAGATTTCCAGTTTCGGTTGGTTTATAAAATATCATGTATCATGAACTTTAAGACACCAGGGTTTTGTGATATACATTGTTTATGATACTTATATGTTCGGTTTTTGAGAAGGTTTCTGTAATCATTAATAGTTATTTGATTACTGGTACTTATAAAAGAATAATGCTATGTTTTATCTTAGGTTTTTTTATGAGTAAGAATTTGATTCGAAGATTGTTACTTCTGTACTAAGCCATGCGATGCTATGTAATGTGTTACTATTAAAAATTCTGTTTATTAGATGAGTAATATTTTACTGTATTTAATACAGAGTAGTTTTACTGAAATTAAGACAGAATGGTTTTATTGAAATAAAACAGATTTTATCTATGATATTCAATCATTCGAATCTATCTATAATTTAACTTCTTTGTACTAGAGTACATCACTTAATGTGTGTGGAAAAATGCAGAGAAGTATTTTAATCAATCATACTGCGTTTCTAATCTATTTCTTCAATCACAGTACATAATCACATTTATAATTATCTTCTATAATAACTGAAACAAATCTACAGTTCCTAAAATACTTAAACACTTTTAGAAATAGATATAGAGTAAAATAAAACCATAAGACAATAAGAACCTGAAACTGAAGAGGGAAACAAACACCCAAGGGATCCCATTCCTCCCAACATACTCCTGAAGACAACCAAATCACTTGCATTAGGACCCCCAAGCCTGTTCATTGAACCACTAGGACAAAGATGCTGTGTTGATGCAAATGTTATCCTCTGCAACTCAGCAGTGATGTTGACAATACTCCAGAATGAGACTTCTACTTTTCAGCAATATTGAGTTCTCTATAAAGCAGTACTAACTCAGATTAATAGTCTTATCTCAGTCAATCCCTCTAGCTTTCCCCTCATCGAATCTCTTTTGAGTTTCTCTTTTTGCTCTCCAGTTCAATTATCACAAGGTAAAAATTGATTACCCTCCTGCTCCAATTCAATGGGTGTAATAGATTGCCCAGGTCTTTGGTCAGTTTTACAATTATTGAGCCACCTGCTCTGTTCCACTTTCTTGGGGAACATGACCATTAATGTAGGGAAGTTGCCACTTGCAACAACTAGAGGTGCATTGATGATGCTGCCAAGTGTCAATTTTCTCTCCACCCCAGTTCATTCCTCATAGTGGGTCAGTGAATACTCTTTCAACAGTCTCCTTGGGATATTTGTCTCCTCTTTTATTTATTAATAATAAAATATTAAAGTAATTAATTACAGTCATCCTTGACCCTACTTGGTCAATAATCATAAAACTTTTACAATAACATATAACATAATTTTTTTCTCATGAAATAAAATGTTGATAATTTGGGTATGTGACAAGATTGCTATTAAGTTTCCTTTAGAGATTGATTACCTCTAAAGTGAATTACTTTAGCATATGATCATTTGGTACGGAATAATATAATATGATCACAACATCCTATTATTATGCTTAGTATAATGTAATGTGATGGATAATTAAAGTTAGAACATATCGACCATGCAGTAAAAGATAAATAAATAAAAGATAAATCATAGAGATCAAGATAATTCGAAATTGCCCATGCAAACACTTCAGCTAATTAAATAGAACTCAAATTGTTAAAGCTTCAGTTATAAAGCTTCGGTTAAGTACCAATGCTTCAGTTAAAGCATCAATTAAAGATATTCCTCACTTAACTAAAGAACTCACAATGGTCACTTGCAGTAAATCAATCGACATGATTTCAGTTAACCAAGTGTTAAATAAAAAGGACTAGTTAACTAAAGTGTTTTCACTTTAGTTAAACTAAAAGACGACACTTCAGTAAATCTAGGAGAATCAGTTAAAGAGAGTTAACTAAATGGCAACAAAGAATATCTAGTTAACCAAGTGACGACACTTAAGTTAGCCACATAACTAAGTGGGCAAGCTTTCAGTTAAGAGGCGAGTTCATCCTAAGTGACAACTTAGTGAGATAAAGCACTGCATGAGAAGTGGAGCGCACCCCTGCATGCAAGATTAATACATCTAGTTTGAGGGCGAGTTCATCTTGAAGTTAGAAGTTAAAAATGGAAGAGAAGAATGTATAAATATGATATACGAGATTGATGAATCCAGTGTGAAGCGAATTCTCTTCTCCATTGAAGGCAAGGCGCTTCTCTTTGTGTAGGGTATTGCTCTTGCTTGTTATTGTTGTGATGGGAACACATCCGATTGACCTCTCTTCTCTATTGTTTCCATATATTCATCAAGAGTGTTTGATGATATCTTATATTCCGAAAGTAATGTGCTATGTTGTAAAATAAATCATTCTCTGCTACCCATTATATTATACTGAGAAGAATTGCTAGGGTTTTTGTTCTCATAATTTTGAGGATTTTCCACAAGGTATATCTTGTGTTATGGTTGTATGATTTTCATGGATTGAATTATCTCATTGCTTCAAGTCTCTACATCTAAAAGAATTAAAGATCATAACTCAACTAAATTTCAACATGGTATTAGAGCTCAGGGCGTGAAGGATCTCAGTTTTGCATGCTAGCTAGAGCCTACGTTGATCCTAAGAACTTGAGCACAATATTTGAAGACTATGGCATCAGTCTCTATATGACCGAAAGATCGTATTCAGGGCACCTCAAACTTCAACACTTGGAAGGATAGGATTCTCAATATCCTAGAGGAACATGACATGGATGGCTACGTATCCACTATGGTGGAGGAGCCTACATCTAATGCAGGGAAAATCAACTTCAAGAAGAATCAAGCTAAGTCCAAATGGATCATCCATGATGTGGTAAATGTTAACTTGATTCATGTGATCACATCGCTGAAGACCGCGAAAGAATGTTATGATACATTAACTAATCTATATGAGAAGAAGGCCTTAAGTCAAAAGAGGGCATTGAAGAATAAGATTTGAAACTTACATATGGATACATATGAGATAGTGGCCTCCTTATTCTCCAAGATCTCTCAGGTAAGAGATCAACGTGCTAGTATTGGAGTAGTGGTGGATGAAGATGATCTTCTCCAAACCGCTATTGATGGTCTCCCATCCTCATGGGAGACATTCTTGGGTGCGGTAAATGGCCGAGAGGTACAACCTAACTTCTAAAGGTTATGGCATGTATGCCTCCAAGAGGAGGCGTGAATCCAGAGCAAGTCAGTGTGCATCAAAGAAGAAAACCTTGCCCTCACGACAAGAATGAAGAAATGAAAGAAACCCTTCTTCCAAAAGAAGCTCTCTCATCCAAAGAACAAGGATTTCAATAAAGGATTTGACAAGCCAAAAGCTAGATGTTTCAATTGAAACAAGAAAGGACATTTCTAAAGAGATTGCAGAGCAAATAAAAAAGGAAACTTTCATGCTTCTACTACCATAGAAGATGAGATCACTCAAAAGAATGCATCCAAAGAAAAGGAGACAATAAGGTAATATTATCTTGTCTCATCCCTTTTAGGATCTGTCATCACAAATGCAGACGCATGGTTGATTGAAAATGGCGCATCCAAACATATTACTGGTTACAAGAGTGCCATCATCGATCTAAAGGAGAAAGAATTAACCTGCATGGTAGAATTGGGGGACAACTCAACTTATTTGATCCAAGGAGCTGGATCCACCTCATTCCAGCTGAGCACCAGTGATATTCTACATGTAGAGGAAATTCTATATGTTCCAAGCTTGAAGAAGAAGCTTCTCTTAGTTTCAGTTCTAGAAGACAAAGGTTTCCGAGTTCTCTTCATGGATAACAAAGCACTTTTACGGCAGAAGAACAAAATCCTAGAATCTGCTGCTATGATTGGAGTTCGAGAGGGATGAATCTACAAGGTACCTGAGAAGTACATTCAAGCTATGATTCACAACACTATCAGTCCATGCCATCTATGGCACCGAAGGCTTAGACACCTACACTAAAAAGCACTACCAGAACTTCAAAAGATGGTAAAAGGTATGCTTGTATTTGATTTTGAGCATGATAGTGTATGTCGGGTTGTGCACTTGGGAAGAATGTTATGAAAAGTTTTTCTAGTAGTTTTACTAGATCTAAAGGGATTTTAGATTTAATACATTTTGATGTATGTGGTCCCTTGTCATCCCCCTCACTGAGTGGCTTCTTATATCATGTACTGTTCATAGATGATTTTTCTAGGAAGTCATGTATTTATTTCATGAAGGCTAAAAGTGAAACTCTTAGCAAATTTAAAGAGTTTAAAGTCCTATTTGAAAATCAGAAAGAAAAGCAGATCCATGCATTAAGGTTTGATAATGGAGGTGAATTTGATTCACATGCATTTAATGAGCTATGTAGTGATGCAGGAATATGTAGACAGTTAACAATACCTTACAACACTCAACAAAATGGGGTTTCCAAAAGGAAGAATAGAACTATATGTGAGGCTGCAAAATCCATGATGCATGATCAAGATTTGTCTACCTCGTTATGGAAAAAATCCACCCATACAGTTGTGTACATCTATAATAGAAGCACGCATGCAATTCTAGATGAGAAGACACCATAAGTAATGTTTACTGGTGAGAAGCCAGACATCTCACACTTGAGGATCTTCGGGAGCCCAGTATACATTCATGTACTGAAAGAAAAGAGAACAAAGATGGAGCCTTCTGAAAAGAAATGCACCTTTTTGGGTTATAGCGAATCATCCAAATCTTACCGAATATATGTACCTGGTGAGAGACAAATTGAAGTCAACTGATATGTTACCTTCAATGAGGAAGCTCCATTCAAAAGATTGAAAGAGATTCAATGTGATTCAGAGATGGAGGATCCCGAGTCTGATTCTCCCCCTTCATAGTTTGAGAGGGAGAAACCAGAAGATGCCTCAGATTCACTATCTCTTTAAGAGCCAGTAGAAATGGTTGAGAGGTCACCTGATGAACCTCCCGCTAAAAGAAGATCTACTTGGTGCCGAGACATCTTACAAAATGTAGAGAAACATGGAACACCAGCAGGCTCATCCAGAGAGCGCAAGAAACCTTACAGATATTTGGGGTATGTTGTAGTGATGAGTCACATCAGTATTCTTAACCATCCTCATATGAAGAATCTACAATGCAACAAGTTTGGAAAGATGCAATGCAGAAGAGTACAACTCTATAATGAAGATTGATGTTTAGGAGGTTGTTCTCAAATTCGATGGGAAGTCCATTGTGACTTCCAGATAGATTTACAAGATAAAGCATGCTGTAGATGGTAGCATTGAGAAGTATAAAGCCATATTCATTTCCAAAGGTTCTCTTAGAAAGAAGGCATCGATTATGATGAGACATTTTCTCCTGTGGCAAGGTACACCACAATCCGAGCAATGATTTCACTTACATTTGTTCTAGCATGGAAACTTCACTAGATGGATGTGAAGACAACCTTCCTCAATGGTGAGGTTGAGGAAGAGGTTTATATTCAACATCCTGAAGGATTTTTGGTGCATGGGAAGGAGTCCCATGTTTGCAAGCTAAAGAAATATCTATATGGGCTTAAGTAAGCCCCCAGGACTTGGTACTCTAGAATTGATAGCTACCTTTAGAAACTTAGTTTCTGTAAGAGTGAAGCTGATCCAAATTTGTACTTCAAAGTAGTGAAGAAAAAACCATTGATATTGGTTCTGTATGTTGATGATTTGTTTCTCACTGGAGAGGAACATCTGATTGCTTGGTGCAAGAGGGAGATCACCTCAGATTTCGAGATGAAAGACTAAGGTCTAATGCACTGCTTTATTGGTCTTGAGGTATGGCAAAGAAAAGATAAAATTTTTCTATCTCAAGGGAAGTACACTGTGGATATATTGCGCAGGTTTGGCATTATAGATTGAAAATCTATGACTACACCGATGGTTTGCAATTTGAGAAAAAATCATGAGTCAGACTCTGGATCAAATCCAGTAGATCCCACTTTGTAAAGACATCTTATAGGCTCACTAATGTACTTGATACATTCAAGGCCTGATATATGTTTTGATGTGAGCATTCTGAGTCAATTTATGTTTGATCTGAGACATAGACACTAGACATATGCTAAGCATGTGCTTAGGTACCTTCGAGGTACAATTTCATATGGAATCATATATTCCTCCAATGGAGGAGTCATGTAACTTGGTTATACAGACTCAATTTGGGGAGGAAGCATTGTGGACCGTAAGAGTACATCCGACTACTATTATAACCTAGGATTAGCTATGATATCTTGGTCCGGCAGGAAGCAGGGTTCCATAGCCCAGAGCACTACCGAAGCATAATACATAGCTGCTAGTGTTGCCTACGGAGAAGCATGATGGCCCAAAAAGATACTTGTAAGGTTGTTCGGTGAAAATCTTGAGCCTACATTTATTAGGTGTGACAATCAGAGTTGCATCAAACATTTCGAAAACCCAGTGCTTCATGACAAGTCGAAGCACATTGAAATGAAGTATCACTTCATCCGAGACATGGTCCAGAAAGGTACATTGAAACTTCAGTACAATACTACTGATGACCATATTGCAGATGTGTTAACAAAGCCTCTGTCAGTGACAAAGTTTACGTACTTCTGAGACAAGCTTGGTAAGGCAGAGAATGCCTCCCTCGCTAAGAGCGAGTGTTAAATATACAACATCAAGATACATTCTCCAAACCAATCTTGTGTACCCAAGATTGATGCTCTTGTATAGAGGTGAGCACTTTGATTTGTTAAGTTTATACTAATTTGACTAGCAAGATCATTGAAAGAAACACAATCACAAGATAGACAAAGATTTTACCCTAGGAAACCCTCATGGGGTAGAAAACCCAACAAATCTTTCCTCAATAAAGATGATCAACCAAATATAAGATGTAATCCAAGACTAGAGCTCCTTCTCTACCTCCTATGCAGACCTTTCTCTCACTTGTGCGCTACTTTCCGAGTGATGGAAGAGTGAGATAAGTGAGGAACAACCTCCTCTACTTATACTTGTTTCCCGACTGATTTTTTACCCTATGGGGCCGACCTCTCCTAAGAGAGTCTAATAACCCCTAATAAATTAACTTAGGGCCGACCCCCCACATGGGAGATCTAATAACCCTAGTTACCATAATCCATCGGAGGAATAAAAATCTCTGGATACATAGTAAAGTCCCATCAGAGGAATGAAACATCTCCGGAATAATACAAATATAATATTCTTAGAAGTTACAATATTTCAACACTCCCCCTTAATGAGAAGGATATTATAACAACATTTGCAGGAGCAAGGAGTCATCGACTACATCATACATGATACATCTATAATTCATTGGAATCTTTCTCAACATCATTAGTAACTCAAGCAATTACTGGAACATCTTCAATACTGGAACATCAACATCTTTAGTACCGAGGCTTCATATTCTGCAGCACTCGAATAGCTACAACAACATCATCATCTAGATCCTCACGATCATCAGCATCGTCATCACACGATCATCAGCATCGTCATCTAGACCACCACGATCAGCATCATCGTCATCTAGACCATCATGATTAGCAACATCGTCACCTGCAAAACACATGATCCATTTAAGACACCATAACATGTCTAGGGACGATACAGTCCACTCGTCAACTTAGAAAAAGTATAAGGACCATTTTTCAAAGACATATGTCTACGAATCAATTCAGGGACCGAAGTTCGGGGATGATACAATCCCCTCTCGTCCACTAGGGACCACTTCTCGGAGACATCTGTCTATGGATGAATTCAGGGACCAAATTCCGGGGATGATACAATCCCCTCTCGTCCACTAGGGACCACTTCTCGGAGACATCTGCCTACGGATCAATTCAAGGATCGAAGTCTGGGGATGATACAATCCCCTCACGTACATTTTCAACTGGTGGTTCCGGGATGATGCAATCCCCATCACGTACATTTTGAAATAGTGGTTATGGGATGATGCAATCCCCATCACATACATTTTGAACTAGTGGTTCTGGGATGATGCAATCCCCATCACGTACATTTTGAACTAGTGGTTCCGGGATGATGCAATCCCCATCACGTACATTTTGAACTAGGTGTTCAGGGACGATACAGTCCTATCATATCAACTAGGTACAACTAGGTACCATATATTGACCTCATCGTCAGAACAGGAAACCTCATCATCAACCTCATCGTTGGAACAGGTAGCCTCAATATCATCAATACAAGTATCCATACCAATACAAGTATCCATATCATCAATACAAGTATCCACACCAATACAAGTATCCATATCAAATACGAGTATCCACACCAATACAAGTATACATCATCAAATACAAGTATCCATACCAATACAAGTATACATCATCAAATACAAGTATCCACACTAATACAAGTATACATCATCAAATACAAGTATCCACACCAATACAAGTATACACATCATCAACCATATCACTCCCCCTTTTGAGGAGGGTCCTTTTGAACTACTCCAAGCTTGTCTCGGAAATACACAAACTTTACTCGAGACAGAGGTTTGGTAAATACATCAGCAACTTGTTCATCAGTTCCTACATACTCGAGCTTGATAGCTCCTTTTTGCACCATATCCCGTATATAGAAATATCGGATCTCTATGTGCTTTGACTTATCATGGAACATTGGATTCTTTGTCATCTTGATACAACTCTGGTTGTCACATAGAATCACAGTGGGGTCCATCTCTAAGTCAAACAATCCTGATAATAACTTCCGGATCCATACCACTTCGCAACTAGCAGAACAGGAAGCTATATATTCTGCTTCAGCTGTGTTGAGAGCCACACTTGACTGCTTTCTTCTAAACCATGAGATCATGGCAGATCCTAGATAATAACATCCACCTGATGTTCTCTTCCTGTCTGATACACTTCCTGCCCAATCAGCATCTGTGAAGCCATATAATATGAAGTCATTATCTCCACGATAATAGAGACCAAAATCTATCGTACCCTTTAGGTACCTCATCACATGCTTTGCAGCAATTAGGTGAACTTGTCTAGGTTTCACTAGATACTGACTCAGAGTGTTCACCGCAAAGCATATGTCTGGCTTGGTATTTGTCAGATACATTAATGACCCAATAATCTGTCTATACAGAGTCACATCCACTAACTCTGAAGAGTCATCAACTGATAGCTTTAAGTTGGAATCCATGGGAGTGGCCATGGCTTTGCATTCCAACATATCGAATCTTTCCAAGATTCCCACAGCATACTTACCTTGGTTGAGAAAGATTCCATTTGGTCCTTGCCATAATTCCAGACCTAGGAAGTAGTGCATCAATCCGAGATCTTTCATCTCAAACTCTGATGAGAGCTTCTTCTTGCACTTGATAATCTGTTTCTCATTTCTAGTCAGAAATAGATCATCCACATATAGCAACAATATGATAGGTTCATCATTCATAACCTTGAGATAAAGATTAGGATCAGCTTTACTTTTGGTAAAGTCCAAGTTTGTCAAGAAATAGTCAATTCTTCGATACCAAGCTCCGGGAGCTTACTTCAACCCATACAAAGCCTTCTTCAATTTGCATACATGGGTTCTTTCATCTTCCACCTCAAAACCTTGTGGTTGTTCTATGTACACTTCTTCCTCAATCACACCATTCAGGAAGGCTGTCTTCACATCCATCTGGTGTAAGTCCCACTTCATCATGGATGCAAGTGCCATGATGGTTCTAATAGAAGTGTACCTTGCAACTGGTGCAAATGTCTCTTCATAATCAATTCCCTCTTTCTGAGAGAATCCTATGGCCACAGATCTTGCTTTATATTTTTCAATGCTACCATCCGCAACATGCTTTATTTTGAATATCCATTTGGAGGATACCACACTTTTGTCTTTAGGTTTAGGAACTATATCCCAAACATCATTCTTCATTATTGATTGGAATTCCTCTGTCATTGCTTCTACCCACTCTTTCTTATGAATTGCCTCTTCATAAATAGCAGGTTCTTGATCTACAAGATCACACATCAAAGCCATATAGTTGGAGAAGGGCTTTGGTTTCTTACTCACTCTTGTATAGCCTTCAGGAGCTCCATATTTTTCTGCTCCTAATATAATATCTCTTTCCCATGCTAGCTTTCTTTTCCATGAAATATTTGAAATGGGGGGATCTTGTGGTTCTATCATATCATGGTCTTCAGGTGTTACATCTTCAGGGATGGGAAAAGACTTTGCAATTATGGGAGGTGCATCTTCTTCATATACTTCTTCATACTGGCACTTCCTATATTTCTTGAGAGCTATCTCTTCATCAAATGTCACATCCCTACTAATCTCCATATGGTGGAATCCTAGGATGTAAATTCTGAATGCCTTGGATGTTTCAAAATATCCAACAAATATCCCCTTCTTTCTGGAAGGGTCTAATTTAGTTCTCTTTTCTTTTGGAATGTGAATATATACAGGGCACCCAAATATCTTGAGGTGACTTACCTCGGGCATCTTTCCTGTAAATACTTCTTCTGTAGTTTTAAATTCAAGAGCACTATGAGATAGTCTATTCTGCACATAGACTGTTGTCCTAGTTGCTTCAACCCATAGATACATAGGTAGGTCTTGATCATGTATCATTGTCTTCACTGCTTCCATAATGGTTCTATTCTTTCTTTCCGCAACACCATTTTGTTGAGGATTGTAGGGAGTGGTTAATTCCCTCTTGATTCCAACTTCTTTACAAAAGACTTCAAAATATTTTGAAGTGTATTCTCTACCATTATCTGTCTTGAGTATTTTGATCTTCTTTTTCTGAAAGATTCTCTATCCATGCTTTGAACTCCTTGAACTTTCCAAAGACTTCATTCTTCCCTTTTATAAAGTATATCCAAGTCTTCCTGGAGTAGTCATCAATAAATGTAAGGTAGTATTCATATCCACTCAAGGATGTGGAAGGCATTGGTCCACATACATCTAAATGAATCAATTCCAAAATACTCTTAGTCTTTGTTTCACTCTTTGGAAATGGGTTCTTGATATTCTTTCCTTTTGCACATCCTTTGCATGTGCCATCATGATCAATCTTCAAATCTGGTAGTCCTATGACAACCTTACTCACATGAGGTAGTGCTTTGTAGTTAATATGAGCAAGCCTCCTATGCCATAGTTCACTAGGGTTAGTGGCTTCATGAACAAGGGTAGCTTCTGGATGTCCCTTGAGTTTGTATAGACCTCCTTCCTCTTCACCAATAATAATTGCATCCTTAATTGATTTTCCTTTGGACCACATGAGTACTTGTCCATCTATGAATGCAACCCTATACCCTTTCTTATCTAGTGTTGAGATAGAAAGTAAGTTCTTCTTCAATTCTGGGACATATAATATCTCTTTCATCTTCAATGGTGTTCCAGAATCAAGCTTGTAGCTTTCTTCACCAATTCCCTTGATGGGATATTGATAGTCATCTCCTAATGACACCTTTTGTGGGGAGGTCTTCTCTTCCGGTTTGGAAAGAGTTTTATTTTGTCCAGTCATTTGCTTCGAAGCACCAATATCAATAAGCCATGTATCTTCTCTAGGTGTTATAGATCCAGAGAGTGCATAGAATAGAACATACTCTTCTGCATCTTCTTCTTCATTTCTTCTAGATCTTCTTTTGAAGAAGGGCCTTTCTTCTTCTTCTTCTTCTTCTCTCCTAGATCTTTTCTTATGAGGCCTTTCTTCCTCTTCTTCTTCTTCTTCACTTTCATCTTCTGCTAGGTGTGCTTGATGTCTTTTATGGTGGAATCCCTTCTTCTTTCCCTTTGAGGGACAATCCCTAGAAATGTGTCCTATTTTATGGCAATTGAAGCATTGGAATGTGGAAAACTTATTTCCCTGAGTAGTTCCTCTTTTCTTTTGAAATCTTTGTGGAGGTTGAGACTCCTTGTGACTATCCTTCTTGAAGTAGGGTTTATTCCTTCTTCTCTTGGTGTGAGTGGCCAAGGCTTGGTCACCTTCTTTGAGCAAGGCTTCTCTGTTAGCAACCCTAGCTTCTTCTTGGATGCAATCTTCCCATACCACATCAAACTTCATGCTTTCTTTTCTGGCACACATGGTTTGGATAAATGACTCCCATGGTCTAGTGAGACCATTTAGAGCAGTCATGACTAGTTCATCTTCATCAAGAGTATCTCCAATGGCATCTAGTTGTTCCTTGAACTGGGAAACCCTTGAGAAATACTCTTGAATGGATTCTCCTTGATTCATCTTGGTGCTCTTCAATTGAGCTCTCAGGTTCATCTTCCTATTGATGTTCTTTCCTTCATACATTCTGCCTAGGGCATCATACATTTCCTTTGGATTCTTCTTGGATGCCACTTGGGGAATCAAGTGGTCCTTGATATAATCAGCAATGATTCTCTTTTCCCTAATTAGGTCCTTCCTATGTTTCTCTTTGGCTTCATCTTCTTCAGGTTCTATAATCCCATCTTTAATATATTGGACAAGATCATTCTCTTCAAGAATGAGGCCAATTCTGTATTTCCTTGCCCAGAAATTTTCTAAACCCTCTAGCTTGTCTTCAAGCTTAGTGCTTGGAGCCATCTTCTCCAGGGGTCAAAGAGATTGAAGTTTATCAAGAGATAGAATATCACTTACCAGGAGATGTGCTTGGAAGTTCTGGTTTGTTCTTCTTTTAGAAACTTCAACTTTTCACCTTCCAGAGTTGCAATAGAATTTTTGGTTTTTTGCACTTTTGGTCAAACTAGGGTTTGAATTTCCAGGAGTTCTACCCAACCAAAAACCTCGATCCAGGGCTCAAAACATCGATTTTGAGGAGGGCTATCCAGCCATGCAATCAGAATCCAAAAATACCAACTTTTGCAGAAACCCTAATTTTTCACCAAAGGAGAGAGAGAGAGAGATTTTCACCTTGTGAAAGATGTCCTATTCAGGCTAGCTCTGATACCATGTTAAGTTTATACTAATTTGACTAGCAAGATCACTGAAAGAAACACAATCACAAGATAGACAAAGATTTTACCCTGGGAAACCCTCATGGGGTAGAAAACCCAACAAAGCTTTCCTCAATAAAGATGATCAACCAAATACAAGATGTAATCCAAGACTAGAGCTCCTTCTCTACCTCCTATGCAGACCTCTCTCTCACTTGTGCGCTACTTTTCGAGTGATGGAAGAGTGAGATAAGTGAGGAACAACCTCCTCTACTTATACTTGTTTCCCGACTGACTTTTTACCTTATGGGGCCGATCTCTCCTAAGAGAGTCTAATAACCCCTAATAAATTAACTTAGGGCCGACCCCCCACATGGGAGATCTAATAACCCTAGTTACCATAATCCATCGGAGGAATAAAAATCTCCAGATACATAGTAAAGTCCCATCGGAGGAATGAAACATCTCCGGAATAATACAAATATAATATTCTTAGAAGTTACAATATTTCAACATGATTTCCTTTTGTGTAAAGGTTATTCCTCCCGTATAGAGGTACTTGATCAAAGTAATGATGTTGTAAATTCTTGTTGGACAAGACTCTGGACTTGTGTGTGTCAAGTCATGATTATCATGTGATCCTTTCGTATAAAGGTATCCATGAGATGGACCTCTCGTATAGAGGTGGACATTCCATATAAAGGTCATGCTTTACTTATTAAAATAATTTAATGTTGTGTAATGTATTATTAATCATGATCACCAGATTTCTATTAAGTCTCCTTTAGAGATTGGTCACCTCTAAAGTGAATTACTTTAGCATATGATCATTTGGTCCGGAATAATATAATATGATCACAACATCTGATAATTATTCTTAGTATAATGTAATGTGATGGATAATTGAAGTTAGCACATATTGACCATGCAATAAAATATAAAGAAATAAAAGATAAAGCATATAGATCAAGAGAATTCAATATTTCCCATGCAAACACTTCAACTAATTAAAGAGAACTTGAATTGTTAAATCTTCAGTTAAGTGTCAATGCTCCAATTAAAGCATCAGTTAAAGATATGCCTCAACTAACGAAAGAACTCACAGTGGTCACTCAAGTAAATTAATCAACATGATTTCAATTAACCAAGTGTTAAATAAAAATGACTAGTTAACTAAAGTGTTTCACTTTAGTTAAACTAAAAGATGACACTTCAGTAAATCAAGGGGAATTAGTTAAAGAGAGTTAACTAAGTGACGACACTTAAGTTAGCCACCTAACTAAGTGGGCAAGCTTTCACTTAAGAGGAGAGTTCATCCTAAGTGACAACTCAGTGAGATAAAGCACTGCATGAGAAGTGGGGCGCACCCTTGCATGCTAGATTAATACATCCAGTTTGAGGATGACTTCATCCTGAAGTTAGAAGTTAAAAATAGAAGAGAAGAATGTATAAATATGATATACGGGATTGATGAATCCAGTGTGAAACAAATTCTATTCTCCCTTGATGGCAAGGCGCTTCTCTTTGTATAGGGTATTTCTCGTGCTTGTTATTGTTGTGTTGGGCACACATCTGATTTATCTCTCTTCTCTATTGCTTCCGTATCTTCATCAAGAGTGTTTGATGATCTCTTATCTTCTGAAAGCAATCTGCTATGCTGTAAAAGAAAGCATTCTCTGCTATCCATTATATTATACTAAGAAGAATTGCCAGGGTTTTTGTTCTCATAATTTTGAGGATTTTCCCCAGGATATATCTTGTGTTATGGTTGTATGATTTTCATGTATTAAATTATCTCATTACTTCAAGTCTCTGCATCTAAAAGAATTAAAGATCAAAGCTCAACCAAATTTCAACAGTTTAAGCTAAGGTTGAGTAAAAGGTATTGACATGTGGACAATCCATTGCTTGGTAAGAAAGGAATTAACATTGAGTAGATATACTATGATGGATGTATAAACCAGGCACAACTATGTGAGAGAGAAACAAAATATCAATAGAAGACTCATAGTCAATAGATCAAGATTGTGATAGGGTTTAAGTCATAGATGAAATCAAAACAATACCAGGGTTAGATCCAAAAGAATATGCATTAAAATCATAGACAATTTACCAACATAGATAAAATCAACCAATCTCCAAATTGTGGAAACCAGGTCTTTCAGACGACATCCATTAAAATACATATAACAACCAACAAATGAACCATTTGTGAAAAAGCGTCATCAAATGCATTCTCTTCTTCAGTTAAATACTTAAGTGAAACAATTTCATGGATATTTTATCATATGTTCTAGCGAATCTAATATGCGTAGGTCAGATATAAAACAAAATAGAGAAAAAATGGTTAGTTGTCTAAAATCCTCAGGCATGTAGGTAGAGCAATATAGATCTAGAGAAATATGTAGATCTGTATGTAGATTTGTATATCTACATACATGTAGAGCATTGCATTTAGATCTGTTGCAAGAAAAAGAGAAATAAAGACAAAACATTCTATTTTGAGTGTTGTTTGATCGTTGAAGATGGACTTGTTAACATTATGGCTTGTGCTCTTTTGGCTCACTTTGTCTGGGTTATTAATGAAAGAAAGAATATGGAAATCAATCAATGAGGTAGGACTTAAATGGGCAATATCCCAAAAATATATATCTATAGTTGAATTAGATCTCTATATATATATCTTACTGATGTATAAGTTTAAGATCTAAGTTACACACACACACACATATTTATAAAACACCTATACAAATATACCTTTTAAGTGATATTCATATTAGGAATTCCCATAGGTCCGTAGGCTTAGAACCTATGCTTTGATACCAAATGTAAGGCTTAGATCAACCTTTAAGAAATAGATTTATAGAAAAGAAAGAATCAAGATAATATCATATGATAATTAACTAAAATCAAATTTATAACCTCA
This sequence comes from Larix kaempferi, assembly GCA_027924585.1. Lineage (NCBI taxonomy): Eukaryota > Viridiplantae > Streptophyta > Pinopsida > Pinales > Pinaceae > Larix > Larix kaempferi. The sequence continues at coordinate 6,058,882 of BSBM01000012.1, read as the reverse complement.
TCTATAATAACAATTTAATGGAACAAGAAGGAATGCATACTTGTATCCCAAAGAAATGTTGAAAAAAATGTACCATTGGATTGCTACGAGCAATGTAGGAAAATAATGTGTGGGGGACGACTCTCCACACAATCAACCTTTCAGTGAATCATTGAGAGCCCTTGAGCCCTCAACCAATAAACCTAAGCTAATTCTATTCTTTTACCTCCCATAACCATCCATATCTTACGGAAGAATTCAAGTAGAATAACATTCCCTTCCAGTCCAATCCTCCTCCTTTTTAAAGATTATCTTTCTTTCCTTTGATACTTGAACCATGTATTTTTAATTAAATTTAATTAACAAATTCCCTTTATTATATTATTTTTTATATTTAATATACCTTTTACTTATTTTTCCTATGTTTTTATTTATATAGATAGTTAATATAAATTTTGGGTTGTTACAGAAAAATGTGTGATATGGAGGAGCCACATGGATCAGGGTTATGACATGGACCAAACACGTGGAAACCATGTAAGAAAAGGTGAAATCCAGTTTATGATAAGGATGGCCCAGATTAAATCGGGCAAGTCAGTTCCTTAGATCGGAGCTATATGTGCATAGGGAGGTGCTCATATCTGTTGATGTATATGTAACTTCGGAATGTATTTCATATATATTTATTGTACCCTTATTAGAGATGTGTTATTCCTCTATAAGGAAGTGTCGTCATGTGGATTGACAAGTGATGCAAGTGTGTGTACTTTTCGATGGGTTATTAGACCACCATGTGTGGGGTCGGCCCTAAAATATATATATTATAATGTGGATGTACCTAGCTAGACAAGTCGGCCCCATAAGGTCACTGGGCAAACAAATTAGTATAAATAGAGATCAGGTGATCTCTATTTAGATCATTCGGAAAAGTACATCTCTCTCACTCAGAAAGTGGCACTAGTGAGGAGGAGGATCATCTACTACTAGGAGACTATCTCAGTGTATTTTGGTTGTACTTTGGTTGAGCCATTGCTCTCTCTATCTCTGAGGAAGTTGTGGGGTTTTTCACCTTAGGGTTTTCCCCATGGAAACTCTATCTCTTGTCTCTCATGCTTTTGATTCTTGTGATGCTTATTGTGATTGTTATGCATTGATATACTGTATATGTTATTCTCTCAGTGAAGATCCTAGAGTATTGTGAATTAATGCTCAAAATTTAACATGGTATCAGAGCTAACCTGAGAAGAAGACATTTTGCAGTGATGGAAACTTGAGTTTCTTGTTTATTGGGTTTCTCTCCACATATTTTGGAAAAGCAGTATAGTGGATTGACTCTAGTCATCAAGGTGCATCTAGTTGTCCAATCAGAATTCAATTCCGAGCATTTTCAGATTTGGCCCTAAAAATTAGGGTTTCCACAAAAATAGGAATTTCTGAAATCTGAAGACATAGCTGGAAGATCCTTGCAAAAATCGAAGTTTAGAGCTTTGGATTGAGATTTTTGGCTGGGTAGATCTCCGAGAAACTCAAACCCTAATTCAGGGCTCTCCCTAGTGAACCCGGGAGGACAAAAAGGCAAATCTGAAGGGTAAAAATTTGCTGATCCCAAATTCTGAATGCACTAGGCTGATCAACTCATCAAAGTGCATCTTTCTATCCTTTCAGAAAATTGAAATTCACATTTTGAATTTTTAGGGTTTTTCCGACAAACCCTAATCCGGGACCAGATCCAGTTTTCAACATTTCAAGTGGTAAGACCTAAATCTTTTCTATTTCCATTTGAAGTACTCTTTAAGATGTCTCACCACACCAAGCTTGAGGATAAGATTGAAGGGGCTGACAACTTCCGAGCTTGGAAGTATAGGATTGGGTTAATCCTGGAAGAGAATGAGTTGGACTCATATATAAAAGAAGACATCCCTATCCAAGAGGATGAAGAGGCCAAGGTATTGCATAAGAAGAACTTGGTCAAGGCAAAGAGAATCATTGTTGATTCTATCAAAGATCATCTCATACCCCATGTGTCTTCTCTAAAGACACCCAAGGAGATGTTTGACTCTTTGACCAAGCTATTTGAAGGGAAGAACATAAATCAGAAGATGACTCTGCGGAATCAATTGAAAGGGGTTAAGATGTTGAATGGAGAAACCATTCAATCTTAATTCTCCAAGGTCTCTCAGATCAAGGAGCAACTTGAAGCTGTGGATGAAGTAGTGGACAATGGTGATGTTGTTATGACCACTCTGAATGGCCTACCTAGGTCATGGGACTCCTTTATTCAAGGAATCTGTGCAAGAAAGAAATTGATCTCTTTCAGTAAACTATGGGAGGAATGCTCTCAATAAGAAGCTAGACTTATAGCTCGTGAGGAAAATATGGGAGGTGAAGATCAAGCTCTCGCAACTCACACCAAAAGAAGCAAACCCAAGAAGGAGGACTCTCGCTACAAAAGATCCTATCAAAAGGATAAGAAGGATCTAAGATGCTTCACATGCAATGAGAAGGGTCACTTTGCTTCAGATTGTCCCAAGAACAAAAGGGATAATAACAACAAATTCAGCAAGAAGAAGAAGGGCAACAAAAGAAAGTTCCATGCTCATGCTGTTGAGGATGATGAACCTCCAAAGAAGAAGGCTAGGGCAGAAAGTAGTGATGATGACTCATCAAGTGAAGAAGAGTATGTTCTAATCTCTGCTCTCACAGGTACTATCTCCCATGGTTGTAATGATTGGTTGATTGATAGTGGGGCTTCCAAACACATGACTGTATTTAAGGAATATTTTGTGAATCTTTCTGAACATGAATCACCCCATAAGGTGAAACTTGGGGATGATTATCAATACCCAATCAAAGGAAGTGGTGAAGCCTCCTACAACCTAGATTCTGGAAAATCTTTGAAGATGAAAGAAATCCTTTATGTACTTGGGCTCAAGAAGAACTTACTCTCCATCTCTACATTGGATGAAAAAGGTATGAGGGTTGCATTTGTAGATGGCCAAGTCCTAATGTGGCCAAAGGATAAAACAATCGATGATGCAGTAGTGATTGGAGAGCAAGAGGGAGGTTTGTACAAATTGAAGGGACAACCTAAACTTGCCATGGTGACATAAAGACAAAGATTCATCCATAGTCATGGATCACATAGAGGTATGTATAATTTGTTTTTGCAAAAGTTAACTAATGAGTTATGCAAGTCATTGAAGAGAACAAGAACACATTGCTAGACATAACTAGAAAATATGGTGACTAGGTATGTGTTTCTTATATCATAGGATCTATCATATAAGTATGCATGGCATGATTGATGATGATTGTTCATAAAGTCATAATCATGGGTATATGCATATTATGTGTCTTACCTTGATTAATGATATGACTAACCAGAAGAGTCATAGGTTTGAGTAATTACAGGTTTAGACATGTTATGTTTCTTATGATATGACTAACCACAAGAGTCCTATATAAACCTTGAATGCTAATGCTAATTATTTCTGTTCGAAATGATCATGACTATACATGCTTGAGATTATTGTGTTTTAATAGTATACTAATGAATGTATGATTTTGTATGAGATCAAAAGGATAACATAATCGTGATACTAATAAGAATGCATAGGGACCAAGGATGAATATGAGTTCAAAAACAGGTAATCCAGGAAGCAAAGATCAAGAGGGAGCACACTCCAGTGGTTTCTGCAAGGGTGCAGATATTCAGAGGGAGTTGTCCATCTCTCTACATTCCACAACAGAAAGGTGTAGAAGGACTCCAGCAGCTCCTGCAAGGAAGCAAAGACTCAGAGGGAGTCCACCCAACAAACAAACAAAGATATGTATTTTAATTATCATTTCTTGCATATTTGTTTGCTTAAATAAAATTGTTCAATGATGTATATGCTCATGTTCCTAGACTTAGGATATGTATTGTGCATATTAGAATGATTGCATTAATGAACAGTATACTACTAATATGCATGTGTTGGGTAAGTGGCCTATGGCACTGTACAACATTCCATTGCTACTTATCTAGAATGAAACCTCTTTGTTGACATGTTGGGAGTAGTGCAAACTCTTAACAATGTTCTGGTAGAGACTGGAAGGCATCTAGAAAGTTATGGAACATGGATAAATGTTGTATTGAAGCATTGGCTAAGATAATTGCATGACTGTATGACATACTTATTTATGTGTAAGAATTTGTCTAAAAATTATGAGATGTTTCTAATCATGCAATTTAACTTGTTTTGTAGGAAAGACCGTATACCTTTACCTACAAAAGAAGGACTACAACATTTGTTCCAGCAACAAAGATATCTATTGAAGATATTGAAGTTCCCAGGATCTGGGATGAAGAAATGGAATGCCATGATCCGTCGATCATGAAGATGATGTTTGGGATGCAGTCCCAAGACTTGACAGGGAGTCACATGTGTGTAGATTGAAGAAAGCCTTGTATGGCTTGAAGCAAGCTCCCAGAACTTGGTATGGTAGGATGGACAGTTTCCTATCTAGTTTGGGATTTACCAAGAGTAAAGCGGATTCCAACCTTTATTACAAGGTTGAGGAAGGGAATCCTGTGATTCTACTCCTATATGTGGATGACTTATTTGTAACAGGAGATGACAGATTGATTGTAGATACGAAGAGGAAGCTTGCTGCTGAGTTCGATATGAAAGATTTGGGAATGATGCATTATTTCCTAGGTATGGAGGTGTGGCAGAGTGCAGGTGGGATATTCCTTGGTCAAGGGAAGTACACATTAGATATCCTGAAGAGATTCGGGATGATGGATTACAAGGCCATGGCCACACCTATGGCATCGAATCTGAAGCTTCTATGTGATGTTTCATATGAGCCGGTTGATGTCTCTATGTATCGTCAGATGATTGGGTCCTTGATGTACCTGACGAACACGAGACCAGACATTTGATTGGCTGTGAACACATTGAGTCAGTTCCTGACAAATCCGAGGAGTGTTCACCTGGTTGCTGTAAAGCATGTTCTGAGGTACTTGAAGGGTACAGTGGATTATGGGCTCAAGTATGAGGCGAAGCAAAAGTTTAACCTGCAGTGTTATGTTGATTCAGATTGGGATGGCAGTGCTGCAGATAGGAAGAGCACATTTGGATGCTGCTTCAGTATGGGATCATGTGTGATCTCTTGGTTTAGTAGGAAGCAGTCCTGCGTAGCACTAAGTACAGCTGAGGCAGAGTATGTTGCAGCCTGTTCAACTAGTTGTGAGGCAGTATGGCTACGTAAGCTACTGTCTGAGTTATTTGATCTCCCGTTGGATGCTACTGGTATCTTCTGTGATAACCAGAGTTGTGTGAAGCTGTCTAAGAACCCAGTGTTTCATGACAGGTTGAAACAATTAGAGATCAAATATCACTATATCAGGGATATGGTGTAGAGAGGAGCTGTGAAGCTCCTGTATGTTGTGACGGACGAGCAGATTGCAGATGTGCTGATGAAGCCACTAGCCAGGGTGAAGTTCGAGTACTTCAGAGAGAGGCTTGGTGTTCTTCAGATTGATGACACTTCGAGGAAGAAGTGATGGACACATTTGCTGAAGCCATTCCAAGCATGTTGGAAGGAGGATCCTTCACATGGCTGTGGATGTAAGCGCTGGATGATGAGCATCAGGATGATGTTCTGGTTTCTGCTTTGTATGATCAGTTGGATCATTTTTATGTATGTATGTATGCATCATGTTGGATGCTGGATATGATCAGTTGGATCATTTATATGTATGTACGCATCATGTTGGATGATGGACATGATCAGTCGGATCATTTATATGTATGTACGCATCATGTTGGATGCTGGATATGATCGGTTGAATCATGTGTATGTATTTTTGTATATGCATCATGTTGGATGCTTGGACCATGTATCTGTATATGTATCACGTGGATACATTGTATGATCAGGTGGATCATGTATGGTGATATGTATCATGTATTTGTATTTGTATTAGGTGTATACACTGTATGATCAGGTGGATCATGTATGATGATATGTATTAGGTAGATACTTGGCATGCATCAGGTAGATGCATTGTATGATTAGGATGATCATGGATGATGAGCTTCAGGATGTTGCTCCAGATGACATGCAGCAGGATGTTGCAGTGATGATGATCAGGATGATCATGTGTACATCAGGATGATGTATGGTGAGTATCAGGTTGATACTCTATGGCCGTGGATCAGGTTGTGTAGATGAGCATATAATTTGGCCCTGGGATATTTGCAGATAGTCTTTCGAGGTTTTGCCTATGGCATATAATTTGGCCCTGGGATATATGGCAAATGCTTTTTCGAGGTTTTGCTCTGGGAGGACATATAATCTGGCCCTGGGAGATTTGCAGATAGTCTTTTGAGGTTTTTCCTATGGCATATAATATGGCCCTGGGATATCTGGCAGATGCTCTTTCGAGGTTTTGTCCCATGGCATATAATCTATCCCTGGGAGATCCGATAGGTTGGGCTGTGTGCCCGTAATAAGTCCTGGGATGCTCTTGCGAGGTTTTGCCATGACCACATATAATTTGTCCCTGGGAGATCCTATAGGTAGAGCTGTGTGCTCGTAACATCCTGGGATGCTCTTGCGAGGTTTTGTGGTGACCAAATATAATCTGTCCCTGGGAGATCCTATAGGTAGAGTTGTGTGCTCGTAACAGCCTGGGATGCTCTTGCGAGGTTTTGTGGCGAGGTCACATATAATATGGCCCTGGGAGATCCTATAGGTAGAGCCGTGTGCTCGTAATAGCTTGGGATTCTCTTTCGAGGTTTTGTGACGCACGTAATAAGTCCTGAGGATTCCACAGTATGGCCAGTGATGACGAAGACCTGCAGGTGGTGGGCCTACATCCAGTATGAAAAAGGACTGGCTCTGTAGAGCTTCCTATGATGAGTAGAGTCAGACATTGGTTGAGATAGCAGCAGTAGTGACGATGACGATGACGATGCATCGATGACAATGATCCCGAGAAGAAGACTTGTCTAGCAGATCTGTGTCGAGAAATACCTTCCTAGTTAAGAGGGAGTGTTGATGTATATGTAACTTCAGAATGTATTTCATATATATTTATTGTACCCTTATTAGAGATGTGTTATTCCTCTATAAGGAAGTGTCGTCATGTGGATTGACAAGTGTCGCAAGTGTGTGTACTTGCCGATGGGTTATTAGACCACCATGTGTGGGGTCGGCCCTGAAATATATATATTATAATGTGGATGTACCTAGCTAGACAAGTCGGCCCCATAAGGTCACTGGGAAAACAGATTAGTATAAATAGAGATCAGGTGATCTCTATTTAGATCATTCAGAAAAGTACATCTCTCTCACTCAGAAAGTGGCGCACTAGTGAGGAGGAGGATCATCTGCTACTAGGACACTATCTTAGTGTATTTTGGTTGTACTTTGGTTGAGCCATTGCTCTCTCTATCTCTAAGGAAGTTGTGGGGTTTTTCACCTTAGGGTTTTCCCCACAGAAACTCTGTGTCTCTTGTCTCTCATGCTTTTGATTCTTGTGATGCTTGTGATGCTTATTATGATTGCTATGCATTGATATACTGTATATGTTATTCTCTTAGTGAAGATCCTAGAGTATTGTGAATTAATGCTCAAAATTTAACAATATCTGATTCTGTTGGGCCAGTTGAAGCACAACCAACACCAATACCAGCACCAAAGCCAGCAGTTTACCCTGTGCTAGTCCCATGAAATATACTTTGCACAAGCAGTTCTGAGGCATTTGGCACTGAATTATTTTGTAAAAGAAAATTTGAACAACAACATTCCTTGCAACAAAGGCCATGTCTTATTTCACGGGTTTCTTTTGTGAATGGGTATGATTGAATAACTCATGTTAGATCTACACCATTCGTGTAACAACAAGCCTTAACTAGAGGTACATGCACAGGGATGGCTTAGATTCATTGAGTGTGTGTGCGCGATGCGATAATGATCATTTGCATGTGAGAAGATGCTCATACCTTAATCAGAGGTACATGCATGTGAATGGATTGCATTTGATTGCACATGTTCCCTCATGCGATTGTGACCGTTCACTCATGAAAATAATATCTTACCTTATCCTGAGGGGTACTTGAGCGAATGGCCAAAATTTGATTGGAAATCAATATCAACAGTGGAAATTGATTGCAAAGTTTAAATAGGTCGTGATGATATGGAAAGGGTTGAGTATGACATGGAAACACTCGGTGATTACACTTGGACCCAATTCCACATGGGAAGTACCATGTATTGCAACATCAACATAAAAATTAGAAAAATAATAATAAAAAGTTCCAGAGCCCAAAATTTATTTTGGTCACAACAAGAGTAGTTTAGCTTGGAATTCAATGAGACTTGTAGAAATTTGACACCATTAAGGAAGGATTCAAAATTTCCACTAAGAAGCATGGACACATTCTACTCTAATTTTACAGAAATTTGGAAATAATGGCTTTTAAAGATCAATACTTAGTGACCTAACGACGACCCTGTTGAGGATGAAATTGTTATGGTATAATCGTGGTCCAGGCATACAGATAACTTTGGTAGCTTATGGAATTTTTTTTTTTACATTCATGTATATTATCTATTTTGATTTTCATTATTCCCACCAATGTAGAAACACTCATTACACTTTATTTTTATGTTTGTAGATGGAAGCTGAAGAAGAGGAAAACAATCGAGACAATCACCAAACATTCGACCAAATAACCCAAGTCATTGTTGGTTGTGGAGCCTGACCTTCCTTATTCAAAGGTTGTGTTTCATCCGTGTTTGGATCCCATCCCATGATGGGGGGGTTTGGGGGGGATCCCCCCCAAAAAAATAGTTTACATGGGGGGTCTTGGGGGGCAACCAATAGTTTGAAAGCCCCCCCGGAACGAAAATTTCAGAAAAAAATGCCTTGTAAAATGTTGTAATTTCATAGTCATGAATTGGTCAATAATGGGTGATATATGGGCCCATGGTATTGGGTGTTCCATATTATTTTCCCATGGTAATCGCTCTTTAAAAGGAAGGCATTGTAATACGGCTATGTATTCTAGCATTGTAAAAATCTCTGATTGTGTGTGAGAGATTGTGAGAGAGTGAAGAGGAAGTTGCAACAGATGTGTTGTAAGTTGTATCCCTTCATTTGTTGGATGGTATAATAATAAGGATTGACAATTTCTATGTGGATGTAGCCCATCTTGGGCGAGCCATGTTATATTGGTGTCTCTCTTGTAATATGTTTTATGTGATTTATATTTGCATCTTGTTTATTGTTTATTGTTATTGCTCTGCGATCCTGTTTTTTCTAACAACTGGTATTAAATCCAAAGGTCTATTTGGCAGATAAACTCGCAGGAAAGAAGGGTTCCTGGTTTGAGTGGGAGCAATGGCGAAAGAATGAAATTTTAAGGTTGAGAAATTTAATGGCCAAAACTACTAGTTATGGAAGATGCAAATGGAGGACTATCTATACTAGAAGGATCTATTCCTACCGTTGGGAGGAAAATTAAAACAATGGGCGACTATGAAGGATGAAGAATGGGAGGATCTTGACATAAAGGCACTGGGAACAATAGGGATGTGATTGGCTTCGTCAGTGGCTTTCAATATTTCAAAAGAAAAGACAACAGAGGGTCTGATGAGCGCATTGGGTAAGCTGTATGAAAAACCCTCGACCTCCAACAAGGTATTTCTAATGAGGCGGTTATTTAATATGGAGATGTCAGAAGGTGGATCTGTTGTTGATTATTTAAATGAATTTAATACGATTACAAATAAGTTAAGTTCTGTAAAAGTTAACTTTGATGATGATGTTAGGGATATTCTAATCTTGTGTTCATTGTCAGAAAGCTGGAACGGCTTGGTCATGGCTGTAAGTAACTCTGTCTTTGGTTCAAACACTTTGAAATTTGATGATGTTGTTGGTGTTATTCTTAGCAAGGAAATGCGAAGGAAAAGCACAGGTGAGACGCTAGGTAATGCATTGACCATGGAGAGCAAGGAAAGACAAAGGGAGAGATGAAAGAGCCTAGGTAATCGCAACAAGTCTAGGAAGGGCAGATCCAAGTCTAGATTGGGAAAGATAGAGTGCTGAAACTGTTGAAAGAAATGACATACGAAGAAAGACTGGATGTTCTCATTTATCATGGTACCAGACTGTACATTCCAAATAGTGTAGATTTGAAGAAGCTTGTGATGGATGAAATACATCAAATGCCATATTCTGGACACCCAGGATATCAGAAAACTATAATAGCAGCAAGAAAGAAATAATTTTGGCATGGCATGAAGATGGACATAGATGAGCACATTGTTAGGTGTAAAAAGTGCCAACAGGTCAAGGTAGAGCACCAACATCTAGCAGGATTGTTGCAGCCCTTACCCATTCCAGAGTGGAAGTGATCTCTATGGATTTTATAACAGGTCTACCCATGACAGTGAAGAAGCATGATTCCATCATGGTTGTGGTGGACAATCTATCAAAGGTATCTCATTTCATTCCAGTCAAGTCCACTCACAAGGCTAATGACATTGAAAATATCTTCATGAGAGAGATATTCAGATTGCATGGATTTCCCAAGGCAATAATTTTTGATCATGATACAAAGTTCACTTCCAATTTCTGGAAAGGATTATTTTAGGAATTGGGAACTAAATTGAATTTCAGTATAGCATATCATCCTCAAACAGATGGCCAAACTGAGAGGGTGAATCAGTTTCTTGAAGGCATGCCGAGAATGTATGTGATGGATAAACCATCAAAGTGGGAGGATTACCTACACTTGGTAGAATTTGCATACAATAATGGACATCATGCATCATTGGGAATGAGTCCATTTGAGTTATTGTATGGCAAAGGATGCAGGACTCCGGTGAATTGGGACAACCCGATGAACATGGTAGTACTTGGACCAGAGATGATCAAGGAAATGGAGCAAGAAGTTGTTAATATCAGGAAGAATTTAAAGGCAGCTCAGGACAAGCAAAAGAGTTATGCAGATTTGAAAAGAGTGCATAAGGAATTTCAGATTGGGGATCATTTTTATTTGAGAGTGAAACCAAGGAAAAGTTCTCTCAAGTTGGGGAGTTGTTCCATGTTGGCACAAAGATATTGTGGGCCATTTGAAGTCCTAGATAAGATAGGACCAGTTGCATATAGAGTTGCATTGCCTGCTAACATAAGAGCTCATAAAGTTTTCCATGTATCTTTGCTTAAGAAGTATGTACATGATCCTAATCATATGATTGATTGGAATGTGATACAGGTAGAACTCGAGGGAGAGTTCCAAGTAGATCCTATGCACATCCTCGACAAGAAGGTCACACTGCTCTGGAACAGAGCCATCGGGTAGGTAAAGGTACAATGGGAGCACCTTAGTCTTGATGAGGCTACATGGGAGCTAGAGGATGCCATGAGAGAGGCATTCCCATTTTTGTTTAGTTTTGAGAACACTGAGGACAGTGTTGTTCTAAGGGGGAGGGGAATCTAATACCCCATTTTGACCCTTATGATATATTGGATTTTAATGTAAATATTGTATACATGCGATGTATGTTTCCCTAGCCTGGATCTCAAGGCCAAGGTCTTGCTAGTGTATGTTCAGATTGTATTTAAAATGGACAAGTATTTGATATTTTTCTACCCATGTGCTATTAAGCCATGGAATATTGTAAATTGATGTAAATATTTAATATTGCAATAAAATACCAAAACTGACTATGGAAGCAACTAATGAGAAGGGGCCATGTGTATTCCACTAGGGAGTGGTGAGGGGGTTGTGGGATTCAACCATAGGCTGCCAAATGTCATCTTGAGAACCCATTTGACTTTCCTTGCTGACATTTATTTCAGTTGTAAGAAAGTTGTTGAGAAATTAGTCCATGGCTTCAATGGAGCATGGGCATCCTAGAAATTCGTATGGAAGCTATGGGCTCTGTTTTTCTTATACCACAAGTCACCCTACCTCATGGTAGTTGGTTCTTCTTCATTCCCATTCCATTGTTGAACATCCCAGCATCAATTTTCATCCATTACACATGTCTAGCAGTGAGAAAAATAAAAAATCGCAACTGTGAATTAACCCACGTTTTGAAGTGCCATAAATGCCCAGAATTTGGTATTGACAGTGAAATCCAATGGGGGATCCATAGACAGTGAAAGTCAAGTTAGTGTAGAAATAGAGAGTGTGTCTCTCTCATTTTACACATCCTATTATTCACTCACTTCGCATTAGTGAGAGAGAGGAGGAGTGCACACAAGTGGAGGAGGAGCATGCTGCTGAATACATCTATCTCTTGGGTTTGATCATGGTGATCCTTGTATTGATGCTTATTCTATCTCTAAGGAAGTTGTGGGGTTTTTCACCTTCTTGGTTTTCCCCGGTGAAATGTTTTGTGTCTCTTGTTTCTTGTCTCTTATGCTTGATATCCTGTACATGTTGTTCTTTCAGTTAAGATCCTAGATCTATTGAATTAAATGATGAAAAACTAACATGGAGTCAGAGCTAGCCCGAAGGAAGGCATGCTATGGCATTTATGAGACTTGTTGCACTTACGACAAATTGGAAGCTAGGGCTTGATATAGCAAAAACCAGTCATTGTGGCACTTTCGCTATAAATCCATTTTGGCGAAGGTTTAGAATATGAAACTTTCACAAGTCATAGATAACATCCCCATGTACCTTTTGTACGAAGAAAAACCTCTAATTAGCTATACTTTCTATTTTATGATCAGTACAATCTAGGGTTTCTACCTCTCCTAGATCTCAGTCATAAACAGGTGACCTAGGAAAAAAGGTCACAAATTGGGCTAGGAAGATCCAAATGAAATTTTGTAAAAAGTGACAGGTAGAGCACGGGCTGTAGTTTCTTAGGTAAGTTTTCCAGAGGCCGAAGTTGAACCAGTGACATGTGTCACACCGTACAAGTTCACTCTCCTGTTTTATCCCATAAACAGGTCACGTTGCGACACTTGGCATAAATCTCTCTCAGAGAATCCAATTGAGGTCAGACCTGTGGGGTTGGAAAGATGACAGGTCAGGATACCACATGTCGAAGTTTCAACCCCGTGGATGCGTAATTTTAGATATGAACCAGAAACAATCAGGTGCATATTTCTATCAAAACAAAATTGAATTTTGAGCACATTCATTCTTGGCTTGTCACTACTATGGGAATTTAGGGCTTCAAAGACAGTTGGAATTTTTGGAATCGGAGTCCACAACAGAATTCTCCTCATCAAAATCAAAATTTAGAGACCAAGATCGAATTTTTTGGCTGGGCAGAAGGTCGGGCTTGATCAAACCCTAGTTCGGGATTTTGATCGGAAAGGTGGAAAATTAGGGCTTCTGCAAAAGTTGGAAATTTTGAAATATTTGACCATGTCTGGAAGCTCGTCAGAAAAATCAAAGTTTAGAACATAAGATTGAACCTTTTTGATGGGTAGAAGACTTAGCTTTATCAAACCCTAGTTTGGGATCCTGTCTAGAAGATTCGAAAGTTTCAAAGGCAATTTTGAGGGGTCAAATTTTGTAGTTTTCAAAATTGAAGTATACCAGCTTGATCAGCTTAGCAAGGCACATCTTTCCATCCATTCAGAAGTTTGAAATTCAAAATTCAAAATTTTAGGGTTTCTCTGACAAACCCTAATCCAGCTCCAGATCTAGTCTCAACAAATCAAAGTGGATTGGTTTAATCCTAGAAGAGAATGAATTGGACACCTACATAAGTGAAGAAGTTCCAGTTTCATAGGGAGATGAGGCTAAGGCCTTACATAAGAAGACTACAAGAAATCTCGACAAGTATGACTTGAGGAGATACAGGTATGTTTTGAAATATGTTCATGATTAAGTTTATGATATGTTTGTCTTCATATTATTTAGGTTAGTACAATCTTGATTAATGTTAGACTTGTCTTATCACCCTAATAAAAGTATGAATGCATGTGAATGATAGAATACATTCATTGATTAGGTTTATGACACTTATGATTGTACTAATGCACTGTGGTGTTGTATGAGGATGATATTGTCTGCTAACATGAAAGGTACATCAAGAAAGACAAATCAATTTCTAGATCAAGAACATATGACCATGGTGACATGAAGACAAAGACTCATCCATAGTCATGGATCACATAGAAGCTCTACTTACGAGGTATGTATAATTTGGGTTCTACAATGGTTAACTTATGAGTTATGCAGGTTACTAGCACAAGTCTTTGAAGAAGAACAAAAGGACATTATATGGGTATGTTAGACATAACTAGCAAGCATGATAATCTAGGTATGTTTTTCTTATATCAAGATAAAATCCTTGTGTTAGGATCTTATACTTTTGTATGAATAATAATGATTATTCTTGAAGTTAGAAGTTTAAGTAATCAATGGTTTATGCATATTATGTTTCTTACTTTGATTGATGATATGACTAACCAGAAGAGTCCTATGGTCAAATAAGAATATGCATGAGTAAAAGAAGTCTTCCCTGAAACCTTGAACACTAACGCTTACTACCTATGTATGAAATGATCATGACCATACATAAGATTATTTATAATCATAATGTTTTGATAGTATTGAGATTATACTAATGTATGTATGGTTATGTATGAGATCTTGAGGATAACACAATGGTGACACTAGTGCACACTTAAGCATGCATAGTGATCCAGGATGGATATAAGTTCAAGGGCAGATAATACAGGAAGCAAAGATCAAGAGGGAGCACACTCCAGTAGTTCCTGCAAGGAAGCAAAGATTGAGAGGGAGTCCACCCAACAACCAAACAAAGATAAGTTTTTGAATTGTCATTTATTATATATTTGATTACTTAAATGATGTTGTTCATTCATGCACATACTTATGTTCCTAGATTTAGGATGTACATTTTTCATTTTAGAAAAGTTGCATTAATGAACAAGATACTACTAATATGCAAGTAATGGGTAAGTGGCTTATGGTACTGTACAACATTCCATTGCTACTTATCTAGAATGAAACCTCTTTGCTGACATGTTGGGAGTTGTGCACACTCTTAACAATGTTCTGGTAGAGATGGAAGGCATCTAGAAAGTTACAAGATATGGATAAATGTTGTATTCAAGCATTGGATAAGATAATTGCATGACTGTATGAAATATGTTCTTATGTGTAAGATTTTATTCTGAAAGACTATGAGATGTTTCTAATCATGCAATTGAATTTGACTTGTAGGGAAGATCGTGTACAATCACCTACAAAAGAAGAAGGACTACAACATTTGTTCCAAGCAACGAAGTTCAAGAAAACTATCTATTGAAGATATTGAAGAATCTGAAGTTCCCAAGATCAGGGATGCAGTAATAGAAGGATGTCATGATCAAGGAGTACCGGTTGATCATGAAGAATGATGTCTGGGATGTGGTCCCGAGACCTGAAGGGAAGTCTGTTGTGACTTCCAAGTCGATCTATAAGATCGAACATGCTACAAATGGTAGCATAGAGAAATACAAGGCAAGATTTGTAGCTTGTGGCTTCTCCCAGAAAGAGGGGATAGCTTTTGAAGAGACTTTTGCTCCTGTAACTAGATACACTTCCATCAGAATAGTACTTGCTCTGGATGCGGTGATGAAGTGGAAGATACACCAGATGGATGTCAAGACAACTTTCTTGAATGGTGTAGTCGAAGAGGAAGTGTATGTGGAGCAGCCACTCGGGTTTGAGACACATGACAGGGAGTCATATGTGTGTAGATTGAAGAAATCCTTGTATGGCTTGAAGCAAGCTCCTAGGACTTGAGGAAGGAAATCTAGTGATACTACTACTGTATGTGGATGACCTGTTTGTTACAAGTGAGGATGGGTTGATTGCCGATACGAAGACGAAGCTTGCTGCCGAGTTCGAGATGAAGGACTTGGGGATGATGCACTACTTTCTAAGCATGGAGGTGTGGCAGAGTGCAGATGAAATCTTCCTTGGACAAGTTAAGTATGTAGTAGAGATACTGAAGTGGTTCAGGATGATGGACTGCAAGGCCATGACCACACCTATGGCCTCGAACCTGAAGCTTCTGTGTGATGCTTCATCAGAGATGATTGATGTCACGGTGTATCGTCAGATGATTGGGTCCTTGATGTACTTGGCGACTAGATATTTGCTTTGCGGTGAACACATTGAGCCAATTCCTGACGGATCCCAGAGGTGTTCACCTGGTTGTTGTAAAGCATATTCTGAGGTACCTGAAGGGTACAATTGATTATGGGCTCAAGTATGATGCGAATCAAAAGTATAACTTGGAGGGTTATGTTGATTCAGATTGGACAGGAAGTGCTGCAGATAGGAAGAGCACTTTGGGGTTCTTCTTTAGTATGGGATCAAGTGTGATCTCTTGGTTTAGTAGGAAGCAGTCCTGCATAGCACTGAGTACAGCCGAAGCAGAGTATGTCGCAGATTGTTCAGCTAGTTGTGAGGTAGTATGGTTGAGGAAGCTACTGTCTGAGTTATTTGATATCCCATTGGATGCTACTGGTATCTTTTGTGACAGCCAGAGTTGTGTGAAGCTGTCTGAGAACCCAGTGTTCCATGACAGGTCGAAGCACATTGAGATCAAATATCACTATGTCAGGGATATGGTGTAGAGAGGAGTAGTGAAGCTCCTGTATGTTGCGACGGATGAGCAGGTTGCAGATGTGTTGACGAAACCACTAGCCAGAGTGAAGTTTGAGTACTTCAGAGAGAGGCTTGGTGTTCTTCACATTGAAGATACTTCGAGGAAGAAGTGAGGGGACACATTTGCATGAGCCATTCTAAGCATGGTGAGAGGAGGATCCTTCCCATGGCTATGGATGTAAGCACTATGTGATGAGCATCAGGACGATGCTCCAGTTACTGCTTTGGATATGATCAGTTGGATCATGTATATTTATATGCATCGGTTGGATGCTTTGTATGATTAGGTGGATCATGTATGATGATATGTATCAGGTGGATACATTGTATGATCAGGTGGATCATGTATGATGATATGTATCAGGTGGATACATTGTATGATCAGGTGGATCATGTATGATGATATGTATCAGGTGGATACATTGTATGATCAGGTGGATCATGTATGATGATATGCATCAGGTGGATGCATTGCATGATCAGGTTGATCATGGATGATGAGCATCAGGATGATGCTCCAGATGATATTCATCAGGTTGATGTTGTGATGATGATCAATATGATCACGAGTACCAGGTTGATACTCCATGGCCATGGACTGGTTGTACAGGTAGCATAGAAAAGATTATTGGAGATCCGAACAGGTAGAGATGTGTGCTCATAACATCCTGGGATGCTCTTTTGAGGTTTTGCTACAGTTTCGCATAGAAAATATCCTGGAGATACGAACAGGTTAAGTTGTGTGCTAGTAAAAGATCCTGGGATGCTCTATAGAGATCTTGTAGGTTGCAAGATTCTCTTTAAAGGTTTTGCGAAAGTTCACATAGAGAAGATCCTGGAGATCCGGATAGGTAGAGCTGTGTGCTCGTAACATACTGGGATTCTCTATAGAGGTCCAGACAGGTAGAGTTGTGTGCTCGTAACAACCTGGGATGCTCTTTAAAGGTTTTGTGAAGGTCACATGTAAAAGATCCTAGGAGATCTGGATAGGTAGATCTATGTGCTCGTAACAACCTGGGATTCTCTTTTGAGGTTTTGTTGACACACGTAATTATTCCTGGGATCCACAGTATGGCCAGTGATGATGAAGACCTACAGGTGGAGGGCCTACATCCATCATGAAAAAGGGCTGGCTCTGTAGAACTTCCTGTGGTGAGCAGAATTCAGAGATAGCCCAGTGATCGAGATGTCGAGTACAATAACAGTGATGATGATGATGCTCCATGATCGAGTGACGATGATCCAACTCCAGAATTCAAGACTTGTGCCTATATGTATTGGCGACTTGTGTCAAGAGAATAACTTCCTAGTTAAGAGGGAGTGTTGATGTATTTGTAACTTCAGAAGATATTCACTTGTATATTGTATTTGTACTTTATTGTATCCCCAACGGAGATGTATTATTCCTCCGATTGGAAGTGTCGTCAGTTGTACTTGCAAGTGTCACAAGTTATATTGTAAGTGTCGTAACTTATACTTGATGGGTTATTAGACCACCTTGTTGGGGTCGGCCCTATATGAGTCTTGTGGGTTAAAGGGTTATTAGACCACCCTAGTGGGGTCGGCCTAGTTAGTATTATGTTAAGTGGTTAAGTTGGGGCCGACCTAGTTAGAGTTAAAAGGTCAAGTCAAGTTAGTGTATAAATAGAGAGTGTGTCTCTCTCATTTTACACATCCTATTATTCACTCACTTCACATTAGTGAGAGAGAGGAGGAGTGCGCACAAGTGGAGGAGGAGCATGCTGCTGAAGATATCTATCTCTTGGGTTTGATCATGGTGATCCTTGTATTGATGCTTATTCTATCTCTGAGGAAGTTGCGGGGTTTTTCACCTTCTTGGTTTTCCCCGGTGAAATGTTTTGTGTCTCTTGTCTCTTGTCTCTTATGCTTGATATGCTGTACATGTTGTTCTTTCAGTTAATATCCTAGATCTATTGAATTAAATGATGAAAAACTAACAATGGATGTATAAACGAGGCACACATATGTGAGAGAGAAAGAAAATATCAATATAAGCCTCATAGTCAATAGATCAATATTGTGATAGGGTTTAAGTCATAGATGCAATCAAAACAATACCAGAGTTAGATCCAAAAGAATATGCATTAAAATCATAGACAATTTACCACCATAGCAAAAATCAACCAATCTCCAAATTGTGGAAACCAGTTCTTTCAGACGACATCCATTAAAATACATATAACAACCAACAAATGAACCATTTGCGAAAAAGTGCCATCAAATGGATTCTCTTCTTCAATTAAATTCTTAAGCGAAACAATTTTATGGATATTTTATCATATGTTCTAGCAAATCTAATATGCGTAGGTCAGATATAAAACAAAATAGAGAAAAAATGGTTAGTTGTCTAAAATCCTCAGGCCTGTAGGTAGAGCAATATAGATCTAGAGAAATATGTAGATCTGTATGTAGATTTGTAGATCTACATACATGTAGAACATTGCATTTAGATCTGTTGCAAGAAAAAGAGAAATAAAGACAAAACATTCTATTTTGAGTGTTGTTTGATCATTGAATATGGACTTGTTAACATGATGTCTTGTGCTCTTTTTGCTCACTTTGTTTGGGTTATTAATGAAAGAAAGAATATGGAAATCAATCAATGAGGCAAGACTTAAATGGGAAATATCCAAAAAATATGTAGCTACAGTTGAATTAGATCTATATATCATATCTTACTGATGTATAAGTTTAAGATCTAAGTTACACACACACACACACATATTTATAACACACCTATACAAATATACGTTTCAAGTGATATTCATATTAGGAATTCCCATAGGTCCGTAGGCTTAGAACCTATGATTTGATACCAAATGTAAGGCTCATATTAGCCCTTAAGAAATAGATTTATAGAAAACAAAGAATCAAGGCAATATCATATGATAATTAAATAAAATCAAATTCATAACCTCATCTATAATAACAATTTAATGGAACAAGAAGGAAGGCATACATGTATCCCAAAGAAATGTTGAAAAAAATGTACCATTGGATTGCTACGAGCAATGTATGAAAATAATGTGTTGGGGAGGACTCTCCACATAATCAACCTTTTAGTGAATCACTGAGAGCCCTTGAGCCCTCAACCAATAAACCTAAGCTAATTCTATTCTTTTACCTCCCTTAACCATCCATATCTTATGGAAAAATTCAAGTAGAATAACATGCCCTTCCCCTCCAATCCTCCTCCTTTATAAAGATTATCTTTCTTTCCCTTGATACTTGAACCATGTATTTTTAATTAAATTTAATTAACAAATTTCCCTTATTATTATTATTATTTTTTATATTTAATATACCTTTTACTTATTTTTCCTATGTTTTTATTTATATAGATAGTTAATATAAATTTTGGGTTGTTACAGAAAAATGTGTGATATGGAGGAGCCACATGGATCAGGGTTATGACATGGACCAAACACGTGGAAACCATGTAAGAAAAGGTGAAATCTAGTTTATGATAAGGATGGCCCAGATTAAATCGTGCAAGTCATATCCTTAGATCAAAGCTGTATGTGCATAGGGAGGTGCTCGTATCTGATTATGTTGGGCCATTTGAAGCACAACCAACACCAATACCAGCACCAAAGCCAACAATTTACTATGTTCTAGTCCCATGCAATCTACTTTTCACAAGCAGTTCTGAGGCATTTGGCACTGACTTATTTTGTAAAACAAAATTTGAACCACCGCATTCCTTGCAACAAAGGCCATGTCTTATTTTGTGGGGTTCTTCGTGAATGGGTATGATTGAATCACTCATGTTAGATTTACACCATTCGTGTAACAACAAGCCTTAACTAGAGGTATATGCACGGGGATGGCTTCGATTCATTGTGTGTGTGTGTGCGATGTGATAGTGATCATTTGTATGTGAGAAGATGCTCATACCTTAATCGGAGGTACATGCATGTGAATGGATTGGATTTGATTACACATGTTCCCTCATGAGATTGTGACCGTTCGCACATGAAAATAATATCTTACCTTATCCTGAGGGGTACTTGAGCTAATGGCCGAAATTTGATTGGAAATCAAGATCAACAGTGGAGATTGCAGAGTTTAAATAGGTCGTGATGGTATGGAAAGGGTTGAGTATGACATGGAAACACTCAGTGATGACACTTGGGACCCAATTCGACATGGGAAGTACCATGTCTTTCCACATCAACTCAAAAATTAGAAAAATAATAAAAAAATGTTCCAGAGTCCAAAATTTATTTTGGTCACAACAAGAGCAGTTTAGCTTGGAATTCGACGAGACTTGCAGAAATTCGTCACCATTAAGGAAGGATTCAAAATTTACACCATGAAGCATGGACCCATTCTACTATAGTTTTACAGAAATTTGGAAATAATGGCTTTTAAAGATCAATACTTAGTGACCTAATGGCGGCTCTGTTGAGGATGAAATTGTTATGGTACAGTCGTGGTCCAGGCATACAGATAACTTTGGCAGATTATGGAAAAAATAAATTTACATTCATGTATATTATCTATTTTGATTTTCATTATTCCCACCAATGTAGAAACACTCATTACACTTTATTTTTATGTTTGTAGATGGAAGCTGAAGAAGAGGAAAAAAATCAAGACAATCACCAAACATTCGACCAAATAACCCAAGTCATTGTTGGTTGTGGAGCCTAACCTTCCTTATTGAAAGGTCATGTTTTAGCCGTGTCTGGATCCCATCCCATGATGGGGGGGTTTGGGGGTGATTTCCCTCAAAATAGTCTCCATGGGGGGTCCAGGGGGGGCAACGACTAGTTTGAGAGCCCCTTGTAGTGAACATTTTGGAAAAAATGCCTTGTAAAATATTGTAATTTCATAGTCACAACTTGGTCAATAATGGGTGATTTATGGGCCCATGGTATTGGGTGTTCCATAGTATTTTCCCATGGAAATCGCTCTTTAAAAGGAAGGCATTGTAATACGCCTATGTATTGTAGCATTGTAAAGATCTCTGATTGTGTGAAAGAGATTGTGAGAGAGTGAAGATGAAGTTGCAGCGAATGTGCTGTAGGTTGTATCCATTCATTTGTTGGATGGTATAATAATAAGGACTAACAATTTTTGTGTGGATGTAGCCCATCTTGGGTGAACCACGTTATATTGGTGTTTCTCTTGTAATGTATTTTATGTGATTTATATTTGCATCTTGTTTATTATTATTGCTCTGTGATCTTGTTTTTTCTAACAATTGGTATCAGAGCCAAAGGTCTATTTGGAAGATAAACTCGTAGGAAAGAAGGGTTCCTAGTTCGAGTGGGAGCAATGGCGGAAGAAGGAAATTTTAAGGTCGAGAAATTTAACAGCCAAAAATACCAGTTATGAAAGATGCAAATGGAGGGCTATCTGTACTAGAAGGATCTATTCCTACCGTTTGGAGGAAAATCAAAACAATGGGAAACTATGAAGGATGAAGAATGGGAGGTTCTTGACAGAAAGGCACTGGGAACAATACGATTGTGCTTGGATTCGTCGGTGGATTTCAATATTTCAAAAGAAAAGACAATGGAGGATCTGATGAGCGCATTGGGTAAGCTGTATGAAAAACCCTCGGCCTCCAACAAAGTATTTCTAATGAGGCATTTATTTAATATGAAGATGTCAGAAGGTGGATCTGTCGCTGATCATTTAAATGAATTTAATATGATTACAAATCAGCTAAGTTATGTAAAAGTGAACTTTGATGATGATGTTAGGGATATTCTAATCTTGTGTTCATTGTCAGAAAGATGGAACGGCTTGGTCATGGCTGTAAGCAACTTTGTCTCTGGTTCAAACACTTTGAAATTTGATGATGTTGTTGGTGTTATTCTTAGCGAGGAAATGCGAAGGAAAAGCACAGGTGAGACATTAGGTAATGCATTGACCATGGATAGCATGTGAAGAAAAAGGGGGAGAGGAAAGAGCCCAGGTAATCGCAGCAAGTCCAGGAAGGGTATATCTAAGTCCAGATTGGGAAAGATAGAGTGCTGGAACTATGGAAAGAAAGGACATATGAAGAAAGACTGCAGATCTCTAAAGAAGAAAGGAGATGGACAACAAGAGACTACTTAGGAAGCAAATGTAGCAGGTGATGTGTTACAAGATGCTTTGATTCTTGCATTAGATAATACTAGTGATTACTAGGTAGTAGATTCAGGGGATTCATGTCATGCTACACCCCATAGGAAATTCTTTCATGATTATGTTCCAAGTGATTTTGGACATGTTTGATTGGGTGATGATGAACCATGTAAAATTGTTGGAATGGGTAAGGTACAGATAAAGTTAAAGAATGGTGAATGGCTGTTGAAAGATGTAAGGCATATTCCTATTATGAAAAGAAATCCGATCTCAACATGGTAGTTCAGAGATGGTGGTTGTTTATCTACGTTTGGAGAAACGTGGTGGAATATCACTAAAGGATCAATGGTGATAGCAAAATGAGACATAATAGGTACGTTGTATTTATGTCCTCATAATACTAACTGTTCTATCTCTTTAGTTTCCACAGGAACATATACAACATTGTGGCACATAGGATTGGCCACATGAGTGAGAAGGGGATGCAGATTCTCCACTCCAGGAAGTTGCTTCCAGATATGAAGCATTTAAGTTTGGAATTTTGTGAGAACTATGTTTATGGAAAACATAAGAGAGTCATATTTCTCAGGGTTGGGAAACAGAAGAAGAGTGACAAGTTAGAGCTTATACATACAGATGTATGGGGATTGGCCTAGGTACAATCTCTTGGTGGGTCTTGTTATTATGTTACTTTTATTGATAATGCAACTAGAAAAACTTGGTTTTATTGCATTAGACAAAAATCTGATGTGTTTGCTATTTTTAAGAAATGGAAAACTTTGGTTGAGAATGAGACCAGAAAAAGGTTGAAGTGTCTTAGATCTGATAATGGAGGTGAATACCGCGACAAGGATTTTGATAGTTACTGTTCATACCATGGGATTCATAGAGAGAAGACGGTCCTAGGAACACCACAAGAAAATGGTGTGTCAGAAAGGATGAACAAAACAATCATGGAGCGTGCAAGGTGTATGAGATCGCATGTAGGGTTGCCCTTATACTTTTGGGTAGATGTTGTAGATACCGCTGTTTACTTAATAAACAGAGGGCCTTCAAGTGCTTTGGATGGTGGTATTCCAGAGGAGTCATGGACAGGTAAAAACGTAAACTGCTCTTTTCTGATAACTTTTTGTTCTGAAGTATTTGTACATATTGATAAAGAAAACAGAACAAAGCTTGAGGCTAAATCCAAGAAATGTACCTTTATTGGATATGGGGTTGATGATTTTGGTTATCGCTTATGGGATTATGAAAACAACAAAATCATTAGGAGTAGAGATGTGATATTCAATGAAAATGTCATGTATAAAGATCAGTTGCAGGGAAAGAAACATGAAAAGGAAAACACAGAGTACACACTGCTTGATGAAATCAAAGAAAATGAAGTTCCAAAGGTGACAAAAAATCAAGAACAACAACAAGTACCTCAAACTCTTGCAAGTGTTAGAATATCTACCAGGTTAAGTAGACCCCCTGAACGTTTCTCTCCGTCACTGCATTATTTATTGATGACTGATTCTGGTGAACTAGAATGTTATGAAGAAGCAATGCAAGTGGAAACTAGAAAGAAGTGGGAGAAATGCATGAATGAGGAGATGGACTCATTGGTAAGAAATCAGAATTGGGATTTGGTTCAGTTGCCTGCTGGTAAAAGAGCATTGCAAAATAGATGGGTTTACAGGTTCAAGGAAGAAGATGGAGCAAAGAAGCGATACAATGATAGACTTGTTGTAAAGGGGTTTGCACAGAAGAAAGGTACATATTTTGATGAAACATTTTCTCATGTTGTTAAAATGACTTCAATTAGAACTATTTTAAGTCTAGTGGCGGTAGAATATTTGCATCTTGAAAAGTTAGATGTAAAAACAACCTTTCTCCATGGGGATTTAGAGGAAGAGATTTATATGAAACAACCACATGGGTATGAGGTCAAAGGGAAGGAGAATTTGGTATGTCGGTTGAAGAAGAGCTTGTATGGCCCGAAGCAAGCTCCAAGGAAGTGGTATTTGAAATTTGACAGGTTTATGACATAACAAGGTTATAGTAGATGCCATTCTGACCACTGTGTTTTGTTAGTTTTTCATTATTTAATTCAATAGATCTAGGATCTTAACTGAAAGAACAACATGTACAACATATCAAGCATAAGAGACAAGAGACAAGAGACACAAAACATTTCACCAGGGAAAACCAAGAAGGTGAAAAACCCCGCAACTTCGTTAGAGATAGAATAAGCATCAATACAAGGATCACCATGATCAAACCCAAGAGATAGATATCTTCAGCAACATGCTCCTCCTCCACTTGTGTGCACTCCTCCTCTCTCTCACTAATGCGAAGTGAGTGAATAATAGAATGTGTAAAATGAGAGAGACACACTCTCTATTTATACACTAACTTTCACTTGATCTTTACTCAACTAGGTCGACCCCAACTTAACAACTTAACATAATGTTAACTAGTCCAACCCCATTAGGGTGGTCTAATAACCCTTTAACCCATAAGAATCATATAGGACCGACCCCATCAAGGTGGTCTAATAACCCATCAAGTATAAGTTACGACACTTATAATATAACTTGCGACACATGCAAGTACAACTGACGACATTTCCAATCGGAGGAATAATACATCTCCATTGAGGGTACAATAAAGTACATATACAATATACAAGTGAATATCTTCCGAAGTTACAAATACATCAACATGTTTATTTTAAGAGGCTAGATAATGGAAGATATATTATCTTGTTATTTTATGTGGATGACATGCTTATTGTAGGGTCTAACATGCAGGATATAAATGTGCTCAAAATGAAGTTAGCTAATTCATTTGCGATGAAGGATTTGGATGTTGCAAAGGAAATACTTGGTATGAGAATAACAAGAGACAGAAAAAATCACAAATTGACATTGTCTCAGGATGAGTACATACAAAAGGTGTTGGAGAGGTTTAGAATGTAGAATGAAAAACCAGTTAGTACACCTTCGTCCATCCATTTCAAACTAAGTAAGGAGATGTTTCCCAAGACACGGGAAGAGATAGAATACATGTCCAGGGTTCCCTATTCATCAGCAGTTGACAGCTTGATGTATTCCACAATGTGCACAGGACCAGATAGTGCACACGCAGTGGGAGTTGTGAGCAGGTATATGAACAATCCAGGTAAAGAACATTGCAAGGCAGTACAGTGGATTCTCAGGTATTTGAGAGGTACTACCACTCATGCATTATATTTTGGAGGTTTAGTCTCTGTTCTACAGGGATATGTTGATGCATATATGGAAGGTGATAAAGCTAGCAGGAGGAGCACCACAGGGTATGTCTTTACTGTAGGTGGAACAACAGTAAGTTGGATTTCAAAACTACAAAAGCTTGTTGCACTTTCAATGATAGAAGCATAGTATGTTGCTGCTACAGAGGCTAGTAAAGAGATGATTTGTTTACAGAGGTTCATGGAGGAATTGGGTAAGAAGCAGTAGAGTAGCAGGTTGTACAGTGACAACCAGAGTGCCATTCATATTGCAAAGAACTCAACCTTCCATTCTAAGACTAAACATATACAGCTCAAGTACCATTTCATACGGTCTATTCTGGAAGATGAATTGTTGAAGTTAGAAAAGATACACACTAGCAAGAATCCTGAAGACATGTTGACAAAGTTAGTAACCAGAGAGAAACTGAGTTCCTGCTTGATTTTAGTTGAACTTCAAGCATGAAGGTGAAGATGAGAAATTTTCTAGATCCAAGGTTCAGAGCATAGTCCAGCAAGTGCAACATCGGTGGAGTTGTTGTGATCAGTTTCCAAGTGGGAGATTGTTGGTTGTGGAGCATGATATTCCTTATTTAGAGGTCATGTTTTAGTCGTGTCTAGATCCTATCCCATGACGGGGGGGGTTTGGGGGGGATTTCTCTCGAAAAATAGTCCCCATGGGGGGTCTAGGGGTGCGACAAATAGTTTGGGATCCATCCCTTGGCGGGGGTTCGGAGGCAGCACCCTCGTAGCAAAAATTTCATAAAAAATGCCTTGTAAAATGTTGTAATTTCATAGTCATGAATTGGTCAATAATGGGTGATTTATGGGCCCATGGTATTGGGTGTTCCATAGTATTTTCCCATGGTAATCACTCTTTACAAGGAAGGCATTGTAATACGGTTTTGTATTGTAGCATTGTAAGGATCTCTGATTGTGTGAGAGAGACTGTGAGAGAGTGAAGAGGAAGTTGCAATGGATGTGTTGCAGATTGTATCCCTTCATTTGTTGGATGGTATAATAATAATGACTGGAAATTTCTGTGTGGACCTAGCCCATCTTCAGTGAACCACATTATATTGGTGTCTCTCTTGTAATGCGTTTTATGTGATTTATATTTGCATCTTGTTTATATTGTTATTGCTCTGTGATACTGTTTTTTCTAATAGTCATGCAAGTGGCTCGAGCACTGACAACAGTTCCAACGAAGAATGATGATGAATATATTTGGATGTCAATGCAAGCTATCGTATATTTTGAAATTATTGTTTGTGAAAATCAAACATTTTGTATAATGTACTGGACATAGTGTCCGAATTGAAGGATGATGGGTTGTTAATAAGTAACAATTACATGCATGTTGACATTTTTATTATTGTGGACTTTATGTTATCCCATTTGTATGACAAAGGACCTCTTATTCATATATAATAAATAAAATTTTGTATTCTATTGCATTGTCCAATGTCATTGTGAAATGTTACATCGCTGATTAAATATATGGATGACTAAATATTACAATAGATGTAAAAATTTGAAAATTTACGATATAAAAAATCAATTCAAACATCATAATTAAAATTAAAATTATATGAATACTATTATACAAAATATTTCAATTTTGGATGAATAATAGAATTAAAAAAATAAAAATAAAATATAGATATTCTAGAGCAATGTCACTAGTTAATGTTCATCAAAGAGAAAATGAATAATGGTGTTTTTGATAATTTTAATTGCACTAGTTCGTTTGAGTAAATGTAGCATCGATGTGTTTAAACCAAACATGCACCGGTGCAAAAAACTACTCATTGCATGTCTCGATGCTTTGTTATTATACACATCAGTGCTTTCTCCATAAATGCAATGACGCGCCACTATATCGTGACCACATCATTGAATTTTAAAAATGCAACAAAAGTCAACATCCTAGTCAAACTCCACCAATGCATTTTCCTTCCCTTAGTGCATCGTGCTTTCATATAGTACATAAGCATTGGTGCTATATTTAGTTTACTGCACCGGTGCATATATTGTTATAAAGCACTAGTACCATTAAAATTTTTGGTGTGCACTAGTGCTATATTTATTAACAAGCACCGATGCATATATTGTTTTTTTTGTAAATAAGAAGAACCTTCTATTGCCTTAAAAACATAGATTGACAGTAGTCCACAAGCCCTCTCAACAAAGAGAAAACATGCTTTAAAAGTAAAAATAACAGTCTTCTCCGAAGAGAAACGAGACCAAAGCTAGGAGTTTGGGAATTCATAACCAGTTTTAAACATCCATTATCCAAGAGAGCTAGTAGAATGCTATAAACAAGAGCTATAGACAGAAGTAAAAACTGAAATATTCATAAAAACTTAGCAAAAAATACTACAGAGAGTAGTAACGACAAGCACATAGAGAACAACGAATTACTCCCGAGCGCCGATGGTGGAATCAGGCTCAAGCTGAATTCCCAGATGCTTGGCTATAACTAGTTGATTATTGAGGATGTGTTGCAGAAGGAGCAGCATTTCGTCTTGGAGAAGAAGGATTTCACCATGATGCTCGTCTTTCTCCACCAGAGTTCTTCCAAGAACCATTTTTTGCGACCAATAAATATCCATGGATTTCTAGTATAAAGTGAGCCTGCCATGGGAGGAGGCCGGGTCGGGGACTAGCTCCATGAACTCTTTCTTAATTTCCTCAAAACCAAGGCAGGTTCTATCCACATCCATTTCATCCTCAGCCAATTGGATTTTTTCCTAAACAGACTCAGGGATCTCCTTCTTGAAACGCTTGCATTTGTCCACTAAGAGCTTTTGAAAATAGATAGGAGGGGCCATGGGTTCCGAAAAGAAGAATTCAGGCATAGTGGAGCCATGACCGGGGTTCTTGCAAGGAGGCATGATGCAGATAGGGAGAGTGCCCAAAGCCAATGAACCAAACAGTTTCAGACTAAGGGAGTGGTGAAGGGATAGACAATCGTCCACTGTAGCACAACAACCAGTGCTAGGAAAAACAACGGAAAGGTGGCGAAAATTGAAGCAACGGTGAAGGTGGTGAACCGACGCAAGGTCGCTCAGAAAGTCACCTAGAGAAACACAATACTGAGCAGGAACATAGCTGAAATTCCACTTACCAAGGATAATATTCCAAACCATGGGGTCGGAGACACAGGAGACTGCGATACTCGGATTCCACAGACTATCCAAACTGATACTGTCAATGAAATTCGAAGAGACGAGCAGAGTGAGAGCAAAGGAGCTGCTCTGCTTTCCATAATGGACCCTAGAGTTTTTCAAAAGCGAGTAATTAACATGCGTGATGGAAGACCACCCATGTCTCCTCCATAATGCCTCTCACCAAACCATAAATCCCTCACACTCCATCATAATGAACAACTAGCCTGCCTCAGAACCAAACCTCCGGCGCATAATTGCCAAACTCCCTCGACCAATGTGAGCTTGTATGAGCATGCAGGGATCAATTACTCTCCACGAGGGAGAATGATCCAGATGATGAAAGTTTTAAGGGGGACGATGAGGTGGGTGCACGAGGGGAAGAACATCTTGCCACGTGCTTCCCTCCTCCCTCCCGGCCATCTCCATGTCCACCTGCCATGGGGAAGCATCGATGCATATATTGTTATAAAGCATTGATTCCTTTAAATTTTTTGAAACACCCTGGTGCATGTTATTTAAAGGCATTGGTGTGTTTTGTATTTGTTAGCACTAGTGCATTTATATGAACAAAGTAAACATATGAAAAATCCTCTGCTAAAGCCTCCAACTGCTGAATTTTGTTTTAAGTTATGATAAAATTACGTAAAAACATCTAGTACCATTGGTGGAGGTTGTAGCATAGGTTTTTTTACAATTTGGACCAATATTGTAACACTAAAAACCTCTGCTATAACTTTCACTTCATGACCTTTTCCTTTGTGATGCACCTGTAACAATTAATTGATAAGAATATGCGAAATAGCAGAAATGACAGAACTCAGAATCACTTTTATATTGATCACAGGCCACTTCAAGGGGGCAAACTCCTATGAGCAAGCTCAATACAAATAACTTCACGGTGCCTTCATAGGTCTCAACACACACTTATATACTAAGTCTAGGTGCCAATACTATGGGTCAAAACCATGGGCCACTACAAACTATGGATCAACAATACTACGGGCGACTTACAAAGCATATGCGACAACAACAATAACACAAACTATTGATCAACAAATAACGAGATGACTTACAAAGCATATGCGTCCAACAACAATATACTAACAAAGTAAAGACATGGGTTCCTAACATCCCCTCCCCCTTAAAAAAGCTTTGTCCTCAAAGCTTTAGATGTGGAAATTGTTGTTGAATCTGAAGGAGTGGTTCCCATGTAGCATCCTCTGGTTGCATACCGTGCCAATGAATTAAGACCTCTGTGATAGAGCGAGAGAGAAGATGACGAGTGCGCCGATTGAGGATGGCCTCCGGATCCAAAAAGATGGATCCTTCCTTATCCAGTTCAGGTAAAATCGTTTGTCCATTGATGTTGGTGCCAAGAACTTTCTTCAGACAAGAGACATGAAAGACTGGATGAATGAGGGAAGAAGGAGGAAGTTCCAATTTATAAGCAACAGACCCAATCTTTTGAAGAATCCGACATGGCCCATAGAACTTTGGAGCGAGCTTATGAATCCCTTTGAGTTTCAGTGAGGATTACTTGTATGGATTGAGACGAAGAAAAACCATATCGCCTACTTGAAAAGTGCGCTCAGAACGGTGCTGATTAGCTTGTTGCTTCATGCAATTTCTTGCCATGTGAAGATTGTCCCGCAAAATGCGAAGAATCTGATCGCGGTTTCGAAGGACCGTGTCAATTTCCTGAACTGGTGAACTGTTGGGGGTGTATGGAAGAAGAACTGGAGGTTCCTGACCATAGACTGCTTCATATGGGGTCATTTTATAGGCAGTGTGGTAAGAGGTATTGTACCACCATTCAGCGAGACGGAGACACTTTGCTCATTGATGTTGTTGTTCAGAGGTGAAGCAACGAAGATAAGTTTCCAAGCATTTATTGATAATTTCAGTCTGACCATCTGTTTGTGGGTGATACCCTGAACTCATCTTCAGTTTGGTGCCAGTGTGGCGAAATAGTTCTGTCCAAAAATGACTGGTGAAAGTCGCATCACGATCCGAGACAATGGAAGAAGGGATGGCATGAAGACGAAAGATCTGGTCCAGGAAAATTTGAGCGACTGAGGAGGTTGTATAAGGATGGCTGAGAGCACAAAAATGACTATATTTGGAGAGGCGATCAACCACAACAAGAATCACTGTCTTCCCGCCAGATTTAGGGAGCCCTTCAATGAAATCCATAGAAATATCTGTCCAAATCCATGTAGGTATGGGCAAGGGTTCGTGCAATCCTGGAAGGAGTGTTGTTTCACCCTTATTGCACTGGAAGGTATCACATTCGGCCACCATCTGTTGAATTGTCCTTTTCATGCCCTGCCAAAAGAAGTTACGCCGTGCCCGTTCATACGTTTTGAGGGACCCAGAGTGCCCTGCCGATGGAGAAGCATGGAGTTCATAGAAGACAGCCTGTTGAAGATCAGTGCTCTGGGGAAGCACCAGATGACCCTTGTATCTCAGAGAAGCACCATCCCAAGAGTAATGTGGTACCGCAGAAGGGTTGTTGATCAAGCACTGGATGATTTGAGATAAGGAAGAGTCATTGACATAACCCTGTTGAACAGATTGCAACCAATTTGGAACATGCATAGAAATAGCTGAAAGAGAACCTTGGGCATCAAATGTGCGAGAAAGAGCATCTGCCACAATATTGTCTTTACCCTTCTTGTAAGTGATCTCATAGTCATAACCCATGAGTTTGCTAACCCATTTCTGTTGTGCTGGGGAGGAGACACGTTGTTCCAAGAAATATTTCAGACTGGTGATCAGTCTTGATGCAGAAATGATTCCCTAATAGGTATGGTCACCACTTCTGTAATGCATGCAAAATAGACATCATTTCCTTCTCATAGGTAGAGGCAGCTAAATTCTTACATGAAAGGGCTTTGCTGGTGAATGCTGTCACGTCCCCTCCCATTCCTACCAGCTAGGTGGAGAGGATCGTGAGGTTAAACCGGGCATCCAGCCCCATACATTGAAATCAAGCATTCAATTCAAGAAGAAGATGAACATGTGCAATTGCATAAACATTTGAAAACATATAAAAGACATATGGGATGTATGATCATAAGAAAAACACAGCGGAATTTAATATCAATAGCATATCCATCATTCATTCTAATATTCATCAAATGATAATTGCCAATTTAACACACAAGAGAATACTTATCTTATACAAAAGTAGTCCCACGCAACTGGCTATGCAACTGCAACGTTCCACCCAACCGTAGGCCAGTGTGCTCCTCAATCTCTCAGCACCACTGCCACCCCCCGAGCTGGGCATGATCTCTACAAGGAACCAGGGAACAACAGACTCACACATAGCCAAGCATACTCCAAGATGAGCCAGGCCAATCTACAATTGGGTTTATCAGGCTGCTAGGAGATGGAAAGGAAGAGTTGCTAAGCTAGTGAGCTCCAGCATAGAGCCAGGGGCAACCTTGCAAGATCTATCTAGCTTGGCACCCACAATACCTACACACCCAGCACAATGGAGTATTCTTTTCACTGCTGTACAGTCCCTCAAGCCATACCTTCCCTATCTAGTGCTCTCAGGGTATGCATAGAAGAGTAACCAAATCCCTCTTGATCTTCTTGAGAGGTTGTCTCCCCCACTAGGTTTATCAAGCCACTTCTGTCCACTACCACTCCAAAAAACTTCAGTTCACAGGTTCAAACCAAAACGAGGATGCACACAACAGCAGAACCCAATTATGGGGCACGATAAAACGTTTTTACAGTGAGATGCATGAGATGGGGTTTCAGCTAACTCAGAAAAATGTGGGAACCCACAAAACAAAATGGGAAGTTGGTGAACAACCCAGGAAGCCAAATCCATTTTTAGTAAAACGTCCAGGGTCAATTCGGGGCAAAAACGACCTCCCTCCCAGTCCCCAATTCGTGGCCTTCCTCTCCCAACTGTTATACCAAGCAAAAACGACTCCCAGGCATGGAAAAATGCAGGATTTAGATGAAAAACGTATATGGAAAGACCCAGCTAACTCCAACTGCGTGAATGAGTGAAAACTGCCTATTCCCCATGGCTTTGGGCACCATTTCGTGGGTGTTTTCTTTCCCAACAAGCAAAAACATGAATTTCCAGGTTGATGGCTTGCCCATGCACGAAAATGGCTTGCCCATACTTCTTCATTTCCAAGGCATTAACTGCCTTAACCAATTTCTTGGGAGAATTAAATGATTGGGTGCATGAGACAAAATGGGTAGTTGGTGGTTTATGGGTTTCCCCATTGACACATGGATTAATACCATTGGCTCAATGGTTTGGATAAATTTCCTCCCTATTCCTTGTAGAATCATGCCCCATCTCTTTTGTTGCATTGCATAGCCGATTGTGGATATTTTTCATTAAAATTCATATTTACATGATGTCTCATTTACATTGTGCCCATCTAGCACAAGAGTCATAAGCATCTTAGTTTAATTGCCGATACATAAATGCTAAATCAATGGTGGGGCCTTGGCCTTGAGCTCCTCACCATGATTAAATATCAGTATTTACATCATTTACAAAGGGGGGTCAAAATGGGGACGTGACAAATGCAATGGGGTGTTCATCTTGAAGGAGAACAACACCAAGTCCATTGCCGCAAGCATCACTCTCAATAGTGAAAGGCTTGGAAAAATCGGGCATAGCTAGAACAGGTGTAGTACACATAGCTTGTTTTAGTTTGTCAAATGCACACTGAGCAGCATGTGTCCATGTAAAAGAATCCTTTTTCAATAGAGCAGTTAATGGAGCTGCAATCTTCCCATAATCCTTGACAAACTTGCGGTAGTAGCCAGTCAACCCCAAAAAACCACGAAGGCTCTTGAGTGTCTGAGGATGTGGCCAATTGTTCATGGCATCGATTTTGGCAGGATCCACGCAAACCCCTTGTGATGAGATAATGTGCCCGAGATACTCAACTTCCTTCTGTCCAAAAACACATTTAGACTGCTTGGCATGGAGATGATGGTCAGAGAAAAGTTGCATGACAAGATCCAGATGCTGGAGATGTTCATCCCACGTTTTACTGTAGATGAGGATATCATCAAAGAATACAAGAATGAATTTCCGCAAGTAGGGTCAAAATATTTTATTCATTAAGGCCTGGAATGTGGAAGGAGCATTGGTGAGGCCAAAGGGCATGACCAAAAACTCATAATGGCCATCATGTGTGCGGAAAGCTGTTTTAGGGATATCATCCTCATGAACCCGAATTTGATGATACCCATAACGAAGATCCAACTTGGAGAAAAAGTGAGCCCCATGAAGCTCATCAACAACAGGAATTGGAAACTTATCCTTGATGGTGAGATGATTAAGTGCTCGAAAGTTAATGCAGAGGCACCATGACCAATCTTTTTTGCGGACAAGAATAACTGGAGAAGAAAAGGAACTAGTGCTTGGGGAAAATAATACCTTGCTTCAATAAGTCCCGAACGAGCATTTCAATCTCCGTTTTTTGGTGAAATGGGTAGTGATAGGGCATGATGTTGGGAGGAACAATGCCAGGAAGGAGTTGAATACGATGGTCTTCTGGTCTGGAAGGTGGCAATCCCACTGGTTCAGCAAATACACCTGTATATCGATCCAGAATTTGTTGTAGATCCAAAAGAGTAGTGGAGACCGCTGATGGTTGCATTTGAATGGAATAGATCTGAGCGATGACACCATGTGAATTCTTCTTGAGGAGTTTTTCCATGCGATGTGAACTGATGATGCTGAGAGAACCTGGTTGTAATCCTGTCAATGTGTGTTTTTGTCCATTGAGGAAAAATTGCATCCAAAGTTCAGCAAAATCCCATAAGATAGAGCCAAGTGTGTGTAGCCATTGAGCGCCCAAAACCACATCACATCCGCCTAAGGTCAAGGCAAACATGTCAGAGCACAAGGTATAATCTCCCATAGAGATACGCACATTTCGACACTTCCCTTTGCAAGGTAAGGTGCCCCCATTGGCAACCATGACTTCAAAGTTGGAGCAAGGATGGATAAAACAATCAGCTTTTTTGGCGATCTGAGGGTCAATGAAATTATGAGTGCTACCAGAATCAATGAGTATTGTAAGAGGAAGCTTCTTGAAGTAACCCCTGACCCGCATTGTTTGGGGGGTGGTTATTCCAGCTAAAGCATGAAGAGATATCTTTGGCTGGTCATCCTAAGATGGAGGGTCAATAGGCGGTTCCTGAATGTCGATCGGAGCATCCATTGTTTCTGGATCTTCGTCACCAATTTCAGAGGCAGGCGGAGAATCCACATCCAAGAGATAGAGCTTTTGCTGAACACATCTATGTCCCCCGAGTGAATTTCTCATCACAATTATAGCAAATTCCCTTTTCTTTGCGTGATTGCATCTCTGTTTCAGACAAACGCTTGATAGGAGTTGGTCGAGGAGCCTGCGGTATAGGTGGTCGTTGAGAACCCATATTTCAGAAGGGAACAAAAGTGGGCTTGGAGCGTTGCTGGGCTGCAATCTTGTCTTATGCCAACTTAGCCAACCCTAGGGCTTCCATCATTGTGTTGGGACAGAACATTTTGACCTCAGAGCGGATTGCATCCTTTAGACCACTGATAAAACAACTCCGGTAAAAGTCATCAGATAATCCTTTAGTGTGGTTGGCTAGTTTGTCAAATTCGGTTTGATATTCTCTCACAGTGCCAATTTGGCGAATTTTAGTGAGGGCTCCTGTGAAGTCATCAAAATCACTAGGACCAAATCGTTGCAAAAGGAGCTGGCAAAAGTCTGGCCATTTTGGCTCTCCATGAGCCTTAATGTACCAACGGTACCATTGAAGAGCTTCTTTTTCCAAATGAAATGATGCAAGCGGAACTTTGTTGACATCAAAAGTATTATGCAGACCGAAATACTATTCTGCACGATAGATCCATCCAGTTGGATCAGTACCATTGAAGTGAGGAAAATCAAGCTTCAGACCACGGAAATTGCTGGAAGAAGAGAACCCATTGTCTGATGAAGACTCGGACTGCCGTTTGTTGTTCATAGCTGAATGTTCAAGATGGAGGCCGAGAAATTTTTCATCCAGATCCTGGAGTTTGGCTTGGATGGTTGCAAGTGTGTCTTCCATAGTTTTTGCTCTTGCACGGGTGACAACCATAACCAGGAGTTTTTATTTTATTTTATTTTTTGACCGGGTAGGAAAACAAAAACATAAACTGCTTCAGTAAAGGAAAATCTGGACTTGGGAAAAAAATTGAAGGGTAATTGGGGTTTGACTAGGTTTTGGACACTGTCGAATAGATAGGGAAGCAAAAATGAGGATTTCAGAAGCGGGGTGAAAGAATGGGAAAATTTGGCAGAGGGGGACAAAGAAGCAGAATTCAGAAAGGAACTCTGTGGTAAAATTTGAAGGTGATTGGGTGAAATCTGAGGAAGTTATGGCAAACCCTAAAAATAGACTAATGTGGGATTTCAGGCTTTGGGAAGGGGAATTGGGGATAGGATCCTCAGGAATGAAATATGCAGAATGGGATGACAGGGGTTCCCTGAAAATTTCATGGGAAACATAGTGAAACCAAGGGAGATATGGAGAAAAAACTGAATTTTATACTCTTTTTTTTTCGACTAGAGCGGCTACGACTCGGAAGGAATCTGGAACAGATAAATCTGCAATGGCTGGATCTGAAACGGCGCAGCAGTGATCGACAACAGTTCAGCTGAAAATAAATATGGACCCTAGGTATGTGCGGCTTCCTAACAGTTCAGGGGTTTCACTCGACCACCAATGCTGTCTGACGGCTTGCGTATTGGGGCAGTACCCCTCACTCCACGGCTCAGGTAAAACTGATAACCCCTTTGCCAAGAACGACAGCTCTTGGTTTACCTCACGGGTGGGAACTAGTCAATCAGGTAGGGGTCGTTGCCCTTTTCACTGGAAGGTCCTCTCAATGGGCCAGCTACTTCGGGGTTCCTGTGGTACTCCTCACAATGAGTTTTAGGGCTTATGCCCAAGTACTTCCCACAGTTAAGCGGATAGGGATTATTCCAAATCCGAACCGGCAACAGATGCGAAAAAAATTTAGAAGAAATTTCACCCAGCGAGCCCAAGAAAGTGCTCTGATACCAGATGTGATGCACTTGCAACAATTAATTAATAAGAACATGCAAAATAGCAGAAATGACAGAACTCAGAATCACTTTTATATTGATCACAAGCCACTTCAAGGGGGCAACCTCCTATGAGCAAGCTCAATACAAATAACTTCATGGTGCCTTCATAGGTCTCAACACACACTTATATACTAAGTCTAGGGGCCAATACTATGGGTCAAAACCATGGGCCACTACAAACTATGGATCAACAATACTACGGGCGACTTACAAAGCATATGCGCCAACAACAATAACACAAACTATTGATCAACAAATACTACAGGACAACTTACAAAGCATATGCGTCCAACAACAATATACTAACAAAGTAAAGACATGGGTTCCTAACATCCTTGTAGTGTTTACTACAAGTGGTATGAGAGCTCTTCCTTGGGAGAAAAAAGTTGAATATATTTTGTTCCTTTTTGTAGATTTTTCAAGGAAAAATGAAAATGTCAGTATTCAGATCCATTTGTGATTTTTGTTTTGTTTTGTTTTTGTGTAGAAACTAAAGAAAGCAATTGTAGATCTGAGTTCATCTAAGAAAATCACTCGGGTTAAAAAACAATTGTTCAAATCGAAGTCCCAAAAGGGAAGATATTATTGATTTAAACAAACTATTTTAGGGTTTTTCCCATGATGATAACATGGATTGCAAAACATATATAATCTTTTGATAGAGTGCCCATATTTCCATCAAACCAATGCTAGTAGATGCAAAATGACCTTGTCATTTCATAATTGAGGTAATAATAGTTTTTTCAAGCAATACTGAGGGAGTTATGATCATTTCAAATTTGTCACCTCAAAATCCTGGCCACTTAAAGTAGCTCCATTGAAAAGTAGGTGATTTTCTTCAAAACCCTAGTTTTATTTTGGGTTTTCACAAGGAAGATGTATTTTATAAGGCAATTTGATGGTATTAGTATTCAAGAATATATAAAATGAATGAAGTCAAATTATTTAGGGTGTTGGAAACACAATATGTACCTTTATCTAAGGTATAAATCAACTGAATGGAGTGAGTTGTTTTACTGGTAAAAATATTCAAAATTCTAGATGAAGAATATGAAAAAATATATCTAGATAGAGGGTCCCATGGCGCTAAGAAGGATATGAAGAGCATCGAGGGTTCATTTTCATGTGATAACTTACCATTATAGGTTCTTGGATGTATTTAGCAAGAGAAGGTCATTGTTTCTATAAACCCTAGTAGCAAGCATAATTTCATTAATGTTGAATTGATTGAAAAATTGTAGGTCCTCTCAAAGCGCATTCAATCACATAGGTTGAGGGTGAGAATGTTCAAACTTTTAAATTTGAAGGTTACTATGGATAAATGTGTTGTGCATTCTAACTTTGCATTGAAAATACAGATGTTTTGGATATTATCCTTTGTCAGATTCAATAAGTACAATTAATATTGATGTGCAAAAGAAGTTTATGAAGATTTGGTACAAGAAAAAGAAAATCATATTACATATTATTTATCTCACTAAACAAGAAGGGTTGAAGGTGGCACATAAAGAAGTCCTTGTAGGGAAACTAATTATAGTACTTGCTGACACATTACATAAAGAATCTAAGGTTAAGTAAGAAGAAAAGGATACAAAATAACATGAAGAAAATCCCTAGAAAGGGCATAAAAATGAAGAAGAATTTAAGGAGCTACATGACACAAATGAACCTCATATTGAAGAGTCAAGGACCAAAGAACCAATAGCTAATATTGTTGCATATCACCACCCACACCATCTAGAGGAACATTAACAATAATCAAGGCAAGGTCATGAGTATATGCAAACTTATTATGGATCAAAATGGAATAAAAAAGTACCCAGTATGGAGGCACATGAAAGACTACAAACAATGCATGGAGATATTTGGTAGCACAATGACAAAATGAAACCAAAGGAGAAATCTGAATCTATATGGAGGTGGTAAGGAAGCAGTTGGACCATATGTCCACCTTTCACTAAGATGGATGGATGCTTGTGCTTG
The DNA here is from genome assembly GCA_027924585.1 of Larix kaempferi. Classification (NCBI taxonomy): domain Eukaryota; kingdom Viridiplantae; phylum Streptophyta; class Pinopsida; order Pinales; family Pinaceae; genus Larix; species Larix kaempferi. The sequence continues at coordinate 6,019,593 of BSBM01000012.1, read as the reverse complement.
GTACCAATTGACTACAATGATTAATAGACCATAATATATGGCTTCCTCTCATGTTTTGAGGATGAACCATGTGAAGGGGGATGTAATGCAATGTAAATAGGGAGGATAATATAGGGTACCTAGGGAGGTACACAAGGGGATAATGAATCTGATGTGGCCATAAACATGGAATATGCCCACTATGCAGTTAGTGGAAATAATATTACAATGAGAGGTATTTGGCATAGACTCATAGGAATATTCACAAGAAAGTATAAATTTACGCATGAGTATCGATATATTGAGATATGTTGAATATGGTTATTGTATTGTAGTGGCTCATGGAGTGATTCCTTCCACAAGAAGTATTTGATGTACATATGACATCCCTTCTACAATTTTATATTTGTAAAGTTGCTATTTTATATTTACAATATTATATGAAATCAAATAAAAATATTAAAAAAATTTCATTTAAATTAACAATGTGATTAATTGAAAAGATATATTTATACTATTTAACAAGTTAAAAAACCCACTACTTAAATATACAACATCAACAAAAATACTAATAATAGAAATTAACATCAAGAAAAATACTAATAATAGAAATTAACATCAAGAAAAATACTAATAATAGAAATTTCTAGTATATTGTTTATCTGAACTTAACCCTTTTTTAAAGAAAATTTTAGGATAGTTTAATGACACCCCTACACATTTTGGTTAAATTTTATTATTAGTATTATGATTATGGATGATTTTTTAATAAATTATTATTATTATTTTTACTTTTATATTATCTCTTTCTCTCTTTGTATTTTTACATTTTAATTTATAAATTTACATTACCATTACAATATAATTTGTTTTTTTTTTAAATTTTTTAATTTTCAATTATTAAAGTTTAATATTTGTTCATGACTTGCTAGTCCGCGTTCTAATAAACTATGACCCAGACTCAGGGGTATTTAAGTCGTCAAAATTATTTGAGAATTACATCCAACTTGGTCCACACCAACTCTTACCATGTTTGGATTTTAAGTGTCTCCTCTTAGTTACTTTATGAAGTTCAAACTTAGGTCACTATCTAAAACAATACCCATCCAAACCAACCGAACTAGCAAAATTTAACAAATATTAAAACATAAATTGGAACAAAAACAAAACTATAAAAAAAAAAACAAATCACATATTAATAATAATAATTATTAATAGTAATAAGTAAAACTTCACTTCAATTTAAAATTTTATATAATTTCTAAGAATCAAATATTTGCATGTGTAAACCATTTTTAAAATGTAAAAAATTGACTTTTAAGGATTTATCATTGATATATTCACGATTTTATTTTCATTCATATTATTGTTATATATATATTTTTATCTTAAATGAATTTTTGGTTTATTAGACATTAAGATTTTTTTTTAAGAATTAATTGTTTATTTTAACATTTTGTTTTAATGGTTTTAAAAAGATTGATAAATAATCATTTTAGTTTTATCTAAATATAATAGATCACTTGAACTCATAAAAAAATAAAATTTTAGTAAACTTTCATTTTACAACATAAAATTTTCAAACCTTATAAACAAAAAATGCTCTACATATCCTTTTTAAGGAAATATTTGATTAATTATGATATTCAAATCTTCTAATAACATCCCAAGGCAGTAAGAATCCTATGTTTCTTTGTCTATGAGATTTCTTCAAATAATATCGAACTACAAAATAACTATTCCTATTAGAAAGAATGTTGGAAGATTACTTGAAAACACATTTACAAAATCTTCGAAATGATAACTATAAAATAGGAATAGGTTTTAGGATCCATTATATTACAACAATACAAGGTAAGGTTGCTTTTGAATTTCTATGGAGAAGAAAAAGATAGTAAGAAGGAAAATAATATATTATGTATTTTTTTCCTATAAATTGAAATCTATCTTTAAACAATCCATTAAAATTTTTAATGGACCGGCCATTATTTTATAAGTGAATTAACTCTATCTGTGTATATTTTGTTTAATAACTTTGAAAAAATCATTCGCTTATGAACACTATTGGTCTATCTATATCTATTTTGTATGATTAGTATTGATAATTATATGATGAATGGGAACCCTTCATCCAAGATGCCAAGCCAATCCTTTTAGGATGGGGGCCACCCAATAATAACTGGCCGCTCACCAAACCTAACCTTCGAGAAGCTACGAGATTCCTATTTGGCAGTTTTCATATTTGACCTTTCAGAGAATTTTATATTTATCTCGTATATGCATAGATTTTTGGACTCTTTAGTTGTTGTAGTAGGTGCAGCACTCGGAAAAATAATTCATCTACAACATCATATGAGATACTTTGTACATATTGATTAAAAACAATAAAAACAAATCAATGTTTTAGTTACACTCACAGGCATCAAACGGGATATAAAATACCTCGTCGATCATGCCAATGTAGGAATAAAGAAGGATATTTCAGTATTAAACAATTAATTTTTACAAATTTTGATAGTATAAATGAATATTTAAATTTAAATTTTGTTTGAGTAATTTTAATGTTAATTAAAAAAGTGCATTCTTTATTCTACATTGTCATAAATAGTGTTCCACAGCTTTCTAAATACATTTCTCCTCGAATAAATATTCGTTCGTCATCATGGATCTTTTTAGAAGTGTTTGAGTATCCCCTATTTAGCTATCCTATGTCTATTCCGCAAAAGGTAGCTTGGTCATGCGTGGTACCTATTCCTTCCCGCTGTTACAAATAGCCATTATTGAGGTTGGAAGGGGGTGCATTTTCAAAAACATAACAATGATAACTTGAGTAAGGAAAATGAAAAGGAGTACTTAGTAAGGAAAATGAAAAGGAGCACTTCTAAGACTAAGGGGAGTGTTCTTCCTAATAAGAAAACAAAGATAAATGGCACCTCTTGGGATGAGGTAGAAGGGAGTTTTCATCTTCAACAACTTTTTTGGTGAACACAAATCCAATGGTGGTTTTTGCTATCAAATTAATCTTGGTGTTTATCTACCTCATGTGGTCTCATAATTCCTTCTTCATCTACCTCATCTAATCATGTAGTTCATCAACCTGCAAAATAATTTCCTTCCTTTCCTCTTTATGATCCAACAATACTTTACCCAACAGAGATTTCGTGACCGTTTGAAGAGTAAGGAAAATGAAAAGGAGCACTTCTAGGACTAAGGGGAGTGTTATTCATAATAAGAAAACAAAGATAAATGGCACCTCTTGGGATGAGGTAGAAGGGGGTTCTCATCCTCAACAACTTTTTTGGCGAACACAAATCCAATGGTGGCTTTTGCTATCAAATTAATCTTGGTGTTTATCTACCTCATATGGTCTCATAATTCCTTCTTCATCTACCTCATCTAATCATGTAGTTCACAACCTGCAAAAGAATTTCCTTCCCTTCCTCTTTATGATCCAACAATACTTTACCCAACAGAGATTTCGTGACCGTTTGAAAATATTTGGTATCTCTCGCACGGGAGTTCCTCATGTTGGGAACTCATGACTGCATGTCCTCTTGAATTTCATCCTCACCCATCACTTCCTTTTCCTGTTTAACCCATTCTTTAGCTTCATCGATTTCCTTCTAGATTTTCCTTGGAGTGTCCTTGCGATAATGAGAGGCTAAGGCCTCAGCCTTCTGCATGATGCGCAAATGGCGGCTGGAACTGCTCTCCTTGCGCACACCTTGTTCCTTAGTGCCTTAAGTTTTGCAACCACGACAACCCCTATTCGTTGTATGCTCGATCTCTCCACATGTGTGAGTCTTGCAGTAATTCCTAAAATGCTCTACAACGCCCCTATCTCTCTTCTCAGGAGATTCCCCACCTAGGAGCCACTAACAGAGTGGGTCTCAGAGGATAAAGACTACTCTGTTATGCGTATCGATAGATCCAATCTTGGTGTCTATCCCATGCACCATATCCATCATGAGTTGGAGTTGCTTGGCAATGCATTAACATCCCTCCGTCCTTTGTCAGTGATCCACACTAGAGAACCATGATTATGAGTCCTCCCTTGTTTCCCCGGACAATCTTCCAATTTTCATTACATATGATGGGTGGTTGGGTTGTCGGTCAGGTGTCTTAATGCTCATGCATTGGCTGTAACATCCTCATAACTCTAGGGTGTGGGTGTTGTGGGAGCTGCAATGTCTTTGAATGAGGGCACATTCATCTCATGACAACCACTATTGGGCACTCAAATGTGGGGAGTTTTTGTGATAGTTTTATTGACAAACTCCACCAATAAAAGATGATCCACAAGTAAATTTAACTACATGCTTTAGACATATGAATAAAAGTGATCCTGTTAACCAATAGGCCACAAGTTAAGTGCTACTTAGTGCTTATTATCCATGCCTCAACTACTAGTTATCACATGTAAACTAAGATACTTTTTATTTAAATTTCGAACTACAACGATAAAATAAATCTTTACAATACACTTGTATCATCTTCTCCAATGTAGGAAGAGAAGAACCCTACCTCATCTACCCCAAATTGTAAAACATAAACACCTATCCCTATAAATATAAACACCAAAATAGATTATAAAATATTTGAAAAAAAAATAACATATTTTTTCATCCTATTAATTACATAAACCTGTAACCTTTTAACCACTGTTAAAAAACAAAACCTTTTAACTAAAATATCAAATCTCTAATAAAAACACAAAATATATTTCATACACAACTTATTCCAAAGTTACGAATATAGTTAAGTTACAATTTATTAGATCATGTGAGGTGTATGTTCTTACTCAAATTTCAAATCATCTCTGCCTTGATAAACTGTAAACTGAAGTTCTGGGAAGTCAAAAGATGCAGCTCTGATCTGTTCTCTTATGTTGATACCAACTTTTCCTTCGGGATTCGGGATTTCTCATCGAGCATTAATTAAGAACGTGATTCCGTGGAATGAATCAACACTGATTTTCTTTACAACTTTTCTCCATGCACATGCAAAGTATCTGCATTCGCAAGCGTTTGAACCGTTAAACTCCAGACTAAATAATGCAAAGCCTACTTCTTTGGAATTCATAACACCATATTACAGCTGAGATATTGATACTTTCGAATTCATAACACCATATTACAGAGATAATAATAATAACAATAGTACATCATTTTATCAGAATCTCATCTAAACTATAACATGCTTCTGACTAGAAAAATAAGTTTTCAGATGCTCTGGTATATACATATACGATTTTATTCAAAGTATGATTTAATTGGGACTTTAATGGCAGATCATTACTATATTTTTTTGCCAATAAGTTTCCCAGTGAAACTCTGTGGCCAGATAATTGTAATTCCTGGCCAACATAACAAAAAACAGGCTCTTCGGATATGACAATTTCCCAGATATAATTTCAGGAAACAGGTCGTCTGGTAACTCGAACATAACATAAGAGCGCTCCTAATACTGTACTCAGCAGCCCTCCAATTATGATGCCTCCTACGGCCGCAGATTCAATTTTCATTCTGTGACGACGGGCTACAGCTTCTTTTGATTCTGTAATTGCACTCTCCACCATGTGAGCTGCCGAATTCTCTTTCAGGGACTCCTCCTTTTTAGGAGATTCAACAGTATTATCATTATTCTCTTTAGTGAACACCTTATGATCATGAAAAGGTCCAGGAGAGGGAGCTTCCACCAACAAACGATGCCTTAATGGACGTGGAATATTTTCACAATAAACCACTGGCATTGAAGGCACAGAAGAATAAGGAATTGAAGAGCATTTTATTGATAAACGAGCTGCTGCACTGATATTGAACACACAGAAGAAAACCAATGATATAATTGCCAAATTCCATCTCCTTACTCTGTCACAAATGATTCCATTTCTCCCCATTTTTTCTCTTCCTTCCTGAGCTCTAACTTGAACGATCAATCAAGCAGCCAATAATGCCCTAGTGCTCAGATCAGCTTGGAACTCTAACTTGAACGATCAATCAAGCAGCCAATAACGCTCTATATAGAGACATTTCTTTGAGTCAATTTATCAGAAACTTCCATGCTAAGAGCTTTGTCACCATAGCTTGCCAGAGTTGCAAGTCCATGTTTGATAGACAACCGACAGGTTGAAATATTCAATATTGTTGAGCTTGGTGGTTCAGTCAATTCAGGCTTTAAAATATCATACTGTCGGTGAGTCCGGCTTAGGGTTTTTGGACGTGTGTATGGCAACTCAGCAGCTTCTGAAATTTCGCCTGGATCTTCCAACGAAGTCTTTAAATCTATTTGATTACTTGGTCATTGATAATGGTATGAATTTCAGATTTATAAATGGCACTACAACTAAGTATGCATGTGATGAGGGAACAATGCCCAAAGATGAGGATATTTTTATGAGGGGTCAGATCTAGATCTTAATAGACTGGCAAGTTGGCCAAAATACAGACAACATGGTTGCTCCCACATGCCACATGCCTTACTGATTTCCTGACACCATTGCCTTTCATTTGGATTATATGAAAGTTGGTCTCGAATCTCGCATTTTTTTAGATTTTTATGATCGATAGACCTTGGTAAAGATCTTCGACATAAAATTATTCATTTGATCTGCACTCCACTTTCACAGTGACCTCATTGACTTTCATTCTCAATTTTACTCTCTTTTCAAGACGAGGTTGTTGAGGTTCTGCATTTTATATAAACAATAAGAATCCAAATATAACTACAGTTACAAGGTTCTATCTGCTTCCACGTTCAAAACTAGGGAAGCCAAAAACTATGCCTCACTAGAGTGCATGGGGATGCTCAGAGACACGAAGACCGAGAGTTTATTAAAGTGAGATCCTCTAAAGTATGGGCTGTAGTCAGTAGCCAAGCGATTGTCCGGCCATTCCTCCCCTTCTCTAATGATTTGTCCAGTATTCACAAAAAAATAATCTTCACAACTTTCTAGAATAATAACTTTGGGCGCTGTACTATGTTTTGTTTATATCTCGAGGCAAAATTAAATAAATATGGAAATAGACATATGGAGTAAATTTAATCCAGATAAAATAAAAGATCCGTTAATAAAACATGATGGCTAATTATATAAAGAATTTATAAATTTATGGGATTTGTTGGCACTGTTAATATTTTGCTATACCAGAGCTCGAAGTCAGCTAGATAAGTTAAGACCTTAAGTTGGTGCGTAATTGTATTAAAGTGGATTATGAGGCAACACTTAAGTAAGAGCGAGGTGCTTTACAACCCAACATAGATCCATCTTAAAGGGGATCTACCAAGCGTCCAGATAAAGAGCTAGGTGAATGCCTTTGTCCCAATCAATATGAAGGAGATGCTGTAACCTAGGATTATGTCAAAAGTAAAAAGTAATTAAAAGTAAAATCATAGCGGCTCATAAAATAAAAAACAAATGAAAAATATTTAAAAAAATCCATGTAGACTCATAAAACAAAAAATTTAAAACCAACATAGATCAATCTTAACTCCGGATCTATCAAGCACAAAGAGGGATCAAATTTATAGAGGTGTAAATTTTTTTGAATGTGTAAAAAATTTCATATAAAAGAAAATTTACATCACAAGAAATTGGATCCCTCTCTGTGCTTATAGATCCAGGTTTAAGATAGATCTATACCCATATAAGACCACCCGAAGAAAATATTAAATTATGGCAGATCAACCATAAATCAAATAAGCAAGAAAGGTGGTTTATATATAAATCATGAAGGGCATTAATCGCATTGAAGTTGAAGAAGGCAATATGAAGGCCTATGTAATGGCACCATTCTAGTCTTGATGGATATTAATTTTTGCAACTTCTGTATTGATTGCCCTCCTTGGAGTCACGTAGAAATCCCGCAGAAGAAGTTTCGTGAAAATCGACTATGTGTTGAGAAGCTTGTGGAGATCCTCGATGAACTCAACTTGACAACAAATCGGGAGTCGACACGTGGCAACAACTTAGTAGTCGTCGACGTTGACGTTGTGTATCGGAAGTGTGCTTAGGAGGAGCCCTGATGATTTTGGTCTAACAACCAGTCAGATGTTGACACATGGATGCTGAAGTCCGATGGCGCATCGGACCCAACATATCAACCAATTTTTATGTGTGCATCGGATGGAAGTCCGATGGGAGAAGTCCAACAACACATGTATCGATATATCAAAATCAACATATTGGAGTTGCATAAAGGTGCTAGATAGGCAAGGACCATTGAAGGAACCCTAACTGATCATCAGGGAGAAATATTGGTGTTGCAATAAAGTGCAACGGAGTTGAAGGCCGATGGAGAGTTCCAATGGGACACGTGTCAACACTTCGAAGGTTTGTATCGGTGGTTAAAATGAAATGCTCAAGATAATCGCCGATGTTGGATTCCAATGGATTAATTGGTGCATAGTTTCACTGGTGCTTTGTCACCGTGTTTGTAATAGTTTCTATCTCGATGAGAAATTCGAGTTGACGTTAAATATGTAATTTGTAAGTTTTTAGATGAGCAATGCAAATACGTAGAGAAGAATTTGGGCTCTCGTTGTGTCTTCGTGTGTTAATTTTTGTGTGTGTTGGGAGTTAGTAAACTCCCCTACACCTTCCAGTTTGGTATCAGAGTAGGTCCATGCTTTTTCTCTCTTGTGTATGTTTGTCATTACCTAGGAGCTCCAAATTAGTTTGAAGACTATAATTGGAGATGGCTTCGAGCAATTTGACTCAACCAATGGTTCCCATTTTAACAAGGAAAAACTCACGAAAAAATATGATTCATGGTCGATTCAAATGACAACCTTGTTGCGTTCTCAAGATTTATGGAGTTTTGTAACTGTTGGATACCCAAATCCCGCAGATGCTACAACAGAGTTAGCTCTGACAAATGATGAACGAGACCTATTGAGGGATAACATGAACAAGGATAATATATCTCTAGGTCTTGTTTAACAAGGCCTAAATGATACGATATTTCCAAAGGTGTCAAATGCTCAGTATTCAAAAGATGCTTGGGACATTTTTTAAACCAGTTATCAGAGTGCATCCAAGGTGAATACAATCCAATTACAGAACTTGAGAGGAGACTTTGAAATCCTAAAGATAAAGGATTCATAGTTTGTAGATAAGTTTATGACCTAGGTTATGAATGTTGTAAACCAGTTGAGATAGTATGGAGAAGACCTTTATGATCAGAAAGTGTTTGAGAAAATTATTAGAAGTTTTCTATGTAAGTTTCAGGTTGTAGTAGAAGCTATAGAGGAGTCAAAATATCTCAATCAAATGCACATTGATGAGCTAACTGGTTCCTTGGTAGCACATGAATCCAGGATGAGCATATATGAAAATAGTTCATTGGAGACTGCATTCAATTCCTAGTTGCATGTCTTAGGTAAAAGAGGCAAATGTAGCTTTGGAAACAGAGGAAGAGGAGGTAGAAACCTTGAATACAGAAAAATAAAATATGATGTAGAATCTGAGAATAAATCTCAGCAGAACCCTCACAATTTAAGGAGGAGTAACAACAACAGTAGTAGAAATTGGCAGCAAGGAAGCCATAGAGTTGATAAGTCCAAAGTGTAGTTTTTTTATTGTAAGAAGTTTGGACATTATGCCAATCAATGCATAAAGAAGAAAGTAGATGCAAGTAAGCAATCAACAAATATCACATAAGAGACTGAGGAGAAACATGTGTTTCTCACTTGCAATGTAACTCATGAAATTTCAAAAGATATTTGGTTTTTGGATAGTGGTTGTGCAGCAATCACATGAATGGAAACAAGGTTGTGTTTTCTAGTCTAAACACCAATGTTGAGTATGAAGTGAAATTGGGCAATAATAAGAAGGTGAGTGTTAGTATTTAAGCCGTGGTTGTTGTGTATGCAAGAAATGGAGAAAGAAGAATAGTAGATAAGGTCTACAATGTACTTGGTTTCAAGTGTAATATGTTGAGCGTTGGACAGGTCATGGAGAAGAAATACGGAGTGTCCTTCAAGGACAAGGTCTGTACAATTCTAGACAAGTATCCCCAAAATAAGCCAATAGATAGGGTGGAGATGACGAAGATTATATTGTTTCCATTGATTATGAGGAGCGAATTCTCTGATTCTGTCAATGCATTCAGAGCTAAAAGTTTAGAGGAGTCTTGGTTATGGCATTTGAGGTATGGACATTTACATTTTGGAGGTTTGAATTTGTTGTAGAAGAAGTAGATGGTAAAAGGGTTTCCTTGTATTTAGCATCCAGAGAGCTCATGTGAGAGTTGTATCTTAGCAAATCATCATAGGGAGAAGTTTGTATCAGGAGTTCCATACAAAGCCAAAGTGCCATTGGAACTTGTTCACACAAACCTATGTGGACCAATGCAAACACCCACATTTGCAGGTAATTTATATTTCTTGAATTTTATTGATGATTGATAGTTGGAAAACTTGCGTTTATTTCTTGAAGGAGAAGTATGAAACTTTCAACATATTCAAGAAGTTTAAAGCCATGGTTGATAATGAAAGTGTCAAGTATTTTAAGGTGCTAAGAGCAGACAGAGGTAGAGAATACAAATTAATTGAGTTTATTGAATTATATAATTATCATGAAATCAAGAGACAATATACTACCATATATACTCCACAACAGAATGGAGTGGTTGAAAGGAAGAATCGAACCATTTTATGGCTTGAAGTATGATAAAGGAGAAGCATTTATCAAATGATTATCGGGGGAAGAAGTTGATTGTTCAATGTATATTCTGAATAGAAGTCCAATAAAAAGTGCGCATGCTAGAGTTGTTGAAAAAGCTTGGAGGGGTAGGAGTTATAGTGTTTCTCATTTGAGAATTTTTGGGTGTGTGGCTTATGCCCATGCACCTAAACAAATAAGGTAGAATCTTGATGACATAAGTGAAAAGTGTATCCTCATTGGTACAATAATGAGTCTAATGGAATATAGGCGAGCTACAATCCCATCACCAAGAAATGTGTAATCAACATAGATGTTGAATTTAAGGAAGATGATGCTTGGGATGGAAATATTGATAAATGTGTTGTTGGGGGAGTTACATTCAGTCACGAGGATGATGAAAGAGTTGAGTAGAAAGCTCAGGGTGGAAAACAAAACACATAGTTGTTTACATCTGCTGCAAATACGCCTAGAAGGTTGACATCTAGTGCTAGATGAGCACATTTTACAACATCCATAAATCAGGAGCATGGAGAACAATCAAGTTATGGAAGACAACAAGCGAGAAGATCTAAGGCAAGTAGTGATTCGAATCCCACTCTTTCCATAATGACAAAAAAAATTAGTGGTAAAAAAATAGAAGCATAAGGGAATTGTGTGAACATGAAGATGAAGTAGATCAATTTAGGAATTTTGCTTTGATTGCATATGACCATGTAAATCTTGAGGAAGTTGTTAAAGAATAATTTTGGGTGAAGGATCTGGATGAAGAAATTGATTCCATATAAATAAATAGCACTTGGGAGCTTGTAGATTTACCAAAAGATAAAGATTGTATATGAGTGAAGTGGATATAAAAATTCAAGTTGAATGTTGTAGGTGAGACTGAAAAGCACAAGGCTAGACTTGTGGTTCAGGGTTTAGTTAACAACGTAGTATTGATTACAATGAAACGTTTTCACTTGTAGTTATACTTGATAATGTGATAATGGTTTTGGCCATTGCAACACATAAAAAATAGAATGTATATCATAAGGATGTTAAGTCTGCAATTTAAATGGTTTCTTGGAGCAAAATTTTTATTTGAAGCAGCCTTTGGGATATGAGATCGATGGAGAAGAATATAAAGTCTATAAGTTGAACAAAGCTCTGCATGGATTGAAATAGGAACCCATGGTTAGGTACAATATAATTGATGAGTATTTAAATACCAATGGATTCAACAGAAGTCCAAGTGAACCACAAGTGAACCAACCTTGTACACTGAGGTAAATTCCTAGTAGTTTGTTTGTATGTGGATGATTTGATTTTCACCAGAGAGCTCTCAATTGATGAATTTAAAACAACTATGAAAATAGATTTGGAGATGATAGATTTAGGGACGATGAAGTATTTTCTTCATATAAGGGTAATCAATCCGAGAAAGGATTTTTTATTTCTCAAACTAAATATGCCAAGGATATTTTGAGTAGGTTCAGTATGCTTAATTGTAAGCCAATTATAACACCAATTGCAACAGGTACAAAGTTGAGCAAGAAGGATAATGTGATCCGGATTTATGTGGGAACGAAACAAAAGATAGCAGATACAGAATCATATACAAAGATATATTGCAAATAACATAGTGATACAGTAAACACATATTCTATTAAATAGCGGAAATAGAACAGACTGTAAAATACAACAGCTAGAATGGTGGTAGCTATCTCTGAGAAGAGATGTGGCCGCTATGCTCATTCGTGCCAAGATGAATACAAAGAGAGGCCGAAAGGGCCTATTTATCATAAGCACGAGGGAAAGAATCCCAATCATCCAAAAACCTAACCCTAGAAGATGAACCGTCATAAAGTTTGCGGCCCCAAGGTGGTTAGTTGAACAGTCAACTTTCCGGGGTCATAACTTTTGCATACGATCTCCGTTTAGGGCGCTCGATAGCCCGTTGGAAAGGTCTAACCGATATCTACAACTTTCGGCTGGGCCCAAATGTATGCCGTTGGCAACCATTTGGTCCCCCAAATCGCCAAAAACTGTCGTTTAGGGCCTAAAAATGGCTCCGGAAGTTCAGGACCCGAAAAACTGCTAAAAATAGTAATTTACCAAAATTGCCAAAAGAGTGTTTTGAGCCAGTTGGAAGAGGTGGGCCGCCACCGATATCCACCTGGATCATAATGGGTCAAGTGTTGATCCAACTTTGTGTAAGACTTGTTGGTAGTCTCATATGTTTGACAACAATGAGGCTTGATATAATGTATGCCGTGAGCCTAATTTCCAAGTTTATGGAGTCTCAAAGAGTACTCACTGGCAAGATGGTAAAAGAATATTGAGATATGTTGTTGGAACAATAGAGTTTGGAATTATGTATACATCAGATTCATATTTTAATTTGACAAGTTATATAGATAGTGATTTTGCAAGTAGTAGTGATGAAAGGAAAAGTACATTTGGTTATGTGTTTAGGTCTAGATCTGGAGCAGTGGCTTGGGAATCTAATAAGCAACCCATTGTGATGTTGTCATCTATAGAAGCAGAGTATGTAGCAACCATAGGAGAAACATGTCAGACATTTTGGATGAGCATAATTTTGACTACGTTGTTGCATGAACAACAAGGACCAACTCAAAATTACCGTGATGATAAATATGCAATTGTATTGTCAAAGAACCATGTTTTTCATAAGACGAGTAAGCATGTTGATACTAATGTATCGTTTTATTAGAGAAATTGCGAAATGTAATGAAATTGCGGTTGAGTTTTGTAGATCTGAAGATCATTTGGAAGATATTTTTACAAAATGTTTGTTCATGGAGTTCTTTGAATTTCATAGAGAGAATTTAGGTGTTTGTATGCTATAGGATACAATAGTACCGTGTTTTGAAATTTTGCAAAAATAATTAAGGGGGACAATATTGGATATCATTATTTCTCCTACACAACAATGTTAATATTTTGTTGCAGCAGAGCTTGAGGTCGACTATATTAGTTAAGATGATAAGTTGGTGCATAATTGCATTAAAGTGGATTAGGTGGCAACATCTAAGTGAAACAACATAATAATTACATACAATTGATAAGATCAACTGAAGATCATATCGAGTTATGGTGGATCAACCATCAATCATATCAACCAGAAAGGCGGTTTGTACATAAATCATGAAAAGCATTAATCACATTGAAGTTGAATTGAAGATAGTATGAAGGAACGTGTAATGGAACCATTCCTCTCTTGATCAATAATTAGTTTTACGCCTACCATATTGATTTCCTTCATTGGAGTCACACAAAAATCCTACAGAAGAAGTTTCATGAAAATCAACTATGTGTTGAGAAGATTGCGAAGATCCTTGATGAAATTATCCCGACAATGAATTGGGGGTCGACATATGGAAGTAGCCAAGAAGTTGTCAACGTTGTGTATCAGAAGTGCCGACAAGTGTTCTCAGAAGGAGATCTGATGATTTTGTTCTAATATCCAGTCGGATGTTGACACGTGGAAGCAGAAGTCCGATTGTGCATCGGACCCAACATATCATTTTTTTTTATGTTTGCATCAAATGGAAGTCCAATGGGAGAAGTCCAACATGACATGTGTTGGTGTATTGGAGACAACGTATCAGAGTTGCATAAAGGTCTTAGATAGGAAACAATCGATGGAGGAAACCTGAGCGATCATCAAGAAGTGTTGGGCCCCCAACAAATCCCCTCAAATTTCACAAAACATTAAGGGCCCCACATTCAAAATTTTGAAAATAATCTTTTCATTGCTTTTGATTTTTCCTTGTTTGATGGTTTGATGGTTTGCTTTCTTAGATGCTTGGTTTCTGCACTTTTTCATCATCAATTCTTTGTGTTTATCTCTTTATGAGATGATGATTTGGTGATTTGAATTCTTTGTACTGATTGCATATTTGGATTTTTGGTTGTCGTCCATAAACACTCAAGCATGTTATTCTTGAGCTTATCCAGTTGGTTTCATGCTTTGGTTTGGACTTTGATAACTTTGTTGATCTTTCCATCTTCAATTAACTTATGAATAAATAAGCATATTGGCAGATCAAAATAAATTATAGAAATACTTGATTTTGATCTGTTCCTTATAAGACTATACATCCATGAATGGAAGCGAGCTTATGATTGTAAATTTGAAGATTATCTCAAATTTTTATGATCATTAAATTTTTGTCAAAATTCAAGCTCGATTAGTAATTTTTACCTACTTGACGAAGCTAGAACAATTTCAATTACTCATTCAATGGCATTCAATTTACGCCTTTAAAGAATGTATATCAAATCTTGTAAGCGAATAGACAACTTTGATTTGAATGAAACATCAATTTTTTTTACAGGTATCGATTTTTCTTTAATAATTATGTTATTTTCAAAAATTTTTGTATTATTTGGCGCATTAATATTTTTCAATAAAAGTGAAAACAATGATTTAGTCTTCTAATTTTCCTTACAAAACAAAACATAAAATTGTAAATAATATAAATTAAGAAATACAAATTATAAAAATAATAAAAAATAAGAAAATTAAAAATGTATATTTGTATATATTTAAGTGATTTAATAAACTATTCCTCGATAGAATTAGTTAAGATGAGCAACTATATAAAATGAATTTATTTTTGTACATAATCATAATTTATTTTTACATTAAAGAGTTATTTTTGTATATATTAAAACTATTGTCATTTTTTAATTTGCTTTTATTTATTTAAAGTTGTTTTTGGTATTTACAGAAACTTATTTTTTTTTTACATAATGATGACGATTAATGTCCATTGAGACCAACTTTGGTTTGTTGGACCTTAAGTAGGGTATTATTTGGTTTGCTTTAAAATTTTGTTCCTGTGCTAAAAAATTTTGGCGAGAAGCTTTCCGAGCTCACTGTAGTTTAGGCAAGTTAGGAGGTTAGAAAGGTTTGTATTGTAGCAAATACTATGAAACTCAGATCTAATGTGGGTGTAAGTAGGGCACTCTAAGAGAAAGTGATTTTCATCTTCAATGCTCATAGAATCACAAAGATGGCAAACCCTTTCCACTCACAGATTTTTAGGAATAGACCAAGTTCGTGTTTCGCTATGGAGCTCATGCGAGTTTGTTCTAATCTTGGCTATATTAATTTTCTTCCTTGAACTAGTTACTATCGAGAGATACTTCTAATCTTCCAAATTAGGGTTAATGACCTCCTTATAGTATCTTAGTTTTCTCTTAACCGCTAAATTTTTCTCGCACCACGGTTTCTCTTTAGACTTAGAAGTAATAATATTTTTGATATTATCCATTTTTTGCAAAGTGTCATTTTCATCAATACCTCAATGGTTTAACCAAGCCATGGTATCTTTACACCAACCCAACTTGAGGCGTAATTGGTTTTGACTTGAGTTTAAAGCAATTTTAGGAAGTCTCTTGTTTCCCATATTATTTATCTTGTGCTTATATGTGAATATTAAAATTTTATTTGAATACATTTGAGAATTTAAATATATGTTTTATTTTTCATGTTCGTTATCTTTTGTTTTGTTTTTATTGCAGGTACCAAAAGATTTAAGGACATATCATTGCATCAACAAATTTATGGAGATGTAACAAAATTGTTCTTGGAAGCATTGCATATGAAAAGAACACATCATTTTTTATCGGGTCATCGCTTCTTTTGAACAATCACTGAGTTGATAGAAAGTGCCACACTATGTCTTGAAGATTGGGTGCATTAAATTCTTTGTTTGCCACAATGAAGGAATTGGAGATCATGAGATAACAACAAGATCATAGGCATATTAAAGGGAGATGTCATGAGATTAATGAAGAAGATGTTAAAGTTTATGAAGCGAGAAAAAAAGAAAACATTATGGGCAATAGCTTGCCTTCTCAATATTAACACAAGTATATATAGGTTTACATGATTAACCAAAACCACTAAATCACTAGCAATACTACGGGCCACCAAATAATATGGAACACCATTAGCTATCATAGAAAGCCCTAATTGACTCATTCTTGGTCAATGACGGTTGGAATTAACTTCAAACACCCCCCCTTAATGACAACCATCAATTAAATGGGAGAACTTATTTTCATCACCCCCCCTTAATTTATACCATACTACCTCTATGGGATTACATCAAAAATGCAAAAGGAGGCCTACTGGTTTATGTCTCATCTAGGCTTACATTTCATTCAAATACTTCATCTTTACTTTCTTCCTTGATGTGTACTTGGACTGCTTCTTCTTTGTCTTCTTGATCTTGAAGCTAAGTAGGTGTTCTCCAACGTCTTCTTTAGATTCTGCAAAATAAACAATTTCATTGCTTTTCATTGGTACTAGAACATAGTGCAAGTCTTCTTCTTCTTCTGCTTCAACATGTGTTATCTTGCTGTCCACTTTACCTACACACTGAATTTTTTTTGTTAGAACAAATATGAATATATTTCAGCTCTTCTTGGAGAGCATTCACATCTTTGTGTTCCTCATCAATGGCATCTACTTCATCATTCTCGTTAACTGTTGCAGCTTCTATGTTGCTATCAACTGTCTCTTTCTCTGAGAGACTGTCACTCACATCACTGGGCACTGCTACATTGACAGGTTTGTTTTCACCATCATTAGAAAACACATCTGGATCAACAAACTTTGTTGGGCTTACTTGATCACTGGCTGCCTCATAAACACGATATTCTTGACTGTCTTCCACTTCATTGTGGGATTCCTGGTGCTTTGCCTTGCTTGCAAAGTCATAAACATAGTCTTCTTGAATGTCTTCCACTTCACTGTAAGATTCCTTTTCACTAAACTTTGCTTTCAATATATCCCATGCTTCTTTTGGAGTATAAACTTTGGCAATGTTACGAAAAATGGAATAATCTATACTGTTTTGTATGAGACTTAAGGCAACAATTTGTCTTCTTTCTTTTTGGAATTCTGTCAAAGTCTCAAATGCTTCTAGATCAATAGGATCCTCTTCAACTACAAAATGCCACAAATCTTGTGACCTTAACAAATTTCTTATTTTTAATGCCCATAGATCATAGTTTTCTCCATCAAAGGACTGCCATGATCCTACTGATGTTAACAAATTTCTCACTTCTTCAATCTCTTCTAGTAGCTCCATCTTCAAGATTCGATATTCTCCAACAATCACCAATGAGATATACGTGCTTTCCGCACTGTGAAAAGGCTTACCAAAAAAACACAAAGATTGGATCAGAATGTGTGCTTTGATACCATATTAAAGTTCATGGAGTGAGAAAAAAAGGAAAACACTATGGGCAATAGTTTGCCTTCTCAATATTAACACAAGTATATATAGGTTTACATGATTAACCAAAACCACTAAACCACTAGCAATACTACAGTCCACCAAATACTATGGAACAACATTAGCTATCATATAAAACCCTAATTGACTCATTCTTGGTCAATGATGGTTGGAATTAACTTCCAACACTATATTGAAAGCAAAGTTTAGTGAAGGAGAATCTCACAGTGAAGTGGAAGAAAATTAAGAAGACTATGTTTATGACTTTGCAAGCCAGGATAAGCATCGAGAATCCCACAGTGAAGTGGAGGACAGTCAAGAAGACTGTGTTTATGAGGCAAACAATGATCAAGTAAGCCCAACAAAGTTTGTTGACCCAACTGTGTTTGCTAATGACAGTGAAAACAAACATGTCAATGTAGCAGTGCCCAATGATGTGAGTGATAGTTTCTCAGATAAAGAGATTGTTGATAGCAGCATAGAAGCTGCATCAATTAACGAGAATGATGAAGTAACTGCTATTGATGAGGAACATGAAGATGTGAATTCTCTCCAAGAAGAGCTTAAATATATTCATATTTTTTCTGACAAAAATGTTCAGTGTGTAGGTAAAGTGGATAGCAAGATAACACATGTTGAAATAGAAGAAGAAGAAGACTTGCACTATGTTCTAGTACCAATGAAAAGCAATGAAACTATTTATTCTGCAGAAGATAAAGAAGATGCTGGAGAACACCTACTTAGAATCAAGATCAAGAAGACAAAGAAGAAGCAGTCCAAGTACACATCAAGGAAGAAAGTAAAGATGAAGTTTTTGAATGAAATGTCAGCATAGTTGAGACATAAAACCAACATGCCTCCTTTTGCATTTTTTGATGTAAGCTCATAGAGGGAGTATGGTATAAATTAAAGGGGAGTGATGAAAATAAGTTCATATTTAATTGACAGTTGTCATTAAAGGGGAGTGTTGGAAGTTAATTCCAACCATCATTGACCAAGAATGAGTCAATTAGGGTTTTCTATGATAGCTAATGGTGTTCCATAGTATTTGGTGGCCCATAGTAATGGCACGTAGTATTTCTAGTGGTTTAGTGGTTTTGGTTAATCATGTAAACCTATATATACTTGTGTTAATATTGATAAGGTAAGCTATTTCCCATAGTGTTTTCCTCTTTTTCTAGCTTCATAAACTTTAACATAATAGTCTTGACCGATGAGATCACTACACCTGTCCACTAGAAAAGTTCTTTGGTTGAGATTTCATAGGAGCTTCAATGGATTGTATTTGCATTACTATTTGTTAAATCACAATGCCAAGACTTGTTACAATCTACAAAAGGAGAAGTTACTTTCCACAATCACACCAAATCTTAGAAGACCACGCCAACCATTAAAATGGTTAGATATATCTGCCATGATTATTATTTATTGTTGAGATATTCCAATGGGTTTATTGTAGAATTGATCGTTCCATCCATCAGAAATCAGATCACCAAGGATGGTGTGCATACGTGTTGATAACTGATCCTGTGCAGAATTATTGACAGTGTCTATTTTATTTTTAGGCTGCAGGTGTTTATTAAATAATTAGTAGCAAAATTTACTGCATGCTAATGCATGTGAAGAATAAAATAAATCTGTAGAATTATACGTCAACCTACAACTGACTTTACGGTATGTAAAAATAATGCTTTTATTTATATGCAATGTAATCTATATATAAGTATGTAGCTGGGAAAGTCTGAAGATCAATGGGAGATAAATAATAAAAGGTTTTCTTTTCATGTGTTGAATAAAAGTCTCTCTCTTGTTTTCTTTGTTGTTTTCCTTTTGCTATTTTAAATTTCGATCTTTCATAATCTTCATTTGGTATCAGAGCAGGTATTTTGTTTGGATTAAGTTCATAATGTCAAATTCTAACTCTTTTCCCATTCCATAATTTGATGGAAGTGATTATGATTATTGGTGCATCAAGATGATGACCTTTTTGACAAGAAAATATTTGTGGGAGATTGTAGAATTAGGTTATGAAGAGCCAGCTGATTGGAACACCCTTACATCCAATGATAGAACAACTAACAGAGAAGCTAAGAAGAAGAATTCCCAAGATTTATTTCATATTCAAATAGATTTGGATAAGAGATTATTTCAAATCTAGATAAGAGATTATTTCAAAGAATTGTAGGAGCAAAGTCAGCTCAGAATGCCTGGAAGACTCTACATGAAGCTTACCAAGGTAGTGATCAAGTTAAAGTTGTCAAGTTGCAGACATTGAGGACATAATTTGAGAATTTGAAGATGCAAGAAGGTGAGAAGGTGAGTGATTATTGTGTAAGAGTAAATGATGTTGTCAATAAATTGGATACTCTAGGAGAAACTATCGATAAATAAGTTGTGATTAAAAAGGTGTTGAGGTCTCTAACACCAAGATGGAACCATGTTGCTATAGTCATTGAAGAAAGCAAGGATTTGACTAACCTTCACTTTGATCACTTAGTTGGATCTCTTATTTCTCATGAAGAGAGAGTGAGAGATTCATTTGTAGAAAGTGATGAGAAAGCTTTTTCCACAAAGCTACATATTACAAAGAGAAGATGCTAGTTCTAGATCCAAAAGAAACCAAGCCCAAGGTAAAGTTTAGAATCAATTTTTTTCAAGAGGAGATAAAGGAAGAAGAGGTGGTTTTAGAGGAAGAGGTAGAGGTAGATTTGATAAGAGAAACATACAGTGTTATCATTGTCAAAGGTATGGTCATTTTGAAAGGGATTGCAGATTAAAAGAAAACAAAACTGTTAATTATGCTCAAGAGGGTGATGATGCTTCTCCAAATAATTTGTTTTTATCTTATGGAAAAACTGAAAATATAGTTAAAGATGTTCGGTGTTTAGATTCAGGTTGTTCTAACCACATGACAGGATATTGCAAGCTCTTCTCTACAATGGATGAAAGTTTCAAATCTAATATCAACCTTGGTGATGAAAAAACCTTAGAGGTTTATGCAAAAGGAGATATGGCAGTCCATACAAAAGAAGGTATGAAAAGTGTCAAAGATGTTTATTACACTCCACAGTTAAAGAATAATTTATTAAGTGTTCGGAAGCTGCGAGAAAAGAATAACATATTAGTGTTTGATGATAGACAATGCACAATTTATGATAAGAATCAAGGCAATAGGGTGGTTACAGTTGTTCCTATGTCAAAGAATCGGATGTTCCCATTGAAGTTTGGAGAAAATAGCATCAACCTTGCTAATATGGCATATGAGGACAAAGGTTGGTTGTGGCATCTCAGGTATGTCCATTTGAATTTTCATAGTTTGAAGCTTTTAACATCAAAAGAATTAGTTTATGGTTTACCTAAGGTTGAAGAGCACAAGGAGGTTTGTGAAGGATGTGCTAAAGGAAAACACACAATAGAGAAATTTCCTAAGGGCAAGGCATGGAGGGCCCATTATCCACTTCAGCTAGTTCATTCTGATATTTGTGGTCCTACGCAGATAAATTTTTTGGGTAAGTCATCATAGTTCATTACTTTTATTGATGATTACTCAAGAATGTGTTGGGTTTATTTTTTGAAGAGCAAGGGTGAAGCATTTGATACATTCAAGAGGTTTAAATACCTTGTAGAAAATGAAAGTGGTCACAAAATAAAGTACTTAAGGATTGATCATGGAGGAGAATTTTGTTCAAGAGGTTTTTAGAATTTTTGTGATAAGAATGGCATTAGAAGACAATTCACCACTGCTTACATACCTCAACAAAATGGGGTAGTTGAAAGGAAAAACCGTACAGTGGTGGAAATGGAAAGGAGTATGTTACATACCAAAGGATTAAGCAATTCCTTTTGGGGTGATGCAGTTGCTACATTAGTGTACATTCTCAATAGAAGTCCCACTAGTGCACTTCACATGATGACTCCTTATGAAGCCTGGTATGAGAAAAAGCCTAATGTTAATTATTTCAAAGTTTTTGGTTGTTTAGCCTTTGTTCATGTAGTTGATCAAAAGAGACAAAAGTTAGATCCAAAAAGTGAACCATGCATTTTTGTTGGATATAGTGAGCAAAGTAAGGCTTACAGGTTGTATAATCCTCTCACCAATCGCATTGTTGTGTCAATAAATGTAATTTTTGATGAAGGGGGAGTTTATGGTCATAAAAAAGACCATGTTGAGAAGTCAAAATTTGGTTTGGATGGTGATATTATTGATGATATTAATAATGAGAAGCCCACTAATGTTTCAGTTCCAAATGCTATAAATCCACCAAGTAGCTCCTCATCTAGTTCTCCATATTCAAGTCCAAATACTACAAGGAAGGTGATAAGCTTGAATGAAATTTATCAGAGAAGTACAAGTCTGGCACATGAAGAAAATCCAAGAGGTGAGACTGTAAATTTTGCTATTTTTCACAAGTTGATTTTGAAGGTCATCAAGTTTTGAAGAAGCTTCTACTAATAAGGTTTGGGTGCAAGCTATGCAAGAAGAGATAGATTCAATTCATAGGCATTATACTTGAGAGCTTACAAATCTTCCACATGACAAGAAAAAAATTGGTACTAAATGAGTCTACAAGACAAAGTATAACAATGATGGGATTGTTGAAAGATACAAAGCAAGGTTAATTGCTAAGGGATTCACACAGAAGTATGGCGTTGATTATGAAGAAACATTTGCACCTGTAGCAAGGCAAGAGACTATCTGAATGTTGATTTCACTGGCAACACAAAAGAAATGGAGCATTCATCACATGGATGTGAAAAGTGCCTTCTTGAATGGGTACTTAGAAGAGGAAATCTTTGTGGAACAACCAAAGAGTTTTGAAGTGCAAGGAAAAAAAACATCAAGTCTACAAGTTGAAGAAGGATTTGTATGGACTAAAGCAAGCACCAAGAGCCTGGTATGCCAGGATTGATGGATATTTTTAAGAGAATGGCTTCAAAAGAAGTAAGAGTGAACCTACCCTTTACTATAAACAAGAATGTAATGATATTCTTATTGTCAGTTTACATGTTGATGATTTGTTGTATATGGGTAGCAGTTCTAAGATGAAGGATGAATTCAAATTTGCTATGATGAGTGAGTTTGAGATAAAAGATTTAAACCTCATGCAATATTTTATTGGAATGGAAAAGTTTATCAAAGTGAAGATGAAATTTTTATTTGTTAAACAAAGTATGCAAAGGATATGTTGAAAAAATTTGATATGGCTGATTGCAAACCATCTCCTAATCCAATTGCTCATGGAGTTGTGTTGTGTAAAGATGATGGTGCTGAAATGGTTGATGAGACAATTTACAAAAGTATTGTTGGAAGCTTAATGTTTCTAACACACACAAGGCCTGATATTGCTTATTCAATTTTACTTATTTCTAGGTATATGACAAAGCCATCTAAAATGCATATGAATGCAGCTAAAAGAATTCTGAGGTATGTGAAAGGCACTCTAAATTTTGGCATTCATTACTATACTTCTAAGAGTTTTGAATTGGTTGGATTCAGTGATTTTGATTGGGGAGGTAGTTTGGATGATCGAAAGTCTACATTTGGTAACTGTTTTTCTTTTGGCTCTAGTTTGATCACTTGGAGCTCAAAGAAGCAAAGTATAGTTTCTCTTTCTTCTACAGAATCAAAATATGTTGCAGTCACCTCAGCAAGAACACACGCATTATGGCTTAGAAACGTTCTGGAAGAAATTAAAGAAAAACAAATTCAACCTACAATAATTTTTTGTGATAATATGAGTGCCATCAAATTGGCCAAGAATCCAGTACACCATAGCAAGACAAAACATTTTGACATGAAGTATCATTTTATTCGAGATTTGGTGCAAAAGAAGCAAGTGGAATTGAAATACATCAACACTCAAAAACAATTAGCAGACATCTTCACTAAGGTAGTCTCAAAGGCCCAGTTTTTGAATCTTAGAGATCTTATTGTGAGCCTTCTCAACATCAAGGGGGAGTATGTTGATAACTGATGATGTGCAGAATTATTGACAGTGTGTATTTATTTTTAGGTTGCAGATGTTTATTAAATAATTAGCAACAAACTTCACTGCATGCTAATGCATGTGAAGAATAAAATAAATCTGCAGAATTATGCATCAACCTACAACTGACTTTATGACATGTTAAAATAATGCTTTTATTTCTATGCAATGTAATCTATGATATAAGTATGTAGCTGGGCAATTCTAAAGATAAAAGTCTCTCTCATATTTTCTTTGTTGTTTTCGTTTTGCTATTTTAAATTTGGCTCTTTCATAATATTCAATACGTGCTAGCATATGAGTATGTACACCAGGTTTGTTACAGGATTAAGAAGATTCCCGAGGGATAGCATGCCATTCTTCTGGAATGTAGAAAGAAGCTTTACAACTCATAATGATTGGTCAACAAGAAAAATAAAGTTTTTTTGGATTGCAAAAGCTCTCACGAGATTGCACGCTAATTTATAGCTGAAATGCCAAGAATATGAAGAATATTGGAAAGATTACTTACAAGGGTTTGCTGAGTGCTTGAAGGCGTTTCTGGCGTTCATTTATCTGTCGGAAATACTTATCAATGACCTTATAAAAGGAAGCTCGTAGAGAAGTAGCAAAGGGGGAGGTCTCCATAGATTGGAGAAGAATTGTACTTCTTTTCCTGAACTCTATTTCATTGTGTAAACTATGCTTTCGAATGAATAAGATGGAGACATTTGATATGAATAAGAAACGATGATATGCTCGTTCATTTGATATAGATTTTTTGTAAGCTTGTCTTGAATGTTTTTAATGCAAGAATTACAATATGTCTATCCTTTTCAAGTAGTCATTGTTTTTTTGATTTTTTAATAAGAGTTGAACTGTGTTTAAAGGTTCTTATTTGGAAATTATGTTTTAAAGTGTTCTTCAATTCATCATTCTTGCTTGGTATCAATTCTGAGCTTGCATACAGTAAAGAATATGACTGAAATCTAAAGGGTTGTTAATAATTTATATGTCTTGTAATTTTTTTTTATATTTATATTTATAATATATGATATATTATATGTGAGTTAGTAAACTCCCCCTCACTCTTTATGATAATATTTCTTTTAAGTCTAGATTTATAAATCTCTTAGGTGTAAATTTTTTTATTATAAGTTTTACATGTTAAAAAGGTTTTCACCTTACGGGATTTGATCATCCTCTCGATAAATTCAGAGCAAGTAGTTTAAAAATTACAAGATTTTGGATGTTCATTTTTGGACCATTTTCCTCTAATTGTTGGAAAAACACATAGAAGGTGTGAAAGAGGGGTTTTAGAGGGCATTAAATCCATTTATGCAATAAAAAATAGATTTTGAAAAATGAGAAGTTATGATGTGGCCAAAGATTATATTGTTTGTAGGACAAGTCAAAATAGTGTAATATTTAGACAACTCTAATTGGGAGTTAAGATGAATTTATGCTAGTTTATTTTATTATAATGAACCTATTTTTAGGTTTTCATCTTCATTTCTAATTTAATATGGATTTATTTAGTAATTGTATTTATGTTTGCAAAAATATTATATTGTATTTGGATCAATGAAAAATTACAAAAAATATATTTAAAGCTTTTAATGTTTTTTAATTTCTAGGATGTCTTTCTTTGCAATCATGATCAATTTTGAATTGCCTTTTTAAAAAATTGAATCATAATTTTACATCAAATATTATATTTATTCATTGGATACATATTAATGATTCCATTACTACATATTTGGACATGTCATAGCCGTTCCAAAAAAATTGTAATCTTAATTTTACCATGCCAACTAAGAAGGGAAGAGAAGATGCAAATATTTTAAAAGAACAATAATTTCTTAAAAAACCCCTAGATATCTATTCATTGGATACATTATTACTACAAATTTGAACTCTTTCTTCCATATTATTAAATTCTCTTTAATGACAAATTTGAGAGTGGTTTTGAAAATTTCATTGGTGTGAGAATTTCGTTAGTGACGAATTTAAGTTTTGTTTGATTTACTGTGTTTTAAAATATTAGGTTGGCATCCTTAATTCTTCAATAAAACGTGTCCTATTAGTAATTGGAACTAGTGATCAAATTTGGAGACATTTGTTAGGTAACGATTTAAGGATTCTAATCCATTCACTAGATACACATTACAAATTTGAAGTGTTTCTTACATATTATTAAATTCTCTTTATGTTCGGGTACACAGGGTACTACCAAAGGACTGAACATCAAGAGAAACCACTTCACACAAACAGATCACAGATCAACACACCGATGTTTTGACGTGGTTTAAACCCTCTTGAGGGAAACACTCCACGGCCCCGGCCAAATAGCTTCTATGGGACAATTTATTATGCAAAGAAAGAAAGTTACAAATGAGCTTCTCATAATCGATCAACTAAACAATGACCCTCCATGCTTTTTAAATAGAGATCATGGACCAATCGGGTGTTAAGCCACGGATCAAGGTTAGGTTTGATCTAAGAGAAGTTGAGCCGTCAGATTACTCTATATCGGGAACATATCGTGACCGTCGGATTAAGTATTTACAAATGCATACTAATGCATAATAAAGAAACACACTATCCCTAATGGATATATTACACAAGTTGATCTTAACTAACTCCTAAGTGTCTAAATATCCTAACATCCCCCCTTAAGAACAACTTGGGATAGGATTGAAGGATTTACAAAAGTGACACTATTAGGAGAAGGAAGGAGGCATTAGATCCTATCCCCCCTTAATGACAAGTTCCTGAACTCTTAACATAGATCGAAGTTTAGAAAACTTTGCTTCTGTAAGAGACTTGGTGAAGATGTCTGCAACTTGATCATCTGTAGGGAAAAAGAGCACTTCAAGAACACGATCATGAACAAGATTTCTGATGAAGTGCATATGTAGCTCAATGTGTTTACTGCGTTGATGTAGAACTGGATCTTTGGCAAGCTTGATGGCTCTTTGATTGTCGCACCAAAGTGGAGTAGGCTGCTGCTGCTCGAATCCAAACTCTGAAAGGATCTGTCGAAACCATAAAGCTTCCTGACTGGCATTAACTGCTGCTCGATATTCTGCCTCTGCTGAAGAAAGAGAAAGAGCTTGTTGTTTCTTACAAGCCCAAGTAATAGGTCTAGATCCCAGACTGAAAACATAACCTGCAGTAGACTTTCGATCATCACGATCGCTAGCCCAATCTGAATAAGTGAAACCAACCAACAAAGGTTCCCCCCCTGTACTGTAATGAATCCCAAACTGAATTGTACCTCGAATATATCGAAGTATTCTTTTAGCTGCTTTCCAATGACTTTCATGAGGTGTCTGCATATAACGAGGCAACACAACCAACGACAAAGGAAAGGTCAGGACGGGAATGAGTCAAGTATAAGAGACTACCAACAAGCTGACAATATAAGGTGGCATCGACTTCAGGTGAAGTACAAGTGGCAGAAAGTTTGACTCCAGACTGGAAGGGAGAAGGGGTTGGTGTACAATCTTT
Source organism: Larix kaempferi (assembly GCA_027924585.1). NCBI lineage: Eukaryota > Viridiplantae > Streptophyta > Pinopsida > Pinales > Pinaceae > Larix > Larix kaempferi. Next base: position 5,992,213 of record BSBM01000012.1, on the reverse strand, counting down.
CATGTGAAAGCGACGAAGAAGGTCACAAGCATACTTAGACTGAGAAAGAAAGATTCCTTCTTTGGTTTGCAGAACTTGGAGACCAAGAAAATAATGCAAATGTCCTAAGTCTGACATTTCAAAATTTTGTTTAAGACTGGATTTCACATGGGTTATAAGCTTAGGGTCACTACCAGTAAGAATAAGGTCATCAACATATATAACAAGTATGATGAGATGGTTTCCTACTTTCTTGGTATAGACATTGGGGTCAGAATGGCATCTAGAAAACCAGTGTCAAGGAGAAAGTTATCCATTTTGGCATACCAAGCTCTAGGAGCTTGCTTAAGGACATATAAGGATTTCTTAAGGCGGCAGACAAGGCTAGAGTTATTCTGAACATAGCCAACAGGTTGTTCCATGTAAATTTCCTCCTGTAAATCACCATGTAAGAAGGTAGACTTGACATCCATTTGATGGACTTCCCAGTTATGTAAGGCTGCAAGGGAAAGAACAAGGCGGATGAAGTTCATTTTTGCGACGGGAGAAAAGGTTTCATTGTAGTCAATCCCTTCAACTTGGGAAAAACCTTTGGAAACTAACCTTGCCTTAAGTCTTTCAACACTTCCATCTGATGCATACTTAGTTCTGTAGACCCACTTACATCTGACAAGTTTTCTTCCTTTTGGAAGAGGTACAAGATCCCAAGTATCGTTCGCCATTAAGGAACGATATTCTTCATCCATGGATGCATCCCAATCTGGATTCCCTGAAGCTTCTGCAAAGTTTCTGGATCATGATTCTCGGAAACTTGAGCCAAAATAGAAGAGGCTCGCTGAAACTGAGAATGTGTTCAACGTTGATCTCTAGGATCACTGGCAAGATCACCAACTGCTTCACATGTTGAACGGACCCATTGAGGAAGCACTTGTGCTGGTGCAACTGGAGGAACATGAGCAGGTGGAGGTGGATTTTCATCCTCACTGTCATCATCAGAAACTGGAGTTGGAAACCTGTCAAGGAAGTTGGAAGAAGAAGAAGAAGGCATAAACGCCGAATCAGGCTCGCAGACCAAAGATGGAACAATCGCCGAGTTAGGCTCGCAGGCCAAGAGATTTTCATCAAATTTAACATCTCTTCTAATGATTATATCATGAGAATGTGGTTGAAGAAGTCTATAACCTTTTACATCTTCAGAATATCCAACAAATATGCACTTTTCACTTTTAGGCTGCAATGCTTTCCGTTTTTCATCCAGAATGTGAGCCCATGCTTCACTACCAAACACACGGAAGTGACTTACATCAGGTTTAGTTTTACTCCATGCTTCTTTCGGTGTTATATTTTGTAATGCTTTTGTGGGGGTGCGATTAACTATGTAATTTGCATAATTTATGGCTTCAGCCCAAAATTAAAGACTTAGTCCCTTAGATTCGATCATACAATTAGCCATTTCTTTTAAAGTGCGGTTCTTCCACTCAGCTACACCATTTTGTTGTGGTGTATATAGAACAATGTGCTGTTGTTGGATGCCTTGTTTAGTGCAGAAAGTAGTGAAATTTTGGTTAACATATTCTCCTCCATTGTCAGATCTTAACTTAATAATTTGATGACCAGATTGTTTTTCAACAAGGGCCTTGTAGGCCAAGAACATGTTAAATACTTCGCTCTTAAGTTTTAGGAAATAACTCCAAGTGCGTCTGGTGTAATCATCAATGAAAGTTAAGAAATATTTGAAACCAGAAAATGAAGCAGATGGAAGAGGACCACACAAGTCACTATGCACAATCTCTAAGGGAACCGAGGCGTGCCAAGAGGCACGTTTGTCAAAACTGTCCCGATGATGTTTTTCGAGTACACAACCGGAGCAAACACCATCCCTGCAAGATACCATCGGAAGACCTGTCACCATATTTTCTTTACATAGTTGTTGCAATGAGCGATAATTTAAGTGACCAAATTGCTCATGCCAAAGTTTTCTCAAGTTATCATTATGAGCAACAAAAACTGAAGGGAAAGGTGATGACCCAAAGTTGTTAAACTTGTACAACCTAGTAATATCATCAACAATTCCAGTAGCTAAGACCTGTTGAGGATCTTTAAAATCCTTGATTACAACTTGGTGAGGTGTAAAGGTCACAGTTTTACCTTCACCAGAATGAGTGATCTGATAGACTGATAACAAATTGCAGGAAATTCTTGGAACACATAGTACATTACTAAAATGACCATTATCTACTGGAACTGTTCCAGCTCCTACAACACTTAGAGATCTATCATCACCAACAAATATTTGTTTGGTGTTACATTCATGCATAGTAGAAAAGATGGCTTGATCCTTATCCATATGGTAAGATGCTCCAGAATCAATGAGCCATTCATTTGAAGTAGAGGAAGAAGATGCATTATAAGAATAACCAGAAGCACAAAGTGCATGTCCATGAGAGGCAGATTCTGAAGGCGAATCTAGGCTGATGTGGTGTTTCTTTATTGCTGCTTCCAAGGTTGCCATCTTCTTGAAACACTTAGATTCATCATGATTATCTTTCCCGCAATAGTTACAATGATGCTCGGTCTTCTTGCCTTTTGGCTTAGATCCTTTGTCATTTTTTAAAGAAGGAGCTGACTGAGAAGGTTTGGGACCCTTGTTTGACTTATTATTGCGAAAATTTTGTTTCTTGGGAGGCTTGAACTTTTCTTTCTATTGGGACAATAAGGCTTTCCCAGATGTATCTGCATTGTTGATTATTCCAAGATGAATGAGTTTATCTTGCTCTCTAATCAAGGAATCACAAAAGGATTCAAGACTAGGCTCTTGATAGCTAGCTGCATTCAAGGATTCTTTCATGGAGTAAAATGTAGATACAAAAATAGAATATGCAGATTCAAGTTTGGAAATAATATGATAAATGCATTGTTTGTCTTCCCTCTTAATCTTACATTCTGCACATAAGAGTTTAAGAGTTTTGTACTTAGATAAATAATCTTGAATGCATGAAAAGTCACTTGGATTTAAAGAAATCAACTCATTTTCGAGTTGGTAACCTCGAATTGCATTGTGTTTACCAAACACAGATTCCAACTTGTCCCAAGCAGCATCAGGTTCATCAATTCCAGATATGTGGAATTGCAAATTAGTAGAGATTGACATCTCAATCAATCCACGAGCTTCGTCACATCTATTTTTCCATTTGATTTTCTTATCATCATCAGTAGGTTCTGTTTCTTTCCCTGAGGTAATTCTGAAAAGTCCTCTACTTCGTAGAACATCCTCCATACGGGATTTCCATGTGAAATAGTTGGAACTGGTAAGTAGAATATCACAAGGGGCAGCCATATTTGTAAATTAATGGCTGTAAAAGTAGAAACCAATAGTCTGGATGTGAAGAGCTCGAAAAAATAGGCGGTTTAAAAAAAAACGGCATTGAAAACTGACTCTCTATGATGAAGTTATGCTTGAACAAAGAAACTATTGAATATGTCCCCAATAGTGACGTGGCAGATAGAAAATGAACAGCTAAAAAAATAGGACCCCCCTCTTCCCAAGATGAACCTTTGACAATCACTTTACAATAAATTTGCTTTAAGTGAATCAATTTTATAAAATAAATGTTTTCACTTTTACAATGATTTACTTTAAATAGTGTAGCAATAAAAAGGAACTTAAGTGACTCACTTGTATTTGTATTTTTTATTATTATTTAAGTGAGATGCACTTTTACAATAAAGTAACTTGAAAATAGAAATTGTATTCACTTTTTCTTTTAAAAGTAACTTCCTAAGACTTGAACTCAAGACCTATTAAGGAATAAGCAACTTTGAACCAAGTGAGCTAAATTAAAATGTATGTAAAATATGGGAATGAGGAAGGGTTTTTTTTTTTTTTTTGTTTACTCTTCTTGCTCGGTTTGCGTGCTTCCTTTTTTTTTTCCCTGCAAAACACACCACAAATCGAAACAAAAAAACTTTTCCACACTTGTGGACTTAGATCTTGTTAGCTTGCCCGGAAAGTCTACGTTTTCTCTCTGTTTCTGATTTGCCGAGATCACGCAAGGTGCACGGCAAATAGCATACGCAGCCAAGAAAAACCCTTTCCCTTTATGTTTCTGATTTGTTGAGATCGCTCAAGGTGCATGACAAAGAGCATACGCAAACAGGGAAAACAACAATCCGAACCCAAAAAAATCTAACAGTAAAAAATGATAAAATACGATATTTTTTTTTAAAGCAGAAAATAAAAAAAAATGCGTCACTGTAACATTATACCTTCAGATCTAGTGAAATACGCATTTCTGGAGCAACCGGGAATCGTTTTCGATCAAATGAAAAATATTTCCCAATAGAAACGGCACTCCGGATGCAATGGAACACCTCCCACAGCCCAAAAATGCACAAAAATACTAGAACCAGAAACCCTTTCGAGTTTCGACAATAACAATTCAAGATATAGATCATAACCGGAAGCGACTCTTCATAATTGCTCTGATACCATGTTCGGGTACATAGGGTACTACCAAAGGACTGAACACCAAGAGCAACCACTTCACACAAATAGATCACAGATCAACACACTGATGTTTTGACGTGGTTTAAACCCTCTTAAGGGAAACACTCCACGGCCCCGGCCAAATAGCTTCTACGGGACAATTTATTATGCAAAGAAAGAAAGTTACAAATGAGCTTCTCATAATCGATCAACTAAACAATGACCCTCCATGCTCTTTAAATAGAGATCATGGACCGATTGGGTGTTAAGCCACGGATCAAGGTTAGGTTTGATCTAAGAGAAGTTGAGCCGTCGGATCACTCTATGTCGGGAACATATCGTGACCGTCGGATTAAGTATTTACAAATGCATACTAATGCATACTAAAGAAACACACTATCCCTAACGGATATATTACACAAGTTGATCTTAACTAACTCCTAAGTGTCTAAATATCCTAACACTTTAATGGCAAATTTGAGAGTGTTCTTGAAAATTTCATTGGTCTGAGTGTGAGAATTCATTGGTGAAGGATTTAAGTTTTTTTTTATTTGATGCGTTTTAAAATATTCACTCACTATGAGACTTTCAAAAGAAGAATCACGACTTTATTTGGGTAAGACAAAATTCTTACCAAAATTTAATAAGATTGATCAACATTTCTATCTAAATTTATCCTTAATTTTTCAACAAAATGTGAATATATTACATTTTTTTTAACAGAAACGATTAATGATTTTGTATTAAAATGTTTCCCTAGTGAACCAAGAACAAGGAGTAACAAGGTGAAAGAAGGCTGATTACCTCTAAGAGTACTGTCAGCCTTCTTGTTGATATCATGGGAGACAAATGTTGTATGCTACTAGAGATATTCCGAGTAAAAGAGAAAACTTGCTTACAAGAATAAATCCTTACAAAATGGGAGCATAACAAGCTGCAAAAAAAGTACATTTAAGTGGACGAGGAGATAAGATGCCCTTTAAGGAAGGGGTCCAATCACTTTGGGTATCCCAAAGAGATGTTCTCAGCCGCCTCTTTGTCCCTCCGCTCTTTGTTGGATTTTCGATCTCTAGTGAGAGGAGGAGAAGGAGCGAAAGAGTCTTCAGTATTTGAAGTGCCCTCAGTAGCAGTGGAGGGAACTAGAGAAGCCAAACCTGCATGAACAGAAGTATCCATCTTGAGATTCTGAGCCTCTCTAATGGATCCTCGGGGGATCGATCCAGGAGATGAGGCAGTCAAAGGAGGATTGTCTTTTTCCATATGATCTGAAGAAGCTGGAATAGTCTCAAACTGTCTGGGATCTGCTTGTGCTTCAAGATCTTTAACTTCAGCTTCTTCCAAAACTGCAAAGCTGTTGTTATTTGTCCAAGGAGAGCTAGGGCCTATTGGAGGGTCTTTAACTTGTGGTTGAATCGTCTGCTGTGAGGGTTGAGATTCCTTACACCGAGGAGCTCGTCATCGATTATTAATAGCCTGGAGCTCTGTTTCTTTGCTTGCTTGGGATTTTCCAGGATTAAGAGTTTCTGAGATTTTGGGGAAGTTCTTGGCGAAGTGGCCATAAACATGGCAAGAGCTGCATTTAAACGACATCTTCTCATAGTCTAGCTCTTGGAGATGGATCCAATCTCCCAAGTTGATCTTTAAGGCTTCGGGAATCCCTTTATCCAAGTTTATCTCTACGCATATGCGAGCGCAGGTGAACTGACCCCCTTTTGGTTTTGCAATCCAAAAAACGCCCCAGTTTGTTTCCGATGTCTGTCAGAGAGCTACGCCCCCAAAGATGTAAGGGAAGGTAGGGAAGTCTCATCCAAACAGGTGCAACAGTGATCTCCAAAACTGGGTTGAAATCCAAAGTCCACGGAGCTAAGAAAAGACCTCTTGAGCCCATGAAAAAAGGCCTCGAGCGGAAGATTAGATCTCTTTCTACTTTGTTCATGAAGAGGAAAACGAAATAGCCCCTCCTAATAGCATAGACAGAGACATGCCCTTGCAACTTGGGAGCCCAATGCTCTGTTATCCATAGGTCCACCACTTTTGGATTGGCCAAAGGCTAGTAAACTTTCCAATGAGAGCTTTTTCTGAGAGGGTCAAATCTTTCCGGTAAGGATCCGAAGGAGAAAGAGTCACGGAGGGGATCTCTTCCAACTTCTTCATGAATTTGCTGGTAGGAATAGAGGAAGCCTTGGGAGAAGAGGACTGGACGAGGGCCAAGATGCTTGGAGCTCATCCTGAGCATCCATACCACTGAATCACCACCATGAGCTGCAAAAAGAGAACCATGAGCGGCAAAAGAGAGAATGGATGGACGCAGGGACGACGACTTGTTAGACGTGCCGCCAGAAAGAAGCTTGGACAACTGCTACAGTGAGCGTAGGCGACTGCAAACAATGGTGGCTAGGGGAACCCTAGCCGCATTACGGCCGCGCAGAGCAACACCATTCCGTGTAGGGTTTTTTTAATCAAGGTTTGAGCGAACTCGTGAATATATTACATATTAATGAGGGGCAACTATTTTATATATTTGCATTATAGGAATACAATATAATAATTAATAAACATATGAATATATTATATATTAACGAGGGGCAACTATTTTCTATAATGCCTTTATAGGAAGAGTTAATCTGGTATAAAAAAGGATATATTAATGAATCACAAATTTGACCAAAATACATACTTATGAACAATCTAAGATGGCTTATATAGTGCTTCTAGAACACATGGTTGTAACTGTTTGTGAAATCAATTAAAAAAATTATATTTGTGGGTGTCGATTACAAGTGAAAACTAAATATGTGGGTGGGTGATGCAGGTGATTCAAACGATATTCCATAAATCCTCGTGTTGAGTTGGAATCATATTCTATCTATCCACACATTGAGTTGAATCCAATTATGTTTTTTTTTTCCAATTTCTCGATGGTTCAATTTCACTAAACTTCTCATTTCCTGCACCATATAATAAATAATAAAAAATGTGAATGTATTACATATTAACGAGGGGAAACTATTTTCTATAATGGCACTATATGAAGCAAGTTAATATGGTATGAAAAATTATATATTACCGAATCACAATTTGACCGAAATACATAATAATGAACAATCTAAGACATTTACAATGTTTCTGAATTTATCTTTAAGTCCTGATGATCTTTGTGCCTTAATTCTTCCAATTCCTACATCCTTGAATCATGAGCGATCAATGCCTATTTAAAGCTCAAACTCTCCACCATTTTCTCCAAGAATTTTTTTCTGCTAAGGCTTGTTGTGCAAGATGGTTGCATAGGTATTTTTTGGTGCCTTTCCTCATGCATTGCAAGATTTAATTTGATGATTCTACTTTGCAAGTTTCATCATTTATCTACTTTGGTTTTTTGTGGTTGCTACCGATTCTTCTAGATTTTCTCTATGCTTTGCCATAGTAGACCACGTTCTCGTTCTTTCTCTTTGAATATTTGGCGGTTGCACTGGTTCCATGTAGTCTAGAGTAAGAATCCTTGGAATATATTTTCCAAGCTTTATTCATAATCGAGCAAGTGGAGGCATGATTTCCCCATTGCTCCAATTACCTGAGTGTGAGCCTGTGTGATTTTGTTCACATCTTAGGTTCATATTCATCTTAAGGATATGTATTGAACCTATATGCAAGTTATTAGGTCACTTCTTGACTCATGTTCACATTTCCATTTTTTCCCATACATTGGTTTCTTCCATCTCGTTTTGGGGAGTATGTTAAAGTAACTTTTTTTAAAATTTTGACTTTATGATGACAATATTTTTTACAAATTGTTAGAATTTTAAATTTTAATTATTAAATTACAATATCATTTTATACATCTCAAAATTTATAAAATTACAAAGTTTTATTGTTAACATTACAATTTTAACTTGAATAATTTTGTTAGAAACGTACTCCTCCATCAAGTTAGTCTGATTCATTATTTGCAATTGTTTCATCTAGTTAGCGAGCTTAGGCATCATCCTCCAATATGGGAAAAAATTAAAAAATTCCCCTCCCTGTTCCAAACTAAAAAAATATATGTAAATTTTTAAAGCATACATCAACTAAAAAGTCCAAAGAGATGATTTTTACTTTTATTTTTTTAAGAGGCATGTGAATTTCAAAGGATGTCTGTTTTAAGGTTTTTTCAAAGAAATTTGAAGCATAAGGTCATTCAAAAGGGGCATATGGAGGACTTATGAATGTCAACATGTGGATGCTACATGCAAACTATATGTTAACAATCAAATTTGCTAACCTTCCATGTCATCAGCTTCATCATCCGCACACATCATCATGCTGCCTCATGCCATCCATTTGACCTTGAGAAAGAAACAAAAATTAAAAAATGAAAGCTAAACCTTAAAGGGGCCACCCTAAAGTCAGGTAACACATGTTTCCTTGAAAGAAGCAACATGGGTCACACCCTTTTCTTCAATATCAATGACCTAAGTCCCACAGTTTTCCTAGATATGTGCAGCCTCGCCCAAAACTTGAATTTTGGTTGTTTCTACTTCGTTCATAACGAAAAAGAGAAAATATTGGTACGAAATTTGCAATGGCCCAAATTAGGTAATGGATATAGGGCTCAAAAAGATAAACCTAGATCCTTATTCTAGCCATTATTGTGCTTAGAAAAAGCTCTCAATGTATCTCATTCAAACACAATTCTCTATCCTTTAACTCAATCCATCACTCTGTTGATATTCTCTTTGATCTAGGAGCTAGCCTATTCTTGCTTCTATTTCACCTATCAGAGATTCTTACTATGACATGTGGCCAGGATAGATCTAGGTCCCAAAAACCTAAATCTAGATCCTTATCCTAGCCATTAGTGTGCTTATAAAAATATCTCAAGGTCTCTCATTCAAACACAATTCTCCATCCTTTCACTCAATCCGTCACTCTGCTGAGATTCTCTTCGATCTAGGAGCCAACCTATTCTTGCTTATATTTCACCTATCAGAGACCCTTATTGTGTCGTGTGGCCAAGAGATTGTGATGTTGTGTCATGGTAGGGACACAACATCCTAAGGCCATTGACATTGGTTGGGGAATAAATACAACATACTCAAGCCCTAAACACATCCCCTCAAGCTCAAGCACCATAAATGTGTCTTAAGACCACCACATGGGATTTTGGATGGTTTGTGGGGCCTTGACCATCATCAAAGACTAACAAATAGTGTATTGGGATCTAATTGAAGATTCTTAAGATCAATAGTCTTGTTGATAGGACGAATTGAACCGATCATTAACATAAGAGGGATAACCCAAATCGAGGTTCTGAGTAGACCCTAATTCATCTGGTGTAGCCACCCTTGACATGTATGTGGCCCCCTTGCCACTACACATGTTTCTCCTCGAAAGGACACTTTCATGTAAGCTTCACTAAATGCTAAATGAAGTCCTATCTAATCATGCAAATGCAACCCTGCAACTGACCTATTGTCTAACTTAAACCTTAAACTAGATTAATAGATAAATCTTGTTCTAGAAAAGGAAATTAGGAAAACATAAAAACTTATCCCTAAGAGGTACTTGAACACCTAATATTAAACAGTTTATGAAAATATTAATTTCATTATATTAATCAAGAACACAAATCCATATTTACTCATAACGTATTAAATAAAGAAAATGCATAATCAACAAAACATTATTAATTTACTGCATATATTCTAACATGAACCATTCATGACAATTGTTCTATGATCATTCATAAAAACATATAATCCTGTAAAGAAATTTAAGTTAAATAAAATTTACATAGAGGATCAACAATAATTAAGTAAACATAGAAAATTCAAATATACTCAATATATCGTGAACAACTCTTGAAAATCTATAGCTTTCTCCTTTTACTCCATAAAAGAAATTACATAGATTTTTCAGAAAACATATTCAATCATCGGTCCTTTGATACATCCAAAAGAAAAAATGTCCCCCTTCCATAAAATAAATTGCATCCTTTTATAATAATCATACAAATCGAAGGATAAGATCTCCTAAAACAAAGGAACACATTTCCTTAAAAAGGGAAAGATCTAACTAGATTTACCACTATTAGCTAGTTGATATTTCCACTTGTCATGAATATCCAACATATGAGTAATGTGACCGTAAACTACATGATCTATTTTTATCTTTGCTTTGCAAATCAACAACTGAATCCCCTTTTTCCTGACATTATCCATACCAACTAGAAAATAAAAAATATGTGTTCCATTAGCAACATGACATGATATACAATATCTGAGGAATTTGGCTCCCCTGAATTCTTGGTACTTGAGCCACCCGGTTCACTAATCTTCTCAAGAAATATTTTTTTCTCTTGCCTCTTCTCTAGGGGTAAATGTTCTTTTTCTAGATTCTGTAACTTACATATTTTGAGCATTTTGAAATTCATGAACTTGCAATATTTGTGGAGGATCAACAAGTTTCTTCAATACTCCTTCAAAACTTAACGCTCCTTGATAGATGGAATCATCAGGCTCTCTTTGATGTATATAAGTAGACTTAAGTTGTGTAGACAAAAAATTGATTTAAAAAAAAGTGTAAATGATCCTGCATTTTGAGAATTCCCTTTCTCAACTTCAACTTCTTTAATTGAGAAACCATAAAATGGGCATGTGGGGCACTCTAAATAACAAAATTCCCTAATTTCAAAAGAAATTTGGGCTAGGCCTTCCTTTTGTGGCTCACACAATTATCATAAATACCTTCCACTGCAGTTTGATAAACCATCTCTTCCAGGATCATTCCGTCAGGAACATGTTTGGGTAACATATGTAATGAACTGTGCCCCCAAATTCTCAAATAGGTAAAATATTCCATGACATACCGATCACCCATTGTAGAAACAATTTATCTAGCCTCCTCTGATAATCGAGGAGCATCCTTCTTGAAGATAACAAAATATACAACACTAAAGAAATTGTTGCAAATGTCATAGATATGTTCTCTCTAATTATTCTCCCAGAGAATAACACAATAAATATGAACATGTGGACTCTTATCATTCCAATACCATTTCATGAGAGGAAACGTGCATGATGCACGCATAAGGTCTACTAAATATGCTGCCACGTAAAACTTGGGTCTTTTGCTTACATGTGCACCCTTGATTAATTTAATGGCATATCTTAAATTAACACAAAAAATTTGTGCTTAGTTAAATACTTGACCATGAGTGATAATATGATGGAACAAAGGCACTTATTCAAGTATGAACAAAGTACCATTTTCCTCACCATACAATCTGTAAAGCATGGATGTCAAAAGTTTGAAGGGTTCCTTAGGATTCTAAATTGCATGAAGTTATTGGTATTAACATGGAAACTGGCCTCACCAAACCACCGGATTTTAACCAAATTGACCAAGTCATGCTTCTTCTCATATTCCATCGCTAGGCCAGTAGTGAGAAAAACCTGAGCAATTTTCAAAACGTAAATTCTAGCAAAGGTATCTGGTTTGTAGAAAGCGATAACCATGCTATTAGCATCCTTGAAAGTATTCATAACTAGATCCATGTAGGTAATGTCACATCCCTAGTGGCCTTAGTGGCTTATCGTGACCATGGGGTATATTTTCCTTTCTTCTACTTCTGATACCAAGACATTACCATGTCTAAACTAAGTTATTTTGCTGCACAACAATCTACGCCTCATACTCTTAACTCACTTGTGCGACACACTACTCACATAATCCTTTAGTCTACACACACTTCCGGGCTTATCAATTTCCTTATCGCGTAGCTATATTGCACGCACAAAGCTAGACCGTTGTGATCCACTGTGCAACCGCCTTCAACCACTGCATGTCTACCAATGCGTAGCATAACCACCTTGCGTTAACTTAGCTTTCTTTTCCAGTTCATTGGCTACCTGTAGAGTTAGCACTATATACATAATGGGGCTTCATATATATACAATCATCTATATGCAAGAAATTCACATTCATAATCATTATATACAACATGCATCCCATCATTCATTCAGATCAACATTCATACAATGGAAATGAATAACAAGATTGAAACATCACATAACACTTATCTCGAATGAAGCTTCTCCAAGCAACTAATTGGGCAAGATAAATGTTCCACCCAACCGTAGGCACTCTGTCTAGCATATACTCTTTCTGCTACAAGGTCAACCCTACGCTGAGCATGATTACCTCAAGGAAAGGGAAACTATCCATAGCTCACTCATAGTCAAATAAGAAAAAGGACACAACCAAGCCATCCTCTGCTGGGTTAATAAGTTGTTACAGTCACATAGACTCAATTCTCAAGTCAGGCCAACCTTTGTTGGGTTCACAGGCTTTTCTAGGTGCTAGAGGGGAAATGTTAACTAGTGACTCACCACAAAGTTATAGGAAACTCATGCAAACTTGGTTAGCTTGGGGTGCATAATACCTGCCCAAAAAACACCAAGAAGGTACCCCTTCACCACTCGATGGTCCCTCAAGCGTCACCTTCCTCCAGGTGCTATACCAGTGTGTGTATAGAAAGACCACCAAGACCACACTATTCCACTAGGAGGTCACAACCTTCACTAGTATCTTAAATCTATACCACTTTGGTACTCAATACTGGTAATCAACCTTGCACAGACTTAGTTCACTTGGGGTCCACAATACCTACCCCACAAAACACCTTGAAGGTGTTATTCTAGTGTGTGCATAGAAAGACAACCCAAAACCTGCTATTCCACTAGGAGGTCATGCAATCACTATTGGATTCTAGTCCACTCGGTGCTCAACACTTGACTCACTTCCTAGGGATTCTAACAATTCAAATAGGGCAAACAATTAGATCTTGTTAACTCCAAAATTACAAACGCCTCGCTCAAACTCAACTATCTTGGGGTCCATAATACCCACCCCACACAACACCAAGAAGTTACCCCTTCACCGCTCAACGATCCCATAGGTGTCACATTCCTCCAAGTGTAATATTGCTGTGTGTGTAGAAAGACCACCCAAACCCCGAATCATCTTTCTACTTGATTTGTTTTGCCAAGGCTTACAAATCTTGGTTGCACACATCCAATGGTTCAAGGGATTTTCTCCTGATTTCATTCCAACATACCACTTTGTTATACATGTCCATAGGAGGCTATGCTCAAGCTGACTTCAATGACAGTGAACTAGGACTTGTGGGCACACGACTAAGGAATCTCAGACCCCTTAACCACGCTGCTATACTTTCTTAGACAATTATGGGAACATACCCTATCTCATAGTTCCTCACACGAATTTAGGGCATACAACATCAAACTAACAATTGAGAAATTTGATGCCACTCCGATACTTAGATCAATAAAGGAACACATAATAGTTGTACTCTTTAGTTTCCTCTTGAATCATAGTCATGACCAAAAACTAGATCTTAGATCCATTCTCCATTCCGTCACTATTCAGGTTAGGATTCTTCTTAGGAAAATTTTGACTCTTTCTCCACTGATTAGAATGGATAGATTGGTCCATGGATAGTAACAATGATTTGCACTCAAGATAGGGTGAGATAGATACACCCATGAAGGACCGAGTTAATTGACCACACAACTAATTAATTAATTGATAGGTTCACTGACAAAATGACTGGAAGACACACTAACATGTTTACTACACCATCCCCCCCAACTGACAGGTAATTTAAGGATGAAATCATTGCAACTGATCACTTACCCAATAAGAAACTCCCATTCCCAATTCTATAGGGTGACTAACACAAGGAACTGACACTACTCTATCATAAGGAAACATAAACCCACACCTTCTTCGCCCAAGGAAATAATTGCCTCAACTACTTTCCTCTTGGAAGCATTAAATGATTGCGGCACATGAGTCAAACTGACATATGATGGCCCATCAGTCCTCTCTAGGACACTTGGATCTCATCTACATGATTTAATATGCCCCTCTCTAACCTTAGGATAATCATGCCCCTTGCTCTTGTTTCCTTGCACTGTAAGTGATGTATTTATTTATTATTATCATGCACATGTACATTACATTTACAATGTTATTGTGCTTGACCAATGCATTGTTATCTAACCACATTACTTGTTGATATACACATATATATTTGATATGTCCATGGTAGGGCCTTTTTCTTGACCTCCTCATCATGTTCTATCCATTACATAAACTATATTACATCATTTACATATTTTATGTCGAGGCCCAAAACTAGGGACATTACAGTGCCCTCCCCCTTGAAACAACACTATCCTCAGTTCTCTTCAAAATTGAACAAAAATGGGTATTCCTGCCTCATGGCATCTTCCATATCCCACGTAGCCTTATTTGGTCCAAATTTATTCCATTTCACCTGTATTTGGCCGATGGCATGATTCCAGAGCACCATCTCCTTCCTGCCTATGATGTGCATAGGCTCCACTTGGAACTCTCCATTGGGTTCCACCTAAATCACATCCCAATCGATAATGTGATTAAGATCATGTATATAATGTTTAAGCAATGAAACATGGAAAACATTACGAGCTTTCATATGAGTAGGAAATGCAATCTTATATGCAACTGGTCCTATTCTATCAAGGACTTCAAAAGGTCCACAATATATCGGTGCCAACTTGGAACAACTTCCGAGCTTGAAGGAGCTCTTCCTTGGCTTAACTCTCAAATAAACATGGTATCCAATTTTAAATTATCTATGCACTCTTTTCGTATTTGCATAGTTATTCTGCCTATCCTGCGCTGATTTCAATTTATGCTTGATATTAACCATTTCCTTGAGCATTTCTGGTCCAAACACTACTCTGTGTACTAGGTTTTCCCAACTTACCGAAGTCTTGCATTTTCTACCATACATGGATTCAAATGGACTCATACCCAATGATTCTTGATTCCCATTGTTGTAAGCAAACTCAACTAGATGTATGTAATCCTCCCACTTGGATCGCTTATCGATCACATACATCCTTAACATATCTTCCAACACTTGGTTTACTCTCTTTTTCCAACCATCTATTTGAGGATGGTAGGATGTGCAGAAATTTAGTTGAGTTCCCACCTCCTTGAATAATCCTTTCTAGAAATTTGAAGTGAACTTTGCATCACGATTTGAGATGATTTCCTTAGGCAATCAATGCAACTTGAAAATTTCCTTCATGAAGATTTGTGCAATATCAATAGTCTTATGCATTGACTTAACTAGAATGAAGTGAGCTATCTTATCCTTCATACTTCATGTCTGGTTTAGTTTTCCTAAGTCCCGCACTCACTTGTGCGTACTCTCATCTTCAGATGCGACCCTACTGACTCGTTCTATGAGTTGAACGCTACATGAACTTATGGCTGTGACATGAAACTTCTTGTTGAGCATGTCAACAACCTTGTTCTCCTTACCTTTGAAATGCTTGATTTCAAGATTGAATTCGCTCAAGAATTCTAACCATATGGCTTGCCGAGCATTCAAATTCGGCTGATCAGACATATATTTTAAACTCATATGATCAGTGCGTAGCTCAAACTTTCTTCCAAGCAAGTAGTGTCACCACATCTTCAAGGTGTGCATTATGGCTACTAGCTCCAAATCACGTGTCGCATAATTCTTCTCATGATCCTTTAACTTTTGGGACTCATAGCATATCACATGTCCTTACTTCATGAGTACTCCTCGCAATCCTTCAATGCAATCATCTGTTCATATTAGTAAATATTTGTTCGGATCTACAATCTTCAAGATAGGAGCACTGGTGAGTAATTCCTTTAGGAAATGGAAACTTTGCTCACATTTTCCCAACCATGCGAACTTCACATCCTTCCTTTTCAATGACATGATAGGATGTGCCACCTTGGAGAATTTATTGATGAATCTACTATAATATCTTTCCAAACCCATGAAATATCAAGCATTTGTCACATTCCTGGGCGTAGACCAATTTACTATCACCTCAATCTTCTCAGGATCTACTGAAATTCATCTTGCTGAAATAACAAGACCCAAATACCAACTCTTCTTCTGATAGAACTCGCATTTACTTAACATGGTGTACAACTTGTGCATCCTAAGCACCTACAACACCATTCTGAGATGCTCTGCGTTCTCTTCCTCATTCCTGGAATAGACAAGAATGTCATCTATGAATACCAACACAAAGTTATCCAAGTACTAGCTGAACACACTATTCATGAGGCACATGAAAGTAGCTGGCGCATAAATGGCACAATAGTGAACTCATAATGGCCATACCACATTCTAAAGTTGTCTTATGGATATATTCCTCCTTGATTCTAACCTGATGATATCCTGACCTTAAGTCAATCTTGGAGAATACGCTATCTCCCTTGATCTAATCAAGGATATTATATTATGGGCAATGGATATGTTCTTGACTATGACCTTATTGAGACATCTGTAGTCAATACATAGTCGCAAGGTTCCATCCTTATTGAGACGTCTGTAGTCAATACATAGTCGCAAGGTTCCATCCTTCTTCTTAATGAACAACATTGGAGAACCTCGGGGTGACACTATTGGTTTGATATAGTTCTTAAATCCATCAGCTCCTACGGTTTCATTTTCAATTTGACGAACTATGGAGTGCTCATTCTGTAAGGGGATTTAGACACCGGGGTTTCTCTTGGCACCATATTGATAGTAAAATCAATATCTATTTTGGGTGGAAGTCCCAACATATCTTCTAGAAATATGTCCTTATATTCTTGCAAAATGGGTAAATATTCTAGTGATGGACTTTTATCCCTTGCAGCTTTTGACACATAAACTACATATACCTGACATCTCTTCTTGAATACCTTTTAAACTGTAGTGCTGAAACTTGCCTTATGGAAATCTTTTTCAGCACACCTTTCACTACCTAAGGCTTTCCTTCATCATCAAGGTATTCAAGAGACTTATTATAATAGTCAAGCTTGGTGTGATGCTTTTCCAGCCAATCCATGCCAATAAGAACATCATATGATCCCAAAGGTAGGATGTTCAAATTTTCTATGATGGACAGACCATCCAACATTAACGAACATCCTTCTACCACTTCACTTACTTTCTTTTTCATCAACCATGACTTTCCATTCTTACTTTTCTTAAGCGCACAAACTTAAACAATATTAGGATGAATATAATTATGAATAGATCCCGAGTCTTTTAAAATAGATCTAGCAGAACTACACATCTCAAAAGACAACCATTAGCATTGTCAGCAACTAATAATGTAAACTGACCCCTAGAATTCTAGGAAATGATATTTCTTTGAACCCAAATATAACCCAGGTGCCTCCAAATTGATTTATGATGACAGATTCTATCTTTTATAAATGACTATTACACAGACTCTTGATGTTAAATCTACACCCAATACCATGTAAATAATACATGAAACAGAATTATCTATTTTTCTCGTATGGATATATATAATCTGGCAGACCCATCCCCCAAATGGCACAAAGAATTCATGTGCCCTCAATCCTATTTTATACCTAGACAAAATCCAAATAATCATTTTATATCACCACACTGAAAAATTGGTTTGATTGCAATGATAAACTTGCTATCGGCAGTTTCATGCATGGTGGTTTCCTTCATTGTCCATACCCCACTCTTCTTCTCCCTCATTTCCATTAACAAGAACCTCTCCTTCAGTATAATCTGCTGCTTCTACATACTTCTCTCCATCAATGGTTTCATCTTGTATTTCAAGAATGAACCTCTCCTTCAGTCGAGTCTTCTACTTCTGCATACTTCTCCTGATCTATGGTTTCATCCTTCATTTCATCAAGAACATTGTCTTCATTGATGCCGTGTACCTGCAAAGAAAGTGGCATAAACATCTTAAACACCCAATAACACAAAAATAAGCATGGTAAGAACCCCAATTTCAATATGAAACAAAAATAAACACCATGCATGTTCAGGGTGGTGTAAAACAATGCAGGCATTATATACCTCATGAATAGAATCTCCATTTTCTAAAGCGACCTCTCCATTGACTTCCATAATTTTAAACTCTTCTATAAGGTCAGCATTCATTTTACCAACATATGTAGATAATCCTCAGCAGAGGATAGTCATTCCTGCAATAAATTGGGCAAATTCCTGTCTTAGTACTTGTTTACGCTGCAGAGGTTCAAAACAAGAATATTAGTCTGAATTAAATGTAGACTGTGTCAAAGATACATTAGTGAAAACCTTGAACTTCTTAGCTTCGATTCAATGTCAAGTGCCAAATGCCAGTCTTCAAAGAGGTTAGGGTAGTCCTCTAGATCTGCTAATGATTGGGCAGCCTTTTGATTTACCTTCAAAATTTGAAAACCGAGAATTGTAGACGGATAAGAAGGAATATCTAAATTTCACGAAGAAACAACAATAATTGCATATTTGATTCATACAAGCTCCCATTTTGTAAGGTGAAATCAAGCTGCCTGTATAAAACTCCTCAGCAAGGACTGAAGAAGACAATTCATTGTACATGATAATGGAATGCTCTCATGTTTAATGCTTAAAAACGTTGTAGCATTCACTTGTGTTGGCACAGACCAAGGTTTGGATTTCGATGTTTCAGTGAACATCTTGAACTGATAGATTGCTTATGAAGATTCCCAAATCTCAACTTATTGGAAGTTAACCTGCCATACAGTAACCAATAATAGGTTTTTGTTTGATATTGAAAAGAAAGTTATAAAAGAGTGACATTTATGGGCTAACGCAATTTTTAACAGAAATCTGGAAAACAATCAACTTTATGGACAACTGCCCATCTCCTTGAACAAGACCACATTGGATTTAAGGTGCGGCTTGGTAAATTTTCCAATTTGATGTATCTTTGAATACAAACTTAATATGGTATTTTTTATACATAATTTAGAATATTATTTTCACGCAATTTAACAATCTTTTTTTGTGTGTGCAGATCATTAGGAAATCTCTGTCTTACATTCCCTTGTACAAGATGCTCTCCTCCACCTCCTCCAGTTCAGACCCCGGAAGTTACAGAACTGGAGATATCCAAATGCAAAAGCCACATCAAGGTTATTCTTGGAGTCGTTGTAGGTGGAATAGCATTTTTGGTAATTGTGTGTCCAGCTCTACTAATATGGTACAAAAGAAAACACAAACTGGAGGATAGAAGTTCCATGTCAAGTATGGTTCCACCAACATTTGAGTTTATGCTTATCCCCATTTTGTATTTCTTGTTTCATGCGCACTATTTTTTTAAATACATTTATCTTACCCTACTCAAATATATCACTTGATTGCAAGAAGCAGACATGAGAAATTGGAATGCAGCGATACAGTTTACCTTCAAGGAAATAAAACTGGCAACAAATAGCTTTAGAGAGACAATAGGCCAGGGAAGCTTTGGATCTGTTTATCTTGAAAGGGAAACCATGTTGATGTGAAAGTACACTTTGATCCATCACAAGTAGAAGCTGACTCATTTATTAACGAGGTATGTGAACAATCTTATTTGAATAGAACAAGTGACAGCAACTGAACAGTGTCCCCAACATACAACATAATACGATAGTCAAAATGTCTCGAATTTCTTGTCGATAATTTGCATTGTCTAAAATTCATGAAAAAAGGACAGTAATTGCATATTTGAATCATACAAAGCTCCCATTTTGTAAGGTGAAATCAAGCTGCCTGCATAAAACTCCTCAACAAGGACTAAAGAAGACAATTAATCTCATGTTTAATGCTTAAAAACGTTTTAGAATTCACTTGTGTTGGCACAGATCAAGGTCTGCATTTTTGTGGATCCTGAACACGATGAAGCATTTTTTGTTCCGGGAGCAATATTACCTTGCGCCTAGCTTGAAAACTGGCTTGGATGCTGTTAATGATGATGGTAGTGAATCTTCCTTTGCCTTCACTGCGAGGTCAACTGATTAAAAAATGCACTTAAATGTCATTTCAGGTGAGTTGTTGCTGTAGCGCTAACTTGCTGATGCCTTTGCTCGGTGAATGGGGTAAACTTCTGACTGGATCATTGGCTACTAAGGCTAGTGGAACTGGATCTACTACTCGATCTGCTGGTGTTGTTAGTGGTACCTATTATTAGCAGTCAGCGGCCATAAAGACCCATATCGATGGAGACTAAGCCACGGCAAGGAGTTTTATGAAATAAGCCCCCAGTTTTATGAAGTAAGACCCCAGGCCAGGATATAAAACTATATAGTGCAGAGAAACCTGTCGTGGAAGTCATCGTTAAGTTTTCTTTGATTTTGTCCCTAGGCCCCCGAAACACCATGCATGAAGCAAGCGGGCATGAGTTGATCTCTTGAACTGATAGATTGCTTGCCAAGCAGTGCCAAGGTAAAAGTATAGTTATATTGCATGTGCTCAGTGTTGGAATATTCATACTGAGAGGGGGTGAATTAGTATTGTCTTCTTTTTCCTTTTATTAAAACAATTAGTACAACACACACAAATACTCAAACAAGTTAGGACACAAGATTTGATTGTGGAAACCTCAAAGAGAAAACCACCAACTCATACTCATTAATAAGATGAATTTTACAAAATTGTTTATCTGGTACTACAGAAAGGATGCAACTACACCCCATATTTTGTCTGCTACTACAAACAAGGATGCTACAACACCCCAGATCTTTTGTCTGCTGCTACAGACAAGGATGCAACAACACCATGTTTTCCAGCTACTACTGGAAGGAGGCTACGACCTCCTGCAGGCTTACTGCATGCCCTAGCACCACCCTGCCACCCTAATTTAAATTCATCAGACTTCCAGATATTCTTTATGTTTTCAAACTTGTCACAAGTTTTCTTTCTTTGGTCTCTGTCTACAGCTGCTACTACATAGATCTGGATCATAGAGACGACTTCTTTCACTTAGCACTTTGTCTATAAATACCTTCCAACACGTTTTCTCTGAATGCATTTTCTCACAGCTGCGCCTTTTCATTCTTAGATCGTGCCTCTTCATGAAAACACAATTTTTCATTTTAATAATTCTTTAACTCTATTTAGGTTTATCAGTCATGACTTTCCGTAACAAAAATATTTCCAAAATTGCCTCTCCGCAATGATAATTCTGCACCAGAATTCCTTCCGAATTTTTCTTTTTCCGCAATGATGTTTCCGCAACAAAATCATTCCGCAATTGCCTTTCCGCAACGATTTTTCCACAGTTACCTTTCCACAGTGACCTTTCCACAATTTCCTTTCCACAGTGGCTTTTCTGCAATTTCCTTTCTGCAACGACTTTTCCGCAATCTCTTTTTCACAGTGATCGTGGACCATCTGATCTTGATCAACGGTGGATTCTCGTTCCTCAACTTGCGGATTGTGGATTGCGGAACTATATTTCGATTTTTATAAACTAGCTTTCGGAATTTGTCTCCCACAAGACTTCTTCCGCAAGTCTCTTTCTGCAAGGTTATTTCCGTAGTGATCGTGGACCGTCGGATCTTAATCAATGATGGATTCTCTTTCCACAGCTTGAGGATTGTGGAACTATATTTCGATTTTTATAAACTAGCTTCCGCAATTTGTCTCCTGCAAGTCTCTTTCCGCAAGGTTCTTTCCGCAGTGATCGTGGACCATCGGATCTTGATCAAAGGTGGATTCGCTTTTCGCAGCTTGTGGATTGGGGATTGCAGAACTGTATTTTGACTTTTACAAATTGTCTTCCACAATTTATCTTTCTGCAATTCTCTTTCTGTAGTCGGGTTGCGGATTGTGGTCGTGCCTTCAAATTTTTCCGAAATGGGCTTCCGCATTTTCCCTCCCGCAAGTCCTTTTCCGCAACTCTTTACAACCGTTTATTTTTTGTGGGTTCTTTCCTGACCATCGATCTGAGATCAGATGTGGATCTCACCTTACCTTTGCGGATCCGTTATCTTCCTTACACCTTTCTCTTGTGGAATTGCTCTGGGGCGTCAGATCTCTTGCAGCTTTGATCTCATCCGTCGATCTGCTGTCTCCAACGGAACTTCACTTAATCTTGAGGATTTCTTATCTTCCGTTCACGTTCACCTCGTGATCTCTGTTCCATAATTGATCCATCTTTTCTCCTTTAATTTGGATTGTCCAAATCTCTGCAAACTTCAATATTTGCAACTCTATGATTCTACATTGATTGATCAGAGAATCAATCAATCACTCAATCGATCATCATTGGACTTGATTCCCTTGATGGATCTACACATCGACTCTGTGGTTTTACACACATAAAGATCATTCACACATCCGCTGCAACATTCAATCCTCAAAACCCCTTACTTCAGGCTACGCATACACACAGTGATTAATCAAGCATTTACATAGATATCCCAAACTGTCAATTGATTCATTAATACACAAATACACAAATATTCAACTGTTAACACTTCATACATAGATTGATGCGTACACACAGAGACAACTTAATTAGCTTTCTTTATTCACACAGGAACCTGATACAAACAAGGTTGCTTGCTCTGGCCTGGTTTACATTGATTTGGCCACCCCCTAGCCATACTCTTCATAATGATGTCATATTACAACAATAACTTCATAATAACACTAAAACGCCACCATGTGTCTTTTACATGCCACATCATCATATATGTCATGCCATGTCATCATATTTGCCATATCATCATCCATGCCATGTAATCACTACCTTTGTCTTTCACTGAGTTTGCCTTGCCATCATGTCCTTGATTATTCCTTTGTCATTACTGAACTCCTTTGACATCAATGAAAACCATATCCAACACTTGGATTCTATTTTACCTGGCTATTTCTGTTTGCGGCATCCATCATTATCCATGTTATAGCATTTACTATTGGTTATGAGTTGGATTAGGGCGTACTATGGTGGGCCTTATGGAAGAGTAATTTATTTAGACGTACCGGATCTCTTTGGCCGAATCACTCACCTTACTTTAGATTGGGACTAGGACTACGATTGGGTAGATCATTACTCTATAAGTAATGGATCCGAGGTCTCAATCGATCACTCTCTGAGGAACATTCCAAGGACTGAGAAGGCATCCAGAAATCGCCAGAGAAAAAGAGCTCCATTTAAAATAGAAAAAAAATTGTAGGAGAATCATGGCATATACCTTACTTAAGGTCATTACGCCAAATGGAGACCAATTGTGAAACCTTGTTTGGAAGATGTTTGGAAGATAGGATCGTGTAATAAATACTTCCAAGGCCTCAATAAAAAAACCACTTAGCCTGCAACCATGGCATTCACGAAACATTTATTTTGTCAAACACATCGCGGGAATCCTTCACACACCCACATTTTCCATGCATTGATCTAAGAACACTACCCAAATGGGCGTCCACACAATATGTTCATGGATATCCTTCCCCTCAATGGCCAAGAAAGCAGGCAAAAGTAAACTTATCCAGCCAGATACTGGTCTGTTGCATTTGATCATATAAAGAAAATGTTTCACCAGATCCCTTTTCTGGCAGATCCTCAAATAATAGCAATTTAAATGAACACTTTTGGCTCGAAAATTCTGTCAAAGATGAGTTCTAAATCACCAAAAATAGAGGGAGGTCTGTGGAGGAGGTCGGGAGGTAAGAATGCAGGTCGGGAGGTAAGGATAATTCTTGGGGTAATAATGTTTGTTTTGTTTTTGTGTTTTATGTATTGTTTGTTTTTTATTTTTAATTTTACATAGAATAATATATTTATTTTTATTGTATATAATATATAATATTGTTATTGTTTATTTATTTATATAATGCATATTATATTATTTTTATTTGTTGTTTATTTATATAATATAAAATTAAAAATTTAATAATAAAAATAAACTTTAAATTTAAAAAAGAAAATTGATAAAAATAACATTGCCATTGCATATGTTAAGACTAAACTCATGATTTACAAGGACCATGATCTCCTTAGACCAAAATGTTTTTTAAGAGTAAAAAAAATATTGAGCCTAAGCCAAATTTGATCACTCAATTGAGTATTAAGAAGATGGGCCTCCTTCCCATCCTTCTAAGAAGTAGGCACATATTGATCCCTCTTCCAACAATCTTAATGTTGTGGAGAAAGCCCATGTTGTTGACAATTCTTTTACAACTCATTAGGTTGTTATCGATGCATAGACAAGTGTAGGTATCATCCTCCATAGAGGGAACCCTATTCTTCAATAAGTTGAGGAATGCATCAAGCACCAAAAGGAGGTTCTCCAACTATTGAAGGATAACTTGGTGTTAGCACAAAACAAGGTGAAACAACAAACAAATCAATGTCGCAATTAAAGGCACTTTGAAGTTCAGGATTTGGTATTTGAAAGGATACAACCATGCAAATAGGTGTACTTCAAGCAACAAAAGGACACTATGCAAATTTGTGACACCATCTTACTAAACTTGCAACATAGTCAATAAACGTGGTATGACGTTATGATACAAGCGTTTATGAGAGAGATACATACCAAATAGCTTTGTCAAACTCCTACATTATAAATATTTTCCATTGCTCAATGGAAGCATGAGCAATCAACACCTAGAGTTGATTGAGAACTTAGCATATCAATCCACCAACATATTCAACAATTTGAAAATTAGTAGGTCATTCATGGCAGTTAGGATTGGAATTTGAAATCACTTCTACCTGTAAAATTTGATGATTATAAGAAAATTGTTAAATGTATTATGCATTTCAAAGAATTTTGATAATGAGTATATTAAGGCGTTGACCATATTTAACAACTAAATTACCTCATGATGAACAATTTATTCTCAATGGTAAAACACAATCACTCTCAAATAATCTTCCATAACCAAAACTCAACATAATAGATCACATTCTAAAGTTATAGTGAATTTTATTTGAATATTAAAACATTAACTATTATTTCATGCTTCTTATACCTCATTTTGGTAACAACAATCACATAGGAATTTAGTAGGAAATCTCAGCCCAAGCGTGCATTATAGTGGTGATTTTGAGGTTTTCCACATTAGAGGTTAGTTTTAGTTCCTAAGACATGGTTTGGTGCCAAGATATAGGTTGTTTGGACATAACATTTGTCCTTGAGGCTCGTGGGCCATGTGTGGAGCCTCACGTCACCATACTTTGGCATGTGAGAGGGATATGGCTCTCATTTAAAGCTTTGGGATGATAATTAAGTGTGGTTCTCATTTCACATTCAATGGTCCAATGCCAAAAGACAAAGCCTTACACCAATATTTTTCTCTATGGCTCATGGGAAATGTGTAGGGCCTTAGTTATCACATAATCCCTACATAAGAAAATTTTAACCTGCAAGGGGAATATGGTGGCCATATCAAGATTTATAACACTAAGGATGGTTGTTATGAACCCATATTTAAATTGAGGTTCTAAGTCTTTACCAATTCCATATAGGGCTCATGGTCCATGCAAGGTCTTCTAGGCCACCACATAGAGCTTCTGTAAGGAATCTTTAGCATACATGTGATATATAGTCATCATTTTGAGGATTAAAAAGCTAGGGATGGTTCTAAAGGCCCATTCCTTGGTATAGGTCCATATATATAATCTCACACTAAACATTTGCGTAAGGAGCTCATGGTCCTTGTATGGGGCCCCAAACTAACATACATGCCCTCCATAAGGAATTTTGGCTTTTGAGTGTGATATTGTTATAAGTGTTTTGAGGTTTAAATTACTAGGGATAGTTCTCAATACATGTCCCATCGTTTTATGTGAAAAGAAATGGTCTTAGACCATAACATTTGTTTTTGGGGTTCATAATCCATCTACCGGGCTATAGGCCACTATTGGGGATAAATCTTTGTCAAGGTGGTGTCTTTTCATGTTAAATTGATACGTTTAATGTGTGCAAGCAAATTCTGAGAATCATAGAGTATGGTGCTTGGTGCAAAGGCCGTAGATCCCAATGGTTGTTCTTGTCGAAATATTTACAATCTTTTGTCTTAATTTTACCATGTTATACCTTGTGGATTCGTTGTCTCTTCCCCATTGGTCACTTTGGTCGCCACATTACACTTGTTCTTGGTCTTTGCCTTTCTATAGGTATGCTTAAAGGGTCACGCAATGATGGAATAGTTGAACCTAACACAGGAGGAAGATGTATCACAAATCTTGAAATGGACACCATATTCTTCTTGTAGGCCAACAATTCCATATACAAAGGTTTATATGATGGCTTGGGACCCACACATAGCCCATGAGTCCTAGAGGAAAATGTTATGGATTCAAACTCTATATTTTGGCCTTAGATTGTGTCTAAAGTCATGACAATGTCCAATATATTCCTCAATGTGCCAAAATCAACTATGTCCATCATATTATGATCACATGACAAAGATTCCCTTTGTAGGACCTATGGGGTGTCCAAGGGACATAAGGATGTCTCACGAGTCCTATAGATAAATATCATGGTATAATACCATATATTTTGGCATTGAACCACATCACAGGAACCAAGAACCATGTCTAGTGTTCTAAAATTCAAAAGGAGCACCATATATCACTTCCAAGCCAAAGATTCCCTATGGAGGGCCAATATGGTGCTTTGGGACCACACACATGGAACTGATAAAATGGTTGGGTTGAATTCCGGCTACAACCCAAGGTCCCAAAAATAACTCGCAATGATGATCACATACTAGAGTGGGGTCCTGCTGCACCTCCTAGAAACTCCAAGTTTCTGCACAATAATCCATCAACTCACTATTTCATGACCTAGGGTTTGAGTTTCTGGGATTGAATTAGGGTTTTACCCTAATATTTATACTTGAAGAACATAGATTATTGTTTTTGGACTTATTGATGATAGTATGGAAGTACAATCCTGGTATGGAAATGACAATGTGACAGTGACAGTGCGTGACAATGATAGTGATAGGTAGTGACATGCAGAGATTGTGACAGGTTTATATTCTCTCATAAATATTTATATTCAAGGGGTTCAAGCCTCAGCTTCTAGTTGGAGATGGATTAACATCTAGGGAGTTGTAGCTCCCTTCAGGTTATATCTTGAAATTTCGTGGGTAGGAATCTCCTTCAAGCTTAGCTTGTAAACATTGAAACTTTGAAGATAAGTTTCTATCGTTTTTGTCCCCGCTGGGTTTGCATGTAAAATCCTTGTGTTATGTGCATTGTTTACTTTCTGTGTATGGTATGTTTATACATGAATGATAAGTAATGATGAATGCTGCTAACATAATTTAAAGTGAAGGATAAATTGGTCAAAAAGTGCCCAATATTGATTCATCCCCCCTCTCAGTATTGGTGATATTTCCAACATAAACCAATATCGCTATATATATATATATATATATATATATATAAACTGTCTCTAAAATAGGGATTTTGGAGATGGTCTCTTATAACACTCTCAACTTCAAAAGTTCAATTCTCATTACTTTTAATGGGGTTTTAAAAACACTGCCTTGAAAATAGCTAGCAGTAGTCTTTTTAAACCCCCCTGAAAGTCATGAGAATTTGACTTATGGTGGCAGCTTTTAACAAACTGCCTCCAAAAGTAAAATTCTCATGACTTGTAGGGGGGGTTGTCAAAACATAGCATTGAAAAATATATTTAGGGAAGGTTGTTTTAAACCCCCCCACCCAAAAAAGGTTATGAGAATTGAACTTTTCGAGATGGTTGTAAAAAAATCACGTACACAAGTTTAATTCTCATGACTTTTGGGAAGGGTTTTAAAAAACCGCCTCCAAAAGTTATTTTTCATGACTTTTAGAGAGGGGTTTGAAAAAACCTTGTAATGTCTACGAGTTAGGCCCTGGATCACAATTGCCTAAATCACATAGATTGGTTCATGTTTATTCACTTAGGTGGTGATTTGGATTGATTAATTGATGATACTAAGGTCCAAGGGGAGAAATAACACCACCATAATGAATGTGGACTAGGACAAATACATTAAGGGGATGAGGAACCTTGGTTGGATAATTAAATAAGCCAAGTCTCCTTGTGATCCAAAATTATTGAGAAAATCCTAAGGCTGGTTTCCTAAGGATGGAAAAATCATTGGTGGAAAAATCCAAGGAAGAGAAACTCCTAAGCAGTGTGGCAAGGTGTCGTGTCACCACCCTGAAGACACCATGATAAAATCACTAACCCATTCAACCCCATGGGTCCTAGTGACAGTTTGGAATTAATTAATTAAAGGGGGGTGAATTTTGGTTTAGTCACCCATGTAAATTAAATAAATGATGGCGGGTCATAGTTTCATTTTATTTGGTGATAGGGAGGAATGATTTCTTGGAGCGCGATGGAGGTTTTCATGGCTATGGTGGATTCTTAAGCCTACAGGCTGGTCGCTGGGCGGGCTGCTGCCGTCAGGAGGGGTCACAGGTTTGTCGGCACTCGCTGCGGTGTAGGTTGGAACTGTTAATTGAACACCGTTCATTTCTCCCGTTTTTTACTGCTTAAGCCTTGTTTCTCGGTGGTAAACCCTAGGTGGATTGCTATGGTTTTTACCTGTGCTACGGTGGAGGTGTGGTTTTCCCTGCATATGGCTTCATATGATGACAGGGTGGACTACTCCTTTGACGCATCTGATGATTTTCCCATCTGGACACAATCTGCGGGTGCCGGGTGGACGATTGGGGTCCCCTCTGGTGGTGGCGAGGTGGAGGGACTACCTACTTTAGAGAGCAGGTCCGCCCTGGGGTTTTCATCGTCGGATTTCTTGGCTTTATCTCCCAGCTCGGGGAGTTTATGTGCTCCTCTCCCCAGTATCCCAGCGAATATTTCGAAGGAAGCGGGGCCGTTATGGACCTCGGAACAGGTTATTGAGGCCCTGGAGGGTTCGGCGGGCAGGAATAAAGGATATAGCACGGTGGATGATGGTTTTCGGGG
Organism: Larix kaempferi; assembly: GCA_027924585.1. Taxonomy (NCBI): domain Eukaryota; kingdom Viridiplantae; phylum Streptophyta; class Pinopsida; order Pinales; family Pinaceae; genus Larix; species Larix kaempferi. Next base: position 5,962,935 of record BSBM01000012.1, on the reverse strand, counting down.
CAACGTTGGCAGGGTTTCTTCTCCTTTGGACCCTCCTCCAGGTTTGAATGCTGCAGAGGCAAGGGAGGAAAGGTGGGCGGGGCAATTGGAACTCCACGAGCAGCGTGGCTTTGCTAGCCCTTGTGTGGGCTCTGGCACGAGCTCAGAAGAATGGGATGGACCTTCTTCGGAGGATACCACTCACAAAGAGAAACGGGGCAGGAAGCGATGGTTGAAACTTAGCAGGACTAGATACAATTACGCTCTAGGGGAAGATATTGAGTGGAATCAATTGGTCAAGATGACCAGTATCACTTTGGTCGGCAAAGCACTGGGCAGATATTTCTCTCTGCGCACCATTGAAGATTGGGTGGGGGAGAAGTGGGCTGGGGTTTTGGGCTATTCACTGGAAGTTGTGGAATTAACCCGTAACTGGTTTGCTTTCAATTTCCATGCGGAGGAGCACACAAAATGGGTTCTAAATTCCAACTGGAGCTGGGATCACTGCACGGTCATGATCAAACCCTGGCATCTGCTGTTTGATGCTAGTAGGGAACGTTTGGATATTGTACCATTGTGGGTACGGCTCCCTGGTTTACCTCTCCATTACTGGTCGGAGCGACATTTCAGAGGCATTGGGAACATGATTGGGAATTATTTGGATGGCGACTACAGCTTTCTTCATACCTGTCAGCGGAAGGTTGCTCGTATTTTGGTAAATCTGAACATTAGAGATGGGTTGGTACCGGATGTTACCCTCAGTTGGGGGCCCTATGTCTATACACAGAAATTGGACTACGAAAATGTCCCCTTCAGATGCCGTCGCTGCCATGCTTATGGTCATCCGGCTGCTGAATGCAAACTTCCGTTCCGGAGGAAGTATGAGGGTTCGCATAAAGATCCTATTGCAGTGGAGGCTACCCCCCCTCCGGATATCCCATTGGCTGAAACCCTCCCTAAAGCGGTTTTGGACGTGGCTGAGGGACATGGTTCTCCACGGGATCTGGTTGACCCTTGCCCTACTAGCACTGCTCTACAGGTCTCTGGTGCTGCGGAGGCAGGAGAGGCAGACTTACAACGGGAGATGGGTTTGGACGCGACTCCTGTTGGGGATTTGCTACCTGGGAATACTGCTATTGAGGTGACACAACCGACGGCAAATTTGGAACCTGGGTCATCATCTGTGGGTATTGCTCACTCCATTAAACCCCTTTCCTTTCATTTTTTTTTAAAGAACTTGTCTTTCGATAATCCGGACTGGATCGAGGCTTTAAAAATTTTGAATATTTCTTTGGCAATGGAGTTGGTAGATACTACTGGTTTTGATCCTGACCCCCCATCTTGCTCAGCTCTGAAGCCAATCCCTGGGGTATTGTTGCTTGACCCCCCCCTGTTGACGATCCTGGGCCTCTTGATGATCCACTATCCCCATCCCCTACCACCTCATCGGACTCTGGTTACTTTCTGCGATCCCTTTCAAAAATTTCCCCGGGCGGGCTGGGGGTTAGGAGTAAATAAGGGTGGCAGGAATGGTAAGGGTCGGGGCAGAAAATCCCACCTAGATAAAGCACAAACCAAGGCCAAGATGGACCTCATGGATGGCAAACAGGTGACTATTGATTGGGCGCTTAGAGCGGTGCGTGCCCAGAAGAGGGGACGTTGATGAAAGTTATGTCTTTTAACTGCCGGGGTCTGGCTGGTCCCCTCAAAAGATCAGCACTCCGCAGAGTGGTGTCTATTGAACACCCGGATATCATTCTGCTTCAGGAAACTATGGGTGTTGGTGAGACTGTTAAAAATCTACTTGAAAGTTGGTTTGGTGGCTGGTCTTTTGCTACCCTGGATGCCAGGGGCAGGTCGGGTGGTCTGGCTATGGGGTGGAACACCCGATCAATCCAGTGACAAAATCTCTGGGGAATGGAAGCGGCTTTGGGGATGACCTGCTCGTCCCTGGATTTTGGTGATACTCTCACGGTGGTTAATATTTATGGGCCATATTCGAATCGGGTCCCTTGCTGGGAATCTCTGTTCTCTCATCCTCTGCTACATGTAGGGAACCTTATTTTGGGAGGGGATCTAAATTTCTCCCTTGGACCGGCTGAAGTTTGGGGCTGCAGAGCTCGGCCAGATCCTATGGCTGATTTTTTTACTCACCAGCTGGTTACCCACAATTTGTTGGATATTGAGCCGACTATCCTTAAACCTACTTGGAGAAATAATAGAACTGGTGATTACAGAGTTGAAAAACATTTGGATCGTTTTCTGGTGTCTAACATCTTTGTGGATCAGAACTATTTACTGAGGCAGTGGGTTGGCTCGGGGGGCTCTTCGGATCACTTCCCTATTTTCTTGGAGATTCGTGATGGTCCTTTGAAACCAGCTGGGCCGCTCAAATTTAATAAAATCTGGTTAGATGATGAGACTTTTATTGAACTTATTGGATCCCTTTGGGTACCCTACAACCCTAGGGTGGGCCTCACTGCCTCTCATCAGTTCTCTAAAAATATCAAAAGAGTTAAAAGGCCGGTGAAGGCTTGGGCCCATGAAAAGAACATTAGAGATGATAGAGTTTTAAAGTCTATCGAACTGGAGCTGCAGTCCATGTATGATTCTGGAACAGGGGGTTTGGGCACACCGGAGGAGAAAGCTCTTTTGGTTTCATTGGAAGGCAGGCGAAATAAGCTGCTATTGGAGAAAGAGGAAACGCGGAGATTGAAGAGCAGGGCTATATGGCTATCGGCTGGGGATGAGAACACAAAATGTTTCCATGCATATGCCAAAGGAAGGAAGGCGTCCAATACCATTTGGAGCTTGGAAGACTCCTTGGGGAATACCCAGACGTCTTTTGATAATATGGCTGGGGTTGGGGTAAATCATTTCAAATCACTCTTTAAAGCCCCTGCACAGGCTAACATTTTGGATGTGGTTCGGATGGCCCAGTTTTTTCCACGGTTTGTGGATGAGGAAGACAATCACTCCTTGATGGTTGTTGTTAAGGAATATGAGCTGAAGGGTGTTTTACAGGGTTTTCAAAAAGATAAAAGCCTGGGACCGGATGGATGGACGGTGGAATTCTTACTGCCACTCTTTGAGCTTATTGGGAATGATCTGTTGCAGATGGTGGAAGACACTCGTAGATCGGGGAGGATCCCGGCTGCCCTGAACTCCACTTTTATTGCACTTATACCTAAAACTGACAATTCCTCTTCTTTAAGCGACTTCAGACCCATTTCTTTGTGCAACTGTGTATACAATGTGGTATCAAAGATTATTGCTGGGCGGCTTAAAGGGATTCTGTCCAAACATATTTCTGAGGAACAATTTGGCTTCCTGGAAGGGAGACAAATACACGAGGCTATTGGGGTTGCACAGAAGGGTATCCATAGCATGAAAGCTCGGAAAATCAAAGGAGCTATTATCAAGATTGATTTGTCAAAAGCATATGATAAGGTGAGTTGGCTGTATATTCATTTACTTCTCACTCACCTGGGTTTTGCTGTGGATTTTATCAGGTGGATTATGAGTTGTATTTCTACGGTATCCTTTGCGGTGCTCATCAATGGTGCAGCATCTCCTTTTTTCCGGTCTGAAAGAGGCCTGTGACAGGGATGTCCACTATCCCCTTTACTTTTCCTGCTGGTCGTTGAAGGGCTTAGTAAAGCTTTGAAAAAAGCTTGCAGGGATGGCACTCTCCATGGCATCCAAGTGGCACCTGATCTTTTTATTACACATCTGCTGTTCGTGGATGATATACCCATCTTTTGCACTGGATGGACTAGGGACATGGAAACGCTACAGGACATCTTTCAACTTTTCTCTAAAGCTACGGGTATGGAGATCAATGAGAGAAAATCCACTCTATATACCCATTTTCTTAGGGAATGTGAGATTGCGGCTATCCGGAGGATCTTTCCATATACCTTTCTACGCCTTGAAGTTGGCTTCTGCTACCTTGGGTTTCACTTAAAACCAAATTCATATACAAAACAGGATTGGCATTGGATCGTTGAAAAAATCCACAAGCGACTGAAGGTTTGGAGCCATAGATGGCTTTCGCGAGCTGGAAGGCTGGTTCTGGTAAAATCGGTTTTAGAAGCCATCCCGGTCTACTGGATGTCCCTCTCATGAATTCCAAAAGGAACATTGGAGAAAGCTCGTAAGCTATGTTTTCGCTTCCTATGGAGCGGAAAGGGAGATTTTGTCTCTCCATGGGTTCGATGGCAGAAGATCGCAATTCCAAAAGCCTTAGGGGGGTGGGGTCTTAAAAATATTCATTTTTTTGCAAAGGCTTTGGCTGCGAAAGGGGTGTGGAGATTGTTGAAATCTGAAAGCCTGTGGACTAAGGTTTTCATTCGGAAATATATTTCCCCTATCTCTATTATGGAATGGGTGTGGTCGGTGGATAAATCACATGCTGGCTGTTCCGTTATTTGGAAAGCGGTCATCAATTCGTTCCCAGTAATAGGCGACTTGCTCACTTGGAATATTGGGAATGGACAGGCCCTTTGTGTTGGGGAGGACCCCTGGTTTGGGAGTGCTGGTCGTCACCTCTTATCTGGTGAATTTATTTTCTCTCTTTGGGATATGGGGATTTTTTATCTATCTCACTTGGCTGTTCATGATAGAATACATCCATGGACTCAGTCATGGGTTGATGCTGATTCTTTGGCACTAACTGCGGATGAACGGGTGGAATTGAGGTCATATTATCGGGCACTTTCTCGATCTCATATTCGCATCCGGGATAGGGATGACTTCTTGGTATGGGAGGGGGCCCAGACTGGTTGTTATACACCAAAGGATGGATACATCAGTCTATGCCACTTCATGAATCAACGTGAGCTGGTGGGGTGGTGGAAAACCCTTTGGAAGATTAATTTCCCTTTGAAACATCGACTGTTTATGTGGAATGTCCTCGAGAATTCTATACCCACCTGGGACCTTTTACAGAAGAAGAACAGGATTAGGCCAGGCTGGTGCATTTTATGCAAAGCTCGTGAGGAATCTTGCGTCCATCTATTTCTCCATTTCCCATTCATGGTGCAAGTATGGGCAGAATGCTCCAGAATATATAATACCTTATTTAACTGGACAGGGGATTCGGTGTTGTCAGCCTGGACACAGTGGGTGTTGGACCCCATTGGAAAATATTTCATGAATCTCCCATTACTGGTGGTATGGGGCATCTGGTTGGCACGTAATGGAATGATCTTCATTGAAAAATCATGTACACCGGCGGTCATTGCTATTCAGATTTGTGGTTTCCGTCAGGCCTTCCCACACCACATCAAAGTTGCAAAACAACGTGAGGTCCTTGCCTTATAAATTGATGATTCTATGCCTTGGGGTTTTTATGATGGATCTGCCCTGGAACGCAACTACGGGGGTGGGGCTATACTAAATATTTCATTAACCCACTCATTCCACCTTTTATGGGGGTTGGGGGAGGGAGGAAACAATTATGCTGAAATCATGAGCCTGAAACTTCTTCTCATCTTTGCTAGGGAGAAGGGATGTCAACAGATTAATGTGTTTGGTGATTCAATGAATGCTACAAATTGGACAAATGGCACTCAAAACTGTAGGGATCTTAGACTAGCAAACATTCTACAGGACATTATGCAACTAAAACTTTCCTTTTTACATTTTGCATGCAGACATATTTACAGAGAGAACAACAAGGAGGCAGACGAGGCTTCTCAGGTTGGCCGGGACATGGAAATGGGGTTGTGGAAAGTGAAGGAGTTCAGGGATGGAACTCTTTATGAATACTTTCATAGACCTTTTGTTGATGATCTAGACTCTCAGGGACTATAAATGGAACTGGCACATAAATCATTTTGTTTTTTTTCTCAAAATCTATGATGATGCTTAGGATGCTAGCTTACTATGGCGATTTCTTTTTGATTTTCAAAACTGTAATGTACTTACTGGTTTCTTTTCAAGCGGCTCGGGGAGCCAACAGACTTCTCTTAGTTTTAACTTTGCTCCTTTCTATAATGTGGGTCTTATATTTTGGATCATAATGACATGTATGGGTCATTGAGTATACTGGATGGGTGTACAGAAATCTTTTCTTGTTGGACTGTTTTTTGATCCTTAATTGGATAACCGAATGCTTCTATGCATCTATAGAATGTAATTTGTTCACCTCTGTTGAATAAAATTACGCTTTTTTTTCGAGGAAAAAAGAGAAAAGTTTCATTTTATTTATTAATATTAATAGATATTTATAAGTTGTAATGGATAGGTGGCTCAAGGGGGGGGAGAATTAGATGAGGATAGATAATATGGGTTGTCATCCTAAAAAAATCTAGAAGGAAAGCATCCCCAAAATCAACAACAACAGAAAAGGTAGGAAAAGCAACCAAAAGCATTCCTAAAGCAGGAAAAGCGGGAAAGCAACATAAAATCTAGAAAACAAGAGTTTCTTGATTTTCCAAAGATAAGAGAGATTTGGAAAAAGAAGGAAAGCAAGAAAAAGGCTCAAGGAAATCAGTAGAGGCTAAATTTAGCCAAGGAGGGTGCACTTGTTGAGAGAGGGGGTCCACATGAGCTAATCACATGCCAAAGACATTGTCTCTTGGAATAATAATTTAATTATTATTATTTCATTAAATTCATTAGAGATGATTACAAAAGGGGGTTGAGCACTCCGTTTTCCATATTTTTATAGTTTGTGAATTGAAGCTTGAGAGATTTGTGCTTCTCTATATCTTGGGTGATGTGCCCCTAACTCGTATTGGGTGATGCGTCCCATTGCATCAAATAAACTAGTTGAAGGATTGTGAGATATCTCTATTGGGGATTGAAGAAGAGGATATCCGGTCCTCTTTAGTGAGTTAATTGTAGGAAGTGAAGTAAATTTGCAGATTTGATCTGCAATCCAGTACAACTTGGTCAATTCATCGTGAAGAAGAATAAGAGGAAAGTGAAGCAGTGCTCCAATACCAAGAGCCTCATCTAGTCAAGAGTTATCTTCAAAAAGTGTGCACTCACATGAAAATCTGAACCCAAAATCCGACGACATATATGTTCGATTTTCAACATGAAGCTGTCGACCATCTGACAAGCCTATCCTTTTTGAAACATCGGTTGAACTTCGACGAATATCCGACAACAATACGGTCTCGTCAGATATCCGACCACAAATATATTAATATACACGTCGGATATCCGACACATACACGTCGGATATCTGACCATAGTTTATTTCTAGAACGTCCAATATCCGACCACAAGGCAGTCAGATATCCAACCCTAATTATACTATAGAAGGTCGAATATCCGACCTCATGACCTTCGGATATCCGACGCATATACCCACAAAAAAGAAACAGTTTGACGACATTTGCCATCGGTGGTATGGCATGGTCTTCGGAATATCTGATGCATATACCCACAAAAAAGAAACAGTCCGACGACATTTTCTGTCGGTGGTATGGCATGGTTGTCAAAATATCCAATGCATATATCCACAAAAAAAGAAAAATTTCGACGACATTTTTCGTCGGTGGTATGACATGGTCGTCGGAATCGTTGGAAGGGGCATCGGATATCCGACCACTATGGGGAATTAAAAAAAAAAATACTAGTTCTATGTAGATTTTGCTACACAGGAAACTGTTCGGGTGTCACAATTTGAAGGTAGCATGATGTCTGAATATTCTCATAAGTCATGCAACCGGCCTCTTAAATCCAAGGCATCTTAAGCTCACCAAGCTAGTAATCATGTTTGATTCTGATTCATCTCTCTCTTAACATTTATCTATCTCTTAATGAATTTTCTAGTATATTCATAGGCTTGTGAAACACATTCATGATCAATGTCTAGGTCTGAAGAACTTGAAGAATGAGTAGTTTCACCTTGGGGAGTTGAAGGAATTGATATTAGGGGTTGTATAATTTCATCTAAAGCAAGGTCTATCTAATCATCCACTAAATCCACTAATATATGCTCATTATAATCATACCATCTTCATAATACCTCCCTCTTTTCAAAATTTTTTCATCTATCCAAGTTTCTTTTGACAGGGCCAATTGTACTTGAAAAACCAATAGTGATGCATAGTCATGCCTAAGGGATCATGCCTCCTAATCTTTCTTCATTCAAATGATAGGTCGTTAATGTCTTTTCTTTTGCTACTATTTCTTTGGTGGTACAAATATTGTAGGATCATATGGACAATGTGATGAAGGACATGGTGCTTTCTTATCTCTTATCAATAATGTTGCAAGTCCATGCACAAAAGTCTAATAGGAAAACTTAATAATAACATGATTAATAGGGATGAAATTTGGTAGAAAATGTGGAGTCTTTAATGCTCCATATATTTTAATATAGGTGTATGACTCCATCATATCATCCATTGTACTGATTACTTGCACTTCCTTCTCTATCACATAGGGAGTTGGCTTGTAGAACACCAAAGTGTATAGGGGAGTGATAAAATTAGCGCATATCCCTATAAGATCACTCATATACTTGTGTTCCCACATGAATTGGAAATAAACACGAATGGGTTTTCCTTATGGTTGCCATTTTTGACCCATACTTTGGAAGTGATTAGCTACACAAAAAATATACACTATGGAATATAACATATAAAAAACCTGGGACTAGCTGGAGTAGAATCTATTGTCCTAGAGATAGCATCATTTAAAGTGGTAGATAAAATATTTAAGCAATTTAAAAAGTTGGCCCACTTTAGCTACCTAATATATGAATGGGATCCATGCTTCTTGAATTATACAACATATTTTCACCATATGACCTACTAACTAGTGCCACTGCATAGATATAAGAAAATATGAGATGTGAGATGGGATAAACACCTCTATGCCTTGCCCTAAATAATTTTTCCTTAGTCCACTGGCTTTTCAGAATTTCATGATAATCTATATTAGTGATGAACCTAGTTACCCATTCTTACCTATCCAATCTAGATGTCATTTGACAGTACATACAAACCATTGAATGTAAACCCTTGCATGCGACAGTTGTCATCAAATTTTTGCTAGATGTTATTTGATGCAACAAACTGAAACAAGGTTCTAGGAGCTAATTTTCTTTCAATCATTTTATAAATAAATTACTTGTAGGGGAAGTAGGTTCTACGTGCTAATTTTATTTCAATCATTTTATTAATAAATTACTTATAGGGTAAGCAAGTGTGGGGTGGAGGGAGAAAGGGGTGTCATCCATGACATTTAAGGAAGGAAAGACTTGGAATATACTTGTAGGCTTAGTAATACTATGAACAATGAGGTGTGTTACCCCAAATATTGTAGGGGTAACTAGGGAATTAATGCTTTCCTGATAATTCAGAGTGCTTGGAAAATTTGCTTGAAGGGAAGTTTGATGATATTATGGATGATTGGTTGTTCAAGAGTCACTGTTTCAAGGCTATTTCTTCAAGAGTTGCAAATAGAGCGCAATCCTGGGAACGTGAAGTGGATTATTGTTAGTGTTTTCACTTTAATTCAATTAAGTTAGATCTTTAAACTGAAAGATAAACAAGTACAACAAAACAAAAACTCTTCACAAGCACATAAATCATCCTTTGATAATCCTACTTATAATTGTGATAAATTTATTTTTCTCTTAAAGAGGTCCTATGGTATGAACCCCATCCCTATGGGGTCAATGTCCAACTATCAAAGCAACAAGTTGGTTAATTACATGAAAAACCCAATTAAGCAATGCCTAAGCCTTGGACCAAGCAATACATTCTCTTACTAAATACATTTGAAATAAATTTTGAAAGACAAGATGCTTCTTACTAGGAAATAGGACTTTTCCAATACAGATGTCCTTGCAAGGTAGAATTCTATGGATCAAGCTTCTTTCTATGCTAGGAGCTTGTTCAATTTATGATGTGTTCCTTGGTCCATTATTGGGTCAATTATTGTTTTGAAATTGCATTCTACTACATAAGATGTCATAAGAATTGAGCTAGTGTGTGATTATTCAAGCTTAGACATAGCCAACGATGAATGCGAAATAAAAAGGATACATTGCATTTTGACCAAGAAACCAATTGGAAAGGGAAGCAATTTGGTGATCTATAAATATTAAAAAAATAAACTTCATGAAAAACTTGGTTTGCTTTGTAGGAACTCGCATTATAGGAAATCTTGCTTGCTTCCAAATTTAATGTTGCTTTCCTTATTTATACAATTCACAATCTAAACAAATATAATGCATTATTATTTAGAATACCGATTAATTCAAATATACATAGATACTATGCTAATTGATATCCAAATAATTTAGGATAAGTTAAAATAATTACCTTTTCTTCACGCTCTCAGCTGATGCACCTTTATTCAATCCCAACACATCATATGGATCACTTGCATCTAGAGGAATAATCCTTGTCACCTAATCCAATACAATATTAGTCAAAATATAATCACATAAGAAGGGAATATTATGAAACAATAGGAGTACTAGTGAAAAAGGAGATGTGGTCATCAGTATGGAAATCAAAACAATGAAAAAAGACAATTATTAACATTAGGAGCACATGTTTATGTTGTCCTATGGATCATGAGTTGTGTGCTTTCGAACTCTTTTGCTCTCCCAATAAATGACCATAGAAGTAATTCCACGGGACTAAAATAATGTACAATATGTTAGTACAAAGTGTGAGTGCCAATGCGATCTGATATATAAGCTATTGTCAAAAAGGAAAGGTCTAATATCTAAGAATCAAGCGATAAAAACTATAATAGCTAGGAAACTAGTCTGAAAAAAGAAAAATAGCATGTGTTCTAATTTAACAATTATAGATAATACCATCACTAGTATGAATTGTCCTAATATCCATAGCATTTTCAATGAAATATTCCAAAGACAATGATTACAAAAAAACATGGACAACTACAATATGTTATACCTGTAGAGCAAGGGATGTCGGTTTCAAAAGTTATAAAACATCGCGCTGATCATTAATTTTGTAAGTTTTATAGTGACCCAATCAAATAGGTATTTATGACCATTTGTGCGAAGCTTGACACCCCCCAAGGATGAAGCTATATATGGGACCTTCCATACACCATGTCAATATATATTATATATGTTCACATGAATATACTCATGTCCATAAGACAACGTGTTACTTTAAAAAGCATACCATTTTATCAGTTTGAACTAATGCTTCTTATGCATATAGCTTAGGCACTAGAAGTTTTGTATATCCTGCACCAAATACGATAATCATGGGAAATCAAGATAATAACAAGAATTGGAAAATCTCAAAAACTAGCATCCTGATACAAGAAGTGGTGGCATCTTGAACTTACCCTTACTTGCGTTTTTGTTAAAACTAGATATTTATAGTTGGAATCCTCTCCAGATTCTCTATTTGGATGTAAAGACCTCATGTAGGGTCTGTTGGGCGTGGCCCAAGTTGGTACCATTTTGTTGAAACATGATTTTTTAATTGCGTAGTGGAAAAGTATGACATTGTTAAGTACGCAACTTACTGGGCATATTTAGTTGCGAAGCTATATTGATGCATAGGACCCACGCAACAACTAATTTTGGTAAGAAGATATAAGTAAAGGTCAGACAAGGAAGTGACCTATTTTCGGTAAAGAGCCGGGTGAAGGCAGGAGAAAGCGACCTGTATGGAAGAGTGGCAGCAAGCAGTTGAGAAGCTAGGACACTACGCCGACGGCGATAGGCAGGCGGAAGAAGTAGAAAAGGATAGGCCACGATGCAGTATACCGTTTTGAGGACTGCGGCTGTCAGAAGAGCGTGCGAGCCACGAGTGGCCCAGCAGGACAACCTGGAGCAGGCGAAGTAAGCTGTCGACAGCGGCAGTCAGGCTGGCATTTAGCCACGCCATGTTTTGTAACCCTAAGGATTTTAGCCTTCGAATTGTAAAGACATGACCTACGGGCATGATCTATAAATAAGGCATTTTTGTATGGGAAAGGGTTACTCTTCATTTTGTATTGTTCTTATTCCTAATTTGACAAATTCCTGTTAAGGAACATTTTGTAAAGGCTGTACAAGCTAAGTGCGTAGAGGCCTGCTGAGAGAGAAGAGAGTCTACAGCTGAGTGCACAGACTAAGAACTGTTGTACCCTTCCCAAAGATTAATTTAACAACAATTCTTGTGGACGTAGCCTCCATCTAGGGGGTGAACCACATTAGATCCTATGTAGTGAGACTGTCTATGTGTTTATACTTTGCACTATTTGTTTGCTTACTATGAATGCTTGAATTTTCAGTTATCAATTGGGTTGTAAATGCTTTTGTATGTATTCTCCATAGGAGAAAGATGGGGATAATATGTTAAGTATTTCATGAATGGGTGATTGATGAATGCAAAGTGTTCTAAGTCTATGAATGTATCGGCCGTAAGTAACCATATGTGCATGTAAAAGATTGGAATAGATGATGTTGTTAATGCATAACATTGGAAGTGCATAGGAATAATATCTTGTTTGATCACATCAAGTATAAGGTTAAATAATCGATGGAAGTAATTAGAGGAATAAGTGCTAAGTGAAACCCTTAATACAATTTCCGTCAAGGTGGAAGTGCATAAGTCTGTTGCACTGTCCCATCGAGCGAGTTAAGTCGACCCACGCAATCTGTGGATGCGATGGGTGCACAACTTTGTCATTTGTAGAAGTATCAACTTGCGATGAAAAAAGTCGTCGCGCGACCCTCAGATCACAGCGCGAGCCTGTAGCGCACTGCATAGTGTATTTACATGTACAACTCATCACACTGCTGTGGAACTTGATTCCGCATCACCCCTATAGCTTTGCCTCGGGTGAGACCTCAACCTGTGTGCAGGTTGTTTCCGAAAGGGCCAATGAAAATGGGTTTTGTTGGTTAAAGCTAAAACTGCAAAGAACCTGGGTCTATATTGGAAAACCTTTAGATCAGTTACCTACACCAACAAATGGTTCCGTTGCCACGCTAAGAATCCGTGATGGGTTGAAGAAGTAATGTGCGAAGAAGAATACCAGTTCCCGTTGGGTTTAGACAATTGGTATCCCGAAAAGAAAGAGATCTGGGACTGGTGTGATAACATTGAAAGAGATTTTGAAAAGAAAGAGAACAGACACCTGCATCTTACTGACTTAGAGTGGTTGAACAGATATTTGTGGAAAGATATTCATGAGATATTATGGGCTTTGTTTGGAAACGAGCTGCACGAGTGGATATCGTGACTCGCAGAAAGGAAAACCTATTTTAAAGGGGGAGTACCTAAATAGTGGATTCCAGAGCTCACAACACAACTCAAAGCAATAGACAACCCATTGTCGCAAGCTGTCGACTTCTGGGTCGATAGCATACTTGAAGGATTTGTAACAGAATTTGCTGTAGACATGTTGAAGTCCTATAGTCAAGCCGAAGCATACTTTTTCGAAGGATTCAAAGGTAAGCACCTGAACAATCTTAGTCTCAATATTAAAATGATTTTAGCCGAGAAAGGCATGTTAAGAATGCTGTAATAATTTTGAATTTGTCATGGTAGAAAGTATATATAGTGATTCTGACGAAGAAAACCATAATCTGAGAAGTGGAAAGAGATATAAGTTTAATAAAGAGAAGAATCCCGGAGGACCTGGACTCCGTGTGAATATCGAACTCCCATGTGACCTTAACAATTAGACCGCACTTTCATCAACCACCATCCACCCTATCACACCTCAGAACTCGCCGGTTGCAAAAACCACGCCACCCCTATCTCAGAACCAACCCACTGCAAGCGTAGTGCAGCTAAGTCCACAAAACATCAATACTGGTAACATCGTAGGGGTAGGTGCTCAAACCATTCCGACTCAGACTATTCTAGTTTGGAATACCCAGCCTCAGAATATTCCGCAAAGTAGTATTCTTAGCACTATTCCCAATAGCACCTTTACTTTTTCCGCTCAGAACACCATAAATAATACTAGCACTACTCAGCGTGCTACACAACCAAGAAGGAGAATGATGGATAACGATATAAAACTGCCGATATTCAAAGGAACAGGTCTAGAAGACCCTGATCAACACTGGTTTCTCTGTGAAGCTGTATGGAGTGTAAAGCAAGTTCAGGATGATGCTGTGAAGAGAGCGCAGCTCATCACTACTTTAAGAGACAGAGCCTTGCATTGGTTTATGAAATATTCTGAGGCACAGTTGAGAACCCTAATAGAAATCAAGGCTATGGTCGCACCAGAGTTTAAGAAGCCAAAATCAGAATCGCAGTGCATAACAGAATTAAAGGAAATCAAGCAGAAACCTACCGAAACGATCTAGGAATTTGATCAAAAATTTAAGACATTGTTGGATCAAGTGAGCTTTGAGATAGCTCCACAACAGCATAAGGAGTGGTTCATCGTTGCGCTGTTTCCCCACATCATACAACCATTGATGCAGCAGAAGGTTGTGTCGCAGGCAGAGGCCTTAGAGATCCCAATGAAGCTGGAGGCTTCACCAATTGGAGAAAGTAGTTCTGGGATGTCACAAATCTAGAACCAGTTGACCACCTTGACATTAGAGTTGCAAGGCATGACGAATGGAAAAGAACATAGACATGAATAGAGACATGAAGTTTGGTGCAAAAAATGCAAAGGAGAGGGCCACACCAGAGAACATTGCCCTTTATTTCAAGATTATCTTAACAGTGGTGCACTGAACCCAATGAACATGAATCAGAACCAGGTACCGTGGTGTGAAATCTGCAGAAGCAGAGGACACAGACCTAAGGACTGTTATCTGATATAGAAATATGTAAAAACACCAAAAAAATTATACTATAATTTCTGTAAATCAGTTGGACATGAAGAATCCAACTGCCGCGCATATGAGCTCATGAATGAAAGAAAGTGATATATGGAAGTTGTTTTCTCTCCAGGAAACTCTTCTAGGTTGTAGCTCGAAGATGCCTGGTAACTTAATCTTATTCTCAATGATTCTCTCAATGATGGGTAATATTGGATCAAGATGAATATCTAACTTACTGGATTGTATATTCAAGATTGTCTAGGCATATTCAAACAGTGCAAGGCCTCCGAGAGATAGAATCAGATGGGTTGTGTATCAAATAGAACAGAAACTAATCACATCAACCAGATCATACATATATAAAACAATAGATATGCTGGGTCTAGAAACTAGTATAATAACTTATGATTCTTTGCTTTATAATCAGATAGTGAGATGACAGTCACCAATGGAGTATGTAAACACAAATAAAGAACATAATTCACTCATAAGCATAAACAGAAAGGAAAAATAGAATCTGACAATATCAATGAAAGAAGCTTGCAGGCCGAATATATTAAGAAAGGGTCTCTTATTACAAATACAGCCTAGTAGAACTCAAAATCGAACCCCTTAGTTCATCAGATGTTCCTGGATTTATAGCATTTACAACAGATATCCAGATCCTAGAAATCTGGATCAAATTTACTTGAAATAGAAAGTCAAAAACTGATATATGGAAAATAGGAAAAGATCCTATTTACATGGTAAAATCTTATCTCAATAGTCTCCCTGGATTTTGAAGTCTTCGATAGCTGCAGTAGACTTCCATAAGTTGATAGCTAATTCGAATTTGTCACCTGGGTCAAAAAGGACTGTTTTTTACCAAAATTAGATGACAAACGCAATCTTTTCCTTTTTGTTGGCACCTCCAAAATTAGAATAGAACATTGATATTTATTCCCTTAATTATTATCTAGCATTAGAAATAATCCTCGAGGTGTTTGAATCAACAAAAGTAAGATTTGTGCAAAAATGATAGCGTTCTATCCTGTTCTGCACTTTTCTGTGTTCTCGGTGAATAAAGAATCAAAACTCGAACTTGTAAGCCACCGAAAGCTCTGCTTTTGGTGGCTAATGATAACTATGAAATATCGCCTAAGCCACCGAAAGCTGTTTTCAATTTAGCTTTCAAAATTTGCAAAAAATGCATTGCTTTCCCTCTTTTTGATCTTCAATTCTATTCCTTGGTTCTTTTAACTGCTGTAGAAGGTAAATGTCCCAATCTGACCTTTGCAGTCTGTGGAGTTGTGACAACACCCTGTGATGTCTCACCCAAGTTTTTATGCTCCATTTTTGCATCCATATATGGAACTTTTGTATCCAACATCTTACCTTTGTTTTTGTCATCTGTGCATACGACATCTATATTCAAGTATTTAGCCATCATTCTTTTAGTAGCTGTAGCAAGGGTCTGTTCAGAACTATCCTTTACAGTCTATGGTGCTACTCTTTGTACTTGCGATGATGCATGATTCAAGCATTTATCTGTCATATTCTCATCTACACATTGACACTCGGTATTTTTTACCACATCAGACTTCTCAGAAGATGAATCTACCATGATCCTCTTTCCCAAAGCATGAGCAATCATCCTGCGAGCAACTACTGGTACAGTTCTAGGTCTTGGCACTAGCTGCTCCTTTGGCTCATCAATTTCTTCAGATGAGCTTAGAGAAAAAATCCGTTCCCGTGCAGCTAGGTAAGTAGCTTCCCTCTCTTCAAATGATATGGAAGGAAATTGGTTAGTTCGCTCCTTATGTTGCAAGTCTTGTAATGTCATCTTCCGCTTTAGTAACTGACAAGTAGCTTGTGGACTTTGAGTTTCTCCATATTGCCACTTCAAGATATCACTCACCAAGATGGAAGGTATAGATGAATCCTGACATCGTTCTAAAAGGAGATGACGGCCATCCCCTTATCCAATTGATTCATGCATTAAACCAAAAATATTAGCAAGCCAGTGGAGGAGCATGCGATGGTAGGATCCCATAGGCTCAAGCTCCAAAATATCCTCTGAACCGATTGATGTTTCAAGGAAATTGATAAATGTGTCTTCTGCTGACAGAATAAGATGTTTACAAGGTAATTTATCCTTAATAAGCCAAGCTAACTCCCCCGCCATTATTTTTTGGTCGCTAACAGAAGCGACGCGAGGTGCTGGAATGTACCGCGTCCAAGAAGAAACTCAGCCAAAACAAGAGAACGCCCACTATGATCAAGGACGATATAGAGGCTGTGGTGGTGGATACCGCGGGAGAGGAAGAAATGCTGGCCCGACGCAGGGAAGAGGCTGAGGCCAGGAAATCTGTTATAACTGTGGCCAGCTAGGTCATGTATCTCGAGATTGCACAAATCCATGCACTACGTGTAATTACTGTAAATCATTTGAGCATGTTATTGAAGACTGCCCAGTACTAGAGGTAGAAATGCAGAAATGAAGAAGGATAGAACCACCGAACCCCAATATTCAATTGATCGTAGTAGAGAGAAGATCTATGGATCCAAGTGTAAACGTGGTAACGCGTAGTGGCGCTGATACAGGAAGAGATGGAGGCACAAAAGCTTCGACTTCTGGAGCGTGCGATCCTAAGCAGAATCCTGGTGAACCAGTGTGGATTAGAAAAGCTCATGGGAAAACACTTGGCTTGGACTTACAAAAAAATAAGGGAGCATTCAAAGAAGCACGGGACATGTTTAAACACCACCACCTACCTCACTGAGAACCCAGTTGCGCAGTGAAGTACCACAAATAGAGGATATGCCAGCGGCATATGATCAGACGACTGCTGCAACAGATACAAGGACCTCTGTTGTGCAGTTCCTACGGAGTTGCATGAAGTTACTGAAGAGCACAGATGCTTTCATGGAATTTGAAAAACTACTCAGGTAGTATGAGCCACGCAGTGAGAAGGGGGCTGCCCATGGCGCAGTCCATAATATTAGGAGTCCTAAAAGAATAGGATGGGAAATGAGGCTCACTACACAAATAGGGGATTATGAAATGGATGAGATCATTCTTGATCTTGGATCCGAAGTAAATGTCTTGACAAAGCAGACATGGCATCAGATGGGAAAACCAAAGTTACAGTGGTCACCTCTACAGTTAAGAATGGCTAATAAAGGGATAGTTATACCTTTGGGGAGGTTACCCAGCACCATTGTTGACATTGATGGAGTGCGCAGCTATGCAGATTTCGAAGTGATTGAAATCGTGGATGACAACCATCCTTATCTAGCACTGTTGGGTATCGATGGGGAAATGAATAACTCTGCCATCATTGATTTGAAGACTATGAAAATGATATTTGAAGGCAATGATATAAGGGTCATCGCGCCATTGGACCCATCACAGGGCAAACTATATGTTGAACTGATTCAAGAGGAATCCAGAGCTCAAGACTTGGACTGTATTTACAAGATGACAACTAATGATGCCGACTATATTAATACAACTGCGGATGGAACGCTCAGCTGGCGCTGTGATAGCTCTTGAATTTTAGATTTTGATGCATGACTGGAACAATGGCAAAGTAGATAGCATGAAGTATCTTCCAGGAGATGCGTGCAGATCACGAAGTCACTCTGCTGGCCCGATGCAGGGAAGAGGATGAGGCCAGGTAATCTGTTATAACTGTGGCCAGCTAGGTCATGTATCTCGAGATTGCACAAATCCATGCACTGTGTGTAATTACTGTAAATCATTTGAGCATGTTATTGAAGACTGCCCAGTACTAAAGGTAGAAATGTAGAAATGAAGAAGGATAGAACCACCGAACCCCAATATTCAATTGATCGCAGTAGAGAGAAGATCTATGGATCCAAGTGTAAATGTGGTAATGGGCATTGGCACTGATACAGGAAAAGATTGAGGCACAAAAGCTTCGACTTCTGGAGCGTGCGATCCTAAGCAGAATCCTGGTGAACCAGTGTGGATTAGAAAAGATCATGGGAAAACACTTGGCTTGGACTTACAAAAAAATAAGGGAGCATTCAAAGAAGCGCAGGACATGTTTAAAACACCACCACCTACCTCATTGAGAACCCAGTTGCGCAGTGAAGTACCGCAAATAGAGGATATGCCAGCAGCATATGATCAGACGACTGCTGCAACAGATACAAGGACCTCTGTTGTGCAGTTCCTACGGAGTTGCATGAAGTTACTGAAGAGCACAGATGCTTTCATGGAATTTGAAAAACTACTCAGGTAGTATGAGCCACGCAGTGAGAAAAGGGCTTCCCATGGCGCAGTCCATAATATTAGGAGTCCTAAAAGAACAGGATGGGAAATGAGGCTCACTACACAAATAGGGGATTATGAAATGGATGAGATCATTCTTGATCTTGGATCCGAAGTAAATGTCTTAACAAAGCAGACATGGCATCGGATGGGAAAACCAAAGTTACAGTGGTCACCTCTACAGTTAAGAATGGCTAATAAAGGGATAGTTATACCTTTGGGGAGGTTACCCAGCACCATTGTTGACATTGATAGAGTGCGAAGCTATGCAGATTTCGAAGTAATTGAAATTGTGGATGACAACCATCCTTATCTAGCACTGTTGGGTATCGATTGGGAAATGAATAACTCTGCCACCATTGATTTGAAGACTATGAAAATGATATTTGAAGGCAATGATATAAGGGTCATCGTGCCATTGGACCCATCGCAGGGCGAACGATATGTTGAACCGATTCAAGAGGAATCCAGAGCTCAAGACTTGGACTGTATTTACAAGATGACAACTAATGATGCCGACTATATTAATACAACTGCGGATGGAATGCTCAGCTGGCGCTGTGATAGCTCTTGCATTTTAGATTTTGATGCAGGACTGGAAAAATGTCAAAGTAGATTGCATGAAGTATCTTCCAGGAGATGCGTGCAGATCACGAAGTCACTCTGCTGGATTGGCAAAGAGGTAACTCCAATCCCTACCTTTGATGGGTTATCTAATGTTTATTGCTTTATCAAAGAATATAATGCAGTAGTTGCAGATGAATACTGTGTATCAGCATTAGACATGGCACTGCGTGGGACACTTGCCAGATGGTGGGCTGTGCATAAGAAGACACTGACCACATGGGATTAGTGCAGAATTAAGATGCAAATCAGGTTTGTTGAGAAGGTTACACTATCTTTTGAAAATTATAATGGTCAGACGAATCCAAGGGATCATGTTGAAGCTTGTGTACAAGCTTGGGTACAAAGGCCACATACAGAATGGGTGCATCTGTTTGTGCATACACTAGAAGAACCAATTCCAAAGAAGTGGTACCTAGACTTGGAATTGCACAGAGGCACAGTAGATTGGTCTGCCCTAACTGTGAGTTTCCAGACAGATTTCAGTTTCGAAGACGAACATCAAAGTATCAATGATGCATTGCAGGTTATTAAGAAAAAAATATCCAGTCCAGACTGTACACAAGGAAACATGACACTGGAAGAATTCTTTGGAGCAACCAGCGTACTTGCGTGCCTACAACCAGAATGGGAGGAGCAACTAGAGCACACCCTTGATTGTTATCACATCACTAAGGAATGCGAGGATAAAGCAGATAGTGATGAGGAGGACCCGTGCAACATCCAGATACTTGAATCAGAAGGATCGCACAAGGTAGAAGGACCTCGATTGGAAATTCCAGACATGAGTGGACCTGTGAAAACAAGAAAAGTGAACATTGGCACCAGTGAAGAACCAAAGTTCGCAGCTATCGGAGACTATTGGGATGAAGACACAGTTGAGGAGGTCATGGGTATATTACAGGAATATCGAGAATTATTCCCGACCAAATTCACAGAGATGAAAGGTATTTTGGGAGACTTAGGAGTGATGAAAATTCCTCTTAAGCCTAGCTCGAAGCCTGTGAAGCAAAGATCGTATAAACTCAACCCGCACCACAAAATACGAGTTAAGGCAGAACTCGATAAGATGCTCGATGCAGGGATCATTGAGCCGGTTGAAGAATATGAGTGGATAAGCCCAATGGTTATCCAGGATAAGAAAACAAAAGGCGAGATTAGGATCTGTGTGGATCTCAGGAAGCTGAATGACACTTCGATGCATGACCCATTTCCTACCCCTTTCACAGATGAGGTGCTTGATAATGTGGGAGGGAATGAGGTGTATTCTTTTACTGATGGATTCTCTGGATACCATCAGATCAGGATTGATTGTGCAGATTGACACAAGACTACTTTTGCTACAGAATGGGGGTCGTTCCAGTACACAGTAATGCCCTTTGGTCTAAAGAACTCACCTGCCATATTTTCTAGATTGGTTGTCGTAGCATTTAAAGATTTTATACATAAGTTCTTAGAGGTTTATTTTGATGATTGGACTATTTTCGGTTTATTGAAGAAACATGCCACGAACCTCAGGATGATGCTGGAAAAATGCAGACATCATCAAATTTAATTGAATATGAAGAAATGTGTTTTTTGTGTTTCCTATGGAATTTTGTTGGGACACATTGTGTGCAAACAAGGCTTGATGGTTGATCCTACGAAGATCGTAGTCATTGTAAACTTTCCTACACCAAATTCAGTTAAGCAGCTGCGCACTACATTAGGAAATACCGGCTATTACAGGAAATTCATAAAAGGGTATGCGTAGATAACCGTAGCTACAGAGAAATTGTTAAATAAAGATGCGCCGTTCATATGGAATGAAGAATGCGAACAAGGCTTTGATACACTAAAAGAAAATATGGTCACTACACCGATCCTAGTTTTTTCAGACTGGGAGAAGCCATTTCATGTCCAGGTTGATGCTTCATGTATAGCATTGGGCATGGTTCTTGCTCAGCCAGGAGAGGGAGGTATTGATCATCCCATTGCATTTTCGCGTAGAAAGTTGTCATTCGCCGAGAAGACTATACCACGACTGATCGAGAAGGACTTGCCATGGTCTATGCGCTGCAAAAGTTCAGGCACTACTTGCTTGGTGCACACTTCTCTATGTTCACTGGGGGCGCATATGCAGATGGTTATTACTCTTTCAGGAGTATGACTTTGAAATTGTTGTTAAGCCAGGCAGGTTGAATTTAGGACCTGATCATCTATCAAGGATTGAGTCAGGAGAGGAACCTACGAACTTGGAGGACACTCTGCCGGATGCGCAGTTGTTTGATAGACAGGTTGCCGATGATTATTATTAGGATATCATTATTTTTTTAACTACAGGGATGACACCTAGGGAGTTCACTACGCAGCAAAAGAAGCAGCTGGTAGTGCGCGCAACAGACTTCACTATAATCGCAGGTCAACTATACAAGCTGGGACTAGATGAAGTATTGCGCAGATGTGTATTAGAGCATGAGAAACTGTTCATATTATCTGATGCACATTCATGAGTTGCAGGAGGTCATTACACAGGAAGAGCTACTACGCGTAGGGCTATGGTGGCCTACGATTCGTAAAGATTTGAAGGAATATTTCCAGAGTTGTGATGTTTGTCAAAGGATAGGAAAGCCATCACGTAGAGATGAAATGCCATTAAATCCATAGTTGACATTGCAGGCCTTTGAGAAATGGGCCATTGATTTTGTGGGTCCTATTAACCCACCAGGGAAAAAAACTGGTGCGAGGTATATCATTACCGCTACTGATTATCTTACCAGATGGGTAGAATCAAAGCCAGTGAAATACTGTAGCGCAGCTACAGCCACCGAGTTGATCCATGAGAACATCCTGACAAGGTTCGGATGCCCGAATATTTTGATGAGTGATCAAGGCACTCACTTTCTGAATAGAACCATTGAAGCTTTGACTGAAGAGTTCCATGTTCATCATCAGTGCAGCACGCCTTATCATCCACAGGCGAATGGAACTGTTGAAGCATTTAAAAAAGTGTTGGAAAATGCACTAACCAAAATATGCAACGTCAATCGAGATGATTGGGACCTACGTATTCCATCTGTATTATGGGCCTATAGGCCTACCTGCAAAAAATTGACAGACCATACACCTTCAGAATGGCTTATGGACAAGAGGCAATAATTCCAATAGAGTATATTGTTCCCAGTTTGAGAATAGTTGCGTTTACAGGCATGGCAGACCGCACAGCGCTAGAAGAAAGGCTGCTGCACTTGGTTGGTCTGGAGGAAGATCGCTTCGTTGCAGGCTTCCACCAACAAGTACAAAAAGAGCGTGAAAAAGCATGGCATGATCACCATATGAAGAACAAGTGCTTCCAGGTAGGTGATCTAGTCCTCCCATATGATAGCAAGTTTATGAAGTTTCTCAAAAAATTTAAGATGCATTGGCTTGGCCCATATATTGTAATGCATGTTACTAACGGTGGTGCAGTTCAATTAGCCACTCTAGCCAGAGACAACTTGCCTAGTTTGATAAATGGAAGCAGACTAAAGCTTTACCGCGATAGTCCTGCTTCGCAGAACCCTTTATGATCGAACGGAGGGGAAATTCTAAGTGTCAAGTATAGTTGAAATTTGACACTAGAAAGCATGAAGAGTCTGTACGGAAAAGTTACAGGAAAAAGGCCTATGTGCCGCGCAACACTGCTGAAGCTGCGCACCAAAAAAAAAGAAAAAAAAAATTTAATCGCTTCTAGGAGGGGAAAGAAATGGTTGCGCAGGGACACATGGCACAACTCGAGTTGTGCAGCAAATACAAAGACGAGCGAGCATGAGGAATCCACACCATAATGTCAGAACCGACAGCAGGTCAGGACAAGAAAAGATGACCGCAACAGTTGTCAGCCGGATATTAAACCTTTATTCAAAAGGACGGCGCCAACCAAATCACGCATTTATGGAAAATCCTATACAGGCGAGCATCATAAAGACTGAAGTGACCAGAGTCATAACGGGATCCTCCCGATGGATTTGGCATTTAAATTTTGATCGACTGTCAAACAGCTTGGCGGTACTGTTCCACCCCGCCAATTAAAGGAAGTTCACATGACACGACGTAAAGAACGGCGGAAAGAGATCAATGATCTGGCGGAATCTCATCCCACGAGGCTGACACTTAATGCCTAATCTAGCCGTTCCTGGTGCATTCAATATCACATTAGACAGAGATCTATACGGGATTTGCTAAGCCGTTGTAACATTTAAGTCCTGGGTGAGTCATTAATGGCCGTGGCATCAGGGCATGATCCTATAAATATTCATACACTTGCCCTTATGCAAACTTACCGTGAATGTCAAATTTTATCAAGAGTGAAGAGCTTAAGAGCCGAAGTATCAAGAGCACTGATATCTGTTGCGTTTATGTTCGACGAGCCGAACTTAGAAGAGATCTTGGGTGCATTCAAATTTTTTGGTATAAGAGGAGTCATGAAGTCTCCACTGTGATTGAGAAGACCGTGAGAATCACGAGAGAAGTGACAACCAAGTATAAACCTTTCTTGCTTTTTGAAGCCGGGCTACATTCAATCTTTATTTAGCCGCGCCTGAACGCAGAAAAATGTTATGAGGGAAAATATCAGCTAGGTGTCCCAATGATCGAACTCATCATTGAGGATTGGCTCGACGAATGGAAAGAACATGCACCAGAATCGGTCATCACCCCATCAGATGAGGAAGAAGAAGAAGAAAACAAAGAGGACAAAGATGCGGAAGTCCAAAGTGCATCGACCTCGAAACCTGCTCAACAAGCAGGCAAGACAAGCAAGGAGCCACAAGTTGGCGAGAAGAGAAAAGAGCCAGGCATTGAAATCCCTCAGAAGCCACCAAAGAAGAAGTCTAAGGATACGAAGCCTCCACTAGACATAATATTGCATGATGATGACTATGAAATGATAACATCACGAACAACTGCGCATCTAGAGGACATGCTTGCATTTAGGGGAACTCGCAGTGAGCTCAACCAGGCACAGGTCCAAGAAAACATTAACAAGTTGAGCAGCTTAGTATTGAGGATGGGACAAGTCCATAGAGATATGATTTGGGAGTCAGTACAGAGCATTGACCTTGGACAATCAAGTGAGAAAATGAAGAGGCCACCGACCTTCACCCCAAGAACATGATTAGTTAAGATCGCACCATTGTCAATTTTGTATCCAATTGATGAAATGACAGAGAGTGCGAGGATGCTCACACAATTGGAAATTAATGTAGTTGTACTACCACCAGAAGGTCTGCACCAGCTGCATACCGAGATATCCCATGGACTACATGAGTGGGACATCGTTTCACATAATCAGCGCTGTCAGTTGGATGAAAATTACAGGAAACTCCAAAGTGAATGTCAACAGAAGGATAAGGAGATTTAGCGAATGCAGGAAAAAAGAGCACAGGATCAGAGGAGCAATGTCTGCTGTCTGTGCGAAGCTCCCCACAATCGAAGAAGAGACATAAATAGAAGCATCCATCCTACAGATTGGTACTGCTGTGAGCCGTTTACAGGAACAGATGAGGGAGCTCGAGATCTCCCACAAAGATGAAGTGGAAGGGATGAAGGCTGCCCACCAAGCAGAAATAGCTAAGCTAGCAGCACGACAATCGGTTGACACAACAAAGCAAGAAGAAGAAGCAAGAGCAGAAGCAATAAGGGATTCCATGCAAAGTATCTGTGCAGCAGTCATGCAGTGTTAGATCTTGGCAAACGACGTCAAAAAATGTGTGGAGCGTACTACAAGAAAGTCCGGAGTTGCATGATATCCATGAAGAGAGAAAGCAAAAGCAACAAGAGTTGGATGCCACAGATGCGTCCATGAAGGACTTACTGGTCCGCCAGAAGAGGGTAGCCTTCGAGTAGACAAAGGCATTAAGGAGGGAACTAGAGGCCTTGAGGGAAAAAGAAGCTGAAACCTCTGCGAGGGTACAACCACTAATGGAAGAAGCACTTACCTTGATCGATGACATTGAGGCAAAATTGCAAGAACTTCGAACATCAAAAAATCATCTCAAGGACGAAACTTCGGAATCTGCTTCACAAGAAAGACTTGACAAAGCAAAGGAGTGCAAGCAGGAAGTAAAATAGGTAGTTGCACAGCTGAGCACAACAGTTGAAGAATTCACTACGCTAGCAAGTATTTCAAAAGAAGAACAGATGGAGCAACTGGACTGAAGTGGCTCGGGACGAGACATAAGTAAGTGTTAGGGGCCTATTGGGCATGGCCCAAGTAGGTACCCTTTTGTTGAAACATGATTTTTGAGCTGCGCAGTCGAAAAGTATGACATTGTTAAGTGCGAATCTTACTGGGCATATTTAGTTACGAAGCTATACTGATGCACAGGACCCATGCAGCAGCTAATTTTGGTAAGAAGATATAAGTAAAGGTTAGATAAGGAAGTGACCTATTTTTGGTAAAAAGCTGGGCGAAGGCAGGATAAAGTGACCTGTATGGAAGAGTGGCAACAAGTAGTTGAGAAGCTAGGCCACTACGCCGACGATGACAGGTAGGCGGAAGAAGCAAAAATGGACAGGCCACGATGCAGTATAACCATTTTGAGGATTGCGGCTTTCAAAAGAGAGTGCGAGCCATGAGTGGCCCAGCAGGACGACCTAGAGCAGGCGGAGTAAGATGTCGATGGCGGTAGTCAGGCTGGAATTTAGCTAGGCCATGTTTTTTAAACCTAAGGGTTTTAGCCTTCGGATTGTAAAGACATGACCTACGAGCATGATCTATAAATAAGGCATTTTTGTATGGGGAAGGGTTACTCTTAATTTTGTATTGTTCTTATTCCTAATTTGACAAATTCCTATTAAGGAACATTTTGTAAAGGCTATGTAAACTGAGTGCACAGAGGCCTACTGAGAGAGAAGAGAGTTTGCAGCTGAGTGCGTAGACTAAGAACTGTTGTACCCTTCCCAAAGATTAATTTAACAACAGTTATGTGGACGTAGCCTCCATCTAGGGGGTGAACCACGTTAAATCCTGTGTAGTGAGACTATATATGTGTTTATACTTTGCACTGTCTATTTGCTTACTATGAATGCTTGAATTTTTTGTTATCAATTGGGTTGTAAATGCTTTTGTATGTATTCACCATAGGATAAAGATGGGGATAATATGTTAAGTATTTCATGAATGGGTGATTGATGAATGAGAAGTGTTCTAAGTCTATGAATGTATCGGCCGTAAGTAACCATATGTGCATGTAAAAGAATGGAATAGATGATGTTGTTAATGCATAACATTGGAAGTGCGTAGGACTAATATCTTGTTTGATCATATCAAGTATAAGGTTAAATAATCGATGGAAGTAATTAGAGGAATAAGTGCTAAGTGAAACCCTTAATACAATTGCCATCGAGGTGGAAGTGCATAAGTCTGTTGCACTGTCCCATCGAGCGAGTTAAGTCGACTTGTGCAATCCGTGGATACGATGGGTGCGCAGCTTTGTCATTTGTAGAAGTATCAACTCGCGATGAAGATAGTTGTCACGCGGCCCTCAGATCGCAGCGCGCCGCGCAGTGTATTTACCTGTCCAACTCATCACATTGCTATCGAAACTTGATTCTGCATCACCCCCATAGCTTCGCCTCAGGTGAGACCTCAACCTGTGTGCAGGTTGTTGCCGAAAGGGCCGGTGAAAAGGTGTTTTTTTGGTTAAAGCTAAAACCGCAAAGAACCTGGGTCTATATTGGAAAACCTTTAGATCAGTTACCTATGCCAACAGGGTCCCTCAAAACTACATCATATTACAAATATTATTAATACCATGAAAAATGATGATAAGAGATAGAACAGATATTCCAAAACTGTAAAGACTACATTATTTTGCTAACAAACTCGTGAATTAAAAAAAATCACCAATTCATTTATTGCCTTAGCTTGGAGGAAAAATTAGATGAAATCTAATAGATGTCATATTTTTTTTCATCCTAATTCCATTATAAATAAGAAATGCAAAGATTACATTCTAGCATTGTAATACAACACGTATAGTAAGGTGTTCACTCAATGATTTTTCCAGAAATGTACCATAACTAGAAGCAAAACCCAGAAATGTACCATAACTAGAACTAAAACCCTCCCAAATCCTAGAATTACACAATTTTACATTTGGCATAAATGGGAAAGGACCCATGCCTCATGCGAATTTCCTAATCTCTTGAATACAAGTGATTTAGACTTTGAGCACCCTCAACTCTCTTGTTATTGGTTTGCATCTTCTCTCTAGCACACTTATGGATTCTCCCTCTAGTGCACCCATAAATCATCTCTAATAAACTTCTTAGGTTGTAATGTTGTGCTACCCTAACATTGTTTTTCTCCTTGTTTATTACAGGAATTAGGGTTTGTTGGTTGGTTCAATTTCATCCTTGCGGTCTCTTACGAATCTCAACATGGTATACGAGAGAGTGTGGGAATTCCTTACTCATTTCTCTATTGGTTTATGCCCACAACTAGGGTTTATGTCCTCTGCAACCCTAGAGTTTATTGACCTACTATTGTGTTGATTCAATGGACATTGATAAAATTATCTTATCAATATTATCTTTTTTCATCCATAGCTACATGCCCATGGTTTATTGTTAAACATTGAATTGATTAGTGGTATTTTTGTTCAAGTATGCCTATAAATAGGATTTTGGAACTTGATTTCAATGACTTTTATCTTACAATATCGCTATGTAAGAATTGCTTGCTTATTTGTTTGTTGTTGATGCTTAATTTCATTTGATTTTTCCCTTGCTCAAAATATCATAAGTATTCCAT
Organism: Larix kaempferi; assembly: GCA_027924585.1. NCBI lineage: Eukaryota > Viridiplantae > Streptophyta > Pinopsida > Pinales > Pinaceae > Larix > Larix kaempferi. The sequence continues at coordinate 5,934,534 of BSBM01000012.1, read as the reverse complement.
GTCTTGATTTCCTTACCTATTTTATTTTGAACCTCATCTTGCCTTAAGCCATTTGCGAGTTCATTACATCATTTGTATCTCAAAGATGCATTTGTCTTGAGTCTTTGTACTTGTATTTATGCAAGCAAGGAATGAACTAGGGTTTTTGGGAAAAATTAGAGGATACTTGAAGTGTTAATGTTTGAGTCCTTTTGTGAGATGGACGTATATCCTAGGGCATGTGACAAAGAAACCCTAGAGGATACTTGGAGCTCTTTTCTTACATAGCTTGTGTGAGGCATGCTTAGTGAAATAACAAAATTGGACTTAATGGTGTTGGTGCTAGCTTGTTGTAGAGACTTTGGTGTGGCTAGAGAGAATGGTGGGTAGTCAGAGATGCAGACCACCAAGGAAGGTTGCAGGTTGATAGGAGCTCTAGCACTGTCATTAATATACAAGGACATTCTGACAATTGTGGGGGAAGAGATAAGATGTGTAGAGATCTGTAGGATCCACTATATTATCATTCTTATCTTTTGTCATCCATAGCTACATGCCCATGGTTTATTGTTAAACATTGAATTGATTAGTGATATTCTTGCTCAAGTATGCCTATAAATAGGATTGTGGAACTTGATTTCAATGAATTTTATCTTACAATGTTGCTATGTAAGAAATGCTTGCTTATTTGTTTGTTGTTGATGCTTAATCTCATTTGATTTTACCCTTTCTCAAACTATCATAAGTATTCCATGTCTCGATTTCCTTACCTATTTGATTTTGAACCTCACATTTCCTTAAGCCATTTGCGAGTTCATTACATCATTTTTATCTCGAAGATGCATTTGTCTTGAGTCTTTGTACTTGTATTTATGCAAGCAAGGAAGGAACTAGGGTTTTGGGGAAACAATTAGAGGATAATTGAAGTGTTAATGTTTGACTCCTTTTGTGAGATGGACGTAGATCCTAGGGCATGTGACAAAGAAATCCCCTGAGGATACTTGGAGCTCTTTTCTTAGAGATCTTGTGTGAGGCATGCTTAGTGAAATAAAAAAAATTGGACTTGATGGTGTTGGTGCTATCTTGTTGTAGAGCCTTTGGCATGGATATAGAGAATGGTGGGTAGTTAGAGATGCATACCACCAAGGAAGGTTGCAGGTTGACAGGAGCTCTAGCACTGTCATTAATATACAAGTACATTCTAACAATTGTGGGGCAAGAGATAAGATGTGCAGAGATATGTAGGATCCACTATGTCTTGCAAATGAAAATGGATCTTGAACATAAATGGGTTTTTGGAACTTGATTTCGACGACTTCTATGTGACAATATCACTATGTAAGAATTGCTTGCTTATGTTTATATAGTTGGTGCTTACTTTCATTTGATTTTACTTTTTATCAAAGTGTCATAAGTAAGTGAGAAATGAATAATTCCTTCCCTTGTTAGAGGCTTGGGAAGTAGGATAAGATACTTTAGTTTCATAACAAGCCCCAAGAAATTGTCAAAATTTAGATGACACGCAAGTGGGTTGTATAAAGGCACCACCGTAGCCATTCAATGAGCTCCTCTTTGTTCCGATAATAATTTAATATTCTCTACTGAACAACGCCAACCATGTGAAGGTGGAAGCTCTTATGGTCCCTGCCCCCCCCTCACATCACTCTCAATTCCCCACACCCAATGCATGTAATTGGGAAAATTTTTTTACGTGCAAACATGCATATTTCATCATAAACAAACATTTACCATTCATTCAATAAAAGCTAACATTCATTAAACCATTGATTCATTCAGTAGGAAAAAAATCATGCATGACATTATATTATCAAAAATAATTACACAATATTTCTTCAGTCACTTCTTTCTAATTTTTTTTCTCTTTACAAAATCAACAAGAAGCTCATCTTCTAGAACTTGTTGTTCAATTCTTGGTGATTCATCAACTTGCCATGATATCTGCCTAGTAAAGTACTCATGACATGGATTTTGAGGAAAGGGGTCTGGATTTGTTGCAATAATGTGAAAATGTAACATTGATATATTTTGTTATTATAATGACAAGTATTTCATTAAAAAAAAACATTACAAAGGCGTTTTTTTACCTGTTGTGGCTCATGTTCTTCATATTCCTATCTAGGCTCAACCTGTACAGTGTGACCCTCTACATTCTCTGCAGTTGAAACATGGAGAAGTACAATTAATGTTCACCATCTGCAATGAATTTATAAAATTGTAGCATATGAATAAATTCATTACCAGGATTCGAAGGATGATCTTCGATTAGTTTTTGTCCATCCTCGACATTAAGGAGATTATTGCTTTCTTGATCAAAACAGAGTCAATATTTTATGTCAATTATTTATAATGGATAGATTGCACAAGTAATAAATCTTCATTAAACTATATATATTTTATATATCTGTGCATGAGATGGATCACTAGAAGACTGTGTTTTCCCATACAAGCTTTTTCGACGTTCAACAACAGCTCCAAAGCCGTGTTGGAAGCCAAGTTTCAAGTCTTCCTCAGTGGGCACTTCTTTGAATCGGTCGGCCTACATATTTGCATAACGCCATTAATTTACCTTTTGTGGTGCAATAAAACGAAAATAATTTTCAATTTATTATTTGGATGCATTATTGGTTTTTCGATACTTACAATTTGTGCCGCCAAATTCGAATAACCACTAGGCCCAAGCTTGTGCTGACCAATTTTTTCTTGTCTTTCCTTTTATGTGTTTGACAAACTATGCAAGTGTTCAAATACGTTAGATGTTCCAAATTCTATATAAAAATTAATAATAATAAGGTTTAGAATTACATTGTGGAAAGTATTGCATATCTTCCTGTTTATGGTGGTAGCTTTCCTTCTTTTCTTAGAGCCCTCTCCTTTCCATATTCCACTAGGGATTTCCACTCTCTTGCTAGAATCATCAGAGGGCGCTCATACCTAGGGTTCCTTTCTAGGTGAACCCTATATTGTTCCCAGAAAATCTTCATATGTTTTCCAGCTTTCTTTAAAACAACAGCTTGATCGAAGGTCTCGTTGCCGAACATGCCAACCAATCGATTAGTGAACTCATCTTTTAAATTTTCAATTTTTTTATCCCACCTTGTGCAGATGCTAGGACCGAATATCTCCAAGTACAAATCATTTATATGTTTATTAAAAACATCATTTCCTGCAAAACGATCATGCCATCATTAGTTGAAAAACAATGTTTTATCGGTATATGACAATCAAATTATAAACACTAACATTAACAATGTATAATTACTTGGGATATTCTCTATATTTATTGGAACGAGATCTTCGTACACCAAAAATGTTGTCTATATTGTACTCGTGCTAGAGACACGGGACGATCCAGTAAATGTTGCTTCAGCAATATCAATACTGGCAGGCTCTGCATCAACCCCTTCTTCTGCACGATTTGGTGTGTGTCGGTCACTAGAGGGTGCAATCATAGCTGGCCTTAGGGGTGTCGCGGAACGTGTTTTCGACTGTTCATTCGACAACAATGGCACCTGAGATGTACGTGGAGTCATTTTCTCATGTGATGACTCTCCACAAGCATCACTGGGGCCAACACCGCCTTGACCACTAGCATGTGGTTGCAGAAAATCCTGTAAATACAAACCATATTTTATAAGTTCACTATCATAAAAAAGTAAAAATTATAAATTTCTAAATGAATTTATATTATGATTCAATATTCTGCAACTTACTTTCAAGGCATGATATCTCTTTACTAAGACATCAACCTTGGCTCTAATCTCATATTTCTGCGGCTGAATGAATAGAAGACGAAGGATATCCTCATTAATTTTTATCAAGGTCTTCTCTATTATATTAACCAGGTATAGAGAATAACTAATGTCAGCATCGCACATCAACTCATCCACATCAAAAGCTATTGATTGTTGTGACGCTGGTTCATATGTCGAATCATTGGTCTGGAACAAAAATATATAAAACATTCCTGATGTAAAAGCAATAGACTGAGGGAAAAAGTATATTAAAAAAACATATCGATCATGATATATTCATAAAATTACAATTTGGTTTACCCGATGCCTCGATGATGGTGTTTCCTGATCCACAGCTGGGATTTTTCCCCGATCACCCCCTTGCAAAAAAGAAGTAGAAAACATTATCAGAATCAAACCAATATACACACGAAAAAGACATAACAAAAAAAACATTATGCTCCATATTATATTTGTACAATTCCAATGAATTATTCCTGTTGCATCGAGGATCGTCTACTCATCGGATCAATGGTTATAGGGTACCTGCCCCGGTCTACTAATAGGGAGGTCCCCTGATCAGAACCCTGCATCAAAAACATAGAAAAAATCATCTAAATGAAACCAAAATACTCACGGAAAAATATTAATAAGAAAACATGTTGATGTATTTAAATTGTACAATAACAATCAGGTATACCTGTACAATTACAACCCATTTGTCGAAGGCCTGCAGCGTCACTTGTGGTACTAGTGGAATTTCATCTCGTCGTGAGGGCTTCCCGGTTCATTATACATCGCAACTCTTTGCATAGTCCGCAACATCTCCATGCAAGGTTGGCCACCACAGCTATGCGCGAAGGATCTTCCTAGCAATTGCTTGCCTTCCATAATGTCCCCCAGCAATCCCGTCCTAAGATTCCAATAGAATCCTCTCAAGTTCATGCGGAAGGACGTATCGTCGCAGAATCTCATCTGGGCCCATTTTGTACAATTCCCCTGCAATTAACTGGAAGTCTGCAGCTCAGACAACTAGCTGCTTCTTTTGATTGGTAGTAAACTCAGCTAGCACCTTCCTTGTTGCTAAAAATTGAATGATTTGCTCATAGTGGTTATCGACCATGCCAACTCTGAATAACTGAGCATCTGGTAATCCTTTGTTGATGTTCCTTGGTTCTTCCCCTGACTCTATCCGTGAAAGGTGATCAGGTCCTGTATTCAATCGTCCTGACTTTACGATGATCTCAAAATCAAACTCCTGAAATAGTTGCAACCAGCGACAAATCTCCCCCCCCCAACACAGGCTTGTTCACCAAGTATTTCAATGCGGAATGATCTGTGAACATCTTGAAGTGGCCCCCTAAGAGGTAGTGTCGGAATTTATGCAAAGCATAGAACATCGCCAACCCTTCCCTCTCGGTGGCCATATAGTTCTTCTTCGTAGTAGACAACTTCCTACATGCGAAGGTTATCAGGTGGTCGATGTCACCTGGTCTTGGTTGGGCCAATATGACGCCTAGTGCGATTGACGACGCAATGACGTGTACGTGAAATTCCTTTGTCCAATCTGGAAATGAAAGGATGGGTACTGCGACCATCTTCGCTTTCAATATGTCCAGGCTTTTCTAACATTTATCATTCCATTCAAACTTAGCATCCTTCTTTAATAACTTTTCCATGGGTGCTGTAATGGCTACATATCCTCTAATGAATTTCCTGTAGTAGCCCGTGTGTCCCAATGTCATGTGCAGTTGTTTGACTGTTGTTGGCAGTGGGAGGTCGACGATGATGGAAATCTTCTCTGGGTCTACCAACATTCCTTCTCTGCAGACAATGTGTTCTAACAAGATGCCGAATAGAGCACAAAAGATGCACTTCTTGAGGTTCAAGGAAATTTGGTGTTGTCAACATCGCTCAAGAATTAGTCTTAAGTTCGCAACATGATCCTTGACTAATCCATAGACTGTCCAGTCATCCATATAGATGGAAAGAAACTTATGAATATAGTGTTTGAACGTCGCAACCACTAATCTGGAAAAAATCGCTGGCGCATTCTTCAATCCAAACGGAATCACCGTGTACTGAAAGCATCCCCACTCCGTGACGAATGTAGTCTTGTGTCGATCTTCTTTCGCAATATTGATCTGGTGGTAGCTAGAAAATCCATCCGTAAATGAATATATCTCTTGACCTCCTACTCCTTCAAGCAGCTCATCCATGAATGGGGTCGGGAACAGATCATGTAAGCAGGCATCATTCAGCTTCCTCAAGTCGACGCATATTCGTACTTTGCCAGTTTTCTTATCTTGGACGACCATTGGGCTGATCCATTCTAATTTTTCCACAGGTTCTATAATGCTGGCCTCGAGCATTCTTTCAATTTCAGCTTGCACACATTCCTTGTATCGTGGGTTCAATCAATACGGCCACTGCTTGAATGGCTTCGCATCGGGTTTCAGGGGGATCTTCATTTCCCATAAGTCTCCAAAAATGTCCTTCATCTCGAAAAATTTCATTGGAAACAAATCCTGAAACTGATGCAGCAAGTCAGTCATCTTCACAATGGTCGACTCGTCCTAATAATCACCAATGCTTGTGAACTTTGGGTTCTTCTCCGATCCAATGTTCACCTTCTTGATCTTCAATGGTTGCAAAAATTTGTCCAATGGTATTTCTGGTGCCTCAACACTGCGACTACCTTTTGATTCTATCACATATATAGACTTGGGATCATCCTCATCGTCGGGCTCTTCGGTGATGTTGTAGCACTCCATCAATATCTTTGGTGTCGCAGTCCATTAAAGTGCCATTAGTTGTCTTGTTGGTACCTCCTCAAATATCTTTCCGTTGATCAACTGTAGTGCAGTGTGGATGAAGGGGTTGTCATCTAAGAAAGAAAATGATTGGCTGAAGCCAATGGTAAGTTGTTCCCAAGAAGTCATCCCGCGTCATAGTTCTACTGTGACATACCATCTCTGCAGTACTTCATCCAACGTGTGTATGAATGCATGTACCCACTCTTGCTTTGCTCTCGATCCCCATTGGCATTGACAAGCATTCAAGTGATCCTTCAGGTCGCCTCGTCCGTCATATCTCATTTGGTAAAACCCCACAGCTTCACCGAACTGAACCTCCATGAGGCGTCGACATAGTGGCAAAGTTGTGATGTTTGATTTTTGCGCCGCCCACCATCGTGTAGGAGTAGCCTTCAAGTCTTCCTCCATGGCCAATAGACATTGTGGTTCTGCCACTTTTTCCTCAAATTCTGTGATAAACTTTCCCAAGTTGGGAAATCCCTCATATGTAGGTGACATGTATTCCTCCATGGCTACCCTTCGCAGTGACTGCATTACACGTGCACATCTTTTAAAGGATACTTCATGTAACTAGTTTTGCTAATTCTCGAGGGCCTCGTCTGAATCTAATGATGTGGAGCTAGCGCTGCGCCATCCTAATTCTCCATCCACGGTGGGATTAACATAATCCTCATATATGTTGTACAAACTGTCCCACCCTTTTGAAAACTTGTCTTTGGCTGGTTCCACATAGCGCAACCCTTCCGCAGGATCCAGTGGTGCGATGACTCTCATCTCACGATTCTCAAATGACATCGTCCTCTTCTTAAAATTGATAATCGCTTGGTTTTCCATGGCCCAGTCTATCCACAGTAGTACCGGATAGGGACTGGTGTCATCCATGATTTCAATGACGTCGAAATTAGCATACATCCTGAGCCCCTCAATTTCAACTGGAATTTGACATACTCGACCAAGCAGAGTGACCTTACTTTGATTTTCTAGTTGCAGCTGTACTGGTGACCAGGTCATCTGTGGCTTTCCCATTTTCTCCCACGTCTTCTTGGTCAGAATATTCACATCCGAACCCAAATCTAGAATGATGGAGTCGACATCAAATGCTCCAATTTGTGGCGACATCTGCATCTCCCTTCTTGTCTTCTTCTTATGTATGCGATTAACTTTCTGTTCCTGATGTGCACCTTCCCGTCGATGTAGTAAACTAGCTATTTCGTCCAATGCGTCTGGGTCCTTCGCCAACTCCAGACAACTTTCCAAGAAGGATTTTAGAGTGTTTTCCTTCCTTCGCAACTTCATCGAGTCGAACGTCGGTGGCATGTCATAGATTTCTTCCTGAAGAGGTAGCTGCCGCCTATTCCTCATTGCCTCCTGTGCCTTCAAGAAGACATCCCTTTCGGCTTCCACGTCAAAGGAGACCTGCTTCCAATGTGTTTGTGTTCGTCAAAAATTGGTGTGTAACCTGTCGCCTCCTGTCACCGCTCCTCCTCATGTCACTATTCCAACTGTCGCATGGCTACTTCTATCCTCTGTCTATATCATCTGCACGGTCGATGGTGCGTTCTAATTATTTTGGTTATGGTTCTGGGGTGGATTCTTAGTCTTCCATTTCACAATGAGTTGAGGGCAGTCCTCTACGTTGTGATCTACAACACTGCAATAATTACACCGCGGTGCTGGGTTTGGACAATCCCTCTGGTAGTGCCCCTGTTGTCCACAATTGTAATAGATGATCGACCCTCTTCCCTGTCTAGCAGCTCCTCCATGTCCCATACCGGTGCCTTAGCCTCCACAGAATCCTCCCTTGAAACCTCCGCGTGGTGGCCCATATGGTTGATACCATGGATTCCCGTACTGTGGTTGTTGATACTGTAGCTTCCCATACCACGGTTGGACATACGACAGTGGTGGATACTACGGTTGCGCGTATTTCCCCTGATCATATTGCTGCGGTTGGTTGAACTGCGGCTGTGGATGGATGTATTGCGGTTGCTGCTGCACCGCCAATGGCTCTTCTCGCTTCATAAAATATGTGTCAGCTGTCCAATCTTGCAACAGGTCATAGGCCCTACAGTCCTTCTCATCATGGCCAACCGACTGATAGAATTTGCAGTACACATTTGCGGGCTTCGACACCATCTTTTCCAGATATACAAATTCCTCTGGTCGATTCCCTCTGGTCTGAAAGATAGGACACCATGACATTCATCCTTGATGAAGGGGGTTTGGTGCCCCCGACTAAAAATACTCAGGGAAATCTAGGCAATTGTCCTTATGGTTTCCCTCAGCTTTGCACTTGGTGCACCAGATGTCTCTGCGGGTTTCCTTTCCCTTCTTGATATCCTCCAATTGAAGTGTTAGATTGGGAAATTGTGCCTAGACTCTATCCATTCCTATCCCTGCTTCGCCGATTGGTGAAGCCTCCAGCTGCATCACAATCTCTAATGCTTCCCCCTGTGTCGCTACTTTTTGCTGCATCAGTGTTCCATGGAGATGCGGTACCAGTCCTGCGATGAACCACTCTTTGTGTTGCAACTCATTTATTGGAAAGCTCACTTTTGCTATCAATGTCTTGTACCGCTGATCAAATTCCCACACCAGCTCATTCGGGAATTGCTTAATCTCCTTGAGTTTAGTAACACACTGCGACTCAGATTTTGGCTTTTTAAATTCATCAATCATCACCGTTCTGACCTACGCCAACGTCTTGGATGGTGTTCCCGTCAGAACCTTTACAAACTTAATGTACCAGTCTAACGCTTGGCCCCTAAGGGTCGTCGCTATCTGTCCCATCTTTATGGCTTTGTCCTGGACCTGATTTACAGTCCAGACTACTTCACATATGAACCAACACTGTTCGGTATTCTCGGTCCCGTTCCCTTGAAAGGTAGGCATATTCACCTCATCTGCCATCCTAACGTTACTACTATTATTGTTCACTGAATTGCTACTCTTACCGCTGCACGTAGGGAAACTCTGCGAGTAGTTTGTATTTCTTCCTCTAAAATTTGGAGTAGTGCGCGGGGTTGAAGGTATGTTGTAACTCATGATCTGTCCTCCTTCTGCTTCTGGGGTATCTTGGTCAATGTCTCCTTCGCAATAATTTCACTTCCTCCCTTTTGGTCCTGTTTCGGAGTCCTCTGTTCCGGTCCTCTTAGGAGACTCTCTGTGGTGCACCTGCAACAATTAATTAACAAGAATATGCAAAATAACAGAAATGACAGAACTCAGAATCACTTTTATATTGATCACATGCCACTTCGAGGGGGAAACCTCCTTTGAGCAAGCTCAATACAATTAACTTCACGGTGCCTTCATAGGTCTCAACACCCACTTATATACTAATTCTAGGCGCCAATACTATGGGTCAAAACCATGGGACGTTACAAACTATGGATCAACAATACTACGGGCGACTTACAAAGCATATGCGCCAACAACAATAACATAAACTATTGATCAACAAATACTACGGGACGACTTACAAAGCATATGCGTCCAACAACAACATACTAACAAAGTAAAGACATGGGTTCCTAACATCCCCTCCCCCTTAAAAAAAGCTTTGTCCTCAAAGCTTTAGATGTGGAAATTGTTGTTGAATCTGAAGGAGTGGTTCCCATGTAGCATCCTCTGGTTGCATGCCGTGCCACTGAATTAAGACCTCTGTGATAGAGCGAGAGTGAAGCTGACACGTGCGCCGATTGAGGATGGCCTATGGCTCCAAAAGGATGGATCCTTCATTATCCAGTTCGGGTAAAATCGTTTGTCCACTGATGTTGGTGCCAAGAACTTTCTTCAGACAAGAGACATGAAAGACTAGATGAATGTAGGAAGAAGGAGGAAGTTCCAATTTATAAGCAACGGACCCAATCTTCTGAAGAATCCGATATGGCCCATAGAACTTTGGAGCGAGCTTATGACGCCCTTTGAGTTTCAAGGATGATTGTTTGTACGGCTGGAGACGAAGAAAAACCCTATCGCCGACTTGAAAAGTGCGCTCAGAATGGTGCTGATCAGCTTGTTGCTTCATGTGATTTCTTGCCATGTAAAGATTGTCCCGCAAAATGCGAAGAATCTGATCGCGGTTTCGAAGGACCGTGTCAACTTTTTGAACTGGTGAACTGGTGGGGGTGTATGGAAGAAGAGCTGGAGGTGCCTGACCATAGACTACTTCATATGGGGTCATTTTAGAGGCAGTGTGGTAAGAGGTATTGTACCACCATTTAGTGAGAGGGAGCCATTTTTCCCACTGATGTTGTTGTTCCGAGGTGAAGCAACGAAGATAAGTTTCCAAGCATTTATTGACAATTTCAGTCTGACCATCTATTTGTGGGTGATACCCTGAACTCATCTTCAGTTTGGTGCTAGTGTGGGGAAATAGTTCTGTCCAAAAAAGACTGGTGAAAGTCGCATCATGATCCAAGACAATGGAAGAAGGGATGCCATGAAGACGAAAGATCTGGTCCAGAAAAATTTGAGTGACGGAGAAGGCTGTATAGGGATGGCTGAGAGCACAAAAATGACTATATTTGGAGAGGCGATCAACCACAACGAGAATCACTGTCTTCCCGCCAGATTTAGGGATCCCTTTAATGAAATCCATAGAAATATCTGTCCAAATCCGTGTAGGTATGGGCAAGGGTTCAAGCAATCCTGGAATGAGTGTTGTTTCACCCTTATTGCGCTGGCAGGTATCACATTCGGCCACCATCTGTTGAATTGTCCTTTTCATGCCCTGCCAAAAGACGTTACGCCGTGCGCGTTCATATGTTTTGAGGAACCTAGAGTGCCCTGCCGATGGATAATCATGGAGTTCATAGAAGACAACCTGTTGAAGATCTGTGCTCTGGGGAAGCACCAGACGACCCTTGTATCGCAGAGAAGCACCATCCCAAGAGTAATGTGGTACAACAGAAGGGTTGTTGGTCAAGCGTTGGATGATTTGAGATAAGGAGGAGTCATTGACATAATCCTGTTGAACAGATTGCAACCCATTTGGAACAGGCATAGAAATAGCTGAAAGAGAACCTTGGGCCTCAAATGTGCGAGAAAGAACATCTGCCACAATATTGTCTTTACCCTTCTTGTAAGTCATCTCATAGTCATAACCCATGAGTTTTCTAACCCATTTCTGTTGTGCCGGGGAGGAGACACGCTGGTCCAAGAAATATTTCAGACTTTGGTGATTAGTCTTGATGTAGAAATGATTCCCTAATAGGTATGGGCGCCACTTCTGTACTGCATGCAAAATAGCCATCATTTCCTTCTCATAGGTAGAGGCAGCTAGATTCTTACCTGAAAGGGCTTTGCTGGTGAACGCAATGGGGTGTTCATCTTGAAGGAGAACAACCCCAAGTCCATTTCCACAAGCATCACTCTCAATAGTGAAGGGCTTGGAAAAATTGGGCATAGCTAGCACAGGTGTAGTACACATAGCTTGTTTTAGTTTTTCAAATGCACACTGAGCAGCAGGTGTCCATGTGAAGGCATCCTTTTTCAATAGAGCATTTAATGGAGCTGCAATCTTCCCATAATCCTTGACAAACTTGCGGTAGTATCCAGTCAACCCCAAAAAACCACGAAGGCTCTTGAGTGTCTGAGGATGCGGCCAATTGTTCATGGCATCGATTTTGGCAGGATCCATGCGAACCCCTTGTGCTGAGATAATGTGCCCGAGATACTCCACTTCCTTCTGTCCAAAAACACATTTAGACTGCTTGGCATGGAGGTGATGGTCAGAGAAAAGTTGCATGACAAGATCCAAATGCTGGAGATGTTCATCCCATGTTTTACTGTAGATGAGGATATCATCAAAGAATACCAGAATGAATTTCCGCAAGTAGGGTCAAAATATTTTATTCATTAAGGCTTGGAATGTGGAAGGAGCATTAGTGAGGCCAAAGGGCATGACCAAAAACTCATAATGGCCATCATGTGTGCGGAAAGTTGTTTTAGGGATATCATCCTCATGAACCCGAATTTGATGATACCCAGAACGAAGATCCAACTTGGAGAAAAAGTGAGCCCCAGGAAGCTCATTAAGAAGCTCATCAACAACATGAATTGGAAACGTATCCTTGATGGTGAGGTGATTAAGTGCTCGGAAGTCAATGCAGAGGCACCATGACCCATCTTTTTTGCGGACAAGAATAACTGGAGAAGAAAAGAAACTAATGCTTGGGCGAATAATACCTTGCTTCAATAAGTCCCGAACGAGCATTTCAATCTCCGTTTTTTGGTGAAATGGGTAGAGATAGGGTATGATGTTGGGAGGAACACTTCCAGGAAGGAGCTGAATACAATGGTCTTCTGGCCTGGAAGGTGGCAATCCCACTGGTTCAGCAAAGACACCTGTATATCGATCCAGAATTTGTTGTAGATCCAAAGGAGTAGTGGAGACCGCTGATGGTTGCATCTGGATGGAATAGATCTGAGCGATGACACCATGTTAATTCTTCTTGAGGAGTTTTTCCATGTGATGTGAACTGATGATGCTGAGAGAACCTGGTTGTAATCCTGTCAATGTGTATTTGTGTCCATTGAGGGAAAACTGCATCCAAAGTTTAGCAAAATCCCATAAGATAGGGCCAAGTGTGCGTAGCCATTGAGCGCCCAAAACCACATCACATCCGCCTAAGGGCAAGGCAAACATGTAAGAGCGCAAGGTATAATCTCCCATAGAGATACGCACATTTCGACACTTCCCTTTGCAAGGTAAGGTGCCCCCATTGACAACCATGACTTCAAAGTTGGAGCAAGGATGGATAAAACAATCAGCTTGTTTGGCGATCCGAGGGTCAATGAAATTATGAGTGCTACCAGAATCAATGAGTATTGTAAGAGGAAGCTTCTTGAAGTAACCCCTGACCCGCATTGTTTGGGGGGTGGTGATTCCAGCTAAAGCATGGAGAGATATCTCTGGCTGGTCATCCTGAGACGGAAGGTCAATAGGTGGTTCTTGAATGTCGACCGGAGCATCCAATGTTTCTGGATCTTCGTCACCAATTTCAGTGGTAGGCGGAGACTCCACATCTAAGAGATAGAGATTTTGATGAACACATCTATGTCCCCGAGTGAATTTCTCATCACAATTATAGCAAAGCCCCTTTTTTCTACGTGCTTGCATCTCTGTTTCAGACAAACGCTTGATAGGAGTTGGTCGAGGAGCCTGCGGTATAGGTGGTCGCTGAGAACCCATATTTCGGAAGGGAACAAAAGTGGGCTTGGAGCGTTGTTGGGCTGCAATCTTGTCTTCTGCCAACTTAGCCAACCCTAGTGCTTCCATCATTGTGTTGGGACATAACATTTTGACCTCAGAGCGGATGGCATCCTTTAGACCACTGATAAAACAACTCCGGTAAAAGTCATCAGACAATCCTTTGGTGTGGTTGGCTAGATTCTCAAATTCGGTTTGATACTCTCTCACAGTGCCAGTTTGGCGAAGTTTAGTGAGGGCTCCTGTGAATTCATCAAAATCACTAGGACCAAATCATTGCAAAAGGAGCTGGTAAAAGTCTGGCCATTTGGGCTCCGGATGAGCCTTGATGTACCAACGGTACCATTGAAGAGCTTCCTGTTCCAAATGAAAGGATTCCAACGGAACCTTGTTGACATCAAAAGTATTATGCAGACTGAAATATTGTTCTGCACAATAGATCCATCCAGTTGGATCGGTAACATTGAAGCGAGGAAAATCAAGCTTCGGACCACAGAAATTGCTGGAAGAAGAGAACCCATTGTCTGCTGAAGACTCGCACTGCCGTTTGTTGTTCATAGCTGAATGTTCAAGATGGAGACCGAGAAATTTTTCATCCAGATCCTGGAGTTTGGCTTGGATGGCTGCAAGTGCGTCCTCCATGGTTTTTGCTCCTGCACGGGTGACAACCATAACCAGGATTTTTTTTTTAATTTTTTAATTTTTTAATTTTTAATTTTAATTTTAATTTTTTATTTATTTATTTATTTTTATTTATTTATTTATATTTTTTTTTTTTTCGGTTGACTGGGTAGAAAAAAAAACTAGAAACTACTTCAGTAAAGAAAAATCTGGACTTGGGAAAAAATCAGAAGGGTAATTGCGGTTTGACTAGGTTTTGGACACTGTTGGATGGACAGGGAAGCAAAAATGAGGATTGCAGAAGCGGGGTGAAAGAATGGGAAAATTTGGCAGAGGGGAACAAAGAAGCAGAATTCAGAAAGGAACTCTGTGGTAAAATTTGAAGGTGATTGGGTGAAATCTGAGGAAGTTATGGCAAACCCTAAAAATAGACGAATGTGGGATTTCGGGCTTTGGGAAGGGGAATTGGAGATAGGGTATTCAGAACTTAAATATGCAGAATGGGATGACAGGGGTTCCCCGAAAATTTCAAGGGAAACATGGTGAAAATAAGGGAGATATGGAGAAAAAAATGATTTTTTTTTTTTTTAAGACTGGAGCGGCTACGGCTCGAAAGGGATCTAGAACAGTATCGAATGGATTGAAAATGGCTGAATCTGGAACGGCTTGCAAAATGGATCTGAAACGACGTAGCAGTGATCGACAATAGTTCAGTTGAAAGTAGATATGGACCCTAGGTATGTGCGGCTTCCTAATAGTTCAGGGGTTTCACTTGGCCACCAATGCTGTTTAACGGCTTGCGTATTGGTGCAGTACCCCTCACTCCATGTCTTAGGTAAAACTGATAACCGCTTTGCCACAAACGACAGCTCTTGGTTTACCTCACGGGTGGGAACTAGTCAATCAGGTAGGGGTCGTTGCCCTTTTCGCTGGCAGGTCCTCTCAATGGGCCAGCTACTTCGGGGTTCCTGTGGAACTCCTCACAATGAGTTTTAGGGCTTATTCCCAAGTACTTCCCACAGTTAAGCAGATAGGGATTATTCCCAAATATGAACCTGCAACAGATGCAAAAAAAAATTGGCAGAAATTTCACCCAGCGAGCCCAAGAAAGTGCTCTGATACCAAATATGGTGCACCTGCAACAATTAATTAACAAGAATATACGAAATAGCAGAAATGACAGAACTCAGAATCACTTTTATATTGATCACAGGCCACTTCGAGGGGGCAACCTCCTTTGAGCAAGCTCAATACAATTAACTTCACGGTGCCTTCATAGGTCTCAACACCCACTTATATACTAATTCTAGGCACCAATACTATGGGTCAAAACCATGGGCCGTTACAAACTATGGATCAACAATACTACGGGTGACTTACAAAGCATATGCACCAACAACAATAACATAAAATATTGATCAACAAATACTACGGGACGACTTACAAAGCATATGCGTCCAACAACAACATACTAACAAAGTAAAGACATGGGTTCCTAACACTCTCTCTCAGTCCTCCTCTTCTTCTTAGGACACTAGAATATTGCTCCACTCCTCAAGGTACCACACTCTTCGCAAGCCTCCCTTAGATACTCATCGTCGCTTATGTCCATCTACCCCGCATCTTTCTGTCAGATTTGCATTCACGTGATACCCTCAACCTCCGCACAATGATTTTTCTACTCGTCAGAAGACATCCTCAATATTCCCTTTTCATAGATAAGCATCTTAATCCATAGTTTTAACAATGACAAGAACCTTCCTCTCAGTCCCTTGAAGAAGTTCCTATGGGTGTCATTATACGACTTGATAGTGTCTACCGCGAGCTCAGTCACGTATCCCTTGAGGATACTATCCACCCAAAAATCAAGAGCTCGCGATACCTTTTTATCGACTTGCTTCAGCTGTCGGATCAAATCTGGGGTCCAACCATTGGGTTCAGTCTTCTGGCAGTGATTCTTTCGAAACGTCAACTGCACTAGCCACTCATGCAGCAACACTGGGAATTCACAGAAGAATATTTAGTGGATATCTGAGTAAATGTATTTCTGCAGCCAATGGGTTGCTATCTGTTTAGGTTCTCGCTTCTCGCTTTCTGCGAATTCCTCCGTCTTCTTATCGAACCACTCTTGGATCTATGGTTTCGTCAGATGCCACAACATATCCTCTTGTTTTCTTCCTCAAGGTCTCGGCAACGGAACCATTTTTTGATGTAGCATCTATCGACAGGGGTTCACTTCGCACTATTGTCAAAAAACTACCAACCCAAACTCCCTTACACATCGGCTCGGAAAGGGGTAACCCTTTCCAACAACACTTGAGGAGCAAGTGCAGTCTCACCCAAGTTGGATAAGGGGGCTGCAGGAACCAAGTTTCCGCAGTGGAGTTGAGGATATGCTTTCAACACACATTACCCTTGTAGCAACCAGAGATTATAACATCCGCAACATATTATCAATTCATCATTCGCACGTTAAGTCATTCACAGATTTCAACAGATAACAAAAATTCAGAACAACATATTCAATTTACCTATTCATATCAACAATACTCCTTAAACCCATAGCATATTCGCATCAAATATACTCTAAACATTCCCATTCATCATCGCATAAACATAGAGACAGAGATTGCACCATAATCGAACATCTTCATGCATTCATTCAATCCTTCGGAATGAACCTCGAAGAAACAGTCAATACACCATGTCGCGGATACAAAACAGATCAAAAGATGGGATCGATCATCAAAAACTGGATGCCCTTAGGCTTACAATCCTACTCTATTTATATGATTCTATTCGGTTAAAAAATGGTCCACATGACCAATTCTAACTAATTTAACTATTCTTGCACTTCTGTGAACTCCGGGAATGGTCCTTCTTTCGGGGATTGACCCTTTCGCACCTGTCGGATTCCGCACTTCTTGTGGACTTATCTCGTGCCAACAAGCCTTTTCCATTGTGGGATCATCAAGATAATCATCACACGTGAATTACAAAAACAAGACTTGACATGGCAGCAATTTGTAGTTCATAATAAGTTTGAAGAACCAGAAGAGCTGCTTGAAGAAATATTAAAAGAAGATGAAGTTGAAGAACACAACCCTAAGGCAACAAGATCAAAACCGCCTAAGGGAGGAATGAAAGAAGATGAAGTGTTAATGATAGAATACATTGAAGTTGAAGAACAGAACCCTAAGGCAACAAGCTCAAAACCGCCTAAGGGAGGAATGAAAGAAGATGAAGTATTGATGATAATAGACAACGAAGATGACTCTAAGGAAACAAGCTCAAAACATCCTAAGAGAAGAATAAGAACAAGGAACACGGTGAAAGAAGAGAAGGAATTCCAAGAAAAAGATAATATCTTCACCACTTATGAAAGAAAATCAAGGAAACGTCAGCAAGTTCAGAAGAAGCAAGCACCAAAAAATGATGATGAGGCACAACAAAAGCATTATGCATACATTCAATCCTTCGAAAGTTAAGAGGAAAGTCTAGTAGGTGAGATTGGACAATATGATGAATAAGTGAATATCATCTTTGAACAACAAACTGTAGATGAGGAAATGTAGATAGATATTCAGACAATTGAAAAGACTCCAACTGACAGAAAGGGGCAAGGTAATGAGGATACAACCATCATTTCTCATGTCTTTGAGCAGCAAGTCATAGCAAAAGAAGGGAAAAAGTATTCGGAGCAGGAGAATGAAGAAGAGGAATTTGGGATGGACACTATTTCTGAGCAGCCTACAATAGAGATGAAAAAGAAGAAATCTTCCAAGAACAGCAAAAAGATTGAGAAGTTAGAGTTGGAAGTGAAGGAATTAGAACTAGAAAATGAAAAATTAAGGAAGAAAAATAGAAAGCTTTGAGTTCAAAATGTGCAAATCTCTAAACATGTATATAAATGGTATCATCAAAAGAGAACTTTCAAAGCAAGGTATCAGAGACTGAGGGTCCTTCATGCAGCTTGAGCTAGTACAGATGCATCATCACAAACAAGAGAAATGTCAGAGGATTAGTGGTAGCAGTACAACAACAATTTTGTGCATGGGGATATGCAGGTTCAATTTTGGAAACAGTTTTGTGCATGAGGACATGCAATAGCTTCCTCTTGGGGGAGATGTTGGACACTATTTTGATGCCTATTTTTCCCTATAAATCCTTTAGTTATTGCCATCATCCTTCATACTTAATCCATAAATCCTCATGTTCATCCATAAAACCTTGAAATTCGATGATCAAAGGTATAAATTGTTGTTGCTCTTGAATAAATTGAATTATATAATTTTTAAAGCATTTAAATTAAAATTTTAATTAAAATTACAGAATTGATTGACTTTCCGTAATTGCTCCTAGCATTGGGTACTTGCAGGCCAGTTGGGAACAATCTGAAAGATATAGAAGGATCCTTGATGTCCAAGGATGGATAAATTGCTAACAACTCCATGAAACAGGTTCTACAAGTGTCGAGTCAACGCTGGTCAAAGTGAGCCTCCAGCGCTACCACTTAGCACAAAAGCAGGGATAGTTTCAATTTTGTATCAATCTGGTCTATTTTTATGGATCTGAAAGACGATCTAGAGAATAGTAGAGATATTAGGGGAATGTCATTATTAGTTACCCAGGATTGTAGCGTTTTCAGTTTCAAAATAGTTTGAATAAATATTTGAATTTGAGATGTAATTACCATCTAGTGATGGTGAATGTATGCTATTAAAATAAATACTCCAGATTTCAAATAGCTTGGTGTATGTTCATTTTTATGCTGTGAAAGCGATGTAAGTGTTGAGAGCTCTGTGAATCTTCCTGTTTGTGTAAGTGAAGCAGTGGAGGGCCTCCTCTGCTGAACCTGCACACCCATTTCCTCTTTAACACGCATTGGTATGTTTTTAATGTTTTCTGTGGAGTTCAATTAAGTTACCAATCTGTGCTTTACAATTGAATTCTATTCTATATGATGCAAGTAGGGTTTTGTCATAGAACAGGGTTATGCGTTTATGTTTGATTGACCACTTGCTGTAGGTTGTTTCCAGATTTACTTTTCATTAAAATATATACTGAATTGTTGAAGTAATCAAATACATTGTGAACTGATTTCTTGTAAAAGAATTCAATGTCTTCCTGCTTTCAACAATGAAGTATCAATACTGTAGTTTATTTTAATGGTTTTGATGTTTCAGTTTTAGAATACTTCATAAGTTAAGTGCTGATAGGTTTAATAAATCGAAAGAATATACTTCTGTAAGGGAGTTTTGCATTTATTAGTTTACAACATTCAAGTAATTATGTTAAGATCCTAGTGGGCGGCCATCACTAACATCTCGAAGTTTTGGTGTAACGGTTCGTATCATTTGGTATCAGAGTCTCCACCAAGGTTCAAGTCACAGAGCGGGTGGAAACGTCAGCATTGCAGTGTTCGCCCGGGGCTCGTACGGCGCAAATGGGACACCACCGTACGGGCGCACATCCAGCCCAGAGTCTGGACTGCAGAGCGTGGTGGGATGTTAAGATCCTAGTGGGCGGCCATCACTAACATCTCGAGGTTTTGGTGTAACGGTTTGTATCAAATTCTAGGTTCATTTCCAAAACAAAGTGAGTTTTCAACTAGTCTAGATCTAGATCCATATACTTTGGATGTGCTTCTAAGTCTTACGATTCCAGAATGACAATTTAAATATATACTCTAGTTTACAACAATAAATTGGACCAACACATATTGCACTCATTTCACCAACCTCATATAATAATATTCATAATAAATCATTATTATTTATTTAATTGATATTGTGGGATTTCTTATTCATGAAAGGTTATTTCATGAAGTGAACCATCATAAAAACAAATATCTCAACTTAATAACCATTGTTCTCTATAATGATTTATATATATATTGATTCTATCATTTAGGTACTCAAACATTGTACCAATGTAAAGATATACTTTCCAAAACATAATGTCAATTTTAGAAAAAATCAAAACTAATATAGTTAGAAAAAGTTTTAATAGATAAAAATTATAAATTTGGAAATGTTCCTTTTTCTACAATTCATCTACCTACCCAAAATATAGATTCATTGTGCAGACCCGTATCTAAAATATATGTGCAAGTCCAATCAATATGATTTCTATTACATATAACTTTTCAAAAGACACCATCATTAGCTTCTGTTGTTTGGGATTTTTACCCTATAGCGAGGAGAGGGACACTACCAACTTCTGAGGTGACAGGTAAATACATTGATCATATCACATAGGCTTCTATAAAAGGAAAGAGATCAAGGTTCTTGAAGGCACACCTTATTAACGACATTCGATCCTAGCTTTCGCTTGCTCCTTCGATCGATCCTCCACTTGATCTTCCGTTCGGTGAACCTACAATACAAATATACCTTCCTCAGCATATCTTGACTGATATAACAATGATGAAATTGAAATGCAATTTAGAAATCAAATACAATCAAGCATTTAATCCAAACAAATATGCAATCCATTAGTCATTTGATTGGGACGGGAAGGGTATTTCAACTTTTATTGTCAAAAGAAAATAATCAGTACAATTATACTTGATCATTCAGAGTGCTTGTACAACTAGATTCTGGGCTCCTGCTCTTCACATTAAATTTGGAATTCCTCCAGCATAACAACCCTTAATGCATAGTTTCTCCTCCTAGTTCTCTAATTGAGTCTCACTAGTTTAGTCTCTCTCTTCTATCCCCCTTGTATTTATGGGACAAGGTAGGAAGTTTGGATTGAGAGGTAGTTTGATTGGGAAGTTGGGGAAGTTGCAAACCAACTTCAACTAATCCCAATTTGTCAAATTAATATATTTTTGATTACATTTTAAGATGTACGTGAGTTTTCTTAAGTGGAGTAGTGCACAATATGCAATTTTCATGCTTACAACCAGCGTTTGCAAGGTTTTTTGAGGGTGTACGATGGTCTACTGAAGCAGAGTAGCATATTTCAGTAGGTAAATGCTAGTCTACTGAAGCAGAGTTGCATATTTTAGCAGGTGAACGCTGCTCTTATGCCTATAGGGTAGCGTTCATGTCAAAATGTAGGTAAAAACAATGTTTTGTCAGCTGCAGAGGGGTAAGTCTTGTTAAATTTTTAGAATTTACTTCAATCTGATCTAGGATCTTAACTGAGAGAACAACATGTACAGCATATCTACAGTATATCCATCATGGAGACAATAATGCAAGCACACAAGAGACACAAAGATTTACTTGGGGAAAACCATAAAGGTGAAAAACCCCAATAACTTCCTCAGAGATAGATAGAGAAATGATACAACCCAAACATAAGAGATAGACATATCCTAGCAGCAGATCCTCCTCCTCCATAAGTGCGCCACTCCTCCTTGAGTGCATGAGTGAGAAGTGAGTGATCAAATAGAGTGCCTCCCGCACTCTATTTATACTTGACTTGACTTGCCTTTTACATAAATCATGTAGGCTTGAACTTAACCACATAACATAATGCTGACTGGGCCGACCCCAAATAGGGTGGTCTAATAACCCTTCGACTCACATGGCCGACCCACAATAGGGTGGTCTAATAACCCTTTGACCCACATGACTTATACACGGCCGACCCCAACAAGGTGGTCTAATAAACCATCAAGTATAAGTTACGACATTTACAATATAAATGACGACACTTCCATATAGAGGAATAATACCATCTCTATAGGAGTACATACAACATACATATATGAAATACATTCCGAAGTTACATATACATCAACAAGTCTAGTCCATACATCATCTAGGGAAATCTTGCTCTTCAATCCAAGTTGTCCTTTTGTGTGATCGATAGCTAAAGGTGATCACGGACGGAGAAGTGCAGATTTGACCTATAACAGATGCCCCCTAATGTGTGAGGTCAGAGGGAAGCGATGGCCGAAATACATTATAATTCCAAGTCAGAGGAGGAGCAAGTAACCGTAGAACCAAGTCACAGAAGTACCTGAAATAACGATCAAGGTCAGCGAGCAATTACAATATTGACATCATATAGATGTGTAGCATGATACAACATGATCTTCGATACATAAATAGGAGATGTATATATAGCATGGCCACTGAAATACAAGCATGGATCCATGTCAAAGTGAGAGATGATAGCCATAACAACAAACTGGATCTATGTCTCATGAAGAGCCGAAATGAGTGAGGCTCATTCTTGCGCAACTTGGGTGATAACATAATGAGGTAATTCTATCAAAATCCCAAGGTCTTCATTCAAAAAACCCAAGGTACAAACCCTAACCATGTGAATAAATGAGCTGAAGTCGAACATGGGGGGAATCGTTTGATTACCGGTCATTGATGTATACCATTAACAAATGCGAGGGCTTCCACCGATAATGATAATGGGGCCTAAGGTACCTAGTATGATCCAACAAGTGTGAATAAGTGGACTTGAAGTCGAACACCTGAGGAACCCGTTGAATAAGAGACATTGATGTATTCTCATTATCCAACGATGAGGGAAACTGCCATCGATGACTGCAATCCCCAAGGTACTAACCGAAACTCTAAACTTCATTCCCAGAGCAAAATGAGTTGATGTCGATGGGAAGAAGTCCGTTGGAAGGGACGCCTTAAGGCATCCTCCATCATCCAACATGAGGAACACTCAAATGGTATGAGCTGATGTGGAGTAGGACATGTAACAAGACTGACACTAGGATGGCCGACACATGAGGTCAAGGTAAATTGCAGAATGGCCGACATGGGCTATATCCTTGAACAATGAGCACGACACAAAGTGACTTAGGTAGTTTTCAACATGATGGGAAAATGATATAAGCCTATAATGTAGGAGACATTAGTAGACCCTCCATATGGTTGGAATAATAACCAACCGGGGGAGTAAACAACTCAGAGATCAGGTTCACCCTAGGGTTGAAAACTAAACCCAACTGAAATGATAGACTCAAATAGGTGTTGTGTTCAAGGATAGGACTGACTGAACTGCCTTTGAAACTAAAAAGATGTGATATACCTTTCTTATCCCTTATTATTTTTAGATAAATGAATACCCTTCTTGTTGTTTTAATGAGTCCAAGAAAGAATGGAAAATCAATAAGTCCAATCATGTGAAAAGTTTAACGAGCCCATGGGAGGAAGACTCAGGACCTTCTTCATTGTTTGAAGAGTTCGAAGAAGAGATAGAAGATTAATTTCTAGTACTGATCTCTGGATTTTAATATCGAGCTGAGATCTGTTCTTGCTCGCCGGTGTTTTCAATTTTAAGGAGTCTAAAAACTTAAACAATAACTCCATACACCTACCTGTGGATTTTAATATCGAGCCTAAGTAGGTTAATGCTCGCCGGTGTTTTCCTGTTTATAGAGTCTGAAAAACTTAAACAATCCTCTATACACCCTCTCGTGGATTTCACATCGAGCCCAAGTAGGTGACTGCTCGAAGGTGTTTTCATGTTTCGAGAGCCTGAAAACCCTAAAGAAGGCTCCAAAAAGTCTTTTTTCATAAAGTTAGTCTCCTCCCTCGAAAAAGTGTAAAACAATGGAAGAAGAACTCTTCTAACCATGTATGACTAGAGTATTCCTTTTTCGTAAGTAATCCGCAAAAGTCTGGAAAAGGGTTAAACTTATACTTAAGTAGATGTCACTTCAAATCCTTTAACGAGTCTGAAATGACAACTATACTCGACAATCTTGTCATATTTAACGAGTCTAACAAGATCTTAGAGAGAAATCCATAAGAATCTTTTCGTAAATGTTTAACGAGCCAAAAAAATTAAACTCGTGACCTCCTTACTGTTTTTAACGAGCTCAAAGGAGAGATGGAAGAATGCTCGTAACTTCCTTACTGTTTTTAACGAGCTCGAAGTGAAGGTGGAAGAATGCTTGAAACTTCCTTACTATTTTTAACGAGCTCGAAGGGAAGGTGGAAGACTGCTCGTGACCTCCTTACTGTTTTTAACGAGCTCAAAGGAGAGATGGAAGAATGCTCCTATCCTCCTTACTATTTTTAATGAGCTCGAAGTGAAGGCAAAATCATGATCGGCGGTGGATCAATGTCCAAATGAATGGCATACTGCATTATAGACTCTAGGAAAACTTCATTAGAGGGAAGTATATTATCCCAGATGGAACGCATATCTAAACATTCAAATGGAGTCTTCACCTGGTCAATTTCCAGGACCCAGCCTCGAGAAGGTAAGCATGAATTCAGAGGCTTATTCTTAGTAGCAATTGGACTCAAGGAACAATATGCCACATAATTTGATTGTGACATAGTAGTGCCTACAGACGAGGGACATACTTGGTCTATAGTCGGGTAATAAGAGGGATCAACAAATGTAAGCTGATTGATAGTGACAATGCTTTCATTGTGAGGAAAATACATCACACGAAAGAGCGTAGACACCACAGCCTGCATAGCATATACCTAATCACGTCCAAGGATCATATCAAAATCCATGAGGTCCTTTAAAACCATAAAATTAACTAAGACTGTTTTTCCACTCAAAGTAACAGGTACCCGAGGGAGGAATCCCAATGCTTCACTAGGTCTTCTGTCGAAGATCAACGACCAATTAACAGCTGGAATAAGGTTAGGAAAACCTAAATCTTTCCAAGCATAGGGGGATAAGATACCAACAGAGGCTCCTTCATCTACAATACATCGGTGAACCACATGGTTTCCGATATCAACCTTTATCTGGAAGGGTGTAGCAGAAGGAAGGCAAGGCCCAGTTAGACTATTCCAATCAAAGGAAATGATCCCAGAGCTTGGTAGGGGTTCACTCGACATAGATGAAGTGCCCCCATTTTCAGAGACATCCAAACTGGTAATGCAGAAGACTTCAGGGACAGGTGCATCAATCTCCAAAGGAATGATGGGATCAGTTGAAGATTGCATCAATTCGATCACTTCACTCTCCAAAGGAAGAGTGGGGTTGACCAAAGATTGCATTGGTTCAACCACTTCATCAACCAAAGGTTGATCAGGCTGTTGGGAATCTATAGACAATTTAGGAGCAGAGGATCCTTCAGACATGGACCACACTCTCCGCACCTCTGGAATAACAGGGTGCCGGTGAGTAAGGTGATCTCCCTTACAAAGTTTACAAGGGAACTTTGGCTTCCGTCCTATAATCTTAGACTCCATAACAACAATAGTACTCTCAGCATGACTAGCATTGGCTGACAGCTTTCCCCTAGCATGACTTGCATTGGCTGGTTTCTCAGAAGCAGAAGACTTTTGAACTATGGACCACACTCTTTGCACCTCTAGAATAGCAGGGCACCGGTGAGTAAGGTGGTCTCCCTCGCAAAACTTACAAGGGAACTTAAGCTTCTGTTTATTAGGTTTTTCGACAATGTCAACTCTCTCGGCATGACTTGCAGTGGCTGATTCAATGTCTCCAGTATGACTCATAGTAACTGGCGACTTGTCATTAATATGACCAGCAATGATCAATGACGTGTCCTCAACATGAGAAACAGTGGTTGAAGACATACTTCTAGTATGATTTGCAGTGACTGAAAGTTTACTCCCAGCATGACCTCCAGAGGCTGGGTAGTTTCCCCCAGCATGACTTCCAGAGGCAGGGTGGCAAGGTTCAGTATGATTCATAGTGATTGAGTGTTTTTTCCTAGCATGACTTCCAGAGGCTGGGTAGGTTCCCCCAGCATGACCTACAGAGGCTGGGTGGCTGCCCCCTTGCTTTGGCATCTTCTTCCTATTCTTCCTCCGTCTATTCCTTTTAGGCTGCTGGTTACTAGGATTACTACTTTCACCACATGAGGTAGAAGGAGAAGGAGAAGATGTTACTGGCGAAGTGGGCATAGGTTTCTGATGCTCTTGATGTGAGGTGCTTACTTGAGGAGCATCAGGAGCATGCAAGGCATTCAAAGTGGAAAATAACCAAACCGGTAGCCCTATAGTGAATCCCAGAAGATTCAAGGTAGCCATTAAGGGTGTACCAATGTTCCCAATGAATGGAAAAGCAAAAGGATCCCCTTGAAGAGGGGTCCCTTGATTGGTGCTCACGGGGATGCTATCCATAGTTCCAACTCAATGGGACAGAAATATCTAAGGCCAACGAAGGGTGAGAGGCACAAAGAGCACACCACTACAAAATCCTAAGTATCCAAAACTAGGCAAACAAGGATGGTGAATACTCTCAATAGAAAGTCTGGGATGATCAGGGCTTAGAATAAGCTAGTAGAGCATCGAAGAATAGTTATACGGCGTCCAGCTCAGGTCCTCTGGTTGCAAGCATTTGAATCACCAAACCGCCCTCCCGGGATTACTGAAAAGGGTTACCTTCCGTATCTGTCCTAGGTACAATGAAAATAGCCTTTCACTGCCATCTATGTAAGAAGCCCTAAAGTCAAGATACTAAGGCTACCATTAACACGAAAGAATCTCTGGGGGACATTCGTAGGTCTGACTAGAACGCATGGGCAGGGTAGCTAAGCCCGAAATCCAAAAGGATCCCCGTACGTGAACCAACCTTGGTGTATGCTCCGAATGAAAAGTGAAGGGATATCCTCACTATTTCACCTTCGCAAGACCTTGTGCTTAACTCCGTTTTCAGTGGAGCTTACAGAACAACTTTGATGTCAATGGGTTTACCTAAAAACAGTCTCACTACGATTATTGAGTAATGAAAATGGTTTCAGATAGTTAAAGTGTGTTCTAATCCGAAACCCTAGCCTAAGCTAGTTGGTGTAGTGACATCCCTAGAAAGAAAAGTTACTAATAAATTTTATTAATTATTCTTTTTAAGGGTTGTTCTTTACTCAAGGGTTGCAGTGCATTGTGTGGCGTGGTTGTGACATAAATGGAAAGTACATAAAAGTAAAAAACTTTCACTGAAATTTCTCATTCATTGTTTTCCAAAACTAAAGATAAGAAAACTTAAAACAAGTTTCTTTTTATTTTCTTTTCAAATTCAAAACAAAGTAAACTATGCTACTTCGAAATGAACATAAGTCTTACTAATTTAAACTACCAAACTCATTTTTTTCCTTTTCCGATATATGTAAAAGAAAAAGAACTTGAAAATGGAAGCAAGTAAGACCTAAAAGAGAAATGTAAGTAAGGAAAAGCAACTCTAAGGCTCACAACAATCAACTCGATGACTTGACAAAGACTTGTCCTACAAAGTTTTTCGAAGAAAAACTTTGGACTTGGGAACAAAGCGAAAAGAAAATAGGGATAAGAGATGTTTATAATGGAAAGGTAGACCTCAAAGGTTGCTCCAAAGCACCAAGAACCCTAAGAAAACACTAAGCCAAGCAAAAGGGTAGGCAAGTGAACCAAAGATGGCATTACAATCACAAAGATTCAAAAGAAAGCAAACTAAAGGACTTCAACTTACTTGGATTGAAAATGGAAAAACAATCAGAAAAGTGTCTAGACTCAAAAAGCTTTTGAAAACACCCTAATGACTCCAACTTGGGGTCAAACCCTAAATCAAAGGACAAGACATCGTTAAAGCGTGCTAGTGCTGCCACAAACAACAAATGTTATCAAACAAAGGTTTGTATGATTGCAACAAGCATTTGGGGTACGAGCATGCAGCTATGTCCAACCAAGAACAAAGCACGGTCTTCAAAAAGAGTCACAAACAACAAGACACCTCAAAAGTACTCAAGCAAGCAAAAGATGACCTAAGGGACTTAAGAGAGGCAAAAAAGACTCAACAAGGGCATAAAGACCTCAAGGATCAGTTAACAAGACAAAGCAAGAGGCTGGAAATCAAACCAAACAACTGAAAATCAAATCTCAAAAGCAAACAGAGACTTACAGGAAAATACTCTACTGTGCAGTGTATAAACCTGTATACTGGGAGATGTACCCTACTGTGCAGTAGGAAAACCAGCGTTTTTCATCTACTGTACACTACTGTATGTATGGTAGACCAACGTTCATGTCAGGAAAGGTCTAAAACAGGCTTTGAAACTTCAAACTGAGGTGAATCAAGCAAGAAACAGCAGGTAAAAGTGACCTACATCGCTTCTCAGAGGATCAAAAAGACCAAAAAATACTGGAAGGAAAACTAACTATGTCTCCTAGAGCAGAAAACAACCGGTCCCCAGAGGAGTCGCCAGTCTTTTGTTCGGTATTTTTACCCTATAGCGAGGAGAGGGACACTACCAACTTCTGGGGTGACAGGTAAATACATTGATCATATCACATATGCTTCTATAAAAGGAAAGAGATCAAGGTTCTTGAAGGCATACCTTATTAACGACGTTCAATCCTAGCTTTCGCTTGCTCCTTCGATCAATCCTCCACTTGATCTTCCGTTCGGTGAACCTGCAATACAAAAGATACCTTCCTTAGCGTATCTTGACTGATATAAGAATGATGAAATTGAAATGCAATTTAGACATCAAATACAATCAAGCATTTAATCCAAACAAATATGCAATCCACTAGACATTTGATTGGGACGGGAAGGGTATTTCAACCTTTATTGTCAAAATCAAATAATCAATACAATTATACCTAATCATTCAGAGTGCTTGTGCAACCGGATTCTGAGATCCTGCTCTTCACATTAACTTTGGAATTCCTCCAGCATAACAACCCTTAATGCATAGTTTCTCCTCCTAGTTCTCTAATTGAGTCTCACTAGTCTAGTCTCTCTCTTCTATCCCCCTTGTATTTATGGGACAAGGTAGGCAGTTTGGATCGAGAGGTAGTTTGATTGGGAAGTTGCAAACCAACCTCAACTAATCCCAATTCGTCAAATTAATATATTTTTTATTACATTTTAAGATGTACGCGAGTTTTCTTAAGTGGAGTAGCGCACAATATGCAATTTACTTGCTTACAACCAGCGTTTGCAAGGTTTTTTGAGGGTGTACGCTTGTCTACTGAAGCAGAGTAGCATATTTCAGTAGGTAAACGCTAGTCTACTGAAGCAGAGTTGCATATTTTAGCAGGTGAACGCTGCTCTTATGCCTGTAGGGTAGCATTCATGTCAAAATGTAGGTAAAAACAGTGTTTTGTTAGCTGCAGAGGGGTAAGTCTATTCCATACATCATCTAGGGCAATCTTGCTCTTCAATCCAAGTTGTCCTTTTGTGTGATCGACAGCTAAAGGTGATCACGGATGGACAAGTGCAGATTTGACCTATAACAACTTCTATTCACCCTAAAGAAAAATCAGGGGTCCTGAGTTGATTTGTAGATGGGTTAAGGTCTACCCTTGAAGATGATGTATGTATGATGAAGTTCCACTCAATGGACATGGAATATAAACTTGCATTGAGATATGAAGAAAACGTTAACAAGGAGACAACAAACCTTTAAAATAAGTTGAAATTAAATAGCTAAAAAGGGGAAACTAGATGAGACAAAGAATTAAGAGACGGGTGACAACCACATTAAAAGAGTAAATAATGATGAAAAATAAATAATATCTAGAAGAGACTAATGTAGAGGTAGTGGATTTAATGAAGCTTGTTTCAATTGAAGAGGAGCCTACAAATGTTGGACCCTGAACATGAACTGTAGACATTGAACTCAAGATGTAAGATAACATGTTGTTCCCTGAACTTGAACTGCAGACATTGAACTCAATATGCAAGAGAACATGTTGTTCATTCTATAAAATATGTGGTTTAAGACCATGTATTTGAAGTGCAACAACATAAGGGATAAAGCTTTATATTGTGGAGAATATTGTTACAGTTGAAAAAGCAACTTAAGGAGACCGAGTAAAGGAATACTATATTTTAAACTAAGTATAAAATAAAGGAAAGCGTTGTAATTTGATTATAGATGAAGGTTGCACATAAAATTTAGTTTCTACTCATATATGTGTTTATTGGTTTGAAATGGGACACACAATGACTAATTTCATCCATTTTTTGATCAAATAACATTGGACACTACTATGAGGAATCTTTTCATGACATGATATTCATGGATGTATACCGTATCTGGTTGGGAAGTGTCATGTCCCCAATTTTGGCTAATTCAGTGACCATGGGAAAAAAAGGACAAGATAACCCCTAGGTAAATAATTTAATTTCATTAGGTGTGCATAGGATTAAATTTAGCCTAAGTGAAATGGAGAATTATTTTTATTAATCTTAATTAATTTTTTTAATTAATTTCCTAAATAATGGAGCAAGTGGGCCAAGAGGGCGCCCTCATGGAGATAAGGTTTCCAAATTGGATCTAGAGACAAGAAAATAGAAATATGGCTAAAGCAATTTGTGGATTTAGAAAAAGAACAAAATAAGGAAAGGTGTTAGAGTTCCCAAAAGCAAGAAAATGGAAACAACAAGAAAAAGCAAAAGGAGGGCGCAGTTTCCAAAAAGGAGGCCAGTTTACAAATCAAGCAACTCTTACAAAGCAGGAAACATATGGAGACAAAGGGGGCACAGTTTCTAAAGGATAAAATCTTGTAAGGAAAAACAAGGAAAGTATGTCCACTCATGGGTGACCTATTCTCATAGGTCACCAAGATCTTCAACTTGCTCAGCAGGTCACCCTCAATTCTATAAAAGAAGGATTCCAACTCCATTTCACAAGTTTTGTCATTATGAGTTTATGAGTGAAGCATTTTAGCTTCTCAAGGTTTGGTGATGTGCCCAAGCCAATGAATGGGTGATGTGCCCCATTATTCTATTCTACTTCTCTTCTCTAATATTCTCTTAGCATTTGCAGCCATGGAGAGATTATTTTCAGGTCCATATACTCCAATACTAAGAAGAACCCAAGTTTACAAGGAGTTATCATCATACAGGGTACATTCAACGAAAACAATGTTGAAGGGCCAAAATGGAGGTTTTGGGTTCAACACTTCTGATAACTTCTGGGTTGTGAGACCTATTCCATTGCATTCGGAGGGATGTTTCTAATAGGAAACACTTTTTTTCTCATCGAAAAAGGTGTCTGGATGACCAAGATACAACCATTCTCACTAGAGCCAAGGTTTCATGTGTTAAGGAGCGCACGTGTGAAGTTCCAGTTCAGTGACCGTGCCCAATGCAGCTTAGGAAGACCATTGCACCCTCATATTCAGATATTAGACATTCTATCAGTCATTCATCAGATTCAGAATAGATCTACATCTTCTTCTCTTCCTCTTACACTCATTCTCTCCCAGTGTGTAATATTTTTCTAGCCTTGGAGGCTCTTTGTAATTCTGAATGAAATAGAATATCAAAAATGTATTAAGGACTTCAAATTTTGACATGTTGTTGTACATGAGTATTTATCTAAACCAATTAATGTTTCATAATAGATTTTAGTAATCCTTTAAGGCAGTTTGGGATTAAAGAATGCAAGACTAGCTCAATGAGCCATTTTTAATAACTAGTTTTGCCAGATTTACTGCAAATATTTATTTCAGCATCAGTTTTAAATTATGTAAGTTGTATGAGTCTTTTAATACAGTATACAAGTCACTCCATATCATTCCCTGAGCTTTTTGGAGCATCTGACACTGTTTGGAAGAACTTGTAAACCTCCCGGTTGTGCAATCCCCAGTAGCGCCTTTGACTAGATTGCCTTGAAATCCACCTATAGCATCCCAAAATATTATGAAGTATGCTCAATTATGTTTTACCGAGTTTAATGACTGAAATAATACCTACTTCCATCCAGAATCAACTCCTAGTCTAGTATGCATATGTTGGCAGCCCAAAAAGCCTCGAAGTAGGCAACAGACTAATATGTTGTTGAAAAATCATTCCCATCATCCTTGATCAGTGAACCAGTACTCAACAATTACACCCTGCTCACCATAAAAAAATTGTTAAAAATTACTAGTTATAATTCTGATTAATTTGGGAGTTTGGAGTTGATATTCTGGCCTTATCTTGGCTGGGATATTATAGTGGTATCATAGCACTTTCCTCCACCCCTGTGGAAAAAAAGAATCTCTCTAGTGAAAAATATTGCAGATCAAATCTTCAATGTTGCAGTATGAGGCTCCTACCAGTGATGATAGAAGAATTTGAACAGTATGAAGAAGAGGTGGTCTCTGTCGGATGTTTTCAGTTACCAAGAGTAGATGATGGTTACTTATGTGACCAGATTTATGATTTTGACATGAGATATGATCCACCTTTGTCTAAATTTGTTAATGGAAAAACACTCAGTGGAAGGAATCAAAAGGGATCATTCCAGTACCTCATGGAATACTATGGCTTGAAGGAAGAGATCTCAGATCTCTTATCTTTTCAAGATTACTGTGAACTTGAGGTAGGTAGGTTGATAAAGAACAAAATTATGGCTGCACTTACTGTTGAGACATGTGCAAAGAAGTGGGAACAATATTTTTGGCCCCAAGAGCTAATATTTAAGAGAAGGACAAAGATGTGTCCTCACAGCCATGCAAAATCTAGGAAAGAAACCAAGAGCCACCTAGTTCTTCAGGTGGAGTAGAAGGAGGAAAAAGTAAATATGAAGTTGCAGCCCTGCATGTGGATCCATCCCAATCTCAAGGAAAAGGAATCAATAAGGAAGACTCATTGAGGCCATTGGTAGGATCAAACATTATGAGTCTGTTTGGTTTTCCTTCTAGAAGGAAGTCCAAAGGTTGTGATATGAGAACCACACAAGATGGAGAGAAATTAAGTTGCTTGGAAAGAAATGACCAAGAAGACCTTGTTGGTGCCCCATTACTCCAAGAAGTAGATGAAGAAGGTCAATGCAGAGTGGAAGATCCAGCAGTCAAACATTTGATTGTTGGTAATGTGGAAGGTGAAATCACTCCCAATTTCTTTGTGGTTGATTTCAAGATAAGTGCAGAAGAGATGAGACAGATTGATGATGGTGAGACATCTTTTGGATCTGATCCAAAATAGGAACACAATGCAGATTTACAGTCACCCCTTGAACCTCACAAGGAAGCAAAAATTGAGCACATCTTAGTAGGGTGTGAAGAAGAGAAATGGGTGGGTGAACAAGCCATCATAATTCCACCACATAAGGAGGAGAATATGACACATGGTGAGTTATTAATTTCTTATTTTTATATGCCTATGTGTCCAACTGAAGTGGGAGTCATGTTTGATGAAAATATTGGCATGGTTGAGCCCTCAGATGTTTGGGTTCATGAGTTGGAGAAGGCTGAAACTTTGAGAGAAGATAATTTTGGTGCACCAAGGATGAATGAGCACCTAAGTTGCAGCCCAAATTATGCTGTTGAGGACCTAAAAGATGAATATATTGCAGCAGCAACATATGGATCAGATTTCAAAACCTTGAGTGCACTACATGAAATTGATCCGGTGATGGAAAATGAAGAGGAGGAACATCTGCAAGAACCTCATCTTCAGGCAAGGTCATTGAAGATGGATGAACTGAAGATCCAAGAGGCCCTGAAAATTATCCATGACACTCATGCTTCAGTGTCAAATTTACATTGGGAAGCTGGTCTAATGGAATACCAATCTTCCTTTGAAGCCATGGAGAATATCTAGAAAGCAATGTCCACAATCAAAGGTAATTTCTCACAATTACTTTCAAATAAAAATGACATATTTGAGCTTGTTGAGTTGTTGCGGGAAGCATCACTGCATGATGAAGAAAGTATTTGCATATATGAAGAAGATAACTACAATCTAAAAGGTGACTTGTTGGCCACCCAAGATTCTTTGAGATACACTCAAAGTGCCCTCTTAGAATCACAAATAAAGATAAAAGAATTACAACAAGAGTGGCATGAATTGACTGAATCCTCAATTTTTCCTGAAAGTCATCCCTTTTGGGTAAATGAAATAAAAAATTCCATGGAGGAACCTCATGAGTGGGTGGACCATGAGGAGCAGTCTATTCAGTATGTGCTTGAAGAATGTGCAGAAAAAGTGGATGAAAAAAAAGCACATGATTTTTTCCAGAATGAACCTGAGAGGTTCATTGAAGAATGTCCCTCTTCCAATGAAGAGGCATATGAGTTCACCATAGATGGATCAACCATCAATGGAGAGGAATACATTTATAAATTCAGTGGATGAAATGTTCAAAAGCATGGCTCACCATAGTTCATTCCCCACTTCACATTTAGCCACAAATTTTGGGATTGAAAATTGGGTAAAAGGATTCTTCCTCTTTGTGTCACATGATGAGAAGAAGTATCCTAAAATTGAGGCCAA
Organism: Larix kaempferi; assembly: GCA_027924585.1. NCBI lineage: Eukaryota > Viridiplantae > Streptophyta > Pinopsida > Pinales > Pinaceae > Larix > Larix kaempferi. Next base: position 5,900,032 of record BSBM01000012.1, on the reverse strand, counting down.
TGATATGTTCCTTAACCCACAGCAGTTGAAGCAGCCCATGCATGTGTGTGCAACCACTTTTGACAAGAAGACATCAGATCTACACCTACCTTCAATGTGTGGGTCAATTGATGGAGTTTTGCACCCTTGGATCAATGGCAGAAAGTTGAGCCATTAGATGAAGAGGGGAGCACCTATTGAGTTCCATAGATATCATGAGATCTCTTTATTTGAGGAAGACATACATGTGAATGATTACATTCCATATGGTTCAACAAATAAAAGTGCTTATTCATCCATTGGTTGGATGGGTAGAGGCATCATTGCAATGAAGACCTTGGGAGGTAAAAGGTTTTCTTGTTTCTGCAATAATTTTTTTGTTATAACTGACATTGTCCTAAATTGTGAGCAGTAACAAAGATATATTTTGCAGCCATTAGATATCTCCAGTACACATGCACAAGAGAAGCATTCTGATTTGCATGCTCTCAAGAAGTTCTATGTTGGTTGGAGAAGTCTCACAGCTATTCAATTTTGCATTGGGAGTGGCACACTTCCATCATTGTGGATGGATCCTGGCATACCCTGGAGTGACAAGTTGTCACAAATAACAGTGATGATGGATGGTATTCATTAGGGACCATGGGATCCAGGCATTCCTTGGAGTGACAACTTTCCAAAGGTGGCAACAAAATTTGGGTCCTTACATAGGAAGCAATGGGATCCATGCATTCTACTCAGTTATCCTAACTGGGATGAAAATTATGTTAAGGAAGAGTTAGTCATTTTGAGAATGACTATAATTAGAGTGGAGCAGCAAAAACATGATGGACCCTTGGTATTTCAACTTGGAATGGAGGATTCCAATTCTAGAGAGTCAGCAACATATTTTGAGGAGTGAAGTCACTGGTTGGCTTCTTAGTTGGTTAGAGTTGGTTTCTTGCTTGAGGACATGAAATTTTGGGAGGGAGGACTATCATGTTCCCAATTTTGGCTAATTTAGTGCCCATGGGAAAAAGGGGACAAGATAACCCCTAGGTAAATAATTTAATTTCATTTGGTATGCATAAGATTTAAATTTAGCCTAATTGAAATGGAGGAATTATTTTTATTAATCTTAATTAATTTTTTTAATTAATTTCCTAAATAATGGAGCAAGTGGGCCAAGAGGGCGCCCTCATGGAGATAAGGTTTCCAAATTGGATATAGAGACAAGAAAATAGAAATATGGCTAAAGCAACTTGTGGATTTAGAAAAAGAACAAAAGAAGGAAAGGTGTAAGAGTTGCTAAAAGCAAGAAAATGGAAACAACTAGAAAAAGCAGAAGGAGGGCGTAGTTTCCAAAATGGAGGCTAGTTTACAAATCAAGCAACTTTTACAAAGCAGGAAACATATGGAGACAAAGGGGGCGCAGTTTTTAAAGGATAAAATCTTGTAAGGCAAAAACAAGGAAAGTATGTCCACTCATCGGTGACCTATTCTCACAGGTCACCAAGATCTTCAACTTGCTCAACAAGTCACCCTCAATTCTATAAAAGAAGTATTCCAACTCCATTTCACAACTTTTGTCATTGTGAGTTAATGAGTGAAGCATTTTAGCTTCTCAAGGTTTGGTGATGTGCCCAAGCCAATGAATGGGTGATGTACCCCATTCTTCTATTCTACTTCTCTTCTCTAATATTCTCTCTACATTTGCAGCCATGGAGAGATGATTTTCAGGTCCATATACTCCAATAATAAGAATAACCCAAGCTTACAAGGAGTTATCATCATACATGGTACATTCGACGAAAACAACGTTGAAGGGCCGAAATGGAGGTTTCGGGTTCAGGACTTCTGATAATTTTTGTGTTGTGAGACCTATTCCATTGCGTCTGGAGGGCCATTCCCAGTAGGAAACACTTTTTGTCTCATCGAAAAAGGTGTCCGGATGACAAAGATACAACCATTCTCACTAGAGCCAAGGTTTCATGTGTTAAGGAGCGCACGTGTGAAGTTCCAGTTTAGTGAACGTGCCCAAAGCAGCTCAGGAAGACCAGTGCACCCTCATATTTAGATATTAGACCTTCTATCAATCAGTCAGAAGATTCAGAAGGGATCTACATCTTCTTCTCTTCCTCTTACACTCATTCTCTCTTAGTGTGTAATATTCTTCTAGCCTTGGCAGCTCTTTGTGATTCTGAATGAAATAAAATATCAAAAATGTATTCAGGACTACAAATTTTGACATTTTGTTGTACATGAGTATTTATCAGAACCAATTAATGTTTCATAATAGATTTTATTAATCCTTCAAGTCAGTTTGGGATTAAAGAATGCAAGACTAGCTCAATGAGCCATTTTTAATAACTAGTTTTGCCATATTTACTACAAATATTTATCTGAGCATCAGTTTTCAATTATGTAAGTTGTATGAGTCTTTTAATACAGTATACAAGCCACTCCATCCCATTCCCTGATTTTTTTGGAGCATCTAACACTGTTTGTAAGAACTTGTAAACCCCCTGGTTGTGCAATCCCCAGTAGCCCCTTTGACTAGTTTGCCTCGAAATCCACCTATAACCTCCCAAAATCTAATGAAATATGATCCATTATGTTTTACCGAGTTTAATGACTGAAATAAACATTAATTCCATCCATAATAAACTCCCAGTCTAGTATGCATATGTTGGCAGCCCAGGAAGCCTCGAAGTAGGCAACAGACTTATATGTTGTTGAAAAGTGAAAGGTTCCAGTACCTTGTGCATAGGACTCACTGTTCAAAACTGAATTATCTTTCTGCTGCACATTTTCCATACAAAAACCAGAATCAAAAGTCATTCCCATCATCCTCGCCTAGTGAACCAGAACTTAGCACTTACACCCTGCTCACCATAAAAAAATTGTTAAAAATTACTAGTTATAATTCTAATTAATTTGGGAGTTTGGAGTTGATATTTTGGCCTTATCTTGGCTGGGATATTACAGTGGTATCATAGCACTTTCCTCCACCCCTATGGAAAGAAAGAAGCTCTCCGGTGAAGAATATTGTAGATCAAATCTTCAATGTTATAGTATGAGGCTCCTACTAGTGATGGAAGAAGAATTTGAACAGTATGAAGAAGAGGTGGTCTCTGTCGGAGATTTTCAGTTACCAAGAGTATATGATGGTTACTTATGTGACCAGATTTATGATTTTGACATGAGATATGATCCACCTTTGTCTGAATTTGTTAATGGAAAAACACTCAGTGGAAGGAATCGGAAGGGATCATTCCAGTACCTCATGGAATACTATGGTTTGAAGGAAGAGATCCCAGATCTCTTATCTTTTCAAGATTACTATGAACTTGAGGAAGGTAGGCTGATAAAGAACAAAATTATGGCTGCACTTACTCTTGAGAACATGTGCAAAGAAGTGGGAACAATATTTTTTCCCCCAAGAGATAAGATTGAAGAGAAGGACAAAGATGTGTCCTCACACCCATGCAAAATCAAGGAAAGAAACCAAGAGCCACCTAGTTCTTCAGGTGGAGTAGAAGGAGGACAAAGTAAAGATGAAGTTGCAGCCCTGCATGTGGATCCATCCCAATCTGAAGGAAAAGGAATCAAGAAGGAAGACTCATCAAGGCCATTGGCAGGATCAAGCATTGTGAGTATGTTTGGTTTTCCTTCAAGAAGGAAGTCCAAAGGTTGTGATATGAGCACCACAAAAGATGGAGAGACATTAAGTTACTTGGAAAGAAATGACCAAGAAGACCTTGTTGGTGCCCCATTACTCCAAGAAATAGATGAAGAAGGTCAATACATAGTGGAAGATCCAGCAGTCAAACATTTGATTGTTGGTAATGTGGAAGGTGAAATCACTCCCAATTTCTTTATGGTTGATTTCAAGATAAGTGCAGAAGAGATGGGACAGATTGATGATGGTGAGATATCTTTTGGATATGATCCAAAATAGGAACACAATTTAGATTTATAGTCACCCCTTGAGCCTCACAACGAATTAAAAATTGAGCACATCTTAGTAGGGTGTGAAGAAGAGAAATGGGTGGGTGAACAAGCCATCATAATTCCACCACATGAGGAGAAGATGACACATGGTGAGTTAGTAATTTCTTATTTTTATATGCCTATGTTTCCAACTAAAGTGGCAACCACGTATGATAAAAATATTGCAATGGTTGAGCCCTCAGATGTTTGGGTTCATGAGTTGGAGAAGGTTGAAACTTTGAGAGAAGATAATTCTGGTGCACCAAGGATGAATGAGCACCTAAGCTGAAGCCCAAATTATGTTGTTGAGGACCTAAAAGATGAATATATTGAAGCAACAACATATGGATTAGATTTCAAAACCTTGAGTGCACTACATGAAATTGATCTGGTGATGGTAAATGAAGAGGAGGAACATCTGCAAGAACCTCATCTTCTTGCAGGGTCATTGAATATGGATGAACTGAAGATCCAAGAGGCCTTGAAAATTCTCCATGGCACTCATGCTTCAGTGTCAAATTTGTGTTGGGAAGCTGCTTTAATGGAATACCAATCTTCCTTTGAAGCCATGGTGAATATCCAGAAAGCAATGTCCACAATCAAAGGTAATTTCTCACAATTACTTTCACATAAAAATGACATATTTGAGCTTGTCGAGTTGTTGCGGGAAGCATCACTGCACGATGAATAAAGTATTTGCATATATGAATGAGATAACTACAAGCTCAAAGGTGAGTTTTTGGCCACCCAATATTCTTTGACATACACTCAAAGTGCCCTCTTAGAATCACAAATGAAGATAGAACAATTCCAACAAGAGTGGCAAGAATTGACTGAATCCTCAATTTTTCCTGAAAGTCATCCCTTTTGGGTAAATGAAATAAAAAAGTCCATGGAGGAACCTCATGAGTGGGTGGACCATGAGGAGTAGTCTATTCGGTATGTGCTTGAAGAATGTGCAGAAAAAGTGGATGAAAAAAAAGCAAATGATTTTTTCCAGAATGAACCTGAGAGGTTCATTGAAGAATGTCACTCTTCTAATGAAGAGGTAGGTGAGTTCACCATAGATGGATCAGCCATCAATGGAGAGGAATACATCCATAAATTCAGTGGATGAAATGTTCAGAAGCATGGCTCACCATACTTCATTCCCCACTTACATTTAGCCACAAATTTTGGGAATGAAAATTGGGTATAAGGATTCTTCCTCTTTATGTCACATGATGAGCAGGAGGATCCTAAAATTGAGGCCAATGACATGTTCCTTAACCCACAGCAATTGAGGCAGCCCATGCATGTGTGTGCAGCCACTTTTGACAAGAAGACATCAGATCTACACTTATCTTCAATGTGTGGGTCAATTGATGGAGTTTTGCACCCTTGGATGAATGGCAAAAAGTTGAGCCATTGGATGAAGAGGGGAGCACCTGTTGAGTTCCATAGATATCATGAGATCTCTTTATTTGAGGAAGACATACATGTGATTGATCACATCCATATGGTTCAACAAATAAAATTTCTTATTCATCCATTGGTTGGATGGGTGGAGGCATCATTGCAATGAAGACCTTGGGAGGTAAAAGGTTTTCTTGTTTCTGCAATAATTTTTTTGTTATAACTGACATTCTCCTGAATTGTGAGCAACAACAAAGATATATTTTGCAACCATTAGATATCTCCAGTACACATGCACAAGAGATGCATTCTGATTTGCATGCTCTCAAGAAGTTCTATGTTGGGTGGAGAAGTCTCACAACTATTCCGTTTTGCATTGGGAGTGGCACACTTCCATCATGGTGGATGGATCCTGGCATACCCTGGAGTGACAGGTTGTCACAAGTAACAATAATGATGGATGGTATTCATCAAGGACCATGGGATGCAGGCATTCCTTGGAGTGACAACTTTCCAAAGGTGGCAGAAAAATTTGGGTCCTTGTAGAAGAAGTAGTGGGATCCATGCATTCTACTTAGTTATCCTAACTGGGCTGAAAATTTTGTTAAAGAAGAGTTAGTCATTTTGAGGATGACTATAATCAGAGTGGAGCAACAGAAACATGATGGACCCTTGGTATTTCAACTTGGAATGGAGGATTCCAATTCTAGAAAGTCAGCAACATATTTTGAGGAGTGAAGTCACTGGTTGGATTCTTAGTTGGTTAGAGTTGGTTTCTTTCTTGAGGACACAGAATTTTGGGAGGGAGGACTATCATGTCCCCAATTTTGGCTAATTCAGTGACCATAGGAAAAAGGGGACAAGATAACCCCTAGGTAAATAATTTAATTTCATTAGGTGTGCATAGGATTTAAATTTAGCCTAACTGAAATGGAAGAATTATTTTTATCAATCTTAATTAATTTCCTAAATAATGGAGCAAGTGGGACAAGAGGGCGCCCTCATGAAGATAAGGTTTCCAAATTGGATCTAGAGACAAGAAAATAGAAATATGGCTAAAGAAATTTGTGGATTTAGAAAAATAACAAAAGGAGGAAATGTGTAAGAGTTGCTAAAAGCAAGAAAATGGAAACAACCAAAAAAAGCAGAAGGAGGGCGTAGTTTCCAAAAAGGAGTCTAATTTACAAATCAAGCAACTTTTACAAAGCAAGAAACATATGGAGACAAAGGGGGGCGTAGTTTCTAAAGGAGAAAATCTTGTAAGGAAAAAGAAAGGAAAGTATGTCCACTCATGGGTGACATATTCTCATAGGTCACCAAGATATTCAACTTGCTCAATAGGTCACCCTCAATTCTATAAAAGAAGGATTCCAACTCGATTTCACAACTCTTGTCATTGTGAGTTTATGAGTGAAGCATTTTAGCTTCTCAAGGTTTGGTGATGTGCCCAAACCAATCAATGGGTGGTGTGCCCCATTATTGTATTCTAATTCTTTTCTCTAGTATTCGCGCAGCATTTGTAGCCATGGAGATCTGATTTACAGGTCCATATACTCCAATACTAAGAAGAACCCACGGGGGGTTCACTCAGTGAACTTGTTACCTAGCACGATCGTTCGCAAGATATTAAATAATATCCCTAATTTCACTAAATATTGGAAAATGCCTCCTAAAATTGTATTGTTGAAGCCCCCTCCCAATATACCTTTCTAATTAAGAAAACCCCTAGTTTCACCAGATATTGTAGGTATCCATTTTTATCAACCCATTTTTAATACCCCCTTTATATAATATTATCAAGTTTTAGCAAACAAGATCCCTAACGCATCTTAATATAAGCAAACATGATGCTAAATAACATAATAGTATAATGCTCATAATGATCCCACTAAGATTGCAGGGGCGACATTGGATATGGAAAACCCAATGAAATAGTAATGGGGAAGCAGGGAAAATTTTACACGGATGATTTACTTTATTTTTATTTATTTATTTTTTGCCCACAGGTGTCAGGTGTGGTGTCTAGCAGCAGGTAGCAAGGTGATCACACTTGTCTTAATGCTAAAACCTAAGTTAAAAACCCTCAAATGGGTGCATATGGGACCAGGTACAGGTCCTGGTTGATTTTGAAGTGCATACAAATACCCCTCATAGCACAGCTGCTTTTCCAAAGGATAGCTATAAGCAGCATCTCAAGAAAGAAAAATAAGGACACATAGTCAAGAAATGAACAATAATTTGCTGGTTCTAGGCTTGTAATAAATAATGGCAAAGAATTACTACAAGAGAAAGTAAATGACATATGTCCTTAACAAGAAATCACAGATTAATCATTGCATTCAAAATAACTCTACTTACTTTTCCACGCTTCCCATAAAGAACCACATGAAGAAGTTTCACAACATCATCAGCTCTACTCCTTTTGGATAGTTTGTATACCACTGAAAATTCAGACGATTAAATTTATCATCAGGCAATTCTAAGTTAGAATATGCAACTGTAACTTAAAAGGATTTAATCTAACATATCAAAAGCACTGATATTTTTTTCCAAGGAAAACTTTGCAGAAAACCAAGGGGATGCTTCCCCACGTTTGTCGCTGGCCTGCATAGTAAACCTATCATTGTAGAGTAAGGTGACACCTAATCCAGGGGGTTCATAACAGGCAACTGCTGACATGAAACTAGCCAAATGCCCAAAAACATTGGCAATAACTAATTGAGCTAACAAAGCCATCATATCATATCTAATGAAGAATGTATTGTTTCCATGCTAAACAAATACTGATATCCTTTTCAAGATGCAATTCACACAGATTGATTCAAACTTGGAACTCGCATAAACAAATAGACATTGCTAGTCAAGCTCAAACAAATCTAACACAAGCAAACCAAACACCAAAACAACAATGAGTCTAGCAAACCAGGATGAGAAGTACTAAAGTGTTTAAGGCAAAACAAAGTACATCACAGCATCCAATTTCAACCATCCTGCAGTAAAGTCATAGAGGCACGAGTATTGTATTTCGATAGTGCATGCATACATTAATTTCATAAGGGACTTAAATCCACTTGAAATACTCAATATTACTCTCCGCTCTGACTCTGACACTAATAAATCACCAAATCATGCTTCATATAGAACAATTATTGTGCCAAAATTTTGGTAATCGCCCCCAATATTAGTAGAAAGATGAGTTAAAACTACTAATAAACAAATTTGATCACGACCACAATTGCAAATGCGGAAATTCCATTCATGCTACTGTACTGTATTTAAAATTAAACTGCTATCGAAAGCCTTCCCACTGACAAATCCAACTTAGAGACAACCTTTACTTGTATTAGATATAAAACTTTGAAACCATCGATCATCTGATCCAATAAGCATTAATCTCCTTTCACTTGCAAGTAAGGAAATCACATCCATGCAAAGATGTCACCAATTTGTAGCTGGATGTCAGTTATTCAAGTGCACTAATATATACATAGTCAAAACCACTGAAACTGACATCCTTTAGAGCTTCAATCCTAAAAACAGAGTTTTAAGTGGGGCAACTTTAATTAAAATTATTTTCAAAGATAAAAATTCAATTGGAGCACACGATTATACCAAAGAGGGGATGCTGTGTTTTCTAGATGCATCACACACTAACAAACATATGTAACAGGTAGGCAACCACTAGTTGAATGATGGGTCTTTGGCAAATTAAATGGACAAGCACGTTTCAAGCCAATCAACAGTGAAATTTCCATTAACAGCATTATTTCCCAGTGCACACAAACAACACTTGGCATATGTATACATCTTCTCTACATCTACACATATAGTCTACAAACATGACAAAAACAATACTATGTAATACAAAAAGCAGAAGCAACGGATACTCCGGCATTTGCAACTTGCACAGCAGAAAAATAGATCAAAACTTTGCATATTTAAGGAGACGAATTTTAGTTTTAAACTAGTTTCTAACGACAAAAATAACAACACTTTTTGAAGTCGACACTACAAATATTTGGGATGAACAAAGTGCTTTAAAAACTATTATACAGTTTTACCATTTGGGATGTCTTTAAGCGGCGTCCCTCTGCCCTGCAACACACAAAGTGAGTAACAAACAAATTAGAATAAAAAAGAGGTAATCAAATAATTCATTCTGGATAACATGATGAAAAAATGATCTGACCTTTTCAATAGTGAACTCTTTAACGATCTCCTTTTCATTAGAAGCAACGAAACGCTCGATAGTCTTCCTTTCCCTCGAGGGCCGATCGAGAGTAGGTGTAGAAAGATCCTTGATTTTCCTCTTCTTTGACTCCTTTGGAGTTTCCTCCTCTCCTCGTTTGTTCTCTCCCTCATCTTCAACCGCTTCAGCTTTCTTCACACCGGTTGAAACACGTCCCCTACCCCGTTTCTTCGGCACCTTCGCTTCCTTCTTCTTTTCGTCCCCCTTTACTTTATCTTCACTGCCATCCCCAGGACTCGTATCTTCACCATCCCCGTTTTCCTCCCCTTCCTTCACAGCAACTTCTTTCAACGCTTCCGCATTCGTTTCTCCTTCTGGCTCATTAACTTCTTCCAGAGCTATTTCAGTTTCCGTTCCATTGCCATCAAATGGCTTTGATTCCATTACAGCTTCGTCCTGCACCTCCGCGGATGCTTCAACTTTCCCATTAGCAGACGATTCTAGAACAGCAGACTCTGCGCCCAACTCGGCCATCTCCGTTAGGGTTCAAAACTTCTAGCTTCTAATATTAAGCTCTTCAGGTACCCGAGTATCAAGGCAGGAGTCTCGAACCTGCGACTCCAAGACTCCCTAACTTCAAAATAACGAAAAGCACACGTATATGAACTAAAACCGTGAGTGTTCCAGAACCCTATGTGTCTGTTCGCTCATAAAACCCTACAGTAAAAACCCTCTGTTTCAAGGCTCGACCCAGCACCAACGCACACTTCCCATTATCCTCTACTTAAAACGCCCTATGTATCTCAGCCATTGAAGAAAAGAAAACACACATAAAAAACCTTTAAATGGGCTCAGACAAGTTTCGAACCTGAGCCTTTCCCGTCCAAAAGACTATCGATCGAATCCTCTCAGCACCACGATTAAGCCTGTCAAGCAGTCCGGTTCTCTCAATTCAAAGAAAACCCACAATCTCGCCTCTCAAACGACACCTGTTCCGTGTAGAAACCCTGAGCTCCTTCACCAAGTGAAAATTTCCCCTTTCCCTCCCTCGAGAATGGCCTTTTCTGAAATTATTTCAGATTTCAAGCGCGGATTCCAACACAATTAAATGAGGGCGGGCAGAAGCTTCAGCGTTTGAAATTCGATATACTTAAATCCCTTAACGCTCGTTCGAATGCTAGAGATATTTGGGGCTCATGAATTGCCGCCATTGTGAAAAAACCCCAAATTAATGTACCAATAGTGTTCACGTGATTAAGGAGTGAGATCAATCGCCACGTGGAAGCATTAACGGCGTTGGAACTCACTGCCAACACTACTCTAAAGTGCATACGAGCAACATTTAGATTGTCCCGTCCTCCCCCTTAGATTGACGGTTCTCGTGAGGGTCAATAGAGATTGAAGGAAGAAGATCGATCAATCCACAAGGTTTGTAGACAATTCATATGGATTAGCATAAAGTACATACAATAAAATTTAACTATGCGAACCATAACCTATAAGTTGGATGTTAATACAATTTAGTATTTTGAATTGTAGCATATATTTTATGGGTTGAACCCTTATGGAGTAATGACAAAGAACCATATGGAAATCCTTTGGGGTGCTAGTTACCCAAGCACATAGACCCTTTAACAATTTTAAATAAATGATAATGTGAAAACATAATGATGAGGTTAGAAATGCATAGGGAGTACTAAAATATAAATAGCCATATTAAGGGTTTCAAAGATAGAGGTTTCTTAATTAAGGTGAGAGCTAAAGTTAACATAATTAAGAGAGCTCGGCTCTATAAATTACATAGGTTACGAGTTCAAGACTCAGGAGCTAGAACAACCAAACTACAAACCCTCAGCCTGTCGGCCACGCAGAGCTACCACTACCCAGTAACAAAAATCACAATAAACTCATCGATCACAGCAAATGTAGGGTTTAACCACATGCATTGAAACCCTTGCCAGGTCAATGGTGGAGATCACCAGTGGGATTTACGAAATCACAAACCATCTATCACATTAAATGAGCCATCACTACCAAGGGAATCGGCTCGACAACGTTTAAACCTTTGTCAAGTTACAACTCAGCACTCAGTTGATGCACCAAGATGCTTTCCCGTGAACCAAGCTTACCAAGCCATCCACAAGGGAATATTCTCGTTAGTTGAAAACATTCAATGCATAGGATACAATCACATCCGCCAACCTGTAAACCATATTAACATTCACATCATACAACGTGGATATAGTTATGGTAAGGTCGTATTATACACCCTTGTAACATTAAGTTAAGGGTTGGTTAGAACTTCACCGAGGTCGCATAAGTATCACCGAGGTTACATAAGTGCACACAACACAGAATAGAATATCTCCAAAGTTCACATAGTATCGTAGGATCATATAGTATTATATGTTTACAAATTATCGATCAAGTTTGTATAATATTGCATTTTGCATAGCATCATATGTTTGTATAGTTCACTAGGGTGGCATATTATCACATGGGGCCACACTATTGCACATAACACACAACATATAATATGTTATGTATATAGTTTGTAATTGTTTGATAATGTCCCAAACACCATATAAATAGATAATATAAATAATTAAAGAAGATTGTTTATACATACATGCCATTGTATAGTGAAATATAAGACTTGTTAATAAATCAAATTATCATGACCATGGTAGAAGTATAGATCCAAGGCAAGTTAGCAAGACAGTTATATATAGGATTTCCACAAATTGCCACGGAGGAAGAAGGTAGATAATTACATACAATTCAACATGAATGGAAACCAAAAATAATTCTAGGTACAACACTGTGAAACGATCATTACAGATCTTCTCTGAAAAACTGTTGAATACTTGTCACAACTTTAAACTCTTACCAGTAAACTGTTACAAGTACGAAATCACATGCTTTAGCATGAATGCTAAGTAAGCCTCGGGTTGTCCATAGGACCCCTTTATCAATCAATAAAAGTATATTAGTCAAAGATAACTGATTCATAAATCATAACATCAATAATAGATGCAGTAGTATTAATAACATCAAGACATAAACATAATTCAGTTAGTCGCAATTTCTTATACGATAAACCAGCATGGTATTTATTACAGCAGGATAACCTTTTATGCTTTGTTCTATTCCGCACATATTAAATAAACATTAATTGTCACGTAGAAAAATTTTAAACTTTTGTGATTTTTCCGGGATGTTACACATTTAACTACATCTCTTAACTTAAAGATGAAAAACAATATAACATCAATTCAAACAAAGCCTAAATAAGCTATTAAATGAGGATTGCTCAAGGACAATAATCCAAAGAGAATTCCATCAATATTATCATTGGTACACTATTATCAAATTTAAGCAAAACTTAGGATCATAAGCAATATCAAATAAAAATGGAAGGTCTTTAAGTTTTAGGTGGGTATGAATCGATCTCGTGATTTGGACGTATGAATCCATCCCATGATTTGGAGGTTATTCCTCAACACTCCCAAATAAAATAACCCCCAATATTTATATTACTATGTCAAATAAAAAACCCCCCTTGACCCCTTAATATGGGGCAATATATTTTTCAGGTTTTTAAGAGTATTCAACCCCCCAATATGAATGGACGTGATATGATATTGCCTCACTAGTGAACCCCCCGTGGAAGAACCCAAGCTTACAAGGAGTTATCATCATACATGGTACATTTCAGGTTCAACACTTCTAATAATTTCTGGGTTTTGAGACCTATTCCATTGCATTCGGTCAGCCATTTCCAGTAGGAAACACTTTTTTTATCATTGAAAAAGGTGTCTGGATGACCAAGATACAACCATTCTCACTAGAGCCAAGGTTTCATGTGTTAAGGAGCGCACGTGTGAAGTGCCAGTTCAATGAATGCGCTCAGTGTAGATCAGGAAGACCAGTGCGCCCTCATATTCAGATATCAGACCTTCTATTAGTCAGTCATCAGATTCAGAATGGAGCTACATCTTCTTCTCTTCCTCTTACACTCATTCTCTCTCAGTGTGTAAGATTTTTCTAGCCTTGGAGGCTCTTTGTAATTCTTAATGAAATAGAATATAAAAAATGTATTCATGACTTCAAATTTTGACCTGTTTCTATACATGAGTATTTATTAGAATCAATTAATGCTTCATAACAGAGTTTAGTAATCCTTTAAGGAAGTTTTGGATTAAAGAATGCAAGACTAGCTCAATGAGCCATTTTTAATAACTAGTTTTTCCATATTTACTGCAAATCTTTATCTGAGCATTAGTTTTCAATTTTGTAAGTTGTATGAGTATTTTAATGCAATATACAAGCCACTCCATCCCATTCCCTGATTTTTTGGGAGCATCTAACGCTGTTTGGAAGAACTTGTAAACCTCCTAGTTGTGCAATCCCCAGTAGCGCATTTGACTAGTTTGACTCCAAATCCACCTATAACCTCCCAAAATATTATGAAATCTGCTCCATTATGTTTTACTAAGTGTAATGACTTAAATAAACCTTAATTCTATCTAGAATCAACTCCCAGTCCAGTATGCATATGCTGGAAGCCCAGGAAGCCTTGAAGTAGGCAACAAACTTATCTATTGTTGAAAAATGAAAGGCATAGGACTCACTGTTCAGACCTGATTTATATTTCTGCTACACATTTTCTATACAAAATTAGAATCAAAATTCATTCCCATCATACTCGACCAGTCAACCAGTACTCAACACTTACACCCTACTCACCATAAAAAAATTGTTAAAATTACTAGTTATAATTCTGATTAATTTGGGAGTTTGGAGTTGATATTCTGGCCTTATCTTGGCTGGGATATTACAGGAAGGCTATCATAGTTCAATATCCAAGTGTTATAATCGGACAAAAGGAATTCTTATCAATTTCAAAAGGAAAACAAAAACTCATATGAAGGACGAGAGAAGTAAAAGAACGAGGTAATACTATGGTTTGATAAACATCCCTTATGGTTTGATAAACATCCATTATGTTGGGAAGAATGACATGTGGAATCAACAAAAATGAAAAAGCTAATTAAATGAAAGACTTCGTGAACCTCCTTGAATAACTTAAGCACAATGCATGTTTAGAATCATATGAAGTGATACATATGTAGGTAGGAAGTGAGTTATAACCTTGCAGCTTGAAAGAAGATATGGAGGAAGAAGTACAAACATTTGAAAAGAACATTAAGATGAAAAAGCGTTTGAGGGAGGATGAGTCTCCATATGTAGAGTGACAAATAAATAACCAAATAAGAGAATAAGTAGAAACATTTGAAAAGAAGATTGAGATTTTGAGGGAGGATGAGTCTCCACATGTAGTATACAATAAATAACCAAAGAAGAGAATATAAACTTTTATGTATTTAGAAAAGGATGCTTAGAGTATGGGAAAGTTGGGTAACTATTGAACAATTAGAAAACAGGATAGAAATTTATAGGTATTCATAAAATGTTGCTTACAATATAAAGGAGTTGGAAGAGTTGGATAACTTAATGGTTTTGGTTGTTACAAGTTTAGTCTAATTTACTAAAGACAATGTTAAAATAGCTTCACTTTAGGGGAGTATATTTGGCACACGTGTTAGGGTCATCCAATGGGAAAGTGGCTAAGTCAAGTACCATTGGATTTGTGCTTAATGTTGATTGTGGGTTACACCTACTTAGATTGGTTGATTTGGAAGGCCATGTTTAATGCTTCCATGACCAAGATGCTTATGTTACATTCAAGAGGAGAGTGTGATGGGGAGTCACCAAGTAGCAAGCAATTTTACATTAGTGAAAAGATATCCAATATAGTGTGTTATGTTTTTTTTTGGCCAAGATATCATTTGGAATCAAAGTCATGTATGTTCATCATGTGTCATAGTGGAATTGGCACATCCAAGAAATATGCTTTCCAAAATATATAGTTGACACTGTCAACTATGATATTAACCAAGAATGCCTAGATGCAAGACCATTGCCTAAAGATATAAGAATGTCTAGATTTAGTTTCAAGGGGGAAGAGGATCGAGAAAGAAGATCATGGAACTAACATGGGTGGGTTCAAAACAAGTAGGGGTAGTCCAATCCCATCTTTATAAGTCGTGGAAAGTGTTTGAAAAATATTGGATCCAAAGAAGAGCCTTCAAACTTGTGAATATGTGAAGAGGTTATGAGTCTTTATAAAGTGCTAGAATTTTGATCTCTATCCTAAAGTCCTAATTAGAAGACTAGATTTCGAGCATGTGTGTCAAGATTTGGTATGAATGTAAGATTTTCGATTCAATATCTAAATATTCACATGTAATGAGGATATGACCCTATAGTTTCTTGGAATTAAAAATCAAGATCTTGGTTTATGTATATTGTATTTATCCATGATTCCTTTGTATTTTGTTTGTTTTTGTTTATTACTCTACACTATGAGAAAGCCCTATCTTGGTATATCAATTTAACCTATTTCCAAATCAACTACTTTCTATCAAATGACAAAACTACACTATTTCCAAACCTTTAATAAATTACACATACATATAAAACATGGCATCAATGACACACATGTTGTCCATACATTTGATAAACCAAATCTAAGTGATATAAGAAATACATCAATAACATACATATTCCCCATACATGTAAAAAACCAAATAAATGGAAAACCTCACTATGTCATGAATTTTATTTGTTTATTTTAGAATATAAAATGTTAATTATATAAAATGTGAAATTTAACTTTGAAAAAAATTGATAAGTGGAAAATCTCATAAATTTTATTTATTTACTTTAAAAATGTAAAATTTCAATTATTTAAAATATAAAGCAACAAACAATTATAATAAAAAAAAAACTAGTGACAAACCTTTTGAAAATATGATATATATAATTTTCAGTCCATTTAATATATTAATTATTCTGTAACCTTATATATTTTTGTCTTCAATAAAAAAATGAAATTAACAATAAATACAAGTTAAATTCATAAGATATAACTTAATTGATTTGTGTAGGGTTTAGTCTTTTTTATTTATTTACTTTAGAAATTTTAAAATATAAAATTTTAATTATATAAAATATGAAATTTAAATTTGAATAAACATTTAACAATTTTTTTAAGAACTCGAAAAATTTCACCATATAAAATGAATAATTAACAATTTTTTTAAGAACTAGTAAAATTTCACCATATAAAATCAATATAAAAATGAATAATATTCTAATATCAATATAAAGTGAAATAAAGTTTTATTAATTTTTATTAGTTTTAAATTTATTTAAATAATCAAAATTAATAAATTCTTTATGAAATAGTAAAACCATAAATGATTTAATAATACATAATAAAAAAAAGCTAGCAACAATTAATTTGAAATTTTTAATAATAAAAAATAAAAATAAAAACTAATAATAATATATTTATGTATTTTGTAATGTTGTATTTTTTTTATTACTTTTGAAGAGGTGATAATATATTTAAATGATTTTTGTTTATTATTCTACATTTTGAGAAAACCTTATCTTTCTATATCAATTTAACTTAATTCCAAATCAACTACTTCCTATCAAATGACAAAACTACACTATTTCCAAACCTTTAATAAATTACATATACATATAAAACATGACATCAATGACATACATGTTGTCTATGCATTTGATAAACCAAATCTAAATGATATAAGAATTACATTGAAATAACATACATGTTGTCCATGCATTTGATAAACCAAATCTAAATGATATAAAAATTACATTAAAATAACATACATATTCCCATACATGTAACAAACCAAATAAATGGAAACCTCACTATGTCATAAATATTATTTGTTTATTTTAAAATGTAAAATTTTAATTATACATATTCCTAACAAACCAAATAAATGGAAAACCTCACTATGTCATGAATTTTATTTGTTTATTTTAGAATATAAAATTTTAATTATATAAAATGTGAAATTTAAATTTGAAAAAAATTGATAAGTAGAAAATCTCAGTGTCATAAATTTTATTTATTTACTTTAAAAATATGAAATTTTAATTATTTAAAGGATAAAGGAACAAGCAATCATAATAATAAAAAAAGACTAGGGACAAACCTTTCGAAAAAGTGATATATATAACTTTCAATCCATTTAATATATTAATTATTTTGTAATCTTGTATATTTTTATCTTCATAAAAAAAATGAAATTAACAATAACTATAAGTTAAATTCATAAAATATAATTTAATTGATTTGTATCGGGTTTAGTTTTATTTATTTATTTTAAAAATATTAAAATATAAAGTTTTAATTATATAAAATAAGAAATTTAAATTTGAATAAACATTTAACAATTTTTTTAACAACTAGTAAAATTTCACCATATAAAATCAATATAAAATGAATAATTAACAATTTTTTTTAAGAACTAATAAAATTTCACCATATAAAATCAATATAAAACTGAATAATATTTTAATATCAATCTATAGTGAAATAAAGTTTTATTAATTTTTATTAATTTAAATAATCAAAATTAATAAATTCTTTATAAAATAGTAATCATAAATGTTCTTAATAATACAAAATAAAAAAGCTATCAACAATCAATTTGAAATTTTTAATAATAAAAAATAAAAAAACTAATAATAATATATTTAAGTATTTTGTAATGAGAAGTGATAATATATTTAAATTACTTTTCTTTTTTCACTAAAATATGAAAATAACAATAAATAAATATAACTCATTTAGTCAGCTTTGACTTTGATACATTATGTAATCATTGTTTCTACATGAATAGCAATAATAAGCTTTTTTAGGCTGGAAAAAAAATATAACCCAATTGGTTTGTATGAGTTAATGACCATCCATTGATGAGTTTAAATTTCATGAAAGGAATTTGAGAATGAGAGCCACCTATGGCTAGGCTCAGCCTATAATCTAAATTTGATACAATGTTAGGAAATGACACGAACCTTTCCAGCATCAGCATCACACAATCACATAATTCAATTTATGTTATGCCCATTTTCTGCATCCGGGAGTCCATTGTGGGGGCTGCGGGCTGAAGTACGAATGCACAACCCTGGAGTTCAGCAGCTCAACGATGGGTGTGAATTTAACGCATCTGGGAGCTTTGTATTGATTTATGGATGCCCCTTTACTCAGAGCATAATCCATCAATTGGTCGAACGTTCCCTCTTCAACTACCCGAATTTCCAGTGGGGCGATTGACTTATCGGACGCTCTTCCTTGGCGATAAACAGAATTCAGGGATTCTTCTACTGTGAGACAGCAATCTTCAAAAACCGAAGAAGGAACTGCAAATGCTTTGGCGTTGAAGCGAAGTTCCCAGTATAGCACGTAGTGACCGGGTATTGTAGCTGTGTCGGCATAGCTTGTATACTCGATCAATTGGGCGTCGAATGGCTCCAGATGCTTAACAGAATTCTCTACCGCACTGTGAAGTTCTGCTTCATCCGTTTTGTCTGAATCGATACTCAGCACAACATTCTGTCTGCAGACAAAATGGAATTGAGGGGCAGCGTTGTAGAAGCCAGTCACACGCAGCACATCCCCCACTCTATAACGATTCAAACCTGCAGAAGACAGCTACTTTTAATTAAACATTCACACCATATTATCTATCCACAAACAAAGGTTTCATGGAAAATCTTCTGCTCATACAGTACCGTACCTGCATATGTGGTGACCACAAGCTCGTATTCTTGCCCAACTTGCACGTCAACAAGTTCAACCAAGTCTTCTATCTCTTTCTCGTCGTCGATCGTTGGCGATTCGAGCGCCACGTCAGCATCTTGATCATGTTTGCGGTGAACGGGAAGGAACTCAAAGTAGGCCATGTTTGGGAGTAAAGTGTATGACACTTCTGAAGGCTTGCAGAGAGGTTTCAGATTAAGTCCAAAGTAGCATTCGGATGAAGCGTACATGGTACATACCAGGGGTAGCCCTCCGCTGTAGTAATCCAAAGTAGAAATATATTGAGCCATTGCACCAGTCACAATGGCATCAATATACTTAGTGTTAGGCCACAGGCGAGTTATAATTCCTTGCCAAGACTCGGCTGAGCATTGCCTTTCAACAAAATCAGCCATCTCTGGATTCGGGTGCAGAAGCTCCCCGACGGCCTCTCTCACTGATGGATCCGTCACATCTCTGTTGAGAGTGCCAGTTTTTATGTCCAGGCAAAGTTGTCTCCAGTTCTCTTTCAGGAAGTGTATAGTTCTGATGAATCCAGAAGCGAAGACAGCTCCCATCCTTAGGACCTCATTATTCTGAAGGAGTCCGCATAGTAGTTGAGAGTACATGCTCTGGTAGGCATCCGGACAGAGGACTGTCTGGTTAGGACTGGTGTAAACATTGTACGGATCGTAAGGCCTTTCCTTGAAGTAGCGGCTTTTATAATAGCTCGTTAAGACGGGACGTGCGAGCAATCCTCCTGGAGTCTTTGCCTCCGATTTTATGAAGAAGAAATACATTCCCTTTCCCTTGTCAAGTCCTTGTATGTACCTGCATCACCACCAACAAATTCAATCAGCAATGACGAATATTACAACAAATGATGGTTTCTTTATAAATTTTGGTTTGAATTTGCTGCTTTGAAGATGAGCAGGGTATCGACTAGAAACGTCCATTGCACATTACAAAAACATCATAAAATATTCAGTATATATGAAAATTAAAACGTGATTTACGAAAAAAAAAGGACTTACTTATTCATGACCGGCATGAGAAGACTATATAGAAGTGTTTTCCTCTCCAATTCGTCATGGATAGTGGGCATCAGCTTCCGTTCACCAGCAGATGTTCCCGAGCTGTACAAAATTTGCCACACAATTTCGTAAAGAGGGTCTCAACAGGTTAACTCAACACATTTGTAATGAAAAACGTTAAATAATTTGTTTAAACTTTAAATAACTTGCTAAGCTTTACGGGCAGTCTAACTTTATCTTAATTTCAGATTTATCATCTTAATTCCAGATCTACCAGGTTTAGAGGGATCAAATTTCTTGAAACCTTTTTTATTGTCTATTTCTGATATGATATCAACAGGCAGTCTGAGCTTATCTCAATGGGCATGGAGAAAAGTTAACCTTTGACTTTGCTCCATGTTAGTTGGACGAAGGAAATCAGCAATCAAGATAAGTTTTTATTGTTTATTTCTGATATGATATCAACAGACAGTTTGAGCTTATCTCGATTGCTGATTCCCTCCATCCAACGGGCATGGAGAAACAAAGGCCAACCTTTGACTTTGTTCCATTCCAATTGGATAAAAGAAATCAGCAATCAAGATAAGCTCAAGCAAAGGAAATCAGCAATTGAGATAAGCTCAGGCAAGCCCCATTGAGATCAGCATATCAATACAGTAAACAGTAAACTAATCCAAATCCTCCTAGAAGCGACTCAGGATGCAATAAAATTAAAATTAAGAATATAACGATTCAATCCAAATCAACAGAGAGTAGAGTGGAGATGGTTAATACCTAGTGAGGAACTCGGAAACTGGATGAGTAGAAAGAATGGGGGAAGTGTCTCCGCTAGCAATACGACGTATCTCAGGCTTGAGATCGTCATAAGTGATTACTGGGACACACTTCTTGAAAGTGGCTCTATCAGTTCGTCCATTGATGACGTATCTCTTCAAGTATTCAGTGTCGCCATTTCTGGATAAGATTGAAGAGAGGACCTGAGTCTGCACCTCGTCAGCGTTTGTGGTGACGGTTTCGATGAATTCCAGAGCTCTCTTGTCTCGATCATTGACCTCGTTTCCCATAGAAGAACTCTTCTAAGATTGACTACTTGTAAATCTAGGAGTATATATACGAATAGAGATGTTTCTGGGCTTTAAATCTGTCTGCAAAAGATAAGGCAGGTCTCTATAGATGTGTCAAACTCAAAACAGGGTTAGTTTGCATCTAGAGATCTAGTGGCCATCGATTTCTGTCGTTAACTTGCATATCCAAGGCTGGATTTTATAGAGAAACGTTGGGGTAGCTCAAGCTGAGCGAGGGGGCAAAAAGCATACGAGGATGATGGAAGTGGAAAACGTGCTAATTTCATCATCCTCGTCTGGAGGGCCAGGGCCAGTCAACTAGTGGGAAGTCAATGAGGACGGTGATCTACAGGAAGAAACATGTGTTTACTTCTCCTTCCACCCCACTCAATTGCATAAACAAGTAATTTCAACTCAACTCAATTGCTTAAACGAGAAGGAACGAGGTAAAATACTGGACCCCAAGTGTCAGGCTTTCGTGTCCCGTGTTGGGTAGAAACGTGAAAAATAATAACACTAACAATTCACGTTTTCCACCTTCACAGAAATGTGTTGTGGTTGCGAAGTAAAACAAGACTGACAGGACTGGGAGGGTATTGATGCAGTGGAAGAAAACCAATCTGAGATAAACTTTCTAGCCATCTGAATCGAATCTCTGGATTTTCTTTAGAGACAGAAAAAACGTTGAATGTCATGATTCTGAAATGGACATGGAGAGCTTTCATTATTAAATTGCAAATGGAGACATGGTACTTATAAATCATGTTAGTACGTTATTGACTAGTTGTCTCTCGACTGGTTGCCTCCTCCTATTTTATTGTTTCCTTGGGAAAACAGAGTCTGAAGTTATTTAAATTATTACGAGAATAAATATATAAATCATGTTTGATGAGTTGTCTATTTTATTGTTTTAATTATTGATTTCGATGAATCCTAAGAACAAATTTTATTGCATTTATAATTTATTTATTAAAGTAATGAATCTTCATGAATGTATTTACTAATTTATCGTTTTTTCTTTTATTGTTTTTGGATGGAATTTATGATGAAAATAAAAATGGTCTATAAAACTAAATCTCAATTTTAAATTAATGAAGTTGCAATGTTTAAATTATTGTTATTTTCAAAAAGTTTGAAAAATTTATGTATGGAAAAAAAATCCAAACAAAATCTTAAATACAATAATTAATAATGAATTACACATATAATATATAGAGATTTACTTTGGAAACTCAACAACAAAACTATTTTAGGTAAGAATTTATCTACTCTTTATCTTATTGTATTATATTTGTGTTTACAATATAATATTATAACATCCAAAATCATAATCCATTAACCCAAATTATATTACAACCAAATTCTTTAATCGTAGTTAGTTTATAATGGGTGGAAAAAACTAAAAAACATACCAAAAATGGACCTCAAAAAATCTTGTGAGGGCTCTGCCCCATACTCTCTTTGCTCAAGGAACCTAAGAAGAGTAAAACACATGCCTAACATTCTATTGTTTGTTATATTCTTTGAAACAAAGAAGAAAATGGGAAGCATCATGAAATACCAAGGTGCAACATTCTTCAAGGCATCAACACTCTTCAACAATACTTTGTTCTATTCAACTATATCTCTAACAAAATGGTAATGTACTTCAATATGAGCTTTGTCTTGGAATGTTAAGCAGGGTTCTTTGCCAAAAAAAATTGCACTTGGGCTGTCACAACCTATTCTCGCTACTTTCTAAACAAAACCAATACTAAACACAATTTTTGCAACCACATGGCTTCCTTAGTTCTATGAGTAGCTATCATGTATTCAACTTCTATAATTAAAAATGCAACTGCACCCTACCTCTTACTCATCAAAATGGTTGCTCCACCAAATAAGTTAAAAACATAACGACTTATAGATCTTCTACGGTCAATCTACATCAACAAAGCCATGTATATCTATTTATTTGTGAAGCATAGGTCTTCCTTAGTAGTAGAATATTGCATAATCTAAACTGCCATGCAAATATCTAAAGACCCTATTTACTGTTGTCCAATCTTCCTTCCTTGGTTTTGACATATAACTGCTCAAAACTCCCATTATATGGGCAATGTCTTTTCTAGTATAGACCATAGTATACATCAGACTTCCAACAACACTAGCATATGACTCTTCTTGAGTCTTGGTACATTGATCTACAAGTAAATTTTCACTTACAGGAATATGGACCTTTATTGATTTAAATTTATGCATATTAAGCCTCTGCAACAGTATCTCAAACTATTTCCTCTAACTCAACTATAGTCTTATATTGGCTCAAATATCTCTTTTAATTTCCATGCCCAAAATAAAATTTTCGACACCAAGATATTTCATATCAAACATAGAAGAAAATTGAGGTTTGACATCCTTTATGATTTCATTGTTGTTTCCAATCAGCAACATATCATCAATATACAAGGCTACATAAATAAAAATGATCTCTAACCTGCTTGGAATATAGCACACGGTGATTCGCTTTACTTCTTGAGAAACTAAGTCGCAATATAAAAATATCAAACTTTTGATAACACAATCTTAGTGATTGTTTTAATCCATGCATGGGATTCTTCATCTTGCAAACTAATTGTTTGTTTACCTTCGCTGTAAAACCTTTTCGTTGTTTCATGTAGATCTCTTATTCAAGATAACTATGCAGAAATGTTGTCTTTGCATTCATCTACTCTACTTCAAGATCAAAAGCAATAAAAATAGACAAAAAAATCTAATAGAAGTTAATTTAAAAATAGGAGAAAAAATCTCACCAAAATCAATTTCCTCCATCTTGGAATACCTATTGTAGTCCGAAGTTTCATGTAGTTACCATAGATACATTACATATTATAAGCAAGCATACACAATGATACAGATACAAGAGACGAGACAGATAGAGAGAAGCACAAGCCTTTGTATTAACCAACAAGAGCAGGATACAACATAGAACCAATCTAACTAGTACATCGGCTCAACAGCCTATATATATATCTTCCAATACAGTTACATAACCGTCTGTTGGTCTAACTGAACGACCCGATCTATACTAGTCGACGCGACCTGTCGACACATACTTCAGAGTGGTCGGGTGAAGGGCCTATTCGACAAGCCAACCTAGGCCCCTCCAACATATCCCCCACCTCAAAATCTTTCTTCGTCCCGAAGAAATGGAGAGATAAAAAATGCAAAAAGAATCACTAAGATGGTAATGATGAAGGTAAGCTGGAGCTGGTAACATCAAATATCTGTAGGAAGAATTCAAGAATAACTTCGGCATAAATAGAGAGATGGCGCTGGAACACTTCCCAGGTGTGCAGCAAATTTTGAATGTCAATAGTCAATGTCGTGAGCTTTGACAAGTTTTCCATCTTGTCGTGGGTGGATGTAGTCTGCAAATGAATCATGTCGGGTCCCAATATGGTAATTATTTCTTGGGAAGCAACAAGTAAATGTCGGATTCGAGGATGAAATTCTTCAAGTTTATTGAGGCCGCAACGTGCTTGAGATATCCACTGTGCTTCATGTTTTTCTAGTTTGTCCAGTTTTCTATTTTCCATGATGATTTAATTATCAATTCTTTCAGTAAGTGCTTCTTCTGTAGTCAGGCACTGATGGTGAAGTGTGCCCAACAATGTTCTGGACTTTTGAAGTTCTTTATATACTTCGCCATAATGTACATACCAGTTGTTCAAAACTTCAGCAAGTTTTTCTGCTTGAATATCGTACTGCTTGAGTAAATTTAGAGCTTTCGTGAAGGCTGTAAACTGATTTTCCATGAGGGAAGATACTTCGATAGCCTAGTCCTGTTGTTTCTTGAGAAGCTCGGATTGTAGCATCGACACGACAGACTCGAATAACTGATATGCTCTGTCGAGAGGTGATGTCTTGTCGGGACTTGATGGAAGTGGGATGCCTTGTTGAGCTAAGTCTTCACACTTAGCAAGAAACGTACTCATTTCTTCCTGTAGCTACTAGATCTGGTCTTCTGTCTCATGTCGGTGGTGTTGTTGTTCTCGGAAGACTGCATCTTCAATCAAATCAAGCTCTTCTTGAGATGCCAACTGTGGCTGATAGCTAGCAGTAGCTCCAAACCGAGCTAGGTAAACTAAGAGATTGTTTTCTAATTGACTTTGTTGTGCTTGATGCCTTTGTAATTGCTGTTGAAGTTCTCTCTCTTTACACTTCTTTTCTTTGTGTTTCTTCCGACTGCTTTTCTCTTTTTCTTTTTCTTTACTTATGATTTGTTGTTCTGGCCCCTTTTCTTTATCGACTGTTGCTCGATGAATTTCGACAGTTACTTGTGTGCTAGCAACAACTTGTTCTGCCTGGACTTGTATACTTGGCTATACTTCTGTGGTGACTGGAATTTCATGCTCGATAGTTTCGGCACTTACTGGAATATTTTTTGGTATGCTGGATGTATCAATATTTCTTGTACTAGTGTCTTGAATGCTGGTTTGTTCTGGTGGTTTTGTCGTGTCGACTGCAATATCTTGAGTTGCGCCTAGTTCCTTGGCTTGAACTGAGGCAGCTTCACTTGCTTTTGTTGCTATTGCTTCTTTGTTTTGATGTTGTATCATCAGACTGGACTTGGATCCGTCGGTAGGGAGACTCGACTGACTTGTCGGGGTAGATGGAAGGTCAACTTCTGTCGGAGTTAGACTTGACTGGATGGTACTTCCAGACGGACCCAGACTGACTAGACTTGACTTAACTTCTTGAACTCTAGACTCAACTTGGGAAGTAATGACTTCTGGTGACTTTTCATTATGATCGACTGTGGGATGAGGTGGAATCAATTGTTGTTGCAATGGTGTGACTGGAAGAGGGGTATAAACAGATGTTTCTTGTGAATAGATTAATCCTGAATGGTCAGGGTTTCTGATATAGTGGATCTTTATGTGCCCAACAAATTCTGATGTTGTAGATGATAAAGGTAAAGTATTGGTTCCAATAGTGTCGGGGGGAGATATGCTAAGTTGACCAATTGGTGTGGTTGAAAAGACTGGGTGTTGGGTGACCATTCCACTCCAGTTAGGACATAGTGTTGGCAGGTTAGCGATGAATTGGCTCAGAGCAGCATCTACTGGGTTAATAGGAGGAGGTAATGCTAAAGGGGTAATTTCTTCTTCTACTGTGGTCGGGGAAGAAGGGGGAGTAAGAACGGTCAAGTTTAATGGGGTTTGACCGGAATCTTTGGTTTCTTGACAAGAATTTTGGGCATCTTGTACTTATCTATTTCTATAAACTTTCGGAACTGCTCTTCTACAGGTAACTTATTCTTGGCTGCGTCTTCGAGAATCTGGGTAGCAGTATCGTATAGCTCGATTTCATATTCTTTCGTAGGCTCCTGAAAGGTTACTTTTCTTTTTCCCTTCCCTTGTGTGGGTATCACCTTGTTCTGTCAGGCTGTAAGCAGTTCACATGCTACCCTTTGTATATTGTCGTTCGTCAAAAGATGCTCTGGATTATCGGACTCTGTACTGCTATTTGACTGCTCCGCGACTTCTGCTGGTTCTTTGTGTGGAGTAAGTGTAAGTGCTAGTACATTGGGGTTAGGTACCGATTCAGGCTGATAGATGAAAGTGTTAATGTATAACCGACTTTCATATGCTTCTTCTTTTTCTACGTCTGTGAGTGGCTCAACATTAGTGAAGTCAACTTTTCTTGCTTGGGGTGGAATGACCAATACTTCATTGGATTGTGGACTCAAGTCCGTGAAAATTTCATTTACTGAAGGATAGTAGTCGAGGCCTTTTGCCTGACCTGTTGCTCCTTCCATGTACCAAACCATTGTATCATCCAAAGAGAGTTGGATGTGAGATGTCGGAGGTATACTTCGTCGAATGTTCTGCAATACCCTCCATCTTGTCGCCTTTGTTTTGAGGTCTATAAGCCATGCTTCCAACCAAATTTTAACCGTCAGTGGACCAGGTCGGCTCTCTCCTGGTACGAAGCAACGAAAATTCTCCATAAGGACATTTCGTTCCTGAGCAAAATCCTTGTTCCCTCGCGGTCGAATATGGGTCATGGAAATCCATATAAGTACAGATGGGTATCGAATGTTGGTCCCTTCCTCTTGGAATTTATAACATGTGTGTTTGATTATGTCGGCCAAGAAGTCTGCCCACTTGTACACTTTGCCATGCATAGCCATATTTTTGACAGCTTCCAGCATGTCGGTCTTTAAGTCTGATCCTATTCCTATTCGTGATAGTGCATGCGACACAATCTCGGCAGCAGTTTTATAATTACCAAATATGATCTAACTCACTGTTATGGCTCGTGAGTTCTTTCTAGCAAGAGTAGTGACAAATTCGTCGATCAAGTCCACACGTGAACTTGTCGGTACAACATCTCCCTTATGCGACAGACCGATTATTTTTTGGATAAGTGCTTTATTAATGTGGACTGGAACATCGAAGTAGAGATTTCCATTGTGATACCTACTAACAATAAATTGTGCAATGATTTCTTTAAGTCCTCTGAAACTATCCAACAGAGGTGCCTTCATGTAATGCAGAATTGTAGCTGTCTGTAGCCGTTGTGCTTCCTCCCTCCAGCGACTGTCTGATTCCTTCCCCCAATCTTCAATGTCTTTCCAAGCTCTCTTCCAACTGGGTTCTAGTGCTTTTTCATTCCGAATCATCTGTAATCTTGTTTCCAACGACGATTGCTCTTTTTCCAGCTCTCTAACCGTCTTCGCAGCGGCCTTGGTTACTGTTAAGGTTTTCCTTGGAGCCATGGTGGATTCAGGGTTCAAGAATGTGAAAGTTGCTTCAGCAGGGTCAGGGATCTCTGTATCTTGGAGTTCAATTTCTCGGCAAAAGAGTGCCCAAGAATCCTCGATCTCCGAATTTATGGTGGAGTTGCTCGGCACGGGTGAACGGGACGTAGAAGCTTGCATTGATGGTTGATTTGATGGAGGTATTAAAATTGAGCTGACAGGATATTGGCGCCATGTCAGGTGCATTACTTATAGCGTCGTGACTACTTTTATCTTTTACTTCTTTACCATCATGATGCCGTGATACCTCGTTTGATGTGTCATGTCGACGGTCTTCTCTAGATGAGTTTTTTCGGTCTGTGATCCATTGTTTCTGTCGTGTCTGGTTTTCCTCTGCAACTTGTCAGCGTTCTTGTCGATGTCTATAATACCAACGGTTATGTGCTGGGATTTTCTCTTTGCTCTTTCCATCCTTATTCTGCCAATCTCTTGTCAGTCTGTTTTTGTCATGCCTTGTTGTTTACTTGATTGCTTATAGTACTTTCTCTCATTCGGTTACTTCTAACCATTTTTTTTTTTGAATATTCACGACTTGTACCGTTTAAGTCGAGCGCTATTTACCACTTTCTTGAAAACACTACCTTGTAGCATTTTCAGTCGGACTAATCCGTTGGGATTTAATGTTTCGACAATATAGGGTCCCATCCACTCTGTATGCAACTTCTTTGGTTTCCCTTTTACACAGCTATTATAAAGGAGTGCCAAGTCTCCAACTGACAGATTCTTCTATTTGATATTTCTGTCATGCCATGCTTTCTATTTTTTTTTTTAACTTGTTGATGTTCTATCACCATCTGTCGAATTTCCTCCAGCTTCGACAGTTCTAATAGCCGTTCTTGTCGAGCATCTTCGACATCAATGTGCAAGACTGCTGCAATAGTCAGTGCTTGTCATTGAAAATGCAATGGGATGACTACTTCTTGTCCATAGACAAGAGAAAAAGGTGTCTGACCTATCATTCTTTTGTATGTTGTTCTATATGCCCAAAGAACAACAAGTACTTTGTCATCCTAGTCATCCTTCTCCGTGTTGCATATTTTTTCTAGTCGTCTTATGAGTGTTTTATTGAATGACTCTACAACGCCATTAGATTGAGGATGGTATGCTGTGCTTATTCTATGATCAAATGCAAATTCCTTAGTCAATGCTTCAATGGTTTTGCACACAAAATGCGTACCTTGGTAACTTATCAATGTTAAGGGGCATCCAAAACATGTTATGATATTTTCATAGATAAACTTGGCGGCAACTTCACTTGAACATGTTTCAAACGAATCTACTTCTGCCCACTTGGTGACATATTCCATAGCGGTGATAAGATATCGAGCACCTCTCCACCTGCCAACTACTGGAAATGGTCCAATAAAATCGACCACCCAAATTTCAAATGTTTGGTTAGGATTAATTGGAACCAATGGCATTTCTATTCTTGGGAGCGGTCTTCCCATACGATGACATCTATCACACTTAGATACAAATTCTCGATAGTATTTATGAACTGTTGGCCACCAAAGTCTGGCTTGCAGAATTTTCCTAGTTGTTATGTCTTCATGATAATGTCCTCCCTCCGGTCCAAAATGAGCTTCTGCAAGTATATTCTGTTGTTCATGCTCAAGTGCACATTGATGTAATATATCATCCAAGCCAAGTTTATAGAGGAATCCATTGATAAAAGTGTAGGGTGTTTATTTCATAGACAATATCTTCCTCTTTTTCTCAGTCATTCCTTCAGGATCTTGTCCATCCTCGAGAAATTATGCAATTTCCGCAAGTTTTGAAGGGACTTCTTCAATACGAATCAAATGTGCATCCGACAAATCATCTTTGATTCCTGTCGGCTCCTCTCCTATGTTGACTCTCGACAGGTGGTCTAGCCCGACATTAGCCTTTCTTGGTCGAATAATTACTTCGAATTCAAATTCCTGAAACAGTAGAAGCCAGCGACACAACCTCCCATGGTGCAATGGTTTATTGACTAAGTATTTTAAAGCTTGATGATCTGTATAAAATACAAAGGGGTTAGCCAATAAATAATGACTGTATTTCTGCAGTGCAAATACCATACCTAATGCTTCTCTTTCGGTCATGGAGTAATTTATTTTCAGCTTTATTCAACTTCCGACTACTGAACGCATTAGGATAATCCATTCCATCTTCTCTAGGTTGTGTTAGAATGGCGCCGAACGCTATTCCAGATGTGTCAATATGCACATGAAATTGTTTCGACCAATTCAGAAATTGAAGGATGGGTGCTTCAACCATTTTTCTTTTCAATGTGTTAAATGAGATGTCACACTCCTCCATCCACCTATAATCTTGATCATATTTTAATAGTTATTCGAGAGGATAAGTCATATCGGAGTAATGTCTAATGAACTTCCTTTAATACCCGGTATGAACCAACAGGATCCGCACTTATTTCGGATTGACTGGAGGTTTTAGGTCGAGAATAATTTTGATCTTTGCATAGTTGACCTTGATTCCTTCTTTGCAAGCTACATGGCCCAGTAATATTCCGATAGGTGTCGCGAAATTTCACTTTTTAATGTTCAGCGACAACTGTATCTGCCGACACCGTTCCAACATCAGTTGAAGCCATTTGCAATGATCCTTTAGCATTGTATAGATTGTCCAATCATCAAAGTAGACAACCATGGTTTTGTAGATATATTCTTGAAATGCCTTGACGACAATTCTGGAAAAGACCGCTGGTGCGTTCTTCAGACTGAAGGGCATGAATTTGTACGCGAATGACCCGAGCTCGCACATGAATGTTGTCTTTTTTCTAATCTTATTTTGCAATAGTTACTTGGTTATACCTAGAGAATCCATCCATGAAAGAGTAGCACTCATGCCCTGTAACTTCATTAATAATTTCATCTGCTAAAGGGGTTGGAAAGGGGTTTGTGAGTGTTACCTTGTTCAGCTCGTGAAAGTCGACACGGATTCTCAGTCGTGTTGGATCTTGTTTCTTTGGTTGAACAACCATCGGGCTTTCCCACTCCGACTGGTCGATAGGATATATGATTCCTGCTGCGAGCATACTATCGATCTCCTTTTTAACAATATCCTTCTATTTGTGAGCAAGTTTGTAGGGTCTTTTCTTTACTTTCCTGGCGTCTGGTTTAATATCAATTTTCATTTCGCCCATCTCCTGCACAAGTCCTTTCAAGTCTTTGTAATCTCGAGCAAATACGTCTTGAAATTCCTTGAGGAGATTGGTGATTTCTGTTGTTTGTTCCTCATTCCAGTAATTGCCAATTCTTGTCATTTTCGGTCGGTCGTCATTTGAAATATCTACTTCCTTTGTTTTAATCTTCGCGTCCATCCATTCTGGTGCACGACTGTCACTTATCGGTCTTTCACCTTCTTTGATTTGTGTGAATTATGGTGGAAAGTCTTTTTCCGACAACCTTTCGGGTTCGTCTTTTTCGACAATATCTATGCTAAAGATTGTTTTTACATGCTTCGACATGCTGGGGTGATCCTGTCTCCATTGAAAACTCTTCCCAACTGATTTCTCTGTTTCTAGGCTTAATCTTGTCGAATGTTGGCTTTCTGTTGACTTTATGTTATAGCAGGTAGTAGGTCAATGAGTAATCTGCTGCTTTTCTGCAAGTACTGAATTTTCTGTCGGCTGCATAAATTATTTAATAGTTTTACTTGCTTCGACCAACTTCTCCTCCTATGGAGAAAACTGGAAATCTTTAATGAAATTTTTCTTAAAATCTTTTTAAGTGAAAGTTTCCCCTCTCGCGTCTTCCATCTTATACCATTTATTGGGTAAATCATCAAGTGTTCTGGGGAAGAGGTGAGGCCATGCTATTTCATCTTTATAGCCCGCTTTTCTCCATTCTCTTTCGCAATAGTCGATGTGGACTTCAGGATTTTGTCCTTGTGTAAACATAGGGATGTCGGCCTGAATTGTCGGGTTCTTTCCTCCAAACCTTTCTATAAAAAATGTTGATACAGTATTCCAGCTTTGGAGTTTCAACTGATGGGTGTCCCACCATCTCGCAGCTTGACCATTAAATGTCTCTACCAGAATTTGTAGTCGGCCTTGCTCTTCGACATGTTTTGATACATGTTCGACATGTACAACGGGTGAATCACGTTCTTTGTACCTCAATGTCGGATTACATGTTTGCGAACTTCTGTCTAGAACAAGTGTTGGATATGCTTGTATTTTTCGTTCAAATATCTTCGATGTATATGATATTGAGAGACACTTCTTTATTTGCTTCTTTGAGATGGCTTCCACCATCCAACATTCCTTCGCATGCAAATCATAGTT
Source organism: Larix kaempferi (assembly GCA_027924585.1). Lineage (NCBI taxonomy): Eukaryota > Viridiplantae > Streptophyta > Pinopsida > Pinales > Pinaceae > Larix > Larix kaempferi. The sequence continues at coordinate 5,867,606 of BSBM01000012.1, read as the reverse complement.
CTCTATCTGCCAGTAATAGAGTTCTGCATCAGAGTTATATCCGAGTGAAATAGGATCTCCAAGGTGAATTTCTCCTTGGGAATTTGGTTCAATGTGATCTTCATTGTTGTCTATTTGATAAAGCTATCGAATATCATTGTCTACTTCTGCAGGTTCTGACCACGGTTCTCCCTGAGATGGGAATATTGGTATGATAACCTTATGCCCGTTGCCTTTCAACTTGATGCAACTTTTGTCTAAGGAAATTGAAGCCTTGATCTTTTGCCCCCAAGGTCAACTGACCAAGGCTAGGGAAGAACTCGCATCATCCTTGGGTATAATGATCTCAAAATCCACTTTTGTCGTGATGTCTTTGATGGAAGTTTCGAATCCTTTCCATACTCCAATCGGCTCAATTAATCCTTGATCCGTGAGCTTTAGATAAATCCCCAATTCCTGTAATTGTGGTCGACCGAGTTGGTCCCAGGTATCACGAGTCATGATATTCACTTGGGAACCAAAATCTAGTACGATTTGTCGTACATGATATCCAATTATGTCGAGGTCGACCAATGGGTCAGCATCATTTTTCTCTTTTTGATTTAGTCGGCAAATGTTTTTAGTTTGTCTTTGCTCGACATGTTTATATTTCAATTTATGCAACAGGTCAATCAGTTTTCCTACAGCTTCATCATTTGAAATTAATCTGAACAATTTATTGAGAACTTCCTGTCAGTTTTCTTCAATATCTTCATGTGCTGCTAAGTCACAAAATATGTCGGATGCATTTTTGTACATAGATATTTGTTTCATAGGATTTGGGTAATCCTCTTTATCTACAATTTTACTTATCTGTGGCTTATCTTGACCAATGTGAGTACCTTGCCTAGTTACAATTTGCAAGTTTTTTGTACGAAGCACATCATTTTTGGATACACAAGATAAGACATGAACGTTCTTTTTATTATTTATTTTCTCAATCATGGTAGGGCAATCTTATAAAAAGTGATCACCTACCCGACACTTTGTACAAAATTTAAGATCAGTTCTTTCCTTATAGGGGCATTCTGCATGCCGATGATCCTCGCTGAGACATGTGAAACACAAACCAGGTCGATTAGGTTGAACACCGTGACCACCACCGCCACGACCATGACTCTGGTATCCTCCGCGCCTATTGTAGCCGTCATATCGTCGATCGTATCGACGGTCGTTATACCTTGGGTATCTGTCGTTCCTGTTCTGATTTTATCGGTTATTTATTCCATATTTTCTCTCAAACCTGTCATTTCCTGTATTTCTGTCATGATGCTGCATGACAGAGTTTGTCTGGTACACTGCATGGTAATTTTGTCGATTTTTCAAGTTCAGATGACATTCTTCAATCGTATGTGTACTGACTTCGCAAATTTGACACCATTTTGCTTTCTTGTTTTTCAGATTGTATGGACAATCGTTTGTGGTATGTGAGTCATATTCTTTGCACAGATCACAAAAGCATATGGTTTGAATGAGTTTAACTTCTTGTCACCGATCCTCAATTCGACAAGAGTCTTTGGTATGCCCTGAAGTTCGACATGTAGTACACCATAATTCTAGCCCTTTCAAAGTCATACTTCGGATTGCTTGCTCCATACTTTCAAGGTGTTCGTCGACATGTATATCTATGGATACTAGAGGGTATTCGTCATCCATTTCAATCTCCAGTGCTGCTTTTAATGCCTCTACATAAGTATTAACACTTTGTAGATGGACATGTATTTTGATTTTACTTATGAGATCGACAATAAACCATTTAATCAATAGCTTTTCTTCGATATCATAGTCTATCTTGCTCAGGAGGTCTTTGAACCTCTTGTCATACTCCTTGACAGTTTCTGTCGGCTTTTGGATTGTTGTCTTCAGTTGTTTGGCTACTAGGCATGTTGCATCTTTGTTCATGAAAAAGGCCAAAAAGCTTTGTTTAATTTGTGCCTTGGTTGCATTTAGTGATTTTGCTATGTATCCCATATACCATGTCAGTGCTCTTTTTCTCAACGAACCAACAAATTGGCTGTCCATATCGCTTCGCACACAAACCAATGTCTTGTCAGGTCTTCATCACCTTCATAGAATGGAAGGTGTGCGGTTGAGTACGATATGTCTGCTGGTGTACTGCTTTGAGAATTTTATAGTGTTGTAGGTGGATTATTTCCACAACTAGAACATTGTGCTTCGTTAGCTTGAACTAGCTGTCCTTCTGGACTGGGTTCTATGTCTTCAATGACTAGAACTTCTTCTGTTTCGTCAGGTTTGTCTTCTTCTACTACTTTTGTCGAAATCCAATTAAAGTTATGCTCAAATGGGATTTCATTGAATATTGGGTTCTTCGACATACTCAACGAGTCACTCAAATTTGGTATTGGTAGGGGGGGTGCTTCTTCATATTCTGAGTACACTAGTTGAAAGCTTCTATTCAAAAATTCGGGTTGAAAGGACACCCAATTTCCTTCCTCCGGCCGATGAATCAATAATCTATTGATATCATCTCCTTCTTCATTTCAATGACTCCAGATTCCCTACTGACCAGCATGGAGACCAAGGTTTTCCTCGACAATTTCCTGCACCCTAACACTTTGTGTTAAATGAAATGGAGAAGGAGGTGTTACCGTTTCAGGTATCTGAACTTGGAGAGCTCTACCACACTCTATCCACAAGTCTTCATCCATCGGCGACAGTTCTTCTTCGATGCCCTGATCATTGTGGGATCAGATTGACTCTGGCAGATTTTCTTCTGCATCTCTCACGACATTTGATCCATCCTCTAGAGCGCATTTGCCTGCTCCCGCAGCTCTTCATGTTGCTGCCTCCTTTTTTCTCTTTCAATTTTCTGGATATCTGGGGTGCTTTTATGACTCATAATTCTTTCTTTGTCATATTTACGTCCACTTCTGGCCATGTCCCCTTGTCATATGTCATTTTTCATCAAACTTGGTACATTAGAACATGCTTCGTCACCCCCCCAATGTCGGCCCAAAGTTTTCTAGATCACTGGGGAAGTACAGACCATCATTTGTTCAAGAAGAATTCCCATTCGTACTCCTTTACAAATATTTCCCACTTACGTTCTTTCTCCTCCCAATTGGAGTTTGGAAGGTGTGGGAGCAGCAATGGTCATGTCTCGACAATATGCGCAACGCCTTTGTCGATAAAAAATTTGAACAATAAGGTCGGCAGAGAACAAAAGAATTGATTAGCTAGTTCGGTGAAGAAATTCCTTCTAAATTTGTCTACAAAGATGCGGTCTTCAATCGCTTACTCTTCACAGAAGTCGTCTGCAATATTTTTGCACCACTCCGAGAGATTCGTACGTCCTCCATTGATCAACTTCGACAACAGCTTCCTCTCTGCTTCATCAACTGGTCTTTTCATCAAGAAGCTTCTTCAAGGCGGTCGACACAGACTCTACAAATCTCTCATGGGTCTCAGAGAAGAATCGATCTCTCGCTTGGCTAATCATCAGCTTGTTCCATCGCACATAGTTCTGCAGATAATTTGCAGTTTTCTTCTCCCACCAATCCCTAATTTCCTGTTCTGAAATCATAGGTCATGCTTCTATTTCTTCAATGCATCAACCGACAACGAAACCAGATTTTGTAGTCCCAAGGTTCATGTGGTTACTATAGATACATTACATATTATAAGCAAACATACACGATGATACAGATACAAGAGACGAGACAGATAGAGAGAAGCACAAGCCTTTGTATTAACCAGCAAGAGAAAAATTCAACATAGAACCAATCTAACTAGTACATCGGCTCAACATCCTATATATATATATATATATATATATATATATATATATCTTCCAATACAGTTACATAACCGTATGTCGGTCTAACTGAACAACCCGACCTATACTAGTCGACGCGACTTGTCGACACATACTTCAGAGTGGTCGAGCAGACGACCTAGTCGACGCGACTTGTCGACACATACTTCAGAGTGGTCGGGCGGACGGCCTAGTCGACAGGCCGACCTAGGCCCCTCCAACAACACCCCTTAGATACTATGATATTTGGACTTCTCTACCTTACCTTTTGTATTCAACTTCTTAAACACCCATTTTCTACCAATAGGTTTTCTTCTAGACAACAACTCAACTAGATCCCAAGTCTCATTTTTATCCAACGCATTCATTTTTTCAACTATTGCGTTCTTCCAAAGTTTACTATCCTCTGAATCTATTTCCTCCCGAATAGTTCTACGATCATCATTAATAATACATAGAGCAAAAATTATGTGGGATATATCCTTATGGTTTCCTTCTTTTACAAACTGATCTCTTCAAGGATGGAACATGAGGTTATTCCTTTTTTGGTTTGTCTTCTTCTGTTGAGTTAATTTCTTCACCCTTCAACTCAAACCCTGTTGTCTCTAGTTCTTCTTCTCCTTTAGTTGGACTTCATATTCGGGAGAAAATTTAACGTCTCTAAATAAAACATCCCGACAATAAACAATGTTCTTAGTTATTGGGTTCCAAAATTTATATTATTTTATACCATCTTTATTAACAAAAAATGCAGTTTCTAGCTTTATTATCCATCTTACTCCTATTTTCCTTTGGAACATGCACATAAGCATCAGTATAAAAAATTATGACATGTTTAAGAGAGTTTTTCTTACTAGTCCATGACTCCTGTGATTTGTGTCAATCAATGCTAATGTAGGTTATCAATTTAGCAAGTAACATGCAGTATCCACTAATATTGCCCATAAATCATGTGATAGCCCTACACCACTGAGCAATATACTCCTTGCCATCTCCATCAATGTTTTGTTCATTCTTTCTACAACCCCATTATGTTGAGGTGTATATGGAGTAGTTTTTTCCCTTTCTATTCCACATTTTTTACAAAATTCCTCGAACTCATTTCCATAGAACTCTTCATCGACATTATTTGTCCTCAAGACATTTATTTGGTTATCTATCTAGTTTTCAACAAGAACTTTAAACTCTTTAAATTTATTGAAAACCTCATATTTCTTATGGAGAAAATATTAAATCCATGTGTTCCTTGAGAAATAATCAATGAATGAAAGATAATACCAAACACATCATTATGTATTAGATCCAATATTCATTTTTCTTTTGTAACACCATATAGGAATATCAACCCATGTTTGCTTATCGTATATATAGTGTTCACAGGGATTGAAATCTAATGACCAATCAGACACATTGTTAGTACCTAGGTCTGTACTCAAGATTGCCTACATTTTGACCTTAAAACCTTCAAATCCAATCCTTCTCCTTTCCAAGATTATTTCAAGATTTGATCCACTCAAAGAAATATTTTTCCAAAGTTCTTTTGTTTTATGATGTTGTGATGCTCATGGCCTTTATTTTCAAATTTTGATTATTAGTTTGTAAGGTGATGAGGTGGCACAAATTGTATCTTTTGTTGTATTGCTAATTTTTGCAAGTATGATTATTGATCAAATGGCCTAACTTTGGTTAAGTTGAGCATGAACATGAAAAAATGCCAAAGGATGCACTACCAAATTGTGCCGCTACCAAATTTCCCACTCGTGCTACGAAACTGACACAAGTTGTCACGATAATTTTAAAGCAACCTCTCATGTCATGTCGATCTTTCAAAACCTACAATCATGATAAACGAAACCAAATGGCGAATTATGGATCCAGGTGAATGCAAAGTCCTCCAGTTTCTATGAATCGATTTGATCCGCTCTTCTCATAATTTTTATAATTTTCAGTGTGATCGACAGAAGGAAATTGTTAACAGATCCCTTTGAAATATTGTTAGCTGGTTTGTAATATTGGAAGACCTTGCACAAAATTTTAACCTAACTCTTCGTAGCAGCAGAAAAGAAGCTATCATGTCTACACATAGGAGTGCTCATGTTGTGAGGTACGATCTGATTGGGGTTGAAATCCTTGAAGCTGATCCAGAGTTTGGTGTTAAATTTAAAAAGGATGGTTGGTTTCTCTACTACAATAAATTATAGGGCCATCACACTCAGGTTTCCAGGGTGTTCGTAGAAGGTTTCAATGGTTAAATAGTTACGATGGGATATGTAACATTTCCTGTCTTAGATAATTCCATTGCCATAGCGACTGAACTGACACGAGAGGGCGAATAATGGTTCAATATTCAGGTTGTTGATACTGCACAGTGCGATCCTTTCCTCCTAGACAAGTATCAAAATCCAGACTGGCGTAAGGGGATTCCACAAGCTTCGCTAAAAGAAGAATACAATGACCTTTTGAATATGGTGCAAAGATATATTACAGGGGAAGGAAGGTATCATTGTCCATCTATATCACATGTGTTTGCTTTTGCACCTGGATGGCATTTCAAAGAGTTTACCATTTTACTTTCTGAAGAGTCTCACGAAAATGGAAATTAGGGTTAGGAATTTTCTGAAGAGTCAACATAGTATCTTTCATAAGGGCCTAATAAAACTGCCGATAGTCCAAGAATTGAATAAATTTAATAAAAGTTGGGACCATTTCGTATTGCACTCTAAGTTTGGAGCCCTAGGAGATAAATCCCCACAAAAGGGTATGAGCAATTTTTCTACCAGTTTGAGGACCTCTGAAAATTGTAAAGATGTTGAAATAGATGTGGAACAGAGTATTAAAAGGGAATAAGAGAAAATGAAAACAAGGATGAGGGGGGCCGTGAGACCATCGCCAAACTCTGAAGACATTAAGTTGCAGAAAACATAGCATATTCATGATTCCTTAGATGATGAGAAAATAACTAAGAATCGAAATAGAAAGCATGAAGCCCCAAATCCCTATTACCTCAGGGGACCACACACTAGAGCTACAAACAAGTTAATGCTTAATCCTCGGGATATTTTTTATCCTTAACTAAAAGAAAATCAAGTTATAGATCTACCCAGTTTGCCATATGAAAAACTAGAGAAGCCCAAAAAGCCAAGAGTTAAAGTTCAGTTTTAAAACCTACGCAAACAAGAGCTAGTCCTATAATTAATAAGATAAAAGGAGTGATGGATTCAGGTCCTATTAAAAAATCTAAATTCATGAAATCAAGAAAAAACAAGCACTTCCAGGAAACTAAAGGAGTTCAAGAAGACGTCAATGAAGGATCAGATTCATCCATGGAGGTGGAAAAGAAAGTGGCTAAAATGTTGACTAATCTGGATAAAACCATCAATACAGTTCCTTGTTCACCTTTGGTTCATCCCTGCATGCCCATGGCTTATGAAGAAGAACATGACATTCAACATGAAGAATTTAATAATGTTTCTACGATACAGACAGAAGTTTTGATAGTCTAGGTGGAAAAACTAGTTGATGAAAGCCTCCCACGACCTACAAATGAAAAATATCAAGTTAATCAAAGGCTCAAAAAGAAATTGAAAAAATCTAAAGGCTTGATTAAAGAGTTGCAATTGGAGAATAAATAGGTACAAGACAGGTTGAATAGAACAAATAAAGCGTGGAATAAGTTTCTCATGAAATATAACAAATTATGCAAATTTTCTCAAGGGTTAAAAAAAATAGTGAGAAGCTTCCCAAGAAGTAAAAATACTAGAAAAAGGAATGCTTTCTAGAAAGGAAGAATCACCAAGATAATAATGACAAATTAGGTATTTTGACTGAAATGGGCACTCATTTCTTCAAAATATGCTACAGAGGCGAGGAGTTGATGCTCCCCAGAACCAAGGAGATGAAGCCAAATAAACGTACCCTTGTATCCAACCAGATCAAATACAACCTCCAATTGATTGAAGATTATTTTTATCTCTTACATGAATCATGCAGAGTTATCTTTATTATTCTCTGAGTTTTCAAAATTTCAAGCTTATGTTTATTTTGTATGCTTGCAAAGCAGAGACTTGTTATACGTAGTTAATTTTTGTTAAAGGTCGTTATCAAACAATTAAAACATTCCTAAAGTTTGGACTTGAAACCAATATGGTTTTAGACTTATTAGTTTTTATTTTTAAAAAAATGGTTGTTAGTTATGAAAGAAGTTTCGAAATCCTAAAGAAAAGAATCAAGAAGAAGTTATATATAGGAAAATTGGAGGAAAAAAGGGGGTTGGAACTTTGGCAATATCTTGCCAAGAGATGGTGAAGAAACTATAAGTTTTGTATACAGTAATATAGATGTAATTTTTTAGAGATCGTTTAAATATGAATAAAAAGTGCCTCTTGTTAACTTTGATGCTAGTTTTATGTTGAAAGTGAATATTTTTATGCATTGCATAATTGTTCTTTTCTAGTTTTAATGGATTTAAGCTTTATATGTTCATTAAATTGAAATTGTTTTTGTTTCTCCCATTTATTCAAATTGTAACGTTGTTATAAAATGGATACCATGAATGTATGAATGTATTTATTGTCCTAAGTGTTTAAATTCTGGCAGTGAGTTAAATACTAATCCCTATGTATTGGTATTTGTAAAGCCTCTGAACACATGATATGTTATTGTTTTCTTTCTATTCCTTCACCCAAATTTTGAAGACTAATAAAATATTCAACCTTTAAAAAACCTAAAATATATTCTTAATCCCAACTTGAACTTAAATTCCCTAGCTTTTCCCTGTAGCAGTCCAGTGCATACCTTAGGGACAACACACACCTTCAACCATATCTTTACCATGTAATGTTTAAAATCCCTTTTCTCCAATATGTTTCGATCTTTGATGCCATAACATTGTCTTCTTTGTTGATTAAAGTTGTCATTGATGTCAACAAGGTCAAGATATTTGTGTGCACCATCAGTATCCGAGTAAATAGTAAATACATAATTGGAAGCTATAAAGGCAGTAGAATAAGGTACCTCTCGGTGGGTAAGGAAGTTGTTGATGTCAATATGGAAATGATGATGATGTTGTGGAAATAGTAATGATGATGTGGCAATGATGATGATGATATGGCAGTGATAACGAGATATTGTTTGAATCCTTGAAGAGCTTTGAAGGAGCATTGACATAAGTGTATATAACTGCAAAGTTGTCCTCTTATGGCCTAATGATTAAGCATGGCCCTCACAGGATGAGATAACATGTGGTTGTTTCCACATGCTCACTTTGAGTTGTGCACAAATGCAGCAAGCCCCTAAAGTCATTGAAGAAGCCCCTAAAGCAATAATGATATTTCCATCTAAAGTGTCTTGAAGAAGTGTTTGAAGAATCCAAATCCCCTAAAGTGATGATCATGTGTCCACATGAAGTGAAATGTAAAGAAGCCCCTAAAGTGATGACGTGGAGTCATTAAAGAAGCCTCTAAAGACCGTGATCATGAGAAGTGTGAAGAAGCCTTAAAGTGATGATGATGTGTCCACCTGACCATAATGAAGTGAAACATGAAGAAGCACCAAAGCCCCCTGATGAAGACATAAATCCCTAAAGTGAATATCTAAAGTGTCCACATGATCATAATAAACTGAAACTTGAAGAATCCCCTTGATGAAGACATGAAGTCCTAAATTAAGGATCTAAAGAAAATTGAAGAAGCCCTATTGATGCCTTGGGTGTGCAGGTTAGATGCAAAGGTGCTGGAATGGTTCCAAGGCTCCCAACAGAGGAAGAAAACCCATGTTGAAAGGCTTAGAAAGACCCTGGGCAAGGACAGTTCTATCCCCAACCTGTTTGGTATGGTGATCCTCCAAGGATATTCGGCCTCCGCTGGCACTCTAAGAGTTGGTGATTTGACCCTTTAGGTCATTTTTCCAATCAAGGAAAAAAAAAGCATGAAAATGGTAAAACTAAGCTAACCTAACCTATTTTAGAAGAGAAAACTAATCTAAGCTAGTTCTATTTTAAAAAGAAAGCTTGATATTGTGCAGGGTAACTTGGTTTGTGTTTTAATAAGTTATTTCATCAGCTTAACAGAAATGTAAAACCAAATTATTAACCTATTGCTTCAAAGTATGATCAAACAATGAAAATTGTTGATAACAATTTAAATATTTGAGCGCATCCAAGAATATCCTGTTGTTATTTTTGCTAATTTAAAAATTAGCATGAACTTAATATTGACTGTAAATTATTTGCAGAAATAAATAAACATATTGCATAAATAAACTTATTCAACGCATTTGTAAATCTGGATCGTGAATCATGATAAATCAAAACTCTAGATCCAGAATTGTCAATTGATTGCAAATTAATAAACAGTAATTAATAATTGACTCGGAGCATCATCAAACTAATCAAATAAAATTGATAAGTAAACAAGAAGACATACGGAGAAAATTTACTGTATTCAACACAACTGCAAGAAATTACAGTGTCTGCAAAATAGGGCATGTCCAATTGCTCCTTGTTGATTTGAGCTCTCAAATCATCATCAACCTTAGCAGCGTCTCCTCAGGTCTGGAAGAGAAATATTTCTAGCTCTGTCAAGCACCTCACCCTTTTTCAGCTTATAGGAGGTAGGTATTTATACAAATAAGTGACAAGAAAAGATCAGATCATTTTCCCCAATTGCTGAACTAACTAGCTGAGTCGTTCCATTTGTCAGATCCATCCATGAGAAAAATATGGGAAATTCCGTTTTGGAAAACCAGTCGTATCTCCCAAATGAAGAACTTTCTAAGGATTCGGTTCATTGAAAAACTAATTGGGCAACTTCTGCACAAAACCCATGTCTCAGATTTTCCAGATTCATCTTCATCACTCCCAAAATCATGTCCAAAGATCGTTGCTTTCCACTTGGCACATTCTTTATCATTCCAAACTTGGGATGTAACTCTTCAATTTGATTCTTCAAATCCAAATCCACACCTGTACAATCCAAAACATAAATTAAAATATCATTCCAAATATAATAACAGAAATATAAAAGAAATAACAATTCATTTGCAAATCAAATAATGAAAATAGACAAATCTTATGCAAATCCGAACTTGACTGTTCAAGCAGATTTTTAGGGTGTTTAATCTATTCAAATGGAAAATATAATCTTCCCAAATCGTTCCTTATCCTTCTAGCTTTCCAACAAGCTATCACGGGTTTGATTTGGACTTATAAATCTCAAGATATTGCCGTTGGAAGATAAGGCTCATTAGCCGTTGATTTTATTGTTGGGTGGATCATGGCCATTGATTTAATAATTAAAATGCATTATCCATGTTGATTATTTTGCAAATGAATAAAACCAAAATGAAAATCAAAAAACAATATTCCCAACAAAATAGGAAATTATCTATAGGGAGGAGATTTCGAATTAGAAAAATCACAATTTACAATTAGAAAAATCACTTAAACAAATCAAAATCAGGAAAACCAAAATTAAAACCTAAGTGAAAAATTAAGCTAGCCAAATTTACGAACCCGAAATTACATTAAAATATAACCTAAGATAAACTTAGGGTCCGGAAAACATGCATGGATAAAAAGTGAAAAAGCTAAACCAGCAACCTGAAATTTTCGGGTTTCGGGTTTACATTATTGCAAAATTTAAAAATAAATGTGTTCCCGAAATATGCAACCCGGAATTTCAGGTTTGAAAACAACGTTCAAAGTAAAAATAACATTTTGCGTATCCCGAAAATGCATAAAAATACGTAGGAAGCTTGGAAAATTGCAATTTTTATTATTTATTGAACGAAGTAATGAAATATCAATAGATAAAAGAAAATCTAGAGATTATTTATGAAGAAAATGCAATATCTGAGAACCCTAAACCTAGAAGTAAAAACTGAAACTATTTACAAGTTAATTGTTAAGAAAACAAATGCTGGAAACAAGTTACATATATAGGACAATAATCACTCATATAATATAGGAGAGTTGATAAATTCCATAAATAGGTTTCAAACATAATCATTTCTAGGAATAGAAAACCAAGAAAAGAATAACAACATTTCCTTTTGCACAATAATAAATGAAAATCTTTTTTAAATTGTATAACGGAAAATGTATTTTCAATATCAAATTAGCTTATTGAAAATAAAAGACTTATCCATGATCAAGCTAATTTCACATTCGTGAATGTTGAATTTTAATCCCACTAATTTCCAAATAATCATAAAATCAAATCTCATAGAAGTTAGGGAAATTAGAACCCAAACAAACTAAAACATGTGTTCTTTTCATTTTCATAACATTAAATTATGTATAAGTTTAATATATGGGTTTAATGAAATACACAAAATAAGTTAATAAAAGTCAAAGCATGACCATGAATATTTATAAGATTTTAATAAGCTTAATTTAAACATTAAAATGTTAAAATAATAAGCAAACAAACCAAAAGACTAAGATTATTTACAATATTTACATTATGATTCTAGGTATGCAAAAGTTAAATAAAACTCCATCAAGCTCAAATATCATACTAATGCAATATTCAAAATCATAAGAGAAGAAACCATAAGATCAATCAAAATCTCAAAATGAAGGTAATCAACCAGCCATTGTCTCAAATAATCAGTTTGTGCAGTGAAGACCAAATCTAGGTGGGGAGTGTGAGGAACAACATAGTAAATTAACCACCAAGATCATGGAACCAACTCAAATGAACTAAAATCAAATAAGTAAAAATGGAAACAATCCAAATAATTATTCAAATCACGCAGCGTAATCTCATCCGTAGGATCAAGACAAATCAACGGTTGGGATTGAATCTCGCGGCTGTGGGGTCAAGTTGTTGCTTACAACGTTTATTCACAAAGTTTTATTATGACTCCCGAAAGCCGCAACCCGAAAAGTCAGGTTCGGGTTTTTGGATTGCACACTTGCAAAACGATGGTGAAAATAAGTTCCCGAAAGCTGTAACTCGAAACTTGCAGGTTGCGAGTTTCGAAAATGGAAACAATCGCAAAAAGAAAAAAGGCTTTTCCGAATCCCAAAACGCGACATTTTCGGGTGTCGAGTTTCAGGAACACATAACGTGACCAAAATAAAAAATGAAATCCCGAAGGCCGAAAGCCGTACTTGCGGGTTTCGGGTTGGAAATCACCGAACATTATTGTGAAAGGAAAACCCGCAACCCGCGCCTGTTGGGTTTCTTGTTTCGGGTTGACCCTAGGTGAAAGACTAAAAAGCAAATTTTTGCAACCCGCATCTGTCAGGTTGCGGGTTTCGGGTTTCCAAAGTGTTAGGTTTCGAGTTGATGAAAGAAAATGACAAAATACTCAAAATATGAGGCTTCCTGCAAACCCAAAATACTTAGAAATTTTCAGATCAAAAGGCAAACACACAGAACAAGAGTATGGGTAAGGGATCTTAGGGATAAAAACCAAAATCTCATATTTACAAGAAAACTCAGCAACCTATCTTTGTTTATTCAAAAATGGGGCTCTCGTGCTCCATCTAAGCATGGAATCTGTTGTGGCCACAATAAATGATGACACGCTGGGATGAAGCAGTTATCTCTGCCTTACAGTATTGAAATCCATAAAAATTAGGAATAAAACGAAATGCCTTCTAACGCTAAATTTCAAATAATTTGAATAGCATTATCACTGAATGATATAGTATTGGTCAGACTTCAAAACTTCTAAAACATCCAAGTCACTCCATCATTATCCAATTTTGTTTTTTAAAGATAAACTCATTTTTCAAAATAAATTATACACAAGAGGTAAGAATCAAGAACTTTACTGGAAATTAACCTCGGGAAATCAAGCTAATCATATAAGACATAGTATTAAGAAATGATTCCAATATCACGGGAAGGACCCTACAGCCAGCCGACATCTATAGCCGCGACAGGGATGCCTTTTAACCCAATAAGTTGCTTTTATCCCATCCACTAATTAAATATACAAAACTAATCAATCCTTGTTAAAGATTTGCATCCTTGGAAAGAAACTGTAAACCACTGTCCTGACTTGGTGATCAGGTTGTGACAGTGTCATTCATGCCAACTTATAGATAATGACCGGGCTGGCTCGTGATGAGACCCCCCGTCGTGTAACCGTTTGTGTGGCTACAAGCTAGTGTCCTGGCTTGGTGACCATATTTTGATAGAGTCATTCCATAAGAAGACATGACCATGAGCAGGTCGGCTTATGATAAGACCTCCTATTTCCCATCTCACTTCCAGAGATGTTAAAGAAAAGAATTGGGCTATGTTTAATGTCAATCTCATAAAAGATTATTTAATGGGTGGGGAAACGACTATACTCCTTAAGAGTAAGGATGGCATAAGAAATCTATAGACTACTAATATTTACAGATTAAAACTTCTTTCCCGAAACGGATTCCCTTAAAAGTAACTAAATTCAAACTTTTATGTTGAGTTAAAGATAAAGTTTTAAGGATAATGATGGAAAGATTCAAATAGAATTATTAGCGCAGTCTATTATTTATTTTTCACAATCAGGGATTAACTAATCAAAACATTTGATTTCCAGCAAGGGAAAAACATTTATAAATATTTATTTTATAGATAAGATTTCAAGACTGTAAAAGGGAGATAAGCTCTTTTACTTTAAAAGATGAAAATCATGAAAAAATCAAAACAAACTAGCAAGAAAAGAAAACGCGGGAATGATAAAATCAAACATATATATACAACTGAAACCAAAAGTAAATCAAAATCTCACAACTATATGAGTTACTAAAAGAACAATTAGTGACTAAAAAATCTTGTTTTAATAAGTCATGAGACATTAGATTCAATTAGGTTTTTTAAATAAAGAAGCCTAAAGATTAAACTAAATTAAAATGTGCAGTTATGAAATTAAGAAGACTCTTTTATTCCATTTCATATCTTGAAAGAATGAAAATTTATGCACTTTTATGAAAATATTGTCTCAAAACATTTCATGATAAAGTCATTATAGTTTAAAAAATGAAGATATAACTTGAACATGAATGTTTTAAAATAAATCCAATGATAAACAAGAGCATGAATAATGAAAAATAAAAGAAGATAAAAATACTTCCCTGAATGCCTTCGATGAAGCCTCGATTTCAGTTTTGAAACTGACGTATCATCACAACTTCTTTATTAACAAAACTTTAAACCAAAATTAAATAACTTATCCCTAAATCCTACTTGCTGAATATCACCAAACTAAGCGAAGTCATATTTCCAATGTAACTTGAAACCTGCAAAAGAAAACAAGTTATATATTAGCATTGGAAATTGCAATACTCCAAATGGAAGCAAAGGACAAACCAAATCAAATTTTCTTATGTTCAAGAAAGAAGGATGATATGGAGATTTTTTGATAAATGATTCTTCCAACTAACCAAAAATTAAATCATAAAAATCATGTTGGAAGTGATATGATGTTTGTAATGCATTTATAGAGAGAACTGATATCTCATGAGGATCATAACTAAAATGAATCTTATCAGGAATATGATTAAAAAAAATTGCGAAAGGGATTCGGTGGAGAATGAATTCTTCAAAACAATATCATCATTAATAAATTGGAAAGGAACAAAATGACAATTTGGTGTTATCTTAAAAGCAATTACCTCATTTTGTCCTTCAATCTGAAGCTTATAATTAATGACATTAGATCCAGATGTGGTCATCATGTTGCAATAAAATAGACCAATATCTAATACAACATGACAAAATATTGTATCCCTTTCAATATTACAAACTGAAGCATAATCCTTAATGATATGAGATAAAATATATGAAAATGCATCTATTACATGAATAATGGTAGTAAGAATATTATTGTCCTCTTCATCGCAATTTAGAGATAAACCAGATTGAACATAAATATGTCCCTCATTCTTAAAAGACTTACTTTGTATCCCATCAAAATCTGACCATAACATAATATCAGTTTGCAAATTATTAACATACAAATGTAATATTTGATCAGAAAAAAAAAATATTTGGGTACAAAGAGAAATAAGTTTCAGAATGTAAAAAAAATAAAAGCTTCTCTAGTGATAAAATAACTTTTATTAATTGTTTCAAGAGAAACATAATTAGTAAAAATCTGATCTTATAATGAATTTAAATGAGGGAACCTGATTGATCATGAGAAGAAGATAATGTAATATCAATAATAGAATCATCATTAGCACATCCAAGATCTAGAATCTTTAATTCTTCTTCCACTACATCATCTATAACAAGAGTTTTAGGATCATTACTCAACATAAGATTTGAATTGCAATCCTTATTCTTTTGTTCCAGAAACTGTGTATCACAAAATCCTAATTCTTGTGCATGCACAACAATTTCATTATTTTGAGTGGAATTAACAGGATTAGATCATAAATCAACGTCGACTGATGAACTAAGATAATTATCAATATGCATGTCATCAATTTCAGATTTATCATTCTTTTCCAAATCAAGTGTATCATAGAGAATTAAGATGGAAAGACCAATCAATTGTGTCCCTTTCAAAAAGTTGGTGTCTCTCATGACACCTGCAACATATTAACATAAATCTAGAAAAGAAATCATCAAGAGATTCATCTTTGTATCTATGAAGATTTTGTAATTCAAAACCAAGTTTTATGTAACTATAATTCTTATGAGCACTAAGAAATAACTCTGTGAATTGTTTCAATGAATGAATAGATTTAGCTAGTAGAAATTCATACCAACTCCAAATTCTTCCTTCGAAAGTAGTGGTAAAAATTCTGCATCTCTCATTCTTATTAGATAAATTTATAAAATTACAAAAGTAATTAAATTGAGAAAGTTACTGAAATGCAGAGATCTTACATTCTCTATTGAAGCTCAATTGTTGCAAGAAATTAGTCGTCCCTCTGAGTAATAGAAAGTGGAAGAAGAAAAAAGTACTTCCTTGAATACATCTGAAGAAGTGTCGTTTCCAACTTGGACTTGGCTTGTCGCTGCAAATACTTTATTGAAGAAAACCAAAAACAGTAATCTAATTATTAAAGAAATTATCAAAATTAATCTATTTTATACCTACTCCTACACTACTCTAAAAAGTAAACAAGACTAAGTATAATCGAATTTCCAATGAAACCATGGAAGCATATGGAAACCTACAAAAAAAAAGATGTGAATAATAAAAAAGCATAACATGAATGCTTGAAAATAAAAATGAAAAGAGAATGCATTAAAGCAAATAAAATGAGATTTATGTACAAATGAAGAGAATGGAGTCTTACCATAATGATGAAATCTTGCTAAGAAAGTTTTCTCAAGCCAATCAAGAACCCAATCATGGTATGTACAATGAAAATCAGAAAAATGACATAAAGAGTTTGAAATATTTATGCGATGAAATGGATTATTTGAAAGAAAATTAGCATTAGTATTATATGAATTCAAAACTTCTTCTTAAACAATTTTCTCCTTAAGAATACTTTCTTGAATAAGATCAACAAAATCAGATCCAATTTGTTCTAGTTTATTGTTGTAATAATCATCATAAATTGGTTGATTTGATTGAAAATTCTCAAAGAGATCAGATTGCTTTTGAGTGTTTACTTGAGAGGAATTAAAGATACAAGATGTTGAAAGTATGGAACTAGTATCATTAACATCCTGATAAGATTCCTCTTCATCAAGTATTTGATAGTAAGAAGAAAATGTTTCTTTATTGAATGATGAATCATAAGAAGAAAAATTATGAAAATTATCATTAGAAATAGTATTCATTTCCAGCAAAGAAGAATGACAAGAAAACATAGATTGATGACAAAGATAAGAATCTTCTTGATCTTCTTCATGCATTTCATAATTAACTTGTATCTCTTTAAAGACTTAACAATGAAGAGTTAGAATATGAAATATATGATTGAAAGCCATTGTTATCAAATAGATCAGGATACAAAGACAAGTATGAAGAGGAAATAAGTGCATGGAATTCATCTCTTTGTAGAATATCTTGAGATCGAGATTCCTTAAGAGGAATGTTCTCTTCAAAAGAGAAATGTATGAAAGGTTTTATATCAGAATTTGCTTCTTCTTCTAATGTAGTATCATCATTTCGTGAAATATGTTCCCCCATAGAATCACTTAAGTCAAAAAATGGTAATTGGGAAAACATATCACAAATTTCAGAACTATTAGTTGTTTCAATATTTATCAAAGATTTAACAGAGTAATAAATATCAGAATCTTTAAGCTTTTTACTTATGCTAGAAGAAGATTCATCGATATTATGATCAGAACTATTCTCTTGTACTTTAGAAGAATCTTCTATAGAAAAATGATCTCCGTAATGATTAATTAAAATTTGACTTTCTTGTGAAATAGATATGGGCATATCAACATTTAAATCATCTAAATAATCATACTGATAATGATCCATATCTAAGAATAAGAAGGAATTCATTTATACAATTTGTAAATCCTTATATTCTTCACGCAAATTTAAACCAAGAGGTGGATGATTATCAATGTATAATTCAGATTTATCATCTATTAATTGATCAGATTCATGTAAAATAGAACGAATGTTCTGCAACCATTCAAATATTATAGGACAATCTATTAAAGGGAATCTTCAATAGAGATTAAAATTTCTAATTGCAAAATCTTCTAATGATTCACCCTCTTTTGAAGTGAATAGTTTCCATTCATTGCATAATCTAACAAAGTCGTAATGTCCAAAAGAAAGTATGAAAATATCTACAAAATGTTCAAAAGAATGGACTGAGGCAAAAGGTAAGGTTACACACCACTCTTTGACCCATCCTTTGAATGTGAAGGCTAACAATCTACACAAAACATCTTGATCCAAAATTTTGTTAAGAAGACAATTATGAATAAATTGAAGAACATGTTCTTGTGCTAATATCTCTTCTTCACCATCGAATTTTACCTCTATCAAATGCTTCAGCAAATCTGTTTGAAGAGGAAAACTAATTTTTCTAGAAAAACAACTAAATACAATATCTTGGGCCGGAACCATTATAAAATAATCTAATTAAACTAGCTCAAATCACCTTACATGTCGGATGGAGGCCCTCTTTCTAGAGCCATTTGTTGATGCCTCGGGTGTGCAGGTTAGATGCAAAGGTGCTGGAATGGTTCTAAGGCTCCCAATAGAGGAAGAAAACCCAAGTTGAAAGGCTTCTAAAGACCCTATGCAAGGGCAGTTCTATCCCCAACCTGTTTGGTATGGTGATCCTCCATGGATATTCGACCTCCACTGGTACTCTAAGAGTTGGTGATTTGACCCATTAGGTCAGTTTTCCAATCAAGGAAAACAAAAGTGTGAAAATGGTAAAGCTAAGCTAAGCTAACCTATTTCAGAAGAAAAAACTAATCTAAGTTAGTCATATTCTAAAAAGAAAGCTTGATATTGTGCAGGGTAACTTGGTTTGTGTTTTAATAAGTTATTTCATCAGCTTAACAGAAATGTAAAACCAAATTATTTACTTATTACTTCAAAGTATGATCAAACAATGAAAATTGCTGATAACAATTTAAAGATTTGAGTGCATCCAAGAATATCCTGTTGTTCTTTTTGCCAATTTAAAAATTAGCATGAACTTAATATTGACTGTAAATGATTTGTAGAAATAAATAAACATGTTGCATAAATAAACTTATTCAACATATTTGTAAATCTGGATCGTGAATCATGATAAACCAAAACTCCAGATCCAAAATTATTAATTGATTGCAAATTAATAAATAGTAATTAATAATTAACTTAAAGCATCATCAAACTAATCAAATAAACTTGATAAGTAAACAAGAAGACATGTGGAGAAAATTTACTGTATTCAACACAACTGCAAGAAATTACAGTGTCTATAAAACAGGGCATGTCCAATTGCTCCTTGTTGATTCGAGCTCTCAAATCATCATCAACCTTGGCAGCGTCTCCTCAGTTCTAGAAGAGAAATCTTTCCAGCTCTGTCAACTACCTCTCCCTTTTTCATCTTATAGGAGGTAGATATTTATACAAATAAGGAACAAGAAAAGATCAGATCATTTTCCCCAATTGTTGAACTAACTAGCTGAGTCGTTCCATTTGTCAGATCCGTCCATGAGAAAAATCTAAGAAATTTCGTTTTGGAAAACCAGTCGTATATCCCAAATGAAGAACTTTCTGAGGATTCTGCTCATTGAAAAACTAATTGGGCAACTTCTGCACAAAACCCATGTCTTGGATTTTCCAAATTCATCTTCATCACTCCGGAAATCGCGTCCAAAGATCGTTGCTTTCCACTTGGCATGTTTTTTATCATTCCAAAATTGGGATGTAGCTCTTCAATTTGATTCTTCAAATCCAAATCCACACCTGTACAATCCAAAACAGAAATTAAAATATCATTCCAAATCTAATAACAGAAATCTAAAACAAATAACAATTCATTCGCAAATCAAATAATGAAAATAGACAAATCTTATGCAAATCCGAACTTGACTGTTCAGGCAGATTTTTAGGGTGTTTAAGTTATTCAAATGGAAAATATAATCTTCCCAAATTGTTCCTCATCCTTCCAGCTTTCCAACGAGCTATCACGGGCTTGATTTGGACTTATAAATCTCAAGATATTGCAGTTGGAAGATAAGGCTCAACAGCCGTTGATTTTATTGCTGGGTGGATTATGGCCACTGATTTAATAATTAAAAAGCATTATCCATGGTGATTATTTTGCAAATGAATAAAACCAAAACTAAAATAAAAAAAAACAATATTCCCAACAAAATAGGAAATTACCTGTCCGGAGGAGATTTCGAATTAGAAAAATCACTTAAACAAATCAAAATTGGGAAAACCAAAATTAAAACCAAATTAAAAACCTAAGTGAAAAATTAAGCTACGAAATTTACTACCCGGAATTACATTAAAATATAACCTAAGATAAACTTAGGGTCCGGAAAATTGCATGGATGAAAAGTGAAAAAGTGAAACCCGCGGTTTCGCGTTTACACATTGCAAAAATAAAAAAATAATGTGTTCCCGAAATTTCGGTTTCCGTTTGAAAACAACATTCAAAGTAAAAATAACATATCCTGCATCCCGAAAATGCATAAAAATGCTTAGGAAGTTTGGAAAATGCAAATTTTTTTATTTATTGAACAAAGTAATGAAATATTAATAGATAAAAATTCAGAAAGAAAATCTAGAGATTATATATGAAGAAAATGCAATATTGAGAACCCTAAACCTGGAAGTAAAAACCGAAACTATTTACAAGTTAATTGTTAAGAAAACAAATGGTGGAAACAAGTTACGTATATAGGAAAAGAATCACTCCTATAATATATGAGAGTTAATGAATTCCATAAATAGGTTTCTAATATAATCATTTTCCAGGAATAGAAAACCAAGAAAAGAATAACAACATTTCCTTTTGCACAATAATAAATGAAAATCTTTTTTAAATTGCAAAATGAAAAATGTATTTTCAAGATCAAATTAGCTTATTGAAAATAAAAGACTTATCCATGATCAAGCTAATTTCACATTTGTGAATGTTGAATTTTAATCCCACTAATTTTCAAATAATCATAAAACTAAATCTCATAGAAGTTAGAGAAATTAGAACCCAAACAAACTAAAACATATGTTCTTTTAATTTTCATAACATTAAATTGTGTATAAGTTTAATATATGGGTTTAATGAAATACACAAATTAAGTTAATAAAAGTCAAAGCATGAACACGAATATTTATAAGATTTTAACAAGCTTAATTTAAAGATTAAAATGTTAAAATAATAAGCAAACAAACCCAAAGACTAAGATTATTTACAATATTTACATTATGATTCTAGGTATGCAAAAATTAAATAAAACTCCATCAAGCTCAAATATCATACTAATGCAATACTCAAAATCATAAGAGAAGAAACCATAAGATCAATCAAAATCCCAAAATGAAGGTAATCAACCAGCCATTGTCTCAAATAATCAGTTTGTGCAATGAAGACCAAATCTAGGTGGGGAGTGCGAGGAACAACATAGTAAATTAACCACCAAGATCATGGAACCAACTCAAATGAACTAAAATCAAATAAGTAAAAATGGAAACAATCCAAATAATTATTCAAATCACGCAGCGTAATCTCATCCGCAGGATCAAGACAAATCAATGATTGGGATTGAATCTCGTGGCTGCGGGGTCAAGTTGTTGCTTACAGTGTTTATTCACAAAGTTTTATTATGACTCCCGAAATCCGCAACCCAAAAAGTTGGGTTCGGGTTTTGGGATTGTACACTTGCAAAACGATGATGAAAATAAGTTCTCGAAAGTCGTAACCCGAAACTTGCGGGTTGCGGGTTTCGGAAACGGAAACAATCGCAAAAAGGAAAAAGGCTTTCCCGAATCACGAAATGCAACATTTTCGGGTGTCAGGTTTCGTGAACACACAATACGACCAAAATAAAAAATGAAATCCGAAAGGCCGAAAGCCGTACTTGCGGGTTTCCAGTTGGAAACCACCGAACATTATTATGAAAGGAAAACCCGCAACCCGCACTGTCGGGTTTCGGGTTGACCCCAAGCGAAAGACTGAAAAGAAAATTTCCATAACCCGCATCTGTCGAGTTGCGGGTTTCCAAAGTGTCAGGTTTCGGGTTGACGAAAGAAAATGACAAAATACTCAAAATTTGAGGCTTCCAGCAAATCCAAAACACTTAGAAATTTTCAGATCAAAAGGCAAACACACAGAACAAAAGTATGGGTAAGGGATCTTAGGAATAAAAACCAAAATCTCATATTTACAAGAAAACTCTCCCAACTACCTTTGTTTATTAAAAA